>CM053622.1:307341646-307388841 GCA_028646595.1 Phalanger gymnotis
GGGGGGGGGGAGGAAATGGGGAGAAAATTTGTAATTCAAACGCCTGTGAAAATCAATGCTGACAACCAAACATGTCAAAAATAAATTAAAATATATATATATAAAAAAGGGCATGCACAATTAACAGTGATGATAATGAGCACCTTTATCTTATCGTATCTTATTGGAAATACTTCTAGCTTATCCTCATTACATATAATACTTGCTGATGGTTTTAGATAGATGCTACTCATCACCAAATACTCATCACCTGGTCCAAACAGCAATTTCAGCCTCCTGCATCTCCCCAAAATCATGCCTTAGGTAATTGCCATGAATGGGCATTACCTGGAAAACAGCTCTGAGATTATTGCTTAGAAAAAAACTCAGTGTTCCCATTTCCTAGTTAGTCTCAAAAGGCAAATCCTGTCTCTGATACATACTGGCTGAGCTATGTGACCCTGAACAAGTCTCAACTTCTCAGGGCTCCAGGCTGAGACTACATGCTGCAGAGAAAGTGCCAGCCTACTCTAGCAGAGCAAGTTTCCTTATTCAGCAGTGTCCAACACCAATGGAATCAGAAGTCCAGCTCCTATTCCTGAGGAACAGAAAAACTCAGCAATAGGCCAGGTCAGGGTTCTCATACCTGTTACATGGGAATTCCACATTGTCACTCTCTGGCTGCCCTTCTTCTCTCACTAACACTCGCTCCAGGTACCAGCCACTGCCCCCTCCTTTGCCATCATGTCCAACCCTGACTCTTTTCACATTCCTCAGGGTGACTGCTTCAATGGTGTATTCATCAGCCTTACCAAAGGTGAAAAAAAACAGGAAAAATTATATTAGAATTGTTTTTCTAACTTTATTTCCCCAATCTCTAAAGGAAAATAGCTAGTTCTAATGATTAAGGATAGCCTTACATATAAAGATAAGCAGCCACTTATGTGATATGAGTTGAGGGATACCAAAAAAAAGGCCTCTTCCCTCAAAGCATTTCCTCCATTTATCTGTCATCATACCTACAATTTTCACCTTTAATGTGAGCTATAATTTTTTTATCATTATTATTTAAGACTTCATTGTGATGGGGAGGGAATCCTGGGTTCTTCGAGATGGTGCCAAAAGAGCCAAAGCCCTGGCAGGTCCCACCAAAGGCTCCCAGTATGACCCTGGTGATAGTATGAAAGGGCTGGCCTAGCTCCATTCAGAGGAGTCTTGCACTAGGGTGCCCATAGGGAGGTAATTTTTTCTGCTACAGTGACTTTTAAAGATGATGTGTATAATGACAAGTTAAATTTGAAGATCTCTCTCACCCATTAATAGGCCACATGACCTGCTCAACATCATAGGAAGCCTAAGTCACATGTGGTAGGGGGAGCTTGCTGAGAGGAAAAGAAAAGTGTGTCACAGCAAATGTGGAGAGAGCAGATGTGTGGTGGCTGTGCTGTGAGTGATTGTTGGTGGCAAGGCCCCAGAAGGGGGTGAGGAGGTTATGGGATGGCTTGGCTCCCTGCTGTTATGTCACATTTTAGATTCATTGCTGTTGTTATAAAGTGGACTTACTAAATTTGTTTGCTGTTTGGATGGGTCAGACTTATCAGTTTGAGGACCTGGTTCTCTGGTGTCTGAATAAATGGTTTACTCCTTCTACCTTCTATACAGAGTCTCTCATGTTTTGCGATACAGAATCACATAGGCATATTGACAATTATAATCTATATTGTGATTATCGCCTTGCTAATACAATGTGATGAGTTGATAAAGCCTTCGAAATGTAGCAAGGACCCAAACCAACAACATCAGAGATCCTTGATGGATTGAAAAAATCATGCACATGAGTCATGTAGAAAAGTTGTCAGCCTCGAGCAGCCCTCAGAGAAGAAGTCTTCTACAGATCTTCTATCACATTCTCATCTCCCGCCCCCATCCTAACCCCTCCCCCAGTGAATGTTCCTTTCCCCATTGGCATTCTTAAAGAGAAGGAGAAAGGGGAAAGAAAGAGGGAGGTGAGGGTCCTACTCATACAATAAATAGCCCCCATTTCTAAAGCACATTGAACATTCTCAGTTCTATGAGACAAGCAGAATAATAACACTGACCCCATTTGACAAATAGAGAAAGTGCCTCCTCAGATCTCATGTAAGGTCTTAGATCTAGAGCTGGGAGGGGATTGGGCTTGGAGGCTGTCTAGTCTCACCTCCCCTCCCCCACTTTACAGCTCAGGAAACTGTATCCCCGAGATGTTAAGTAATGCATCCAAGGTCATATAGGGAATAAGTTGTGCAGCCGGGATTCAAACTGAGATCACGTGATTCCAAATTCAGCATCCTTGGCCCAGCACCACCCAGCTTCCTGTTCTTATGGTGCTTTATAATTCCAAAAGCTCTTTGGAGCATCTCCTCTGATCCTCCCAACCTCTAGTTAGGGTACACAGTTAGGAAGAAGTCTGAGGGGAAGGCAAATGTCATTCAAGGAGTTCCTCAAAATTACATCAAGTACGCAGACACCTATTCTGCCAATGAACAAAGCCAGTTTCATTTCTCTCAAATCCATTTACCTTTTCAAACCCAGAAGACCCTGCAATGCTTCCCCTCTTACCTTCCCCTAATTTCCCCTGCCAGGAGACACAAAAAGGAAACATGATGCAGTAGTAAGTGAGTGAATTTGGTGCTGGAGTTGGATTTTGATTTGATTTGATTTGATTTGAATCCAAAGGATACCACTTACGAGCTATGCGAACTTGAACAAATGACTTGAATTCCCTGAGCCTCAGTTTCCTCATCTGTAGATGGCCTCTAGGGTCCCTTTCAGCTCTACATCCGTAATCCTAGGCCCCACTGAATTCACACTCTACTGTGGTACACAACAGGGCTGCTTCCAATAGCATTTCTTCCTACCCAAGGAATCTGACTCAGTCCCTCTCATCTTAGCTAGCAACAAGAATGACATCATTGTAAAAGGCCAGGAGGACAGGGCAGTCTGGGAAGAAGAGAATAGAGAACATTTGGATACTTACACCGCCTTTTTGACATATATCAGTGTTGTTTCTGCAGATGATGCTAGACAGGGTGCGCTCGCCAGTATCTCCCGCGTCACCAAAGAGGCAGACGAAAACTCGGGCATTTGTCTCTGCTCCTTCAATGTCCCCTGTGCACAGGGTCACTCGATACTGGGCCACTGTCAAAGTGAGTTATCTTCTTTCTGCTCTGTGGAAAGGCCCTTGCCTTCTCTTCTCAAGAGCCTTTGCCCTAGAGTTCTCTCCACCCCTACCACTCCTCCCTCTCCCGCCCCTCCACCTCTCCAAATGTTACCTATTTTTCAAGGCCCAACTCAAGTCTCATCTTCTCCATGAAGCCTTCCCTGACCACTTCCAGCCAACATTCACCTTCCCGCTTTCTGAGTGCACACAGGACTTATTGGGACTTACTGATTTTTACTCTACTTTGTGATTTTACACAGCTATGTATTTTTTCCAGTTGTTTCTTGTGTGTTTGTCTGCCTTCCCAACCAATTTATAAATTCCTTGTGGAAAAAGAACCAATATTTGCTGTTCTTATATTCTCCAGTGGTGCTTGGCACAGGGCTGGGACATAGTAGGTATGCAATGAAGGCTTGAAGAAGGAAGAGAAGGTATAAGAGCAAAGGAAAGGGGAGAAGGGAATGGCGAGAGGGACATGAGATATATTCATTCAATGGGCTGCTGCTATGCTCCAAAGATATTCCTCCCAGTTCTCATTGTTTGGCCTTTCTAAAAAAAGCAAACTGTGCTATAGATGAGGTTGGCATTCGGCACAGCACTCCCCAGTCCTCTCGGTCACTTTTAAATAAACTGTAAAATAATCCTTGCTAAAGGCACAGAAGTCATCGGCACAAAGAACCATGTGGGCCCACTGGGAAGATCAACACAGCATATTGTGTCAAAAGAGCTATTTTAATTTGTTTTGGGGGGCTGATTATACCCTCTGACCTGCTCTCTCATGTTGAGATTCCAGGAAACAAATGAGACATCATGAGTCCAATTAACTCCTCCTCAGTAGAGTAGGGGTGGGGGTGGAGGGATATAGAAAGAGATGAAAAAAGTGGCATCCCTGCCCCCCATAAAAAACCCCTCTATATAAGAATCAGTACATTCAAAGAGAAGTCTGGCTCTCAGGTAGAAGCATTTGGTAGTGACCAACAAATGATCTGTCAGCAAGTTCAGGAAGGGAGTGAAAAGAAGGGATCTGTCCCTGGATGCAGGGATGGTAGGGAGCCCTTCTAAATTCACAGGAAAAATTTGATTCAAGCTTTCACTGAATTGAGTTTTTCTAGTTAGACCTCACTTTCAACAACTTTCAACACATGAAAATTTCTTTCTTTGGACCAAGTCAATGGGAAGAAATTTCATGCTTTGGGATACCTTTAAATAGAAAGACTCCTTTGACTACATATAAATTTCAAACTCCCATTACTTGGAATTATGGGATTTAAGAGTATGAAAGAACCTGAAGAGGTCATGGAATTCAATAGTCCCCTTTTTCCATTGAAGAAACTGAGGTCATATGAAGGGAAATGATTACCCAAGGTTGGACAACCAGTTAATAGCAAGTGTAGGCCCACAGTCTCCAGAATCCCAGTTCAGTGCTGCCACACACTCTTGCCAGCACTATGAGACATTGCCTTTATGTGAGAGGTTGGTAGTGGTAGAAGGGATGAGGACAGAGAAGTTAAATGTAGACATGCCAAAGAGCTACATGCACTGAAGGTCTCTCATAGATGAAAGAAGATTCAATATTTCAGAAATGAGGATTGAATCATCAAAAAATAAGATTCCATTTATGAAAAATTCAATTTACATGCAACTTTTCAGGAAGATATAAAAGCAGGGAGTAATCCTTTCTGTTGGGCAAGCAGTAAAGAATGCTGCTTTGTATCTTGGTGTTGCACAAAGTGAGGAGCACCAAAAGGTTGGGTTTGACTTTCAAGCATCGAGCCAAACAAAGGTCTACTCTGGCCAAATGGAACAAGATCTAGCACAAAAACAGGTAATAAAAACAACCGGTTTTTGCTTTATGGTTACCCTCATGCATAAACAAATTAAGTGGTCAGCTCATGGTCATTTGAGGGGTGCCCTGCACTGCCCAGAAACTATTTCCTCATCAAGGTGTCACAGTGCCTGAAATCCTATCATTCTACTCAGCTTTTGACATTAAGTATTATATTTTCCAAGTTCTTTAAAAAAACAAATAGCCTGGGAAAGGAGGCAATACCTTACCATATTGTTGACCAGAGAGATCCTAAATACCAAAAATCTCTTGGTTGCCTGGTAGGAGAAAGGAAAGGGATGCTAAAAGTCTGGGAAGGTGGAAGGGAGGAATCAGAGGTGCTCAGAGAAAACCTCACCAGATTTGCAGCTTTACAGAGGACCATTTCTGCTCATTTACTTATAACTAACAAGTAATCAATCCCCTGGGCCAGACACACATTCTAACCATGAACGATGAAGTATCTTCGATCAAGTGGTCTAAGTTCCATATGCTCAAAAGTTCTCAAAGATCATGGAGTTCTTCCTATTGGGATCCCATATGGACCCCTAGCACCTGTTTGGCCAAAGCTCTATCCTGACAAGGATACTGCAGACAGTTGAAGATAATTATGTTGGTAGGCTTTACCAGAAAAAGATTTTAAACAGATGGGTAAGTACCAGAGCCTCTTATTTGTCCTTTAATTAAAAAAATTACAGTGCAGTCTGATTAACAAGCGCCTACAATATCTAATATTCAAATCCAATGGTCTTTTGCCTACTCGTCTATGGGGAGTAATCATTTCTGCAGGGCAAGCAGTAAAGAATGCTGCTTTCATTTATTTTACTATCTGGGTGGCTCCTGGGGGAAAGGATGGGTGAAAATAAACTGTGAGCTGGTAAATATTTCCTCCATGTTTTAAAGCCTGTGTTAATCAATGCAATCACTCTTGAAACCCCTCCAGGACACACATATAGGTAACATACATATATGTATATATACATATATGTGTATATGTATATATGTGTGTGTATATACACATATATATAACTATATATACATATATGTATATATATATATATGTAGTTGTAATTCAAAGAAGCATAGATTTGGAGACCACAGCAGCCATCCTGTCCAACCCTCCTATTTTACAGATGAGGAATGGAAAGGGTATGTGTTAGGGGAAAGATTTGAACCCAGGTCTTACTGACTCAGAGGCCTTTTCTCTATCATTACACTATGTTGTCTCTTATCTCTCATTTTGAGTGAACTAGATCGCTGCCGTTTTGAATCTGCAGAATGCATTGGCAATAGAATATGGATTCATTTTATATCATTCCAAGTTTCAAACTTAAGGAATGTTTAATCTGTCCTCTCTTATGTGTTATATGGGAGCATTGGGTGGATAAAGCGATTGGAGCCAAACTCTGTAAACTGCCATAAATAACCAGACAAAGAAAGAAGAATAGCTGAGTTCTGGGAACTATGAGTGTGTAGTTAAGTATTTCCCTGGCAGAAGAGAAATCCCTCTGTTGCAAACAGGGAACCACAGAGGCCAATTAATCTGGAGTTGCTCCAAACTGACAAAGAACCCCCAAAAGACACGCAGACCTACTCATGAACTTCAAAATCCATCATACCTTGGCCATATCTTCATCCTTTCCTAGACAAAAGTGTTAACTTCAATTTACTGAGGAATATTTTTCAAATAGAAATGCGTCTTTGATTTTAAAAAAGAGATCAATGAACAAATGGGGTTTGTTTTAGAGAATTTTAGCCATCTTTGCTGGAATGCAATCTATCTTGTAAAATAATGCATATCTACAAGGTCAATTTGTGCCTATCTGTGCCAATGGAGAGTGTTGTAGTCTGGAATTTTCCAAATGATTTGTCTCTGTCCACAGGGTATCTGTCCTTTAGCTCATCTTTTCCTCCTGCCTCATCTCCTCCTCTTCTATATTGCACTGTGTTTTTACTGGATACCTCCCTTTAGCATGGCATCTTCTACACCTGGAACCTTCCAGTACAGAAGCTTCCAGTTGCTTAATTGATTGGTCCATCTTTGCCTGTGACCTCAGGTGTGGGAAACCAAAGAAGCATGCCTAAGTTGGCTCCTACCCTTCTTTATAAAGTCCCTAAACTGCCATGATTCCTGAGATGCCCTTAGGCACAGGATGAAGAAGGACCCAGAAATCCTACCGAGAGTTTGATGTAAGGATACATCACACCCTGGGAGTAGCTGCTCACTAAACCATGATGAGCTGATCCTCCCTACTGCTAGAGCCTGAGATCATGGTGCCTCAAGCTTCTCTTGATTCATCTCTGATGGCATCCCTTCCCCACACTTTGCCAGAGTCCGTGCTGGCCCCATGGGAGCCCGTGGATTACCAGTCTCAGAGTAGGTGAGGTTGGCAGAGTTGCTCAAGTTTGGCAGACTTAGGTGCTACCCCATTATGGGGCCTGGATGCTGTCCCTTTCTACCCACGCCTCCTCCTTGGGCTTCCCTTGAGTTTCCCTAGTTAAGCCATATGGGCTCCCCTTAAATATGCCAAATAAAAAAGACCTAATCTATTAAATGGCTTGTCTACTTCTTCTGTGAAGCCCCTTGAGCAACAAATCCTAAGAGAAGGGTAGCAGTTATATGAACAATATATAATATTAGCTAATTCAAAAATTCCTTATTTTTTACTTTGAAATACATTATAACCTTTTTATAACATTTTCCCCTGATTTACCTTCTAATTACATCTCATTTAATATATTATTCCATAATGTTTCAATCCCCCTAGGATTTAAAAGTAGATATGAAATCAGATTATTATTCATAGATTTAGAGATGGAAAAGTGCTTAGAGGTCATCTAGGCCAGCCTGATTATTTTACAGATGAGGAAACCAGAAAACTGGAGGCCAGAAGGGTTAAGTAACCTACTCAAAGTCACATAGGTAGTAAGTGACAGATGAGATTCAAAGTCAGGTCTTCTCCACTCCAAATTGAGTGTCCCTTTCTATATACTATAATGCTTCTCCTAAGTAGAGAAACTTCAGGTTGGTAACTGGGCTTTGCCTCAGGGAGTGTTGATTCTATTGGGGTTTTTTTTTGGGGGGAAGGGCAGGTTATATCTCCAGTTATCCTTTCCACATTGCCATTTTCCCTATTGTAGTTATGATATATCATGGGTAGGCATAAGAAATAAAATGGGAATTTGGGAGGAGTTTTGCAGAAGCCACAGATGACACATGAAGGCCAGCACATGACATAGAAAAAGTTTAGAAAATCAGAAATCCATAATACATATATATATACACATATGCAAAATATAATTGTATAATATAGCCTATGACCAAATACTCAACCCAAATTTTACAATTAGGTATTTTAAACACCCCATTAAAAAGGGGAAAAAATATTCAGGCCTCCTCTAGTATGAAGGGAATGCCAAAAAATTTTACATGGATTTTCCAGGTTGTGGGGACACCACACCCCTAACCCCTACAATGTGGAAGGGATAACCATAGTTTTTTAATTGTTTCTCTCCTGTTTGATGAGGAGATCTTAAGGCTAGGGACCTCCTATTTTCTTCCTTCTTCATGTCTCACAGGCTTTAACCCTGAACTGACCCTATATGTAGATAGAGTAGGTACTGGCCTTTGTGGGTGCTAGAGAGCTCCTCCAAGTAGCTGCCTTACTATCTATTCACAACAAATTAAATTTTCACAATGCTAATCATGCCTTTGAGTGATGGCAGTAGGAATGGAGACATAATCAGGAAGGCCAGGTTGACTTCAAAGCTGTGTAGATCTAAACCTGCCCTACCCTAGGAGAAAGGAAGAACCATATGGACATGGTAATAGGGAAGGGGAAGTCAAAAAGGCCCCAGTGTCACTAACAGGGAAGCTATAATCAGCAGAATTGATAGCCCCACATATGAAGCTGAGTGTGATCCCTATTAATAATTAGCAAAGGCCAATGATAATCAGGAAAAGGTAAAGGCAAAGCATGATTGCACGTGTTATCCATTCAGATGATCACGGACACAATCTAGGAACATAAGTTTAGGATTTTATTAAAATATGAGGTACTTTGTGAAACAGCAAAGTATTGTCTAAATATAATAATATCTTATTCTTGTTTTTAAATCGAGGGACATCCTAAGGAAGCCTAGATCTATCTAGAACTACTCATATGCCCTAGAACTCCAGCACCCCCCAGATAGCATGCTCCTCCAAATTGCTTCAGTTCTCCTGGCCCCCAAACATTACAGCATTTAGAGATAGGGATTTGGGGATACAGAGAGGTTAGGTTTGCAGCCTCTTGACCGTACCCTTCAGTGGAACTCTATATCAGGCCTACTTCTTAAAGGAAAATAAGGCATTTTCTATCCTCTCAACAGGGCCCATCCTTCCCTAGAAACTGGGATGAACACTCACTTCCCATTATCCTCCGAACCGTCGGGCCCTCTGCAGTAAGTTCCCTCACCGTCTCATAGTCATCCTCATTGACGTCCAGCCAGCGGTTACAGTTGAAGTTATACTTGTCCTTTGTTAGAGAATTCAAGAGCGTCATCTGGAAAGATGCCACGGGGCAGACTAGGTGAAGAAGCATCCAATGTGCCCTAGCAACTCCAGTCTGCTGACCTAACTAACACAGAGAGGCTAATTCTGGTCTTACAGATAACTCTCTAAGGGGGCTGTGGGGATAGGGTGGGGGGAATAGTGACTATCCTGCCCCACCCCCCTCAGAGGTTTGTAGTTTTCTAGAAATGAAGCACCTGTGGTCTGATCCCCCTGGCTTACCCAAAATAAGTCATTGCTCCTCCTCCCTTCTCCTTCCTCCTCCTCCTCCTCCTCCTCCTCCTCCTCCTCCTCCTCCTCTTCCTCCTCCTCTCTGTGAGTCCAATACCTTTTATCCTGAGACAGGCTGACCTCAATGATCATCTATCGCTCCTCCCCACTACTGGGGCTACAGGTGAATGTCTGATAAACCTTTGTGGTGGGATCACTAAAAGGAAACCAGTCTGGATCCTGGTTTTTCCTGCCTTTTTCCCTACCCACAATGATAGGGATCAAAGAACAGTATTCCACTTCTCACCTTTACTAGATGCCATCCAGAACCAGGAATCTTACTGTCATGCCAAACTCTGATCTTATAAAATCTTCCAAGATCTGGGATTTCAAGCTGTATGGAAAAGAACAAAGTCCCTTGAGAGGATAAAACAAAGACAAGAAGCCCTGTCTCTGATATATACATGATGCCCTTTACCTCCTCCCCTCCTCTGAAACGGCCACCACTCTGGGACAGGCCCCCATCGCCCGCTCCTGCACTATTAGAAGAGACTGCCAGTGGGGCTGCCTGCCTCAAGTCTCTCCCACCCCAGTGCGTCTTCCCTTCAACTGCTGGAGTGATTTTCCTGTTACAATCCTACTAAATAGACTCCAGTGGCTCCCTATCACCGCCAGGGTCAAATATGAAATCCTCTGTTTTGCATTCAAAGATCTTCATAAGCAGCCACACTCTACCTTTTCATTTTTCTTACTCCTTACTCCTTACCCCATACTGTATGATCTAGTGTTACTAGCCTCTCGGCTTCTACTCCGTGTCTCTGCTCAGGGCATTCTCTCTGGCTGTCTCCCTTTTCTGGAATATTCTCCCTCCTCATCATCATCTCCTGGCTTCCATGGCCTAATGTGAGTCCTAGCTAAAATTGTGCCCTCTACAGGAAGCTTTTCCCAATCAATCCATCTTCAGATCCTAGTACCTTCCTTCTCTTAATTATTTCTTATTTCTCCTACATATAGATTATTTGTACATAGTTATCTTCATGTTGTTTCCGCCGTTATATGGTGAACTCCTCAAAGACAAAACTGTCTTTTGCCTTTTTTTTTGCATCCCCAGTCCTTAGCACAGTACCTAGCACATAGTAGGTGCTTAATAAATATTCGCTAATTGAATCATCCATTGTCAACAGACCATGTACTTTGAGTCATTCAATTCATTGAACGTCTAAACGCCTAGTATGGGTAAGGTGGAGTAGTAGTGTAATATAACGGATAGAGAGCTGGTCCTGGAGTCAGGAAGATCTGATTTCAGATTCCACCTTTGACACAGAACTGGCTGTGAGACCCTGGGGAAGTCACTTAACTTCTCAATGCCCCAAGCTTCTTTCCTTCCTAGCCATGCTTTGGAAATCTCTAGATTCGACCACCATTCCTCCTCATTAAGGTGCTTTCTTTCTCCCCAACTTCACTTTTCAGCTCTCTATGTCCTCACTAGAATGTAAGATTCTCAGGTTAGGGACTGTCTTTCTCTTTTTGCTTGTTTGCATCTTCTGCAGTAAGCTCAGTGCCTGGCACGTAGTAAGTGCTTAATAAATGCTCGTTGCCTATTGTTGTTAGGCAACTCTCTCTAAGACTATAAATGTTGCAAAGAAAGTGCGTTGATTACATTGGTAGAGGCTGCTCTTTACCAGGAGTTTATTAATGTGGATTCCTTGATTCAGAATACTAGACACACAAGAATCAGAGCATTTTTGAATAGGAAGGAATCTTCTGACCCTAATTCCGACTCCTTCATTCATTAATTCACTTCGCCAACATTTGTTCTATGCTTGCTGTGTTGATAGCACTGTGCTAGGCATGGGAGGAGATAAAGAAATTGAATAAAACACAATCTCTGCCCTCATGGAACTTGGGGATAGGACATGTGCACAAATTAAGTACATGAGAGAGGGGTGAATCAAGAGCACCGTGAAATTTAAGGGAAGAAAGATTATTACTCATTCGGGGCATCAGGAAAAGCATCATGCAGAAGGTGCATTTTAGCCCAGCTCTAACTGAGGCTCAGAGACAAGTTGACCATCTAGGTGAACAGAGGGCTTTCTAGGTCAAGGCTTTGCTTTAATGATGACCTAGAAATGCTCTGTGATGAATTATCAAAGGCACAATCTAAGTGTGGCTGACTTCTAATGGTACCGCCCCGAAAGTGTTTACCTATGAGCAGTTTGCAAGGGTTTTACGTTCACTGGCTTATAAACATGTCTAAGCTTCATTGCATGTTGGAATCAGACCCCTTAGCCTGATGCAATGCCTCATTTGAGAGTCATTTTATCTAATCATTAAAGTAGGGCCTCAAACTAAGAAATCCTTTGTTAGCCTCCTTTGAGAAAGATAGTTCTAGTAAAAAATATTTTTAAAAATTCTGTTTTTAAAAAAAGGTTGAATTCAGAGTTTAATCTAGATCCTTCTTGCTTAAAAAATCCAAATGAGAGAGGCTTTACATCAATATCAGACAGGATCCCTGTCCTGCACCTGGGGAAGCACTAATACTCATCATTCCCAAAAGGCCAAGGTTTTCTGAACCAAGGTGTCATCAGTGCTCTGAATCCTCTGGCTGAGTGGTGTCAAATTCAAACAAAAAAAGGATCACCATGCCTTATATAAGTCAGCTTGATATTGACTTAGAAAACCACAAGCTAACATCATCTATGTTTTATTGTATTTTAATTTATTTCATTAAATGTTTCCCAATTACAATTTCATCTGTCGTGGGCCTCCCCTCCTGCTGCCATATGATCTATACCTCTTCTTTACATCATTTCATTGTGGTACTATAATTCCCTGAACTAATTACTTTTGTTTTCTTATGCTCCCATCTGGTCAGTCTAATTCAGATAGAAACTCTAGGGGGCATTTAAATTCTGCCCTTGTACTATTCAGTGAATTGTACATAATATATCATTCCTTATTGGGGCCTGCAGTCTGTCTCCTACCCTGTCTCATTGCTTCTAGGATAAAATGCAAAGCCCCGCCCCCCTCCCTCAGATTGGTATTTAAATTCTACCGCAGTCTAGCTACAATCTTTCTAGTCAGCTTGTTCTCCTTGCTGTCTCCAGAATTCAGCCTTCATCTCCTACCTCTGTGTCTGCACAGGCTATGACCTGTGCCTGGAATGAGCTCACTCCTTGCCTCCTCTTCTTAGAATCCTTACCTTCCTTGTAGGTTCAATTCAGATATCACTATCTATGAGAAATTCTTCCCGATTCTCCTAATTTTTAGTGTTTTCTTTCTTTTCAAATTATCTCATACCTATTTATTTGTCTATAGGTTGCATCCTCCTGTAAAGTTTAAACTCCTCGAGGAGAGGGAATATTTTTTGTTTTTTCTTTGTATTCTCAGTACCTTGCACATGTCTGACGAATTGAAATGAAAAAAAAAATTAAAAGAAATCGAAAAACTCAATGTTCACCTAATCTCAGCATAAAAAAAAAATCCCCTATGATGCCCACTGAAATACTTCTTCCCTCTTTCCCCACACTCATTACTCTTACCCTGAATTTGTCGATCTTGCCAGGTTTAAAGCCTTGTGGACCAGGGTTTAGACGAATTTGATCAGTTCGCCCCTTCTGTCCGTAAAGCTGGATAAAAACAGGCACATTACAGGCAGCTTTCTTCAGGTCATTTGTCCAGACCCAGAGAGACCAGGCAACTTCTTAAAGCAGAACAAAACCACAACAAAACAACTCAAGCTATTCTGCAATTTTTTGCAGTGAAATATATATATATGTATGTATATATATATATACAATATATATATACATATACATACCTATACATTTATACATATATACATATATATGTTTGAGCTAAACTATTGCAAATGTAAGAAAGAAGAAAAGATCAGTACTACTTGAGCTCAAGGGACAAGAAGTATGTATGTATGTGTGTATGTAGAGTGTATGTATATATGTGTGCATGTGTGTGTCTTACATGTGTATATAATCTGTATCTATGTATATATACATACATATATACATATATGTTTAAGCCAAACTATTACAAATAGGGAAAAGAAGAAAAGATCAATACTACTTGAGATGAAGGGACAAGAAGTATGTGTATGTGTATGGGGTGGGCATATATATATATGTGTGTGTATATATGTATATGTGTATATATACATGTGTCTGTATTGTGCATATATCTATATCTATCTATCTATATCTATACATATAGATTTAAGCCAAACTATTACAAATGGGGGAAAGAAGAAAAGATGAAGACTACTTGAGACCCAGACAAGATATACAACGATGTGACTGCTCTAACAACAAAAACAAAAGCCCAGCTACACCAAAATCCAAACAGATAAGACAGATAAATTAGGGAGTAATGACTTGTTTACAAAAGAAATCTTTGATTTATAATAGGATTCGCCTCAGAGTTCCTTCAAGTAACCAGAGTTCTGCTAGAGCATTTAAAATAAGACAACTTATAAAAATGTGATTTATCTACTCTGCTTTGAATAACTCAATTGCCTTCAAGGACATTACAAGTAAATGGTCTGTTAATTTTTGGAAAACGGAAATATTTGCAGCAGGGCTAGATGAGTTGTGGATTTCTTCTTGGTCCTTGCTCTGGAGAGCTAAGGACCCAAACTCAGGAAGTAACATATGCCAGGCAATCTATTGGGAAATCTATGTCCCCATCCCCCTACCCCCACCCCCACCCCCATCCGTGGAATAGCAGTAGCTTGGATCCCTGAAAATTCTTCCTGGAATCCTGAGATTCCTCTGGTCTGGCTTTAACACATACTCTTGAGTCTCTTCTTCCTCAGGGACACCACCTCATAGAGCTGCCGCTCAATCAGTCCATCGCCTTCCTTTTCATCCAGCCAGTTTTTGCAAGGGAAAGTCTGTTGTATGCCAGTGAATGGACACAAAATCACCACCTGAGGAGAACAGACCAAGATCCATTTCCAACATTCCTTCATAGGACAGCCAGCTTCCACAGAAGATGAGAGGGGCAGAGACAAGGGGAGCAGAGGAGAAGGAGAAGGAGAAGGAGAAAGAAGAGGAGAAGGAGGAGGAAGAGGAGGAGAAAAAGGAAGAGGAAGAAGAGCAGGAGGAGGAGGAGGAGGAGAAGGAGGTGGAAGAGAAGAAGCAGAAGCACAAGAAGAAGAAGAAGAAGAGGAGGAGGAGGAAGAGGAGGAGGGAGAGGAGGAGAAGGCGACAGAGAAGGAGAAGGAGGAAGAGGAGGAGAAAGAGGAGGAAAAGGAGGAGGAGGAAGAGAAGAAGAAGAAGGGCCACAAAGAGAGAGAAAGAAAGACCAAGACAGAGACAGAGAGGAAGAGAAGGAGGAGGAGAAGGAAGAGGAGAGAGAAAAAGAGAGAGAGGAGAGGAGAAGAAAAGGAAAGAGAAAGAGGAGCACACTGGACTTTGAATCAAAGGGCTTGGGTTTAAATTCCAACAGTGCCACATTGGATATGTTATTGCCCTTCTCTGGGCCTCAGTTTATTCACCTGTCAAATAGAGACTCTAGACTAGGAGATACAGTGGGTAGAGAGTTGGATGTGAGTCAGGAAGACCAGAATCCTCAGACACTTAATAGCTGTGTGATCCTGGGTAAATCACTTAACCTTTGTCAGCCTCAGTTTCCTCAGCTGTAAAATGAGTAGCTTTACTAAGGTGCCTTCCAGATCTAAGTCTATGATCTTATCCTATAGCTCAATCACTTCTGAAGTCTCACAGTCTGTGATTATGAGCCCAATTCTCTATCAGCACCCATTGTGTTAGGAAGTCTCAGGGTTTCAACCTACTTATCAAATACTTATCAAAGAGATCTTCTCTTCTCCCCTTTTACCCACATAAGACATCCTTTGCTTTTTCAAAGCTTGGTTCTAATCTATCATTCTAGAGCCCCTGACCGACTCCTTTTCTCAAAACCTTCTTTAAACACTGTTGTTGTTGTTTTAGGTGTAGCTAGTCATCTCAAACAGAAAGCCAATTAACCGGGACACTCAACTGAGAAGACTTTTTTTAGGAGGCCAGTCACCAGACAACAAGTTAAATCAGGGATTTAATTTTAAAACTAGCATGGTTTTAGCAAATGGAAAAGGAGAAGGGAAACAGGAAGGTACTGGATACTTGGGAAGAATAATGGTGAAAAGAAGGGAAGTATGGTGAGATAGAGGATCACGGTCTCCTCTGGTACTTGGGATAGAACTGAATACAGAGTGTGTGTTCAATAAATACTTGTTAAATGATAAACTGCTTGATTTTATATTCTGTACCAGGCACTAGACAGTCAGAAAGTATTTTCTGAGAACTCAGTGATTGGTTGACTATGCCAGAGTCTGTGTATAAGAATGACTCCAGTCCCTCGAGTAATTTTCAATCCAACAGAATATATGACAGGCATACATATAACCAATATGTGACAGTGATAACCAAAGTTCACTGAAGGAAAAGGGTTAATGGTTCATGTATTGGAGACAGTGTGGGAAGAACCAGGGTGAGCTCCCCAAGGCTGGAATCCCTCACCTTCTCACAGTACCAGCCTCTGTTGACGCCTACATTGCCATGCCCAATAGAGACCCGGCTCAGGGGGCTGAGCAAGACAGCCAGCTCAATGTTGAAGATGTCTGTCCGATTTCTGTCAAATACTCCTCCTTCCAGGAAGATTTTCCCACTGTTCTTATTTCCTCTGGCTCCATACATTACAAGGAAAATCTTGGATTTGGTCCCAGCCCCCCGGACATCTCCCGTTATGACTGTAACGATGTATGAGATAGCTGGTGGTATCAAAACAGAAGCAGCAAGAGAAGGGAAGTTAATTAAGGTGGGATTAGAATATGTCCCATTTGAACACATCCTACTCCCGAGGTTTCCCTCATGGTCCTAACTGCCCATCATGTCTTCCTCTCTACCACATTCTCTGTCTTCCTTGTCCTTTTTATGTCCTCATTTTTAGTTCATGTCTTCCTTTTGGCCACATTTTCATCCCCGGCATCAGGTCTGACCCCATGGTTGGTTTTTTAAAAACACATAGGTTTTTCATCCTCAGAACTCACTCATGACAGGTTATCTCCCTCTGTCTACCCTCCATCTTCAAGTTTGTACTTGTTTTCATTATCTGATTTGCTAACCAATCCCCAGGATCCCCCTGCCTGTGACATCAGAAATGGGAAACCATACTGATATACCTAAATGAGAACTTGCCTCCTCCCTGCAAAATTCCTGCTTCTTATCTGCCTGGACCAGGTATCCTGGTGTGGAGTCACATAGGAGGCATGATGGAGAACTGTCAAATCTCCAAATGCCAAGTGTGATGGCAGTCTCTCCAGTTGACCATGAGTAGGGCCTTTCCTTCTCCTGACTTAGCTTGAATGCCATTCCACCCCAAGTTTTGATGGCTCCCCTAGTTGCATCCCTACCCTGGGTGTCCCTGAGTGCACCAAAACACCTCATAATTAAGGTCTATTGCTTTATCTCATATTAGCCTATCTTATTCTCTTGGGAAAACTTCCTTTGCATCCCAAAGCTGCTGGAATGAGCTGGGACATTTCCCTCCCCCCATAGCAACCTCTTCTGTTCCCCTCATGGTCTCTCCACATCCTTCATTTCTCCCATCAAAACCATCCTCATATGGCTCCCAGACCAATGTGCCCTATACAGAGATCTACCTGTTCAAAACCCTTTGAGGGTTCTTTATTGCCCTCCCAACAAAGTTCAGACTCCTTACATTACCATTCAAGGCCCTCTGTGATCTGATCCACCCTTCCTTTCTACTTTATAGATATAGACACAGAATCAAGTCTCACATCTAGTTATTTACATGTTGTTTCCCCGCAGTAGATCATGAGCTCCTTGGGGGGTGGGGGCTGTTTTTAACCTTTCTTGGTGTTTCCAATATCTAATGCACAAATATGCTATTGTTCAGTCATTTCGGTCATGTCTAACTCTTTGTGACCCCATTTGTTTTCTTGGCAAAGATACTGACATGGTTTGCCATTTCCTTCTCCAGCTCATTTTACAGATGAGAAAACTGAGAAAAACAGGGTTAAGTGACTTGCCCAGGGTCACACAGCTAGCCAGGTTTTCCTGCTTCCAAGGCTAGTGCTCTAAGCCACTGCTCCACCTAGCTGCCCAAATATATCCAGCTGCCTGGAATGTTGTAAGCCCTTAACAATTTTTTCATTTGATTTGATTGATCTGATACATACTGGCAGTGTGACCCTGGGCAGTGCTCTAGGCAATTGTCTGAGACTCTATGTTACAGGGAAAATGTCAGCCTGAATTGGTAAGAAAGTTTCCTCACCAGGGGGTTTCCTGGATGAGTGAAATCCGAGGTCCAGTCCCTGCTGCTATTTGGTATCTTGTATGTATCATATCCTCCTATTAAAGTATGAGTCCAGAAGGGCAGAATTGATGTGTCTTTCTCATATATTTTTGTCTAACCCAACACCTAGTCCAGTGGTCTATACACAGTAATCACTTGATAAATGCTAATTGATTAGAGAAATGATTATTAATAACCAATGATTCGGGGAGATTCAGATTTTCCCCCTTTTCTCTTTCCTCATTTTAATACCTCTGTCTCCGAAGGTTGAGCTAACCTTCTCCTCTATCTGACTGCACCCAACCTCATAAGGAATCTCTAGGCTAGACTAAGGTGAATTCCATTCAATCAAGCTTGGGTGGAGACAGACCCTTTTGTCTAAATTGCCCAAGGCTGGGGATGGTCTGGGTATAAAAGATAGTCTCTTGGTCCAAGGGTGATATAATGTCACTTTCAGCCTCATTAATTGTTAACCAATAAGAGTTGATTGAACACCTGCTCTTCCAAGGGCATATAAAACGTGAGCCCACCACCATTAGGCATCTTTGGTGTAAGAGAGAGACAGCCAAATGACCATCA
This sequence comes from Phalanger gymnotis, assembly GCA_028646595.1. NCBI lineage: Eukaryota > Metazoa > Chordata > Mammalia > Diprotodontia > Phalangeridae > Phalanger > Phalanger gymnotis. The sequence continues at coordinate 307,360,322 of CM053622.1, forward strand.
TTTTATTCATAAACATGCTGGCCTCATTAATAAAATGATTAAATTACCCAGAAATTATGTCTCTTGAACTTTTTAAAATGCCACATTGAATTGATCTGCCTCTTCCTTTCCCAATGGGCCTCTGCTGTCATCTCATATACCCCACTTTCTTTATAATTCATTTCTCTCTACTATAGCACTGAGGGGAGAAATACAGTAGGAAACACAGGTGATGACAAAATAAAAGATAATACAAATTTTTTTAAAGTTCCTACTAAGTTATAGAGGTTCATAGTTCATGCAAGATAACATCTCTGCCCTCAGCTTTTAAACGCTTAAAAGTAAAAATGGAACAGGGCTACCATTTTTTCAAAAGTGGGAAGTAAAGTCTGGCTTTTGTGCCCCAGGTTTCCTCCTTAACCCACAGGAATGAAAACGAGCTGGTTCATGTATCATGGACAAGTTGGTGGCTTTGGCGGGTCATTTTAGGTGGCCCAGCTACCATGTGCTATATATTCCTGCACTACAGTCCTTGCGATATCACACTCAAGGTCACCAGATTTCTATCCAAAGCTTCCATTCAAACAATTCCTTGGAAATATGTTTATGCAGTGCGACCAAAATCGTGGGATTATTGATTCAGGGCTGGAAGGGACCTTAGAGGTGACCCAGTCCAACATGACTATTTTACAAATGAGGAAAATAAAATTCAGAGAGGTTAATTGGTTTGCCTAAAATCACACAAGTTATGAGAGGCTCAGCCAGGTGTAAAGCCAATTAGTAAGTGAAAAATCTTTCCCGCCCATTGAACAGGCTTCAGGTGGGCCCAACAAAGGGAGGCCTGATTAGAGACAGGCTCACACCCTTTCACTAACTGGGTATGAGGCCCCAGGCTAGTTAGCAAACTAGTTTGCTAATTTTCTAGAGGCGTGAAGCCTTCAGGGCCGTAAGGGGAGTTGCTAAGATCAGAGCCAATGGTATGTGTGCTGAGTTCTAGTCAATCAGATGACTGCTAGGACTATATAAAAAGAGAGCCCAGAACTGGGAGCAGCAGAACTGGGAGCAACAGGAGCAGAGAGTGCAGGATTCAGAAGCAGAGAGCCAGCATCAAGAGACAGTGCAAAGCGGAGAGTGTTGAACAAGAGAGAGTTGCAGATATCAAAGAACTGTATTGTTAATTAAGGTGGGACTTTTTTGCACTGAAGTAATCAAGTGCCTTTGTTTCTTTGATTAAATATGGGAGTCTTTGATGACCTGCTTGAAAAACAAGAAAGCCTAGTTCATTTAGGTTTGCGTGGCATGGCTGTGATGCCTAAAGAAGTGTCACATGGCTTTGAGTAGCATGCTTTTGACCCTGAACAGGGTATATAAACTCAGAGGTTAGCATTTTGTTTGGGGCTCTCACTTACTGAAAGAGTGTTATGTGCTTTGACCAGACGAGACTCTGGTTAGCTATTGTTAAGGAGCACTCTGACTTGAAAACCCAGATGTTGGTGCTTCCCTGGTAACTGTACTGAGATGTTGGACAGAAAGCTAGCAGCCTGCCTACTGGTTTGTGTTATTTGATCTGTTGATATTTTCTGTTTGTAATTTCTGTTTGTATTTGCTCTGAAGTTCAGGGTGCTGCCTTTTCCCTCTGAACTAAGTGAATGATATATGTATGTTTTCCTTAGAAAAGCAGATCAAAGAACTTGTGCTGGCAGCCCTTCTGTGTGCTGGTGTTATTGCTCTTTCACCCCTACAACAGCTGCTAGCAACATTGTTGTTACACCAGGATTGGAATCCAGGACCTCTGACTCCAGCACCAGGGCTCTTTCTACTGCACCACAGTGATTCCTTCCACCAATGTGATTTCCTCCACAAAAAAAAAAACCATATTTTATGGGCAGATAACTTGCATCAGTATCTTGGAATGGCTCCAATTTCCAAGGCAGTTTTTCAGCTGGCCACCTCTTCTTCATCAGTCTTCAAATTATGGATTGAATCACACAATTTGATCAGCCTAAAGAAGCAGATCAGGGAGCTCTCACATCAAAGCTCCCAGTGGAGGTGGCACAAGATAATCTGGGATCTGTATTGACAGATGGCTCAGGGTATTAGCATTCCATATTGCTCTCCAAGGCGTGTTGGCAGGCATGGAATAATAGCTGGCATTCACACAGCACTCTAAGGTTCAGATAGCAAGCCTTTTACCTCCATTATCTCATTTGAGGCTCATAGCAATTCTGTGAGAGAGGCAGTGCGAAACCTACTCCCTTAATTTTACAGATGAAGAAACTGAGGCTCAGAGAGGTTAAGAGATTTGCTCTATGTCCCAAAGCTAGTAAGTACAAGAGATTTGAGCCCAGGAGCTCAGCTTCCAAGTCTAGTATTCTTTCTACTGTACCAGGGCTGTCCAACCTTAGGTTTTTATTGAAACAATAAACAATATATTTTGATTTGCCATTTTAGTGAGAGCTCTGGTATCTCAGCTTCATTTACTAAAGCATTTATGTAAATTTCAATGCTTGTAGGCATTTTGGACAGTCCTGCACTATACCATGATAGCTCCTCAAGCATAAGCCCTGAGTAAAACACTTCAGGATTGTAAATGTGGCAATGTGTTTGTGGATACAGACATAGGCTCATAAAAAGGTGCCCACAGGAGGTTTGTGATCTGTACTCATTGTAAAAACAAAACCTCCAAAGTCATAAAGATAGCTGAGGGAACTCCTTGGTTATGTTGCTGTTACAGAGGGCTTCATTGTTGATTTAGATGTGGTTTCTTTCTGTAGAGGCAATTCCATTTGGTTCAATTCCACAAACATTTATAAAGTGCCTACTATGTGTAAATTATTGGATCATAGCTCTAGAGCAAAAGTCCTTAACTTGGAATTTGGGTTTTTTAAAGATATAGAGATAGAGATATATAGATATAGGTATAGGTATAGATATACATATATGTATAGATACAGATACAGATATATGTATAGAATAGATATAGATATAGTACAGAGATAGTACAGAGATAGAGATATAGTATAGATATAGAATATAGTACAGATATAGATATAGATACTGTATAGATACAGTATAGTTATAGTATAGATGCAGTAGAGATATAGATATAGTATAGAGATAGAGACAGAGATAGGGATAGAGATAGAGATAGAGATAGAGATAGAGATAGAGATAGAGATAGAGATAGAGATAGAGATAGAGATAGAGATAGAGATAGAGATAGAGATAGAGATAGAGATAGATAACCATTTTAACATAATGTTTTCTTTGTGATCCTATGTATTTTATTTTGTGCACTTAAAAATGTCATTCTGAGAAGGAGTCCCAAGTCTTACCCAGTTTGCCAAAGGAATCCAGGACACAGAACAATGTTAAGGACCCCTACTCTAGAGGCTGTCTAGTCCAACCCCTTGTTTTAGAGATGAGGAAACAGAGGCCCAAAGAGGTGAAATGACTTGGCCAAGATCACTCTGGTGGTAAGTAGGAGAGCCAGGATTTGGAGACAAGTCCTCTAACTTCCAAGTTCACTCCTCTTTCCATTGCTTCTGTGCTTAATGTTAGAGACAACACTGTTCTTGAGAGACAAGTAGTCAGTGACTTCAAGGCAATCTGGCCAAGCACACCTCCCACACCAGACCAGTACAGAACAGTGGTGTTCTTAGTAATATCTTGGTATAAGTTCAGTTATCAATAACTGTTTTAATATTCCAAGGAGTCCCCATTTGCTGGTGAGGTTTCCCCAGTCCTCAGAAAGCTTCCCCTTGTCTCTTACCCCATCCCATCTGTCTTCCCCCTTTCACTGTTAAAATTCTAGCCTACTCAGATATTTCCCATCTCTTTCATTATTCTCACTTCCAAACTTCTTGAAAAAGTTATCTATACCTGGTTGAACATCCTTTCCCAAGAAGTTATGGGGTACCTTAAGAAAAGCCACATTTTACAAAAGGGGAGCATGGTAGAACTTTCCAAATGCCAAGACAGTCATGCAAGTCCTTTCTTTGTTGTTATAGTTGGGGTTACATGGACTGCAAGGACCTCAAAGGTAGCAGGATAGGCCCACATCAGCAGCAGTGGTGACATGGAAGCCTAAGAACATTGCACCAGAAGTCTCAATCTCATATGCCTCTTTTTTCATGGGGATACCTGGTGCATTGAAACCAGGAAAAACTTTCCAAAGATTTTCCATATGTTTATACTATCTTGATATCACAATTAGGTTATCATCAAAATATGGTCCCATCTCTGGAATCGAAGAAAGCAGAATCTATTGGAAAATTACAAGAACTACGGAAATTCCAAAAGGAAGGTGCTGGACAAAGAATGACCCCTTGGTGAAGACTGATTGATTGTTTAGGAATCAGCAATAGCAACCTCCACGATCATTCCTCAATCACTTTTGGACGAGGCCAAGTTTTTCAAAGGCCTTTCTTCCCCTAGCCAAAAGAGCATATAACTGGTTGGCTTTAGGCCCTGGATGCAATGTTTCTTATTTCCAGGGAACTTAAACTATAAATAAGATGGCACATAGGCTTCCATTCTAGCCCACTAAATACATGTAACTAGTTGTTAAAGGACATCTTGCTAATCAGATGCTCACAAGTTTCTTCATTTTTTCCCCTCAGCGCAGAAAATAGTGGGTTTTTTTTTTGCTTTTAAATGGATTGGTGCAATGACAAAATCCAGATGCAAGGACCCTGGCTCCCCCTTGTAAGCCCCAAGAAAATGTGCTGACAAAGCATTTAGTCAGGCTGTTGGAATGGTACAGTGCCTAAGGTACTAGTTCCTAGATTTATATACTAGCTCATTCACGAGAGGCTTCCATGCCCCTCCTTAGCAGGGATAAGTAGAAGCTGCTCTCAGAACGAGGTGTATGGAACATTTCACAGCACAGATTATGATAGCATTAACTGGGCAATCATTGTGATCTTGAAGCATGCTCAGTGGATTACATAGCCTTGACGTGAGACAATATTGCAGGGGAAAAGATACCTCAGAAGCTATCTTTACTAATTATCATTACACTGCAACTGGGGGACCACTTTCATTTTATAGGCTTCTGTAAATATGATTGCAAATATTGCAGTATTCTGAGGTACATTTCTATTGACTCCGAAGAGGATACAAATACCAAAGAAATAAGAAAAATTACCCCATGCCAGGGATATGAACTACTACAACAATCCCTGGTCTTCCTTCTGAGGAAAAGCATATTTTCCCAGCTGGGTTCTATGCTCTGCATCAGTGGTGTCAAACTCAAATAGAAAAGGTGGCCAGGGGTACCAGGGGAGGGAGGGAGGAACTACCCATACGTCAAAGTCTCTGTGGACTGCCTATCGACTTAGTTTTAAAATGCAATATTATCTATATTTTCTTATATTTTTTTATTTACTTTGTTAAAGATTTCCCAATTACATTCCATCAATACCCTCTGATTGGAGGGGGAAACTAAGAACTCCAAGACCTCCATTTAAAGTGAGATCCCAGGACAGCTATTTCCTCATTTCCCACCTGACTGCACTCCTTCTGGACATTTTTGACTTCTTGGCCATTCCCTCTCAAAACGTCACACTTGATTTTTAAGCTTCCTTTCCATTAGACTGTAAACTCCTTGAGGGCAAGGACTGTATTTCTTTTTTGTATTTTTATCCCTACAGCCTGATGCATAGTAGGTGCTTAATAAATGTTTATTGACTGATACATGATCTTCGTTAGGTAATATAACAAAAAAGTTTAATCCCATCTCAGTCTTTTCCATACTTATGTTTGTCCCTGAATCATAGGCACATAGTCAGTTTCCTGTACTCTGGCTTGTCAGGAGTGGCCAGGATTTGTACTTCTATAGTCTTCAAGAAACCAGAATCACCCCCAAGCCACAGTGAGGGATCAAAGTAAGCTTTATTTATTATAAAATGTCAAATTTGGCTCAGTCAAGAGTCTCTATTAGAAGACTGCCACATGAACTCTACAAACAAGATGAAGCTACAATTATATCATACTCCACCCCCCAAAATTGCACTATTGAGGCAAATGGTGTAGTTTTACAATAAAAGCATCCATGCCATTTCTAGGCTGTTAATTCCATATATACATGACTGACAATGCTGGTGAAAAATATGATTTCAATAACTCCCCAATTGAATTAAGACATTGAATGTTTTAACCTAGACTGAAACAAAAACAGTGAAGGATTTTTCTGAACATATTTTGGATTTTTGAAATTTCTTTCACTGTATTTTGACTTATGTTTGGATCCCAAAGACTATGAGGAGTACAACATGCTAAAAATACTGTCCCTAAGTAAGAATCCCTGGAATTGGGCTAATTGATATCAAAACTTCTGAACATCCCAAGGCAGTTTCTGTGTAGGATAGGATTTTCTCAAGTTATGGCATGAAAGCTATACACGAATGCTTGCCACAGTATATACGAATGGAGTTATACTGTCCCATGCGGACATTTATACTGTTAATATTTAAAGTCATAAAATCAAATGGATTTTACCCAATACAAATTTATAGCACAATTTCATATGTGTCCTCATTGCTTTGACAGTCTTCTATTCCTTGTCTGGTCCTCTACAGCTACTGTTCCAAGTGTTTTGTTCTTTCCCCAATCCCCAAAAGGCATCCAAACCCCACACTTGCTGAAGAGGGCAGCCTCCTGCTTCACTGAGGCACATCTTCATTTTTCTTCATTTATTCCTCAAAACTTCTCAGCCTAATTTATTCTACTCTATTTACTCTGGTCACAGAAAAAGAAGCATTCCTACCACTTTGATCCCAGTCCCTTCCATCACCTCTAGTGCCTTGTTTCAGCAATCATTCCTTCTCTCATGCATTTTTAATCCCACCTTGTTCACCACTTCTTCCCATCCGGCGAATCCTGAAGACCATCCCAATCCTAAAAAATCATTCCCTTATCTCTTCTACTCTATCCAGTGACTGGCCCCTCTGTCTTCTCTCCTTTCACTATTACGTCTCCAAACTGCTTGGCTACCTCTCATCTTTCCATCCTTTTCACTTTTGAACTTCTTGAAAAATGTTTCTCTACCTCATGCTTCCACTTCCTCACCATTCAGTCTCTCCTCAACCCAGAATCAGAGAATTTCAAAGTTGGAAGGGACCTCAAAGACAAGTTAGATCAACCCAGCTCTGAGCAGGAATCCCCTCTAATGATCTCTACCACGTGGTCATCCAGTCTTCACTTAAAGGCTTCCAGTGAAGGGCATCTACTATTCCCTTTGAATAGCTCTAATTATTAGGAACTTCTCTCTTACATCAAGCCTAAACCTGTCTCTTTGTTCTACCTTCTACCCTATTGCTCCTACTTCTCTGCCTTCTGGAGCCAAGCAAAACAAGTGCAATCCCTACTCCTCATGAACATCCTGTAGATACTTGAAGACAGTTATGGGCTCCTCTTTCTCTGAGTTTTTTTTTTCTCTAGGATACACCCCTTTCAGTCAGGCTTCCAGCCCCATTACTGGTGAAACTGCTCTCTCAAAGATCACTAGCAACTCTTTATCATCTAATCCAATGGCCTGTTTTCCTCCATTCTCCTCCTCTATCTTCATCTGTAACATTTTATAATGTTAAATACCTGCTCCTTCTGGATAGCCTCTCTCGTCTTGGCTTCAAAGACACCACTACTTTCTGACTCTCTTCCTACCCCTTAAAATAGCTAATAATAATAATAATAATAACAATAATATCTCTCTTCCAGAAGAGAGAGTGAAGCTGATGACCTTGTGCTACTCTGCCTCACTTAAATCCAATTCATGTACAAATCAAGACATCACCCTGTGATGCCATCAGTCCTTTTTGAAAACGAAGGACAAAACAACAACAATAATAGTGGTAACAATAATAAAAGCTAGCATTTATGTGGTGCTTTAAGATTTGTAAAACACTTTACAAATATCTCATTTTAACCCCTTTCTCTGTTTCTTTGCCTTCCTTCTCCTTCTCTTCATAATCCCTTAAGGTGAGTTTCCTCCAGGATTTTGTCCCTTGGCCCTCACCTCTTCTTTCTCTACAACCTATCTCTTGGCAATTTTGTTTACCTCCTTGGCTTCAACTATCACTTCTACAACTACTTCCCAGATTTTTATATCTAACCCTGTTCTTTCTGCTGAGCCCAAGCCCCATACCTACAACTGCCTAAAAGACATTTAAATATCCCACCTGCACTTCCAACTCACCATGTGCAAAACTGAGTTTATCTTCTACCCAAAACTATTCCTTTTTTTGACTTCACTATTTCTGCCAGTGGCATTATCATTACCCCATTCTCAAAATACTGGTGTTTTTGATTCTTCTCTCTCCCTCAACTCTCAGATACATTTACCAAGTCCTATCAATTCAAATTCCACAATATAGATCACATCTGTTCTCTCCTTTTTATTTTCATTGTTACTGCCCTCTTATTATATCTTATTGCCACTTACCTCAACTTTTACTGCAGTCTTCTGATAGGTTTTCCCAATTTGACTCTCTTTCTTTTCAAATCTGTCCTTCACACCACTCTTAGACTAATTTTCCTGATTTATTGATCTAGTTAAACCACAGTCCTTCTCAAAATCTTAGCAGCTCTATATTATCTATTATATAAATTTCAAATTCCTTTGCCAGGGATTTAAAATTCTCCATAAAGGTATAAACACAGTACTCACCTTTCTAGTTTTGCCCCCTACTACTTCATGTTCTATGCTCCAATCAAAGCAAATGACTATCCATCTTTTAAATACAATCTATACTTTCCCATCTCTTTGCCTTTGCTTATGCCATTCCCTATTCTTGGCTTCCTTTCCCTTCTGTTTCTTCCTCTTCTGAATTCCTACTCATCCTTAAAGGCTTACTCAAATGCTCCTCCATGAAGCCTTCCCTGGTCCTCTCCACTCATCAATGACTCTCTCCCCCTCACTCACGACTTTGCATCTCTCTAATGCACTTATGATGCATTATTCATGTTATAGTTATCTATATATCTACCATGCCTTTCTTCTAAACTGTAAGCTCCATGAGTATAGAAGTGATGTCCTACCTAGCCTTTGTAAAACCCCCAGTGCCTAAAACAGTGCTTTACATACAGTGCTAGGCACTTAAGTGTCTGCTAAATTGAATGAAGATAATACCATCCTTGTTTTCCAGAATGAATAATGGGTCAGGCATCAACAACAACCAACAAATTATTCTTCAATGTGACTTTAGTTTCTACTAAATTCAGGTAGATCTGTAGCATGTAAGTATGGAAATTCAAATGGTCCAAAGCACTAAGGCATTCTAACAGAATACTGTCATTTATACCAGACCATAGCATTCCTTGGTATATACAGACAGAACAGAGCATGCTGCAGGGTGAGCCCTAGAATGAATGGCATAGCTAGAAGAGACTGTCTTGAGTTCAGTTGAACCCAGAATCACAGAATCCATGGTCTCTCCAATTTCCAGAACCTAAGCATGGGCAGATCACCCAGGGAAAACACCCAGGCTATGGATGACCTTCTTTAACCCTCAGGGAGGCAAAGGAAATTGATAACTTCCCTGGGGAGCTGGGACTAATGTTCTAATTAAGAGACTAAGGGGTCAGGTTAAGTCTTCTCTTGATGAAAGTGAAATGGAAAAGAAATAGAAAAAGGTAAAGCCTGGCAGTTAGTGTTTTTCAATGTCCAGACACTGCTGGAGGAGAAAGACAAGGAGCTGGGCTAAGCAGGCCACAAGCCAAATCCGCAGAATGCAAAACCTGCAATGCAATTTAATCGCATTGCTTTCCTTAGGGGAATATACATTTTGATTGACAGGGGAGAGGTGATTTTGGAGCTGTGAGAGGTAAGGCAGGTCTGAGGGGAATGTTGCAGTGTGGAGTTTGGGATAAGCAGAGGACAGGCTTGAGGACAGTGAGATGCAGGGAAGTCAGGCAGAGATTAAGCTAGGAGATAGGAGAGATGCAGAAAGCAAAGAGGCCAAACAGAAACTCTTCTTATTAAACTTTGCCTCATGCCTCCCCTCTTAGAAACCAAGGCATCCTCCATTTTAGAAAGCAGGAAACTATGTCTTAATTACCTTCCTATCTTCCCCAAATACTAGCAGAGTTTTTGCACATGGCAGGCAGCTGATAAATGTTTGTTAAATGAATGAACTAAGGAGCATTGGATATTGTCAAAGGAGCTAGATTCAAGTTCTAGCTGTTAACCTATAAGATCTTGGACTTCACCTGGGACACAGTTTTGGCATTTGTAAAATGGGGTAGAGGGGGTTGACTTGATGGTCTTTAGGGTGTCTTCGAGCTCTAGAACCCTAAGAGTCTTTCCCTGTGTCCTCTCCTACTCTCCCCTACCCCTTCTGGGAGAACTGGGGTGATAACAGGGGTAGGGCAGTCAAGATGAGCAAGGTGATGTTCAAGTGAGGTTGGACAATGTCCACTTCTGTGCTACAAACAGGAGGAAGGGCAGGGCACCTAATGAGAGTGATTGTCATTCAATCAATCAATATTTATTAAGCACCTACTATGTGCCAGGCATTGTGCTAAGCTGGGGATACAAAAAGAGTCAAAAGACAGTCCTTCCCCTCAAGGAGCTCACAATCTAACAGGCAAGACAACAAATAAACAAACATAACACTATAGGCAAGATAAATAGGAAATAGTTAACAGAGGAAAGGCACTAGAATTAAGAGGGATTGGGAAAGGTTTCCTGCAGAAGACAGGATTTTAGGTAAGACTTAAAGGAAGCCAGGGAGGTCAGTAGGTAGAGATAAGGAAGGAGAAAACTCCTTCCCTCTCCCTTTTCTCCTTCCTTCTCATCACAATCTGATTCCATCTTATCTACCTGGACTTATTACATGTTAATCCCCACCACTCTATCCCACTCCACTACAAACCAGACACATTGTCCTCCTTGCTGTTCCTCACATCTGACACCCTGTCTTTGTGCCTCTGTCCTCCATTCCTAGATATATTTACTCCCTTACATCCTCCACTATGACTCTCTCACCTTCTCCTCCTTCCTTGTCATCAGACGGGGAGCCTTCAAGTCAAACAAGCTTCCAAAGATGCTCCTGCAGCTAGGAATGGCCCCAGTCCTACACAGACCCAGCTGAGCTGTGATGGAGGGGGTGACCACCCAAAGACAGCACTGAATTAAGCTGAACCTGCCTCAAGAACCTACTAAAAATAAATTAAATGGTCACTGCTTCAGCTCCATCTCAGCAGAGGAAAAAATAACATGACCTCTTCACATTCTGCAGTATTCTTAAGTATTCGAATTGCATTTATTTACTCCAAATTGTAAAGTCCCTCCCCTCAAGGAGCTCGCAATCTACGGGTAAGACGACAAATAAACAGACATAAACTTTAGACAGGATTAAATGGGAAATAATTAACAGAAGAAAAGCACTAGAATTAAGAGGGGTTGGGAAAGGTTTCCTGTAGGAAAGAAAAGGAAAGAATGTTGCACTGGAACTCAAAAGACCTGAGTTCAAGCTTTGACTCTGCCACTGATCACTTGTGTGACCTTGGGCAAGTCATGTCATCTGTCTGGCCTCAGTTTCCTCATTTGTACATTAAAGAGGTTGGCTAGATGGCTTCCAGGCCCATTCTACCTCTAGATCTCTCACTCCAATGGCCCTGGGAGATAGGTAGATTGGAGACTGACATCTGCTTTTTATAGATGAAAAAGGGAGACGAAGCAGTTTGTCTAAGGTGACGTGCCAAGTAAATGATAGAGCCAGGACTAGAATCCAGATCTCCGGACTCCGCCCGGGGTCCATTCCCCTACGCTTTACTCCTTCTAATCATGTGCTGGAAAGTAACAATTTAAATAGGCAGTAGGATGGGAAAAAACGTTGGTGTCATAAATGATACCTCCATGATTGTAACAACAATGTTGCTTGTTGCTACTGTGGCTGTTAAAGACCAACAACACCAGCACACAGGAGAGCTGCTAGCACAGGCACAGGTTCTTTGATCTAGTTTTCTAAGGAAAGCCACTTTAAGGAGTTAACAATCTTACTTTAATCAAACATGCATATATCATTCATTTAGTTCAGGGAGGAAAGCCAGAACCCTGAACTTCAGAGCAAATACAAACAGAAATTACAAATAGAGAAAATATAAACAGAGCAAATAACACAAATGAACAGACAGTCTTCTAGCTGCCTGACCAAAGCTATACATACATAGTTACCAGAGAGAGAAGCACCAACATCTGGGTTTTCAAAGCTGGAGGAGCTCCTTGACAGCTAGCTACTCAGAGTCTCCACACCAACATCCTTCCAATGAATAAGCCCCAAACAAAATGTTAATCTCAGAGTATATATACTCTTCTTCAGGGTCAGGGTTCAGATCTCTCTGTGACCTAATTAGCAAAAGGGTGTGGGCCTTTCTCCAAACAAAGGCAAGACTCAATCAAAGGCATTTCATTGCCTTAGTGCTGAGAAGCACTCCAAAACAAAAAGGAACAAAAAGTCCCACTTTGCTTGCCCTTACAATGATTAATTAAATAAGAAGGAAGTTCAGACTATTTAGGGCTCCTTCCCCATCTCTGAGTGACTTCTTACAGTCATGGTGCCATTACCAGAGGTGGAGACCTGGGCTGATGAGATCATCAAGCTGATCCTGTGGAGCTATCTTGATAGATGTATTTTGACACGTTTCACATGTAATGAAAGAATCTGGCTATTCAAACACTTGGCTCAGCCTGATAAATATCTTTGAGCAAGCATTTTGCCTGTTCGGTGATTATCGTGAGATGGTGGCTATGGAGCAGAGATTCTGGTTCCACCTTAACAATGATCCTCCTTCCCCCATCTTTACCTGTGGTTATGGCACCTCCCACCAGAATATCCCGTTGGATTTTGCCATCATCCTCATCTAGGGCCAGCCATCGATCAAGTGGGAAATCATATTTTCTTTTGTTCCCAATGTCTTCAATGATAATCTGGAAGATGGAGGAGAATGGAAGAAAGAAGAGAATATAGTCGACTCTCAATTATCCACTTTTCAAATGACTGCATTTTTGGATCTTCTATGGTAAATGTTTAAGACTTCCAGTCAGGTTTCCCCTTCATGCATTTGACCTGCCTCTTTCTGCTCTGTGCTCTGGAAATACAAACTTGCTTTATTGTTAACTTAAGCAAAGCATAATTATAAGGGTAATTCTAGTACTAAAAAAATATATCTCCTGCTACGCATTATAAAGCCAAATGTGAATGATTTTTAATTATCTGTTGTTTCTATTATCTAAACCTTTGCTCTTCTCTATAATCATGAATTTAACATGTGAGGAATTTGGTTTGACATTTTCCGTGAAACTTGAGTTTAACAAATTGGAACAGATTTTAAAATTCTGCCATGTATATTCTTTAACTCACTTTCTGCTTAGTTATTTAGCCACTCAATAAACATTTAATACCTCTGGTATGCAGCACACTGCTATTATGTGCTGGGAAAGATTGAAAAAAAATTAGGTAAGACACAGCCCTTGCCTGCCTGAAGTTTACAGCCTAGTAGAGGGATAAGAAGATATCTACAAAGATAACTATAATATGAAATATTTATACATCAAGCACATTCAAGAACTGCAAAATAAAGCTCTCTATGCAATGGAGGGAAAGGCATCATCTTAGGGAATCACAGGTTTAGGGCTGAAAGAGTCAAACAGTACAATCTCCCATTTCACACTTAAGGAAACTGAGGCTAAGAATGGTTAAGCTACTTGCCCAAGGTCTCACAGGTAGTAAGTAGCATGGCTAAGATTTGAACCCAGATCCTAAATCCAGTATTCTCTTCTATTGTATCATGTTTCCTAAAGGAGATGGTACTTGCATTGGCTTATAAAGGAGGGGTGGGAATTCAACAGGAAATGAGGGGGTGGGATGATATAGCAGGCACAGGAAACAGTACCACCAATTGAGTGGAGCTAGCAGAGCTCAAGGGAGTTTAGGATGGGGGGGAGAGGGGAGAGAATAGTCCGGTTTGGCCAGAGCCTAGAATGGGTAGAGGAGAATAATTGGGGCAAAACGTAGGTAGCTGAGACTCAAAATAGACTGGACACCTAGAATTTAGCGACAAGATCAAAACAAGATCAAAATTTTTGAAATTAAAGATGACAAGGGTTCACCTAAATAAATGAGATTTGGCCATCTGTGGAAATCTTTCCAGAAATAAGCTACACTGAGAAATAGTCTGTGAAGGTACTAAAGGGACCTCTCCTTTCCTTATGAGGAAGACGCTAACTCTGAGACTGATGCAAGTAATTGATGCAAGATAAGACATAATAGATTAATTGTAACACATCCTTTCTCAGGTTATGTGGCAATGACCAAAGCGTTCAGTGACAGAAAAGGAACACTGAAAAAAAATGAGTTATATGGTAGCATTCGTGAATGTGTCTCCAGCACTGCCCAGGGAAGAGGCTGCTCTGTTTCTAGATCAGTCCCACTTCATTAGACAGAAATATCCCTGGAGTAGAGAAGGGCAATTCATCAAGCTGTATAAATATATGTAACACCAAGTCTCAGAAACTCAGAATGGGAAGGGAGCTCAGAGTTCAATCTACTCCTGGACAAGAATCCTCTCTTCTGCCATCCCTCACAAGTGGTCATCCAGTCATTGCTCAAAGACCTTGGGGAAGGGGGACCCATTACCTCCAGAGGCAGCCTGTTCTATTTTGGGAGACATTTGTTAGGAAGCTGTGGTGTGTTTTTTTCCTGACATCAAGGCTAATTTTTCCACTTCCCAACTTCAAGCCGTTGCTCCTCCTTTTGCCCTCCGTGATCAAGCAGAATAAATTATTGAGACACAGAATCATACATTTTGAGTTGAAAGGGACCTAGGAGGTCACTGGATCCATCCACTTCCCATTTTACAGATGAACGAGCGAAAACACAGAGAGGTTGTGTCACCTGCACAAGGTCACACAGTTAGTAAATGTCAGAGGCAGGATTGGAACACAAGTTCTCCTGACTCTAGGTCCAGTGCCTATCTAGTGCACTACATTACCTCAAGTCCAAACTCCCTCCCACTTGACAACCCTTCAGATACTTGAAGACAGCTCTCATGGTTCCCATTCTCCTCCCCCATTCTACCACCCCCTGCCCCCAGGCTTTCTTTCTTCGGTCTGGATTTCCCCTTTCAGAAGTTCATAGATTTGAAGCTGGAAGGTATCGACCTTGAAGGTCATCTCCTTCAAATCCCTTATTTTATAGATGAGGAAACTGAGTTTTATAGAGATGAAATCCCTTGCCAAGGTCACCAGGTAGTATGCAGCAGAGTCAGGATTTGAACCTATGTCCTTCGATCAGTTTTCATATGGCAGAATGTTGAGGTTCTTTATCATCCTTGTTGCCTTCCTCTGGATACTCTCTCACTTGTTAGTGTCCTTTCTAAAATGCAGTACCTCAAACTGGACACAATCCTCCAGAGGTGGTTTGACCAGGCAGAGTACAATAGCAATATTGCCTACCTAACCTCTGTTATTGCCAATTAAAGGCTGTATTAATGTTTTTGGCTACCAGCTCACACTATTGACATATTGAATTCCCAAAATCCTCAGATTTTTTTCAGCCAAATCGATATCCACCCACACCTCTGCCATCTTTGTACGTGTGAAATTGATTTTTGCTTAAAAGGAATATCCCCTAAAATATTCATATCCCTTTGCTCTAATTCTAGAGTCACTAAACAACTTTCTGATCTATAATTTAATCCTCTGAGTGGATCTACCCACTAGGATGACCCTGTCCAGATAAAGAATTTTTAAGGAAGATATATCTGTAGTAGCAGGTTAGTCTCTGTGGGTTTGGTTAGTGAATCAGCCCACTGGAGCCTGCTTGCCACCAATGAAACGATAAAATTAAGTTTTTGAATTCACAAAGCTACTGGCCACAGCCCAGATCCACAGTGGCTCCTGCCAACAGCAGGCACCCTGTGAAATGAGGCCGAGCCTGAGACAGGTGGCCTCTCTCATCCCATCTAAACTCCAACTAGGAAGAGCTACTTTTGTTTCCTGAAAATTGGAGACCTGCAGTGGGGAAGATAATGGGGGATGGTAATAAATGATGTCACTGGACAATTAGCAAGTGGACAATTAGACTTTCCTGTTTACCCCTCACAGTGCCAATTCTGGCCAACAGCATTAGGAGTGGGAGTTGGAGAAGCAACTGGCATAAATATCTGTCAGATAAGGCTTCAAAGTCCAACCATGGTTTGGGATCTACAGATTGGGAATCGAAGCTAAAATATACCCAAATTCAACATGGTACATGGTGGAAGAGCTAAAATGTGGTACCTCAAACTGGAGAGAATCTTCCAGAGGTGGTTTGGCCAGGCAAAGTACAATAGCAGTATTGTCTTCCTAGTCCTGGACGCTATGTCTCTATTATTGCAGATTAAAGACTATATTGATGTTTTGTCCACCAGCTCTACTATTGCCTTAAGTCAGAGGATCTGGGTTCAAATCTTTCTATTAAAAATTATGTGCCCTTATAGCTTTTGACCAGAGTCAGGAAATGTAGTCAGTCTGGACAAAGAGCTGTATTCTGCTAAGCCCTCTTTGCACATGGTAGATCAAGAATTGTAGCTATACAAGCCAACTAGTAGAATGTGAGATGCTGGAGAGTAAAAGCGAGGAATCCAATATCAGTTATTCAACACCATGAATGGAGGAACTGAAAGAGAACGTCATCAAATAAGTCAGAATGCTAATATTACCCTGGCATTCATAGACCCTTGCTGATGTCTCCCCTCAAAGAAGCTGTTATTCGCCGTTAGATGCTGTCTAGGACAAGACAGAAGAGAGACAATTACCTTGGTCTTGAGAAGACCTAGTCGGTTTGAAGGACCAAGTGGTGACATGATGTTGTTATTCAGTTGTTTCAGACATGCCTGACTCTTTAGGACCCCATCTGGGGTTTTCTTGACAGAGATACTGAAGTGGTTTGCCATATTCCTCTCCAGTTCATTTTACAGATGGGGAAGTGAGGCAAACAGGGGTAAATGACTTGCCCAGGGATGCACAGCTAATAAGTGTCTGAGGCCTTTAAACTCAGGAAGATGAGTTTCTCTGACTCCAGACCCAGCGCTCTAATCACTGTACCACCTAGATGCCCCAAATGGTGACATACCCAACTGGAAACAACCCAAGAGATGTAAGAGCACAGATGAAGGCCAGATGTTCTATATGATACCCTTATTAGGTAAAGTTGGAGACTGGGATGAGAAAAATTCTATCCTAATCTGATTCTGACCTCCACACCTCTCTTGACCTTGTGGCCTCTTTACTCAAGGTCAGATTGATGCCATTAGAAAAGGTCAAGGCTGGAAAGAGAAACAAGACCTACTTTACTTGGCCACCCCATTCTTCCCAATGCCCCCCACAAGGAGCTCAAGGTCTTGGCTTATTGAAGTCTATTTCTGATTTCTCAGTGCTCCCACCCTCATTCTTTTTTTTTGCAGGGGGGAAGGCAGAGCGATTGGGGGTGCCCAAGGTCACACAGCTAGTAAGCGTGTCATGTGTCCAAGGCCAGATTTGAACTCAGGTCCTCCTGACTCCAGGGCCAGTGTTTTACTCACTGTGCCACCTAGCTGCCCCTCCCACCTTCATTCTTTAGCCTACCCCCAGTTTTGCCTATGGAAGAAGAAGAAGCTTTCTTGAATTCCCTTACCTTGCTCCAATGAAACCACACAGAATCCTTCCTTCTCCAGCAATACTGCTCCTAAGTCTACACTCCAAAGTAATGAAAGAAAGAGGAAAAGGACCCATATGTGAGGTGACAAAAAACTGAAAACTGAGGAGTTCAATTGGGAAATGGCTGAATAAGTAAGAGAAAATGAATATGATGGAAAATTATTATGTTATAAGAAAGAGTGAAGAGGATGATTTCAGAAATACCTGAGAAGATTTATATGAACTAATGCAAAATGAAATAAGCAGAATCAGAACTATTTATATAGTAACAGCAATATCATAAAGATAGTCAACTTTGAAAGACAGTATCACTGATCAACAGAATGACCGGCCACAATTCCAAAGGACTTATGATGAAACATGGTATCTACCTTCAGATAGGGACTCAGAGTACATATTGAAGCAATTTTTTTTCTTTTTTTTTGACATGGCTAATAAGGAAATCTGTTTTGTATGGCCATACATATTTGTAATGTGTTTTGTTTTCCTTGCTTTCTCAGTGGGAAAGGGGGAAGAATTGAGATCCAAAAATAAAACTGAATTAAAAAATATAAATTTAAAAAATTGTAAGAATCCTTCTTTAGAGTTTTACTTCTAAGCACTAAGGAGGTATATTCAGGGGGATAAACAAATAAAGAGAAAATACATAATTTTGTAGCAGATTTATTAATTAATCCTTGTGGCACTTCTAGGAATTGGAATGGTTCCCAGTTCATTGGCAGGCAGAGAAAACAGACAAACCCTAAGGCCAATGAAGGCTTAACACCTGTCCTTAGACCAGCTGTATACTGTTCTCCCCTCCCTAGGATAGTGAATTACTAGAATCCAGCTTCATCATTAGAGATGTTTCATAACAGGTCAACATTTATCCTTTCATAGTTTTGCTAATGCCTAATCCCAATTCTAACATGCAGATTTTACCAAGTCATTCCCTCGTTCAAAATTCTCCAGCAATTCTTCATCATTTATGGGATAAAATATAAACTTCTCACCCTGAAATTCAGGGACCTTCTCAATCAAGGTCCAATCTACTTTTCCAAAATTATTTAGTGCTACTCCCCTTCACATATTCTATGTTCCAGTCACACTGCTCCCCAATCTCATCCCTTTCTCTTCTTCTTCCATGTATTCTCCCCACCCCTGGAATGCATTCCTTCTGTGTTTCTGCCACTTGGAATTCCTCCCATCCTTCAAGGCCCATCTCAGTTGCTGCCTTGTGCCAGACCCATTAGATTGTGACTACTCAATTCATTTGAAAATGTATCACCCTCGAAAGGCATATAAAGTATCCTGGCTATTGAACAGTTTAGTTAACTGCAAGGGCTACCTACCTTTTCTTAGTGAACGTGCATTAATTGATCCAGATGGCTAGAAAACGTATATGTACATTCACACACTAGCAATTGTCTGCTGGTCCAGCTCATACAAGCAAGATGTCCCAACAGAGAATATACGAACAGACACTACACTGGGGATTTCAGTGATATAGGGCATTCTGGATTAAGGAAACTCTTTCTACTACTGCAGCTGTTCAGTTGTGACCCCATTTGGGGTTGTCTTAGCAAAGATACTGGAGTGGTTTGTCATTTCCTTCTCCAGCTCATTTTACAGCTGAAGAAAAGAGGCAAACAGAGTTAAGTGACTTGCCCAGGGTCACACAGCTAGGAAGTGTCTGAGGCCAGATTTGACCTTGGGAAGATGAGCGTTCTTGACTCCAGGCCTGGCTCTCTGCCCACTGTGCCACCTGGCTGCCCGATATAAATAATAACAACACTAAAAAGCAGTAAAACTGATGAATTACAATAAGTCGCCTCAGTCTTGGAGAACAGATAAATATTCCTTCCCTCATCAGAGAGAGCAGACTCTGTGTGTATGTACGCTCATGCATGCGTGTGGATATGTGTGTGTGTGAGTGTGAGTGTGTGTGTGTGTCTGCGTAGAATAAACTTAAAAAAAAGAATAAATGCAAACGTCTAGAACATAGTGAAAGTGAAATGCAAGGTAATTGGGAACAGAGGAGACTGGTAGAAGGGGGAAGCATGAAGGCTTCATGTAGAAGGTGGTGCTACCTAGTGCTATCCCTGCACCCCAACCATCTTGTATCTACTTTGTTTATATCCTGTATATACCTACATGTGTACCTGGTTTTTTTCCCCTCATTAGAAGGTAAACTCCCTGGGGGTAGGAACTGTTTTTTTGTTTCTTTCTGTCTTTGCCCTTAGCATAATATACGGTACATAGCACTTAATTAATGCCTGTCGTTTGATTATATCTAACTAATCTCAGATCAGGCCATACTTCACATTCCATCCAGCCATCTACCCCAGCCCTGTCCTTGCCCTCTGCCCTGTTCATACACCTCCCCACCTTCTACTCCTATCTGTAGCTTTCTCCCTCATTCTGGAAACAACAAATGAATAATTACTACCACTGACATCTAGAAATTAAGTGTGTCAATTGATGGCATTATGAATGGTTCCATTCACCATCCCTATGATTTCTCAGACCCAAACACTCTTCTTCAAACACTACCCTCCCATATGTGCTATCTCCCTCTTTTAAAATGTAAATGTTTTGAGAACAAGAACTATCTCAATTTTGTATTTGTATCTCCGATGTACAGTGCCTCATCTATTATAAGTGCTTCATAAAGGCTTCTCCTCCCTTCATTCAATCAGATTGTGGAAGGCCTTGAACATTGTGCTAAATGGTATAAAATTTCTCTTGCAGGTTGTAGAGAGTCATGGACAAGTGGTAAGAACCTACCTTGTTTAGGTACCAGCCTGCAGATCCACCTTTATTGTTATGGCCAATAGTGATTTTTATCAGCTGCCCCAAATCCGGTGCATCCAGTGTGAACTTGTCTTCTGCCCCCCTTTCAAAGTTGTCTTTCTCACTTTCTAGCCTCCGTTCTCCTATACACATGCACATGTAAACAGTTGCAAATGAAAAAAGACAAAGAAAAGAAATCTGATGATCAGGCCTTCCCTAGCATCACAGTGGACCAGTCCACCGATGGGTATATTTTAAACTATTCTTATAGCTAAATCTAAAAAAAAAAAAAAATCTCCTGGTCAAAAAAAAAAAAAAACCAGAAACCCTGAAAAATCAAAGGATAGCAAAGCTTTTGGGAAAAATTGTGTTTACAAATAAAACTACAACCTTCAAAAAGTTAATAAAATAGATAAACCATTCACTAATATAATTTATTAAAGAGAGGAAAACCAAATTACCAACATGGAAATAAAAAAATTCAAATCAAAAGGAAACAAAATAAATTATTAAAAATTATTTTGCTAAATTACATGCCAACAAAAGTGATAAATAAAATGGATGATTAGTTATAAAAATATTAAATATTCAGATTAGCAGAACAAGAAATAAGCAACATTAGTAGCCCAATCTCCAAAACAAAAGAAATTGACCAGGTTATAAATGAACATCCAAAGACAAAACCTCTAGGATTACATGGGTTTATAAGTGAACTCAATCAAATATTCAAAGAACAATTAAATCAAATATTACATAAATGGCAACAATAGAAAAAAGATTCTATCACAAATGAAAAAGATGAATAAAATCATTGACCACTATCATCAATTGTGATACAAAATATTGAATAAAAATATTAGCAAACAGACACAAAAACATTTTCAAAAGATACTATATTATAAAAAAATTGGATTTATGCCTGAATTATAGGGTTTGTTCAATACTAAGAAAAGTATTATCATAATAGATGATATTTATTTTAAAAATCAATTAAGTGATTATATCAAGAGATGTGGGAAAAGCTTTTAACAAAACATACAACATTATTTTATATTAAAAAAATAATATAATAAAAATATGAGAATAAATGAACCTTTCTTTAACATATAATTTCATGTATACAGGAAACAATCAGATGAGAAAAGTCCCCCTACCAAAATGAGGTTGGCATCTTCTCTGGAAGTTGCCAAGAGCACTGAAAAGTTAAAAGATTTGCCCAGGGTCACATAGTTAGCATGTGTCAGAGGTGGAACTCAAACCCAGGTTTTCCTGGCTTGGGGCCAGCTCTCTATTCAGTACAATACATTTGCCTTTCATATACTCAATAGTATCTATCTAAAAAATGAAGAAATGTTAGAGATCTTTCCAACAAGATCAAGAGCAAAGCAAGGATTACCATAACTCACATTTGATACAGTTCTATAAATATTATCTATAAAAATCAGATAAGAAAAAGAAATCATGAGAATAAGCCTAGACAAAGAGAAGAAAACATATTTTGCTGATGATATGTAATGGTCTATTTAGAGAAACCTAGAGATTCAACTAACATTTAATTTGAATAATTTGTATTGTCAGTGAAGTAGTAGGATATAAAATAAACTCACACAAATAATCAGCCTTTCTGTATATTATCCCCCAAAAATAACAAAAAAGAGAAAGAGACATTCTATTTAAATAGACTACAGAATGTTTAACTTTTTGGGAGCCTATCCACCATGACAAATATAGTAATTATATGAATACAACTATAAAACACTCTTTACAGAAACGGAAGCAGGTGTAAATAAAGAAGCAGATATAAAGAATTGGAGTGATACTAATTGCCCATGGTTGGTCTATGCCAATAAAGTAAAAATTACAAAACTAATTAAATTAATTTATTTATTCAGTATTATACAAATTAAATTACCAAAAACTTACTTTATAGAATTTTAAAAACAAAATTCATTTGAAGTGGAAGAAAATGCAAAATCTCAAGGGAAAAAATGGGAAGGAAGGAGGACCAGCAGTATCTGATCTCAAACTATACTATAAATCAGCAGTCATCAAAACTAATTGGTCCTGCTTAAAAAAATATAAAAGTTGATCAGTGGGACAGATTAAGAACATAATATACAAGATCAAATGAATATGTTACATTAGTGTTCAATAAACCCAAAGACCTCAACTACTAGGATAAAGATTCATTATTTGAGAAATACTGCTGGGAAAACTAGAAAGTTATTTGGAAGAAATTTAATTTAGACAACCATCTAGCACTGTATATTACAATACACTCCAAATGAATATAAGGCCTAGATATAAAAGGTCGCATAGCGAACAAATTAGAGAAACCGGAAAAGAGATACTTTTTAATGACTATAGATGGGGATAGAGAGAATCACAGGAGATAAAGTGAATAATTTTGATCACATACAATTGAGAAGCTTTTGCCCAAAATCAATGAAGTTAAAATTAAAAGGGAAACAGTTAACTAGGAAAAATCTTTGCAGCAGCTTTCTCTAATAAAGCTCCGATATCTAAGATTATATAATGAACTCATTCGAATAGGGAAGTACAAGAGCTATTGCCCAACAGATGAATGGTCAAAAGAAATGAGCAAGCAGTTCTCAAAAGAAGGAAAGCAAATTATCAACAACCAAATGAAAAAATGCTACAAATCACCAATCATAAGAAAAATGCAAATTAAAGCAATGCTTGAAGTTCTACCCCACACTCACCAGATTAGCAAAGATGACCAAAAAAGGAAAATGGCGATAAGCAGGGCTGTGGAAGAGCACTAACGCACTGTTAGTGCCACTGTGAATTGGGCCGGCCATTCTAGAAAGCAACTTGGTGCTAGACCCCAAAAGTCTTACAACAAGTTAGCACAGTAAATCGAAACAAAACTCCCTGCACCTCCCTTTGATCTAATGATACTTATTACATAGGTACATGCCAAGAAGGAATCAAAGAAAGGCTTAAAGGATTCATGTGCAAAAACAGTCATAGGAGCACTTTTGTTACAGCAAATAGCTGGAAATTAGGAGAATGTCCATTAATTTTTGAATGGCTGAACAAATTATGACACATGAATATGATGGAATATTATCACGTCATAAAAAAGTGAAAGGTTTGTACCCAGAGAAACCTGGAAAGGCTTCTAGGAATTGATGCAGAGTACAGTGAGCAGAATCAGAGAATAATTTAATTTATGCAATGAATACAATAAAATTTTTAAAAATCAACTTTAAAAGACTTAAAAACTCTGATAAACGTAATGATGAGTCATAACTTCAGAATGTTAATAATGAAGCATTCTACCCACCTCTTGACATAGAGGTGATAGAGTAGAAGTGCAGAATGAGAAACACATTTTCAGACCTGGACAATACATAAATTTCTTTTGCTTCACTGTGCTAAAGGGAGGAGTTCTGTGGGGGAGAGAAGGAGAATCTTGGGGCTAGTGATGGTGATGTACCTACCCAAAAAGAAATGAGGATCTGTGAAGCATTTAGAGAAATGTACAGAAGAGATTAGGAAGAGAATTAGAGGGAAACAGACAGGAACTTACATGGTGAACTGAATAAATGTTTACAAAAATAAACTGTACGTAATAAGATTTTTGGTTTCATATATAATCCTCTTTTTCTGTTCTTTGTATATGGAAATGTTCATGTTTTTGTTGCTTGTTATGGTCAGAATAACAATGAAATTTTTTTCCTGTCTCCTGGCCCAACTTCATCAACCTTTCCCACATCCCAGTACCATGCAGATGATGTTTTTGCTCACAGCCCAATTCCCTGACATTTTCCCACCTCCAACTATACAACCCTCTGTACAACCCTCGCTCATCCTTCGAGGCTTAAATTCTTCCTCTTTTCTGCTAACAAAGGGTTAAACTGCACAACCCCAACACGATGCACAGAACTCAACCCCTTCCTGGCCTTTTCTACCATGCTTACCTTCTGTCTTTGGGGAGGTGAAAAGTGGATATAGTTATGGACGCCAGACTAAATGATTGTTAAAATTCCTTTTAGCTCTGAAAGTCTAACTCTAAGGAGAGAGACAAGAGATGATTATGTAGAAGTGGTAGAAGCAGTGGTAGAAGTGCCTTCTTGAATCCCATCCACATTCCAGATCCTCAGTAAGTAAGATGTGAAGGCAAGTATGGTCCCGGAGCAGCATAAACACCTCACTGCCTAGACAGGACAGGTAGAGATGGCGCCTCTTGAGGTGGTCTGTCCTTCAACAGAATTCTCAGCTGAGAGATGGAAAGGCAGGGATGATATGAGTGACTGGTGGCCTTCAAGTAAACCTGCAGATCACACACCTCATTTACAAGGCAGCTGGGTGGCACAGTGGGTAATGCACTGGGCCTGAAGTCAGAAAGACCTGAATTCAAATCCAGCCTTAGACCCTTACTAGATATATGACCCTAGACAAGTCACTTAACCTCTGTTTGCCTCGGTTTCTTCCACTGTAAAATAGGGAGCAGAATATCACCTATCTCACAGAGTTGTTGGAAGGATCAAGTGAGATAATATTTGTAAAGTGTTCTGCACATGCCTGGCACATAATAGATGCTTAATAAATGCTAATCTCCTTCCTTTTCCCTTCTATGGAATTTGTGATCATTCACCAGACTGTATTCAAGTACTTCAGAAGAATTGTGCTACACTACTTTACAAACCAGGCAAACGGTCATTATATCTGGCCACTGGCAGGTAACACTTCATTGAAAGCAACACAACCACCACCATTTATTATTTATTTATTAAGGACCTAGACGGAGTACAGAACACCATCCTAGGCCTGGTGGAAGTACAAAGTCTAGATAAGGCACAGTGGGAGATACCGCACGTGCACAGAAATCATGTGTATTATTGTTTCTCTGTCTCAGAGAGATGCCCAAATGTGATACTAGGGATACCTAGAATACATTAATATATTAGTAAGTGTATAGGACTTGGAGGAATTTAGACATCATCTTTCCCAAACCCTGCCATTTTTCAGGTGAGGAAACTGCAACCTTGAAAGAAGAAACAACTTATCTGAGGTCACCAAGCAGTTTAAGAAGCAGAGCAAGGATTCTGAAGACAGTCAATTTGCATCTCTTTAAAGGTACATAAAATGTTTATCCATATTAGCTGGTCTTTCCCCTCATGTAATTTGATTTAGATAGGATTTGCTACAGCTGCATAATAGTTCTGTTTCAGGGCTTCATTAAAGCAAAGCTTTCAATATGGCTAACTGACACTCTTCACAAAATCATGAATGTCAGAGCCCCAAGAGATCTTAGAAGCCAGCTAGGCCAATAGCCTCATTTCAAGGGTGATAAAAATGAGACCTAGAGAGGCCAGGTGATTTCCCTAAGGTCACACAGTGAGCATCTGTTGGACCTGGGTTTTGTACCTCAAATTCCAGCTGGGATGGATTTCAAGGCTAGTGAACTTTCCACCATATCGCACATGGGTCTAGTCATAGTACATATCGGATATTCCAGACAACAAGATATGATAGCCTAACAAACCTCTCTGATTTAGAGGGCCTCTCAGAGACCTATTTGTTTCATTTACAGAAAGCTGCCTTTACTCTGAACACTCTCTCACTCTACGTTTTTCATGGAAATGTTCCCCTTCCCTTGTCCATCCCTAGTGTCTCCCCACTTGTGACATGAGAGGTGTGAAACCTACCAGACTAGGCAAGAACAGGCCCATCTCCATAAAAGGCCATGCCTAGGCCCCATTGTACGAATGATAAAGGACCTTAGCATCCAACATACTGACTAGGAAGTGCAATGGAGAGCTTCTCAAAACCTGGAGGTGCCAAACCTGAGGGAGGTGCGTCCATCTGTCCAAAGTACTACTGCAAAGGAGGTTCAGATAGTCTGCCCTGTAACCTGCCTCCCTTCAATGATGCCCCTGTACCCTCTGCTCTCACTCTCAGTGTCTCATTTTGAACTTTAGTCCCTCTCTTGTATGACTAAAACACTCCATAATTAAGGCCTATTGCCTTATCCATTATTGGTCTCTCTGACTACCTCGTGAAAACCTCTAAGTCCTCAAACGGCAGGAATAGAGTAGGCCATAATGTCGCCAATATCTCAGATGAAAGCAAAGCACAAAATTTAGATGATTTCAGAGAGTACCTTTGTTTGACAAAGTAAACTGCATTGTCAAGTGAGAAAGACTCCCTTAGTGAGCTCAGCCCCAGGGAACAAAGGAACCACCATTGCTCTGGGTCATGTGACAGCAAGAAATTTCAGAAGAGTCAAGTAATACCTTATCCCAAAAGGTGAGTAATCCACATTTGAAGTAAAAGCATTGGGCACGATGCCCCATATCCTGACCGCAAAAACCTACTTTACGTGGAGAGTTCTGCTTTCCAAAGAAGACCAAAGTGCAGCCTTGAAGTCTCCTTCCTTGTCAGGTTGGTTTAGCATTTTCTGTACTGTTTCCCTCTCTTCTGCCTTTTTCCACATGCAGACACTGGAATCCTTTCATGCAGACTGGAACCAAACCTTATGGAGTGGGCCAGGCTTGCTGGAAAGTGTTCTGACTAAAGTCAGCCCAGGCTGACGTTAGAAGAGAAACATAAAAAAAATGGCCTGGAATTACCTGTGTCACCATATTCTCCAAAGATATTAATGAAGACATCTGCATCTGTCCCAGCGCCAATTACATCTCCAGTGTAGACTTTGATATCATACTTGTTATCTGGATAGAAATAAAGCAAGGAGGAAAGAAACTCATGAGTCTTTCTAACAAGTTTAATTTAATTTAATTTAATAAGTACTTGCTTCTAGCGAGTTTAATTTAATAAATGCTTGTTGAACATCTGATTGAACCATAGGATATATGAGCTGAAAGGGATCTTCAGAGATAATCCAGACCCAGGTCTCTTATTTTGCAGATAGGGAAAACAGAAGCCAGAGAACAGAACTGACTAGTCACATACTGAGCATTGTCAATAATACTCAGAAGAAAAGAATATGGACTTGGTTATTCCACTTACTAATAGACACCACGTATTCTGGATAATAAGGTGTCTGATTGGGGGAAGAAGAGGGCACTCTCAGAGACCACTTGTTCCATTTGCATCGACCTGTCTTTACTCCAAACACACTCTTATCCTATACTTTTAATGAAAATGCCATCCTCTCCTGGCCCATCCCTAGTGTTTCTGTATGAGAGGCAGGAAACTAACCAGACTGAGCAAGAATACATGCATCCTCATACAAACCAGCTCTCTGTGCTTCTGTTTCCTCATGTGATAATTCAATTCAACAAGCATTTATT
Organism: Phalanger gymnotis; assembly: GCA_028646595.1. Lineage (NCBI taxonomy): Eukaryota > Metazoa > Chordata > Mammalia > Diprotodontia > Phalangeridae > Phalanger > Phalanger gymnotis. The sequence goes on from CM053622.1 coordinate 307,388,036, forward strand.
AAGCACTTGCTGCATGTAAAGCATTGTGGTAGGCACTGGGTATACAAAGACGAAAGGAAGAAAGAGTATCCTCAAGGAGCTTGTATAACACTGGAGGAAAATATGTACACAGATCAGTAAATACAGAGTTCTTGAAAAGTAATTAGTGTGAATAGAGCATGAAATTAGGGGATGGGGATAAGGAAAAGTTTTATGTAGTTGCAGCAGTTGAGCCGAGTCTTAAAGGGAGACAAGGAGTAGGAAGAAGTAAAGGAAAGAGGAGAGGGAGAGGGAGGGAGACAGGGAGAGGAGGAAAGGGGAAGAGGTAACATTTGTTAAATGTTTACTATGCGTTGTTGTAGGGGAATTAGGTGGCACAGTGGACAGAGCACCAGGCCTGAAATCAGGAAGACCTGAGTTCAAATCCAGCCTCAGACACTAGCTATGTGACCATGGGCAAGTCACCTAACCTTGTTTGGCTCACTTTCCTCATCTGTCAAATGAGCTAGAGAAGGAAATGACAAACCACTACAGTATCTTGGCCAAGAAAACCCCAAATAGGATCACAAAGAGTCAGACATGACTGAACAACAAATGTGCCATTTGTACATAGTACAATTAACTCTCTAATGAGAGACTGCATAGTACAGGGCATAGAAAACCGGCCTCAAAGCTAGGACATCAAGTCCCACTTTTGACACGTACTAGCTTTTTGATTGTGGACAAGTCACTCGATCTCTCCATGCTCTAGTCAACTCTCTAAGACTATGAGTTGCAAAGAAGATGCTACTGCATGGGTGGAGGAAGTTTCCCCAACTGGGAGCCCC
>CM053622.1:307389341-307426478 GCA_028646595.1 Phalanger gymnotis
GGAAGGAAGGAAGGAAGGAAGGAAGGAAGGAAGGAAGGAAGGAAGGAAGGAAGGAAGGAAGGAAGGAAGGAAGGAAGGAAGGAAGGAAGGAAGAAGTATGATATGATAAGTGCTGGGGATACAAAAACCAAAGTGATACAGGCCTCTCCTCAAAGAGTCTAATGGAGAAGACAACACATCAAATAGCATGGTGGAAAGGGGCTTTTGGATTCCTTGGAGTGATACTATCTTGCTCTGTTATTTTGCTACTCCTGTAGGCCACCAGCATTTCCTTCCCCCATGTGCTAGCAATTCATTTGTAATCCACTGTGTGTATTGTTTGCTGCACAATTCACCCTCTAGGGCTTAGGCTGACTTCCCTCAGCTGCCAGGAGTCCCCTCCAGCTACTGCTATTGTCCACTGTCTCTATATGTGCAAAGGGGAAGACAAATTCATTTTGCCACGAGCATGAACTAAACAGAAATAGGAAGATAAAGAAGCATTTTTTAAGTCACCTAAAAGGTACAAAGTGAAGAAAACAGAGCCAAAAAAATCTATGCAACAGCATAAAGAAAGTCAGCATGGAGTTGGAACAACACCGATGAAAAGTACCACTGTCCTAGTGATACCATCCTGTAAAATTTAAAGGACATTTTCCCCCTTGCTGTCAACAATCTGATTAGCTGTTGTTCAGGGAATCTGCTTTGCAGGGAGCCTTGTTTGTAGGAAGTATCTCTTGTGTCAAAATAAAACATCTATATATTTTGAAGAACTTTTAAATGACCAAATATATGGCACTTCTGAGTAGAAATCATTTGGGGATTATCTTATGCTACGGATAATGTTGATTCAAGTCAACAAACATTTGTTAATGTGCCAGGCACTGTGTTAAGTGCTGCTAATTGAGAATTATGTGCCTTATTTTGTCTCAGTCAATCAGCAGTAAGAGTCAAGGCTTGAAGACAGGAAGTAGTTTTGTATTGGTTGGAATGATGCCATAGAAAGGAGATTAGATTTGGAGTAAAAGAACTCAAGTTCAAATCGTGACTCAACCAGTTACGACCTATGGCACCTTGAACAACTGACAACCTTTCTGGGCCTCAGTTTCCTGAATCGTAAAATGAAGGAGGTTAAACTAAATGACCTTGAATGTCCCATTTCAGCTTTAACACTATGATCCTGTGATGCTCTGGTTGGGAAAGGAAAGGGCTGTGGTCAAGGGGGCAGGAGTGGTGGTGGGGACAGAAGCAGAGAGTGTGGAGAAGAAGAATTAGAAGAAAAAGAAGAAGAAGAAGAAGAAGAGGAGGAGGAGATGATTATGATGATGATTATAAAAGCTAACATTTATATAGTTCTTCATATATATTATTTCATTTGAATCTCAAAATAATTTTATAAAATTGGTACTTATAGCTATCCCAATTTGACAAATGAAGAAATTGAGTCTCACAAGGACTAACTGACTTGCCTATGATCCTCCAAGTGTCTCCTTACTCTTAAGTCCAGCTCGGTGACACAGTGGATAAAGCATTGGGCCTGGAAGCAGGAAAATCTGAATTCAAATCCAGCCTTGATACCTCCTAGCAAAATGACCCTGGGCAAATCACTTAACCTCTGTCTGCTTTAGCTTCCTCAAATATAAAATGAGATTAGTAATAGCACCTGCTTCACAGGACTGCTATGTGGCTCATATTAGATAATATTTGTAAAAATACTTAGCATGTTGCCTTAGCATGTTGCATGTTCTAGGTGCTTAATAAATGCACCTCTTTCCACTAATCCACACTGTGTGGTATAGTGGACATCTGAAAGGAGAAGACTAAATAAAATGCCTACAGTACTAAGGATCGGTTAGGGGCAAGTGGACACTAAGATAAGAATTAAATATTAAAACAGAGAATTCAGAATCCGTATTATGGGGAGAAAAGGGCACAGTGGGATATGGGGGCAAAATAAGGCATAAGAGACTCCATGTCCTACATGTGGAGATGTCCTCTGGGATACTGGCCTGGCATCAGGATACTAGGGACAGCTGTAGCGCGGTGCCGCATTTCCTCCAAGATCCTTAGTAAACCCAAGTAATGAGGTGGCTGATGTATCTTGGCTCAAATCAGCCTCTGCATAATACTTAGCAAAGGGTTCACTGAAAGTGATTATAATATGTCCAGAGAGGAATTCCACCAGAGGCAGGAAGAATGGGTCAGCCACAGTACCCATGGTATTTAGTCTTAGGTCTTTCTTCCCATATGTCATTAGTGTTTTACCTGGGGGTGTTGACTGGTATCTATATTAGTCTAAGTTCATGGCTTACAGAGCCAAAGCAACACAATAGCACCCCCTGATCAAAATTTAAAGGCAAATTCAGTTAATTGACAGGGACATAGAGACCCCAGGAGACAACAAGGCTGATCCTCCATCTGGATGTGGGGGAAATGTCAATGAAAGAGAGGTGTCAGTGAAGTTCGCCTGTGTACCTCAGTTTCAGAGAGAAAGCACAGGCAAACTGATGGCTTCCTATTTTTAATTAATTATTATTGCTAACTTTGTGCTAAGCTCAGTTGTTTCTAAGCTGCTGAGGGAGCATAAGTGCCTTCTAAATGTTGGCACCTGAGGGCAAAGCCTTCATAAACCTGCCTAGTTTCAGCTTTGATGATAAGTGCTACTCTTAAGCTTACACCAAGGTTGGAAGAGTGAAGATGATGAAAACTGTGGTTGGATCCAACCTAGGGCAGCCCATTTAAATTATAGCAGCTGAGCTCTTTCCCAATTCCCTGTCCCTAGAGAAAGGTACCCAGCAACTGGCATCAGGCATGCATAACAGAGAGACTGTTAATGATAGCTTGTTTTGTTCCCCATGTGCTCTGGCAGAACATTCTTTTATGGTAGTCTTGTGTGTGCTAACCCTGATCACTTCCCTTTCTTAATAGCTACAGCAGTAATAGCTCACATTTCTAGAGTGCTTTATAGCTTACTAATTACTTTCTTCAAAACGATCCCGTGAGTTAGACAGGGCAAGTATTGTTATTCCAATTTTTCCGATGAGCAAACTGAGGCTCCAAGAGTCGCTTGCTTGTGGCCATGTAGCTAGTAAGCCACCAGAGCTATAACTCTTCTAACTCTGAGCTCAGTATTCTACTACACCATAACAGGACCCGGTGCCTACACACATAATTTCTTTGCACTGAAGAAGATATTCATGAGTTCACAGAAATCTTTCCACTTCTCTGGGAATGATGATGGATCTCAACCTTTATTATGTCATGGACCCCCAAGCCGTCTGGTAATGCCTATGGACCCTTTCAGAGAACGTTTGTCGTCCTACATTCATAACTGAAGAAAATGTTAAATTTCCGTTAGATGGGTTTTTCCCATTCAGGGTCACAGAATCCCTAAAATCTGTCCTGGGGTGGAGGGGTCATCTGTGAACACCAGGTTAAGAACCCCTGACCTAAATAGAACCTTAAGTTAAAAGTGTTATTTCCTGGTTAGGCAAGCCTGTAATCCCTACTACTGGAAAGACCGAGGCTGATACATCTCTTGGGCTCAGAAGTTCTAAGCTGAAGTGGGGCTAAGCCCAGTGGGTGTCCCAAGTCTGGTGAACCCCCAAAGTAGTAGATCTACCATGCTGCCTGAGGTATGAATTAGCCCAGGCCAAAACTCCTATGCTAGTCAGTAGTGGGATGAGGGCTATTAGTGGCCCCTGTACTTCCAGGGTGAGATAGAGAAACCTAGTCGTCCTCCCCAAAATTGTCATTTCCTTTATCTCTCCTCAAAACCCTTCTCTTTTTCCCCTTCCTCATGATAAAACCATCAGATGGCTCTCTTTAAACAGAGGGGAAACTAAGGCACACAGAGCCCCAAGCAAGATGAGGTTCTTGAGAAGATACATAATCCTCAGACTCTCCAGCCTCCGAGCCTGGCACTCCCCAACCTCCCTGACTGCCACCCCCTACTGTATTTTGTGAACACACGATCGCACTACGACCCACAGAATGGATCTCTGGAAAACAAAATTTCAACCACGGTATGGGGGGAGGAGGGCAACAAATCCCCTAGCTGACAGAACAGCTGAGACTAGACCGGGCTGCTCATTATGTTCCCTACAGCAGAAGCCAAACGTATGCCCCTTTAATTAAGCCACGTTTTCATTACTGGGGGAAATTGACAATCCTAAACAGCTCATCCTTTGTGTTCCGAGCTCCATAAGGAGCTCACGTGTTGCAGCGGCTTTTTTCGGAAGAGAGAATCATGAATGAAATGGCCAGAGTTTCTTTTGTTAGCCTCATCAGGCACTGGCGAATCTTATTTTTAATAAAGAGTTAATACAAGATCTCTTTATTTTTAGCAAAGACTTTCATGGTGTGGTTTGATTCCCTGCCACCCATCCCCCCCACTACCATTGTGTCCTGATGGGTTTTACGCCCCTACACACCACACACTTCCGGGGTTTAATAATATCTGAGACAGAGGTGGGAGAAGTGAGACATTCACAGCCGCCATGTAGGAGGAGATGAAAGCCGACAAAATACAGCAAGGCTTCCCAAGGGGATGGGGAGATACAGGGCAGAAGGCTCTCTTCAAGAGAAGGTCTCAGGGGTAGTGACTGGAGGGAGGGGATGAGAGCAGAGAATTTGGGAAGGCCAGAAGGAAGTATAAAGATAAAGAACTACATGTACTGTACATTACTCTATCTCCTTATTACACTATGCCTATATTTCAACTAATGATGAAATGCCAATTACTTCTGAACTAAAAAAATAACGTTTGTATAACACCATACAGCCTACAAAAAATACTTATCTCATTTTTTTCCCTCACAACAACCCTACAAAAGAGACAGGGCAAATATTATCCCCATTTTACAGACAGGAAAACCAAGGCTCAGACAAGTGAGATGATTTGCCCAAGTTTACACACTCAGGAAATTGCAGAGCTGGAATTCAAGTCCAGGATTCTTGGTTCCAAATCCAGAGCTCTTTCCACTTCACCACAGTTTGACATCCTGAACCAAGAGTCAGGGCAACAAGGGGTCCAAGACCAGGAAAACAAACAAGTCAGAAAGAAGGAAGGGGTGATGTCTGACAGGCAGCATGGTAATGGAGCTCAGGACAGATAGGCGAGCCAGTTTGGACACTCATCTGCATAGAGATGATCTCTGAACCTGTGGGAGCTGGCGAGATCCCCAGGCATAGTAGTGTAGAGAAAAAAGAGAAGAGGACCCAAGAACAGAGACTTAAGGATGTCTGCACTTAGCAGGAGGAAGAAGAGTGACCATCTAGAGAAGGAGCCCGAGGAGTCAGGCAGGTAACTGGAAAATCAGGACACCACACTGTCATGAGAAACAAGAGAGGAAAGGGGAACCAGGAAGAGGACTGGGAGACTTCTTCCTGATTGCTATCTTCTGACCATTTTTGTTGCTATTGTTCTGATTGTGATAATTCTAGATAATAGAAAAAACCAAGGCAGGGGGGGAGTGGAGTTGTCATACCAACATCCTTTTCCCTGCTGGGAGCTCTCCTTCTTCTGTTCACACCATTAGACAAGCCAAATGGTCTTTAGGAAATATGGAGGAGAGTGGAAGTACCATGAAAGGATAACTGGCTCCATAGTGAGAGAACCTGAGTTCAAATCCTGCCTCTGACACTTACTACTTGTACGACCTTGGGCCAGTCAGTTAACTACCTGGGCTTCATAAGCTGTAAAATGAAGGAATTGAACCAATTGACCTCTGAGATCCCTTCCAGCTCTAGCCAATGGGATAAGAGACTTCTTCTAAATCTCCTTGCTATCTCTCCAGTTCTTTTATCAATGTACGTTGACCTTTGCAATTTTCTCTAGACTCTCTTTAACTTTTGTTGCAAAAGAATCCTGATTCCCCCCAATAAAATATACAAGGGAAAAAAACACAGATACCAGAAAGCAGAGCAAAGTGGGAGGTCCTAAGTGTCAGGCAAAGTATTGAACAAGCAGGAGATAGACAGGAACGGAGAGAACACAGGCAAGCAGACGAGAGAACAGATGCCCAGCCCCGGCAACAAGGAAAAGGCTCTGATCCTGAGACAGCTGGCTGTCCCAGCATCAGCTGCAGAGCTCCTGTCTCTTCCTGGTGAGGGCCAAATTTGAGTGAACCTGACCCAGAGGTTTGCGGTAATGGTAACAGAAAACAGCTGGCTGGCAGTAGGGAGGGCAGGAAACAGACAATTCTCCATCAGGCATTTCCCTGACAAACGAACTGATGAAAGACCTCCCAGAAAAAGGGTTGCCACTAATTAAGCAGTGGCCTGGTTTCCTGGCTGGGGAGTTGGAGGACCTGGGGGCCCAGGGAAGGGATGCAGGTCACCACTCAGCTGCAATAACAGCCCAAAGCTTTCTGGATGCTCTGGTCTTGTGGATTTTTTGATGTGATATTATGCCTGTGAAATATGTAAGCCTTTGAGACTCTATCCTAAGGGCTCGAGGCTGTGAAGAGCCTCTCCACCCATAGGAAAGAAGTTTGATGTAGGAAAACCTGGATTTGACAAAATGATTGCCAGAGTCATCCTGGCTCCTGACCTTGTGTGTGAACCAGGTGACTGTGTATTATCATCATTATTAATAGTAATAATAACGAAAATAACAATAATAAACATTTTAAGGTTTGTGAAGTGCTTTATGTTATCTCATTTGATCTTCACACTATCCTTTTGAGTCAAGTACTATTATTACCCCCATTTTGCAGATTGAGAAACTGAGGTTGAGAGAGGTCAAATGATTGGCCCAGAGTCACACAGCTAGTAAGTGAAGCAAGATTTAAACTTGGGTCTTCCTCACTCAAAATCTATCCTTCATCAACTGTGCCACCCAGCTGCCAGGGCAAGATCTTTACTCATACCTAGTCTGAGCAACAGGACTTGGAACCCAATTCTGCTGACCTTGATCATCAATTTGACAAATTCAGATTTTTATATAATAGCTTTGTGCTTTCAAAGTGAGGCATGGGCATGCAGGTCTGTGCAGGCTCTGGATTTTGCAGCTTGGGTGAGATTTGGGGCGGGTGGGTGGGAGTGGGGAAGTGCCTAAAGATGAAAGACAGAGGCTCCAACCGGTGGTAAAGCATATGGGTTGGAGGAAGGCCCATTCTTGGTTGTTCCAAAGAGCCTGCTGGGGAATTCTGGCCCCTAAGTGCAGCCATCAGAAGCTTCAGGGACATGTGGAATTCCACATAGGAAATGATGCTGGGCCCCTTCCAGCAGCATTTGTAGGTGACAGTCCTGGCCTTCAGGCCCACAGGACTGTCTGGTGGGGAAGTGACCAGGACTCCTGCGGGATGGCCCTGGCACCACCAGCCCAGACTCAGGGAGCCACAGCATGCAGAAGTGTGAGTTCCCCCTAGTGGTCCCTAGGCAGGAGCCTTTGCTTTTCTCCAGGGACCAGGGAGCAGAGTGAGGTAGAATGGCATTGCTCCCCCAGGACATATCGGCAGAATGGACAGGCTGAGGCATCAGCCCATCTCAGAGCAGGCTACACTGCCCGCAAGGGATCCTGGTGTGCACAGGGCAGTCTGCAGCAACGATAGCGCTTCACAGAGGCCAGAGACAAGCAGTGAGTCATTCAGAGCAATGGGATCAGCTCAACTCTGACAAGTCAACAATAATATCTGTAAAGCATTTAGCACCATGCCTGATACATAGTAGGTGCTTAATAAATGCTTGTTCCTCTTCTCTCTCCCCAGCCAGGGGCAGTGGCAGGAGGCATGTCCGAGATCTGGGAGTATAGGTCAGCAATGCAGCAGCCTTTGAACAGAGCACAGAGCAGAGAAGGCAGGAGAGTGTAAGGTCATGAAGAAGCCCAAGATTACCCTGCATTTGAGCCTGTGAAAGAGGGATATTGCCCAATCTGACTCATGCCAATGTCCTTAGGAGCACCAGCCTTAGGAGTTTCTCTCTCTGTCTTTGCTCTTCTGACTATACCCCAGGTGCGGACAGTTCCCTACCACTGCTCTATTTCTCCTTGTGTTACTGTAGGCAACAAAAACCATAGAAAGACCAGGAGGAAAAATTGTGGGATCAGGATTTGTTCTAGCTTTTTTTCCAGCAAGGGCAGCCAAGGGAGAGGGAAGACGTATGTAGGGAGAAGGTAGTGAAAAATAAATCTGAGAAGTGTAATCATAGTGGGTCAGGAAAGCTCTTCTTCCTGAGTTTGAATCCAGCCTCAGACATTAACTAGCTGGATGACCCTGGACAAGTCACTTAATCCTGTTGGCCTCAGTTTGCTCATCTGTAGAAGGAAACAGCAAGCCATTCCAGTATCTTCGGCAGGAAAACCTCAAATGGGGTCCCAAAGAGTCAGACACAACTGAAATAACTGAATAACCACGACAAATTAGAGTAGGCAGCCCACTGACCAAAACACCTCCTCCACCCTACCAGACATCATCCAAGCCCATAGCCACTAGAGTTTCTGAGGCTAGACTTGCCAAAGTAATAAGAGATAACATTTACATGGCATACTTTACGATGGGCAAAACACCTTCTACATGTCGCAAAACAGCAAATATTCTTATTTGATCCTCACAACAGCCCTATGAAATAGGTACTACTATTATTTCACTTCTCAAATGAGGAAACTGAGGATACATGAAGGTCAGTAACTTGACCAAGGTTATATAGCTAGTAAATGTCAGAGGTAGGATTTGAACTCAGCACTACCAACTTGGCCTGGGAAAGTGGGGGCACCTACGCAGTGTCCTGTAAACTGATAAGGTTACAGGCTACAAGCAAAATGGGAATCTGTGTGCCACCAAAACTAACAGTATGGCATCACACAAGGGGCTTGAGATTTGGGGAGACATTCTACATAGGATAGGGATGACGTCTGTGCCCACAGATGTGGAAGTGTGGAAGGAGGGTGGTTATGCCTAGAATCCTGCTCATCACAAAAAGATGCCCAAGCTTTTGCATGAAACAAAAACCATCATCAAACCAATGTGCTCTCTCCTGTGTGCTATGTTCCTTTGTGTAGCCCCCCCACCTCCTTCTGTGTCTTGACTCAGCGCTTATGAACTCAGACAGTGATTTCCTGCCTAGGCCCTGAAGGGGAGATATCTTGGCTCATTGAATTCCTAACTTAGAACTTGAACTGTGCTTATCACTTGGATCTGTTCATTCCCTACCTCTGACTTTGTAACTCTGGCCATGCCTACCACCTTGCCCATTTCCTCTGTCTTTCAATTTGTTGATTATCTTACCTCTAGCATATTGGAGCCTTGCTGAGACATATCCTGCTAATCTCTTGTGCATGACCCCACCACCCTACCCCATGCCTCACAGGGGCCAGCAGAACATAGTAGAAATTCTTCCCTTCACTTTGCCTGAAATGACACTATCAGAAATAAATTCTTCGGGATTAAAAAAATTCTCTTTTAAATACAAACACCTGGAGATGGATAAAGAATCTGGATATGAGTCATTCATTCCCTAGTGAGAATTAGTTTAATCAGGTGCTCTAGGTTGGTAGGGTAGCAAAAGAATTCATTCTAGAAGGAAGCGCAGTATCTAAGAGAGCCTACCTGGAATGAAGCATCACAAGCACAAGAACTTTGGGTGCTTAATAACAGGGAGACATAGCAAGGAAACATTAGCCACTTCACGATCTTACTAAGAGCTACTTCTGTCAACATTCAAGTGAACATTAGGGGTCAATGATGCTGGTTCCTAGTCGAGGTGGAGGGAGAATTAGAGAGTGTCTATTTGGCATCAAGATCATCTAATTTATTCACAACTAGGGGAGGTGCACACTGAGAGGCAGTCAAACTGGCCATTTGAATGAACTGCTTGGTCAAATTAGATAAAATGGTAGTCCTAAGGGGACATAGCCTTGGACATCTATATTTAAAAGCAATTTGTTACAATATAACCAGATGCTCAAACATGACCAGGTGTTGTTGGTCTGAGAGCCAGGTGACTTGAGTCTTTCACTGACTATGTGACCTTAGATAAATGCAATTCACATGTATGTAGCATTTAAGGGTGGCAAAGAACTCCCTTCACCATCTGTGAGGTTGGTAGAACAAATCCTATTAACCTCATTTTAAAGAGAAGAAACCAAAGACTTCAACAGGCAAAGTGCCTGCAGTCCATGGTGACATAGTAAGTGTCAGGGTCAGGAGACCAGGTGTCCAGACTCCAAATTCAGCTCCCTTTCCACTGCACCACAAGGTAAGCCATCTCCAGGCTCAGTGCTTCCAAACTAATAGAAACATTTTAAAGTCTCTTATATTTGAGGTTCTGCACCAGGTACTGGAGATACAAAAATAAAACAAAAATCAGTTCCTACCCTCAAGTGGCTCACATCTTCCTGTCAGGTTATGACATAGAAACAAATACATATATACATGGCAATCTGAAAAGGAATGAATGAACAAAAAAGCATTTATTAAATGTTCCTATATGCCAAGCACTATGTTAAGTGCTAGGGATATGAGAACAAAAATCAAGAGAGTCTCTGCCCTCAAGATGCTTAAGTTCTGTAGGGAAAGACAGCTGACACAGAGAAATGATGGCCAGGGAAGAGAGTTTTAGTCTGAGAAGTCACAGGGATGTTGAGCAGAATCACAGGTCATTCATTGACATGCCCTTTCTGGAAACACTAGTGTTGATTTGATTGCCATTCTCAGAACAAGAGGTAGAAAATGGGGCAGGAGAATGGGGCGGGGGCAGTGAGGGTTATTATATTATACAGGGGCCAGAAGATGGCTGGGTGGTGGTGCTGTGTCTTAGGCAAGGCTAGAAGGCTGATGAGCAGCTCAGGGCTCCAAGGCATTATAATGCTGAGTGCAGCCAGGCAGAATGACATTTAGGTGACTCAGGGGGAGAGAGATTGCTTAAAAACAAAAGAAATCAAGAAAGACTTCCCATAGTGGATGGCAAATAGGCTGAAATTTGAAAGAAGCAAGAGAGATTCTAAGGCGAGAATGAACCATGTGCCAGGTATGGGGATAGGCCACACAAAGTCATAGCAGTGGGATACTGGGGCTGTGCTAAGTTCGGGCAAGATCAAGGACGCTAGTCTGGATGGAATATAGAGCGTGAAAAGGGAATATATCGTATATGTGTATGTGTATATGTGCATATATATGTATATGTGTGTGTGCCTATGCACAAGCTTGTAGGCATATATACATACCAAGACTAGAATGGTAGACTTCAACCAGGTTGTGAAGATCTTTAAATGCCAAATTGAGGACTTTACATTTTATCTTAGAGACAAAAAGGGACCACTAGAAGTTTTTGTTTGGTTTTGTTTTGTTTTAGCAGGGAAATGTCATGGTTAGACCCGGTGCTTTAGAAAACAATTTGGAGATCTTGTGCAAAAGATGAATTGAAAAGGATGAGACTGGATATGAAAGAGGAGATCTATGGGAGTCCAATTAAGATGCTGTTTCTATAGTCCAGGTTATCCAATCCAATCTTGTAAACATTTATTAAGCACCTACTAGGTGCCAGGCATCATGCTAAGTGCTGGGGATACAATTAATAAAAAAGAAAGGTAGTCTTTGTCCTCAAAGGGGGGAGACGACATACAAAAGGAGGCAGGAAATGGTGGGGCAACATGTGGTGGTACTGCTTAAAATGAAGCAGAGTGAGTGGAGACTCCAGGTTCCGCCCTCTACAAAGGAAGGCATTGGGAGGAGTTTGGTACTCCACCTCCAGCCTTCCAATCAGAGGGGAGAAAAGGCTGAGGGAGAAGGGATCAATCAAGGGATGAATTAGTAGCCAGGTGGTGAGTTTGGAAGTGAGGAACTTCTAAGGTATGGAACAATGAAGTCCCAAACCAGAGTAGGGATTATGCGAGTAGAGAAAAAGGGATAGACGGGAAATATGTTATAGAGATAGGACCTGTAAGACTTGACAGCTGATGGGATATAAATAAAGGAGAAGGAATCATCAAAGATGGCTCTGAGGCTGCAAACTTAGGTGACCAGAGAGATAGTGGTGCCCTTAATGGAAATGGCGAAGTTTGGAGAAGGCATGGCTTTGAGATGAGATAATAAGCTCTGAGTTTGAGATATCCACAGGATATCCAGTTGGAGATGTCTAACAAGAAGCTGGCAATAGGAGAGATCAGGAGGGAAACAAGTTTGGGTACCTAGATCTGAGAGTTATTTGGATAATTGAATCCATGGCTGCTGATGAAATCACCTAGAGAAGGAAGGGAAGAGGGTCTAGGTCAGAGCCTTAGAGGACACCCACAGTTAGGGAGCAAGACATGGTCCAGAAAAGGAGACTGAAGCATAGTCAGCCATGTGGGAGGAGACCTAGGAGAGAATAATGTCAAAAAAACCAGAGAAGAGAGAGAATACAGAAGAGAGGTAGTCAGTAATGTCAGTCACAGCAGAGAGGTCAAGGATGAGGACTGTGAAAAGGCCATTAGAATGAGCCTCTAAGAGATCACTGGTAACCTCAAAGAGAACAATTTTAGTTGATTGGTAAGGTTGAAAGCCAGATTGTAAAGGATTGAGAAGTGGAAAGGAAATGGAAAATAACAAATATAGATGGCATTTTACAAGAGTTTGGCTGTGAGAGGAAATATATAGAGTGATAGCTTGAAGGAACAGTAGGGCCAAGTGAAACTTTTTTTAAGAATGGGGGAGACCAGGGCATTTTTTGAAGAAAGCCAGAAAGACAAAAACAGTAGTAGGTGAGGAGAGTTGGAAGGTAAAGATTAGATAGAAAAAGAAGGATTGAGGCCAAGCTACAGGAGCATATGAGAGGAGATGAGATCAAGGGTAAAATAGAGGTTGGCCTAGCCCAGGGGTGGGTAACCTGAGGCCTTGAGGCCACATGTGGTCTTCTAGGTCCTCAAGTGCAGCCCCTAGACTGAATCCAAAGACCTCACCCAAGGACCTAGAAGGCCACAAGTGGCCTCAAGGCTGCAGGTACCCCACACTTGGCCTAGATAATAAGAAGATAACTTCTTTGCCAGAGACCGAAAGAAAGGAAAGAATAGGGGACGATGAGGAAGGATTTTTAATTTTAGGAAAAGGGAAAAGAGGGAGGGACAAATGGCCTCTATTCCTTTAATGAAGTAAGAATCAAGATATAATAAGTTTTGACTTCTCATCTGTAAAATACAAACAATGGTACCAGCCCTTTGCTCCAAAAGGCAATTATGAAATGTGAACAACTTACTTCCATGGCTAAATTGACAATTGATACTATCTCACCTACAGTGTCTACAATTTCCCCAGCCTGGTCATTTGCAAGGGATCTCCAGGAGCTTCACAGCCCAATATTTTATTTCTAAAAAGACAGTACCCATTTTGTTTTGAGTATGTATTGAAAACTTGAATGGGGAAAACAATGTTGTAGTAGAAAAACCACTGGGTTGTCAGTAAGCCCAAGTTCTTAGCCCCAACTTTGTCACTAAGTGGCACAGTGGATAGAGCACTAGGCCTAGAGTGAGGAAGAACAGAGTTCAAATCCAGCCTCAGATACTTACTACTTGTGTGACCCTGGGCAAGTCACGTAACTTCTGTCTGACCCTGTTTCCTCATTTGTAGATATCTGATAATAACTGCAATATTGTAGATATCTGATAATAATAGGAATATCTCACAAGATTATTATGAAGATCAAATGAGATGATATTTGTAAAGTGCTTAGAACAGTGCACGGCACATAGTAGGTGCTTAATAAATGCTTGTTTTTAAAAAGTCGCTTCTCCTCTCTGGGCCTGAGGGTATTGGAATTTTGAAATGAAAATGGAAAAACCAAAAAAAAAAAAGCCCAACCCTGAAACCACATACTATGTAATTATAATGACTAAGCTTGGCCCTAGAGAAGCGCTGAGAAGATGATGTGTTGGCTGGTTTTGCTAAACTACTTTTTTTTTTCTTTCTCTCTTTTATTCTTTGTTTCAAGGCATAACTTGATGGCTAGGGGAGGGGAAGAATGAAGGTGATATAAAAATAAGAGAATGTTAGAACTGTGTGGGACATAAAGGAATCCTCTGGTTCAACCCTTTCGTTTTATAGCTGAGGATACTGGGGGTAGCTTAGAGTCCAGAGGCCTAGGCCCTGGATCCTATGGGCCTATGATGCCAAGTCACTGAGTGAAAGCTAGCATTAGGAGAGCTCTTTAAGGTTTGCAAAATGACACAACAATCCTGGGAGGTGGATGCTATTACTAACCCTATTTTACAGAAAAGGAAATTAAAAGTTAGAGGTTAAGTGACTTGCCCGGGGTCATTCAGCAAGAAAGTGTCTGAAGCCTGATTCTAAGTCAGGTGCTCTATCCACTATACCAGACTGTCTCTGTGTTTCATTTTGCTCCTCTTAAAGATGAAGATAACAATATCGGGGCTGTTGTGAGAATCAAATGAGATAATGTATGTAAAGTGTTTTTGTAAACTGTAAAGTGCTTGAGAAATGCCAGCTATTATGATGCTGTTCTCATTTGCAGTTTCCAAATGCAAAATGTGTCTCATGTTGGGCACATATTCTATTGCAGGTTATATGTAATTTGCATATGTTTCTAATACATTTATCATAATCAGTTTCCACCCTTTAGAGTTTTCTCTTCCCCCAGCACCCCCGAGCCCCAGGAGCCTCGGGCACGGTGCCTGACGTACCATTGCCAAGGCAGCCTGGGGATCCAGTGCCACGAGCTAATTGCTGTGTAATACGACAGGGGCCCTAATGAAGTTATAACCCGGTTACTTGGTGGAATAACTGGGTATGGAAAATGATGTGATTGAGCTAAAGGCGGATGGGCTGGTCTGGGAGGAAGATATGCATAATCCCATTTCTACCCTTTAGTTTCCCTGGCTCAAGGTGGCTTGCAGCTATCTGAGTGTGTTAGGGGTGGGGGGAGGAGTGAAGAATGACAATCAACTTTTTCTAGCCCTGAAATGGCAAATTGAAACATCTCCCATCCCACCACTCAGTCCCGATCATCTGTGTGCCACACCTCCTGAGTTTTTTTCCTTTCTCCCAATGTAGTAATTCATCAGCCAGTCAGCACCAGGCTCCCTGGGCTGTACGTAGGGCTGTTGGCTGCCCAGTAGCCCCCTTTGTCTCCTGAGGTTGAGTCAGAACGCATTATGACTATATTTATTATTAATCCCTTGAGAAGGTGAAAT
Source organism: Phalanger gymnotis (assembly GCA_028646595.1). Classification (NCBI taxonomy): domain Eukaryota; kingdom Metazoa; phylum Chordata; class Mammalia; order Diprotodontia; family Phalangeridae; genus Phalanger; species Phalanger gymnotis. The sequence continues at coordinate 307,404,442 of CM053622.1, forward strand.
CCAACCCAAAGAAGGGGTCCTTACTTGTTAAAATAGCAGAGCAAATGGCTTCCTGGGATGGGGGTGGGGCGCTCTGGCTGCTGCTGCCATAGCCCAGGCCCTGCTCAATGCAAACAACCTAGTAGGTCTTTTGACACAGCCTGGTGTCTGTGACATTTATAAGCCATTGTGCCCAAATTCTAACAAGCCTGGGGTGTGAACAGCCCGGGGCCAGCTGGAGAGAAGCTTTTGGCTCTGGGAGGCCCCTCAGTCGCCAAGTTGGCAGGGATCTCTGAACATGGGATGGTCTGTGTTCAGTGCTAATTTAAGCCACGTGAGGGTCTCAGCTCTTTTCTGGGTAGGAGGGTATACAGGGTGGGAAGCCTTAGGCTTAGGGTGTATGATTTGCCAGAAGGGAGGAGAGAGAGCACCAGACTGGGATTCCAAACTCCAGGGTACAATTGGCAAGTCTGTAATAAGCCGATTGCTTTGTCTCCCTCTTCTCTGTCAAACTGGAATCGTCTGGAGCAGTTTCTCTATGTCTCCCTCCCCGCCCCTTTCAGCTGGGGGAGGTTGACTATGGTCATGTTTTGAGATGCTTTGAGCTCTTCTAAGATCACCTAGAATCATAATTTTCAAGCTTTAAGGGACATTAAAAGGCATCTGCTTTAACACATTCATTTTAAAAATGAGGAAGCTGAGGCCCAGAGAGAAGTTAAAGGATTTACATCAGAGGAAGAAATTTGCCTACTTTCCTATCTTAAGCAAAAGAGAAAAACCACTCAGCTGGAAAATCAGAGCTACAGTGCCAATCTCATTCATTCCACCATCCTGCCTCACCCCTTGCCATGCTCTGCCCCCCTCACTGCCCACACCTAACCTCTTTCATTTCTTTCTTATTAATGCTGGTCAGACATCCGCACCCCACACTTCCCTCAGTTGCTAAGCCTCATCAACTCTATCTCCATAACATCTCTCACATATGTCTCTTCCACTCACCTAAAGAGTCCCCACCCTAAATCAGACTCCCATCATCACCTCTTACTTGGACTGCTGCAACAACTTTCTGAGAGGTCTCCCAGCCTCCAACATCTCCCTTCTCCAACTCATCTCCCACACAGTTGCCAAAGTAACATTCCTATAGCACAGATCTGACCTCCTCACTCCTCTGGTCAATCAACTCTGGTTGCTCCCTATTACCTCTAGAATCCTCTGTCACTTAAAGCCCTTCACTAGCTGGCTCCCATCTACCTTTCTAGCCTTATCGTGCAATACTCTCTATGCACTCCTTGGACCAGTGAAATTGACCTTGCTGTTTCTAACACATAGCATCCCCTCTCTGTGGCCATCCATACCTTTGCACAGGCATTTCTCCATGCCTGTAATATGCTCCCTTCTCATTTCTATTTCTTAGAATCCCTAATTTCTTTCAAAGCTCAGCTACCTCCAAAAGATCATGATGGAAAAAACGATTCACATCTAAAGAAAGAATTATTGAGTCTGAATGCAGATTGAAGCAAACTATTTGCTCTCTCTCTTTTTAGTTTCTGTTTTGTTTCTTCTTTCTCGAGGTTCATTCCCTTGGTTATGGTTCTTCTTTAGTGTGAAGGTATATGTAGAACCTATATCAGATTGCACGCTGTCTTGGGTGGGGAGGGGGTAGGAGAAGAAGGGGCAGAAAATATGAAACTCAAAAACTTGAGGAACTGAATGTTGTAAACTAAAACTAAAAAGAAATTAATTATTTTTTTTAAAAAAAGCTCAGCTAAAAGGCTGTCTCACACATGAAGCCTCCCTTTCCTAGTCCCTTCTCCCCCCCCCCAGCACCACTCCCCCAACCCTAACAAAAATAGCTTCATATATATTTTGCATATACTTATATGTACATGTTCTTTCCCCTATAGAATGTAAGGTCCTTAAGGGTGGGGACTACTTTATTTTTGGCTTTGTATCTCCAGCGATTGACACAGTGCCTGCAATATATTAGGGGCTTAATAATATTTTTGGATTGATTGCTCATGCATGCCCCTAATTCCCAACTGGGCAAGTCAATAAGTACTTATAGATCATTTACTGCATGCCCAACCCAATGGTAGGCACCATCAGAAAGACAAGCAATGGAGAAGATGCGATCCTGCAAACAAAGCACTCATCTGGTTGGAAAAGCAGGACTCGTTTACATTTACCTATTAAAGACATATTTAGAGCTGGCCAAATGCAAAGCGAATGAGTGTATCCTAGAGGTGACACAACTTTGAAGGTAGTCAGGGTATCAATCTCAAAGAGGAGAAGATTCTAATAGGATGGGAAAGGGGAGGCAAGAGACAGCATGAGAGAAGAATATCAAGAAGTCAACCTGGTACGGTAGAAAGAGCATCCAGAAATGGGCCTGAAATCACATGGAGTGAGATTATAAATTGTGAAATAGTTGCTCTACACGAAGCATGGGAGGGTTGCTATCAGCTCTAGTGGAGGGAGCGCCCACATCAGTGAGACCACAAATCCATCAGAGTAAGAATCCAAAGTTTTAGATTGTGAGGCACAGGGGCAGCTAGGTGGTGCAGTGAGTAAAACACTGGCCCTGGAGTCAGGAGGACCTAAGTTCAAATCCACTCTCAGACACTTGACACACTTACTAGCCGTGTGACCTTGGGCAAGTCACTTAACCCCAATTGCCCTGCCTTCCCCCCTCAAAAAAAGAAAACTAGATTGAGTGGCACAAAGTGAAGTAGGAGTTCAGGGGGAAAAAATCATCATAAACTAGTATTGAAGAAGATGAGCTAGGACTCTATCTGGTGACCCAGAAGGCATGTGGCTGGGCAGTAGCTCTATGTGGCAAGAAGATATATAACCTTGTGAAAACTCATAGACCTGAGCAGGTTTGCAGGGGAGAAAGCATTAGATGGGATAAAAGAAAGAAGAAAAAGAAGTAAAATCATTGGGGCTCTGTATTAAGTACTATTTACTCTGTGCAATAGTACTCCCTACTAAGACTGTCCAGCAAACTGGAAGAAGTCAATAATATTCTGGGTAACTGGGTAACAAACCTGGCACAGAGGCAAGATATAGTTGGGATGAGCAAGATATATTCTACAGGTATATAGAAGCAAAAAGCAGAGGCAACTTCTTGACTTACTTTGCTGACATCATCATTCTTCAGAAGGTAAAAGAAGCAAACAAAGGGACTCCTATTCTGCATCCCATTGTGACCAATAAGAAGGAAATGGGGAAGTACAAAGAGTCTTGGGAAAGAATGATGAAGCGATCTTGGAGTTGGCCATGGTCAACAAGAATTATAGCCTTCAAAAGAATCATTGAATATCAAACCCTGGAAGGACATTAGAATTTATCTTGCCTAATCCTCTCATTTCACAGCTGAGAAAATGAGAACCACTCCACCCTCCCCCACCCAAGGTCATGCAGCTAGTTGATGGAAAAGCTAGGACTTGAAACCTTTGAGTGCGGCCCCCCAGAAGTTGTCACATCCTTTTGATGTGGACACAAACAGTGCCCTGAGGGTTAAAAATAATATTAAGGGTTGCTTTTCCAATACGTTGTGAAGCCCAGTGGCTTATTCTGTAACTTGAAGGCATCCTAAAGTCCTTTCCTCTTATCTTAAACCTGTACCAAAAAACTGCTTTGTGTCACTTACTCTGTGTTCCCCCTGTCCTTTAATTTTTAACCTGTGTCTTCCTGCCCTGTCCTTAAATTCTTAAACCATAAAGAATTCTCTTTGTCTCCCTCATCCTGTTCTGTCTTTAATCTTTAAACTCCATAAAAACCTCTAAAGCTACATCATCATTCTGAAACATCTATATAAGCATAACCCCCCCAAATATCGGGGTCTTACTTAGCTTTCTTGCTAAGGAGGCCTGTGTTTGCTCATACAATAAGTAAAGTTCCCAATGGCTACAGAGAATGTCCAAGTGAACTCTTTCACAGAGAATTCTTTCGCACCTGAACTGCACTCACACAAACTCTAAACCTCAACACCTTCATGCCTTGAGGATAGCAAAACTTTTGAAGTTGAAAGCAAAGCATTTTTTCCATTAACCAAGAAAGATGCTTAAAGGGAAATCAGTTCAAGAAGGAAAGGAGGCTCTCAATAACAAAATTTTGGTGATATAATTGGAGAACCCAATAAAGAACAAAAGTAAGAAGTTTCTTAAAAGACTGACATGACTACGTAGGGGGACTTTAATGAACACAGAATTTAAAAGAGATTGTACAAAGATGAAAGCCAGTACAGGTAACCAAGGATAAATATAAGAGAGTGGAATATTCCTATAAGAACACTATCAGGAAAATGGTGAATATAACCAAGGGGACTTCTTTAACTACAGAGGCAAAAAAAAAAAACCCCAAACAAAGAAGGGAAGTGCCAGCTGACTGGAGCATATGCAAAGCACTGCAAAAAGCTTAAAGCTCTACTTACATGGTTTGTTGTTGTTGTTCAGTCATTCAGTTGTGACCCCATAGAGTGCACACCCATACCGTCCATGGGGTTTTCTTGGCAAAGGTACTGTAGTAATTTGCCATTTCCTTCCACAGCTCATTTTACACATGAGGAAACTGAAGGAAACAGGGTTAAGGTGACTTGCCCAGGGGTCACAGAGCCAGTAAGTGTCTGAGGTCAAATTTGAACTAGGTCTTCCTGACTTCAGGCCACTGCACCACCTAGTTGTCACCCAAAATATAATAAGTACTTAATGCTTGTTGACTGAATAACAGATAGACTCAACAGTAATTAACATATCTATAGAATGCTTTACAAATTCAGATACATTCTATGTGGATTTCAGCAAAGTATTTGTGAAGATCTGATACAATATCCTTGTGGACAAAACAGAAAAAAAAGACCAGTAACTTTATTAATAGTTTGGTGTCGATCTAGGTTTATAATGGTAGGCAGTTGGTCCTGTCCTAGTCAATGATTTTATCTATGATTTCTATGAGGATTTACAATGTATCCTTATCAAATTTGCAGAGGGAAAAAGGTGGGAGAGATAGAAAATATGACGGGTAACAGAATAAGGGTCCAAAAAAGTTCTCTACAGACCAAAACAATAGGCAGGAAGCAATTAAATAGGAATTACTGTAAAGTTCCATATAAAAAATAATTGTATATATGTAGGATAAGGAAGATATGAAAAGATAGCCTATTATTTGAAAAAGAAAAAAGGAGCCAAGTACCTGAATACAATCATAATATGAGTTAGCAGGTGACAGGGCTGCTTAAAAAAAAGGGAATACAATTGTAGTCTCCATTAATATTCATTTCCACCTTTTTAAATGATTAAGCATCGGCTAGAGGCAGCAGTAGATTAGTGGATAGAGGTCAGGCTTTGGGGTCAAGAAGACCCAAGCACAATTTTTGCCTCTTGCCAGCTATGTGACCATGGGCAAGTCACTTAATCTCTTTCTGTGCTAAATAAATCTCTAAGACTGTAAGTTACAGATGAATTGTTGATCTGAATTGATAAAGACATTTCCACACCAGGAGTTTCCCATACCGATGAAATCACAGGTCTGAAACTACCAAATGCAAGGCACTGTTAGGTGCCTTATGGAAGGAAGGCATTGGAGCTAGGCCTTGAAGGATTGCCACAGGCAGTGATGGACAGAGTGCATTCCAGGCACAATTAAAATCTTTAACATGACAGTGTCCATTTTGTATGGGGCATATAAATTGATGAGAAAAGACATAAAGACAAGACGGCAGAACCAGTCTGGAGAACTACGAGTAATCCAGTTTGGTAAGACAATGGAGTATGTGAAGGGGAGTAGGTTGGAGCCAGACTATGGAAGGCCCAGACTGCTGGGCCGAAGAGTTTTGCGCATTATGTAAGAATCACCCAAAGCTTTTGAGAAGAAGAATGACAAGATGAGAATTGTGCATTAGGCAGATTACTCTGGCAGCACTGTGTGAGACAGATTTGAGTACAGAGAGAAAAACATGGCATGGAGGCCATTTGGAAGACTGACTAGAGCTGGAGGCTAGGTGAACGGCAATGATGCCCAAACTGGGATGGCACCAGTGGTCATGGAAATGAGAGAAGGATTTTGACAGATACTGTGGGGGTAGAACTGATGTGACTTAGTAACTGAATGAATAAGAGAGAGAGTGGGAAAGAGAAGAGGGAGATTTTAAACCTACATGACTGAGAAAAGGAAGGTGTTCTTAATAGATATGTAGGGAAGTTATGAGAGAAAGGAGGTATAAGGGAACTCCAAAATGTTGAGTTCCGTTTTGGAAATGTGTCTCTCCCAGTGGAGACTCCAAAAGCAGGGCAGTGATAACACCATGTCACTCCATGAGGCCACATCTGGAATGCGCATAGACCACATTTGTTATATCTTCATTTTTAGTTCTTGGTGTCACATTTTAAAGGGGACATTGGCAAACTGAAACATGTGCAAAGGAGGAATCACAGGATCAGTCAGTCAATAAGCATTTATTAAGTACTTACTATGTGCCAGGTACCGTGTTAAGTGCTTGGGATACAAAGAAAGGCAAATACATTTTCCGTACTCTCAAAGATCTCACGTTCCATTTGGAGACAATGGGTAAATAACCAGGTACATCAAGATATATACCAAGTAGATGGAAGGCAATCTGAGAGGGAAGAGACTAACAGTGTGGAGAGACCAAGAAAGGCCTCCTATAGAAGATAGATTTTCAAATCATGAAGGAAACTAAAAGGGAAAAGTGAGGAGGGAGAGTATTCTAAGTATGTAGGCAGCCATAACAAAAGCAGAGTCAGGAGATGAAATGCTATACTAGGAACAATAAGGAGGCTACGCTATATGGATCATAGAGTGCATGACGGGGCATAAAGTATGAGAAGATTGGAAAAGAAGCAAGGGACCATGAGAGGCTGCTATAAAACTGCAAGTTCCCTTGGGAGGGGTCACACCGTGTGACATTATTAGACAGTAAAACACAATAACCCGTGAGTCAAAATTACATATTATCAATACCGTATGGCTAAAATATTTGTAACATTTATAAAATTGCAAAGTGGATTTTTTAAAAAGAGCTAAGACTGATTTCAATTCCTTACAAATTCTAGAACATATTATTAAAGGCATGAATAGAAAACATCAAGAAAATAGAGCAATGATCATAAAGAACCAGCAGAATGGCTTAAGAACAGGTAACACCAGACTACGATCATTTCTTTTTTGACAAGTTTATTAAACTGGTAAGTCAAAGGAAAGTTATACACATAGTTTCTCTCAATTTCAGGAAAATCACTTTTAAGACGTTCTCATGGTATTATCCCCATGGACAAGATGGAAAGATGTTGGCTGGTATCATTTTTGTTGTTGAGTTAAGTCATGTCTGACTCATTGTGACCCTATTTGGGGTTTTCTTGACAATGACACTGCAATAGTTTGCCATTTTCTTTTCCAGATCATTTTACAGATGAGGAAACTGAGGCAAACACGATTAAGTGACTTGCCTAGGGTCACGTAGCTAGAAAGTGTCTGAGGCCGGATTTGAACTTGCTAAGATGAGTCTTCCTGACTCCAGACCCAGGATTCTATCCACTGCACCATTTAGCTGCCCTTGACTCTTGGCTATTTACTTTTTTTTTAAAATAAGAAACTTGGATAAAGGCATAAATGATATGCTTACCATATTTGCAATCAGAGGACAGAATCAGGGTTCATTCATTCAACAAACATTTATTAAATACTTAATATATGTCAGACACTGAACTGCTAAGGTTACAAAGACAGGAACAAAACAGTCCCTACCTTCAAATACTTTACATTCTATTGAAGACCTCAACATGCTAGAACATTGGATCACATCTAAAAATCTGAAATTTAGCAGGATAGAGTCATATATCTGGGCTCCAGAAATCACCATCACAAGTACAGGGTAATGGAAGTATGATTAAATAGTACTTCATATGAAAAAGATCTGAGGACATTGCTGTGCTGGTGGCTAAGCATGAATTAGCAGCATGATATGGGGCCCCTGAAAGCCAATGCAATCCAAGCTTACAGTAAAAGGGGCCTTGTCCAGGTCTAGGGAGATGAGAGCCCTGAAGCATTCTGTCCAGGCCACATCTGGGGTACCGTATTTAAATCTGGGTGCCATATTCAAGGAAGGACGATAAGAAGCCGGAGAGCTTCCTGAAGAGGGTGACCAAAGAAACAAAAGGTCGCAAGATCATGCCATTTGTGGACTGGCTGGAGGAGCTGAGGGTATTTAGCCCAGAAAAGAAAAGACCTAAAATGAATATGATGACTGCATTCAATCATTTCAAGAGCCATTATGTACAAAAGGGATTAGCCATAGTCAGAAAGAGGTCAGAAAGAGGAATGTGGAGCTTACAAAGAAGCAGATTTAGGTTAAACGTAAGGAAAAACTTCTTGACAATTTGAGCTAAACCAAAGTGTGATGGACTGGTTTCCTTTCCCTGGACATCTTCAAGCAAAGGCTGGAGGACTGCATGGTGGGTATATTGTAGATGGAATTTTCATTCAGGTCCAGGTTAGACCTGATGACCTCAAAATTCTTCTTCCAGTTCTGAAATCTGTGATTTTTATGAAAACAGGCACCAACTCGATAATATGGAAGATAAGTAGAGCTAGTTGGCAACTGGGCAAGAAAGACATGAAATATCATTGGTCCCAATTTTGAATGGCTAAACAAAGCGTAGTATCTGAACAGAACGGAATGGAATATTAACATTAGCGATCCAGAGAGACCATGGGAAGACTTTCATAAACTGATACAGAGTGAAGAAAACACAACCGGGAGAAGAATCTACACAATGCCTACAGTAAAGTGAATGAAAACAACACCAAATGACAACTGACCTTACATGAGTTGCAATAACCAGTCTTGATCTAGTGAAGGACAAATAATGAAACACATTTTCCTCCTCTCAGTAGAGCTATGTGACTACAAGGGGAAGTACTGCAGACACTGTTGCTTTGCTAGTTGGTTTTGCTTAACTGTTTCCCTTGATAGCAAGGAAGGATTCCACAGAGAGGGAGGATATATTGGGCAATAAGTGTGTTATAAAAACTGAAGGGCATCAATTACACTTTTTAAAAATAGATGTGAGTGCCTATGGTTAAGGGAAGAAAAGACAGTAAATTGATAAATGTAAATAAAGAACCATACAGAGGCAGGCAGACAAGATCAGAGAGAATAAGAAAAAATTAGAGAGTGAGAGAGATAGAAGAAGAAAAGAAAGAAGAGGAAGAGAAAGAGGAGGATGAAGAGGAAAAGAAAAAAGGAGGAGAGGAGAAGGAGGAAGAGAAGGAAGAGGAGGAGAAGGAGAAGAAGGAGGAGAAGAAGAAGAAAAAGAAGGAGGAGGAGAAGAAGAAGAAGAAGAAGAAGAAGAAGAAGAAGAAGAAGAAGAAGAAGTATAGGGTAAGAAGTATCAATGGTCTCAGGGCATATCTATTATCTCAGTTTTGCCAGTGACTGAAGCACCCTCAAGGCAAAAGCTGAAACTTGATGGGAAATGAAACAGGGGATAAAAATTTTAAAAACATAAATCAGTTGTCATTGGTCCTAAGTAATGGTTGTAAAAGTGAAACTCCAGCACTTAGTAACAGAGTCATTGTCACCTGGAAAGGGTCTAGAATGGGTACAGACACTAGTTAGAAAAGTGGTGAGGTATCTAGGAATGTTCTTGTCAGAAAGGACCTTAGAGATCCTCTGTCCTGGCCCCTTTGTGCAAATGAGGAAACTGAAGCCCAGAAAGGTTAAGCAAATTATTTCTGATCCCACAGCTGGTAGGTGGCAGAGCCAAAATTTGAATCCAGAATTCTGATTCTGAATCGAGTATTCTCCACCACTAGCAAGGGAGTTTCGCACAAACAATGAATGTACATAGTGAATGGTAGTGAATGCACACAGGCTAGTGGCCTTTGTGTAGAACTGTGCCAAAAGAGCCGCACAGAGCCCCCGAGCATGGCCTAGGACCAAGAATAAGTGTGAGCTATATGCTAGTTAAGACTTGCCTAAGTGATACAAAAGATACTGCAATAATATCATTAAAGGCTCACATTTCTATCTATCTTTGAATGCTTTCCTTATTACAACCCTGTGAGGGAGATAAATAGTTGCAAATATTATCCCCATTTTCATCCGAATAAGTGACTTGTTCAGTCTCATGTGAGTAATACATCTGAGTTAAGACTTGAATCCAACTCTTTTTACCCCAAGCCCTCTGCCTCTTTCTATTACATTTTTTAAATAGGATGTTTTCATTTGTTTGTTTGTTTTGGGTTTTTTGGAGGGGGAAGGCAAGGGCAATTGGGATTAAGTGACTTGTCCAAGCTAGTAAATGTGTCAAGTGTCTGAGGTCAATTTTGAACTCAGGTCCTCCTGACTCCGGGCCAGTGCTCTACTCACTGCGCCACCTAGCTGCCCCTAAAGAGGATGTTTTCATGGGCTGTAAATGTATCAGTCATAAACTTTTGTATATTGCTTTATTTTACTTTTATTCTAGCCCCTCAGCAAAGATATTTTTTGAGGAACTCAACTCTTTTCTAGAGACAAGATTATGATCCTAAGAATCCAAGAAAGAATTTATCTAGTCCAACTCCATCATTTTACAGATAAGAAAATTGAGACCCCAGGCAGGTTAAGTGACTGGTCACACAAGTAGTACGTATCAGAGGTAGGATTTGAACTGAGGCCCTCAGAGCCCAGAGCCAGTTCTCTTTTCTCTGGCCTCCTGAAAGGCAGGAATGATGGCTGCTAAAGAGAGAGGAAGGTCTACTTCCCGGACAGAGCTCCAATGCTGATCCATTAGACAGAAAGAAGTCCAGATGAAGTGATTTCTAGAAATTCTGCTACAGGGGCTGATGCCCCTTTTCCTCTCTCTCCTTATAACCACTTATTAGGAATTAACTTTATCAGATTACTTTCCCAACCACACGATCAAATGATAGCAGGATCCTGCTGGGGTAGAATACAAATGGGATCCCAGGGAGGAGTGAGGGTTGGAATACTGAGGGGTGTGAGGAGGGCACAGATGGGGTAGAAAAGAATGCAGAGTCTTGAAAGAGAACGTTGTTGTTGAGTCATTTCAGTCATGTCCAGCTCTTTATTCATGTCCGAGAGACATTTGGAAAGTGGCAAGAGTAGTGGGCAGAACTCCTAACTGTGCTCCCCATTCATCCACCTCAATCCCACTGGCCTCAGCCTGGGTGGGCTTCCCCCAGCACAGCTGGCAGCTGCCAGCCAGGAAGTGGCTTGTTTCTCTCCTGATGGTCCCCCTGAAAACCAGTCACAGGGAAACTGTAAAAGGTTTATGACTCACATGTAAATGTCATTAACTACTGGTCCAGCCACCCCGTTTTGATCAGGCAGGCAGTCGTGTCTAGTTTCATTCTTGGCAACTCCTTCCAGATATTCTCTTCAAGTACTAAAAAAGTAATGAGGTGTCATTCTTGGGCTTTAACAGCTGGTGGGAAATATAGCCAGATTGTCTAAGAGAGATGAGGCGAGACCCATCTATACAGGGCAATGGAAAGACAAGGAGTCAGAAGACCTAGGCTATAGTCCCAGCCGTATCCCTGATATGCTACGAGGGGCTAGGCACACCCCACCTCCCCTGGCCCCGGGTTCTTTGTCAGTCAAACAAGAACTGTTGTTGTGAGGATCCAATTAAGTAATGGATATGTCAAGTGCCATTTTAGTCTAGACCCACAAAAGTAGAAATAACCTGGGTTCGAGTTCCATTCTGATACATACTGGCTATGTGACCCTAGCCAAGTCATGTGATGTGATAGATTGTTGGATTTCGAATCAAAAGACTTGGATTCAAATCCTGCCTCAGCTACTTACTAACCGTGTAACCTTTAGAAAGTTACTAGATTTCTCAAGGCTTCCACTTCCCCAACTACAAAGAGAGGGGTTGAACTACATGACCTCTGAAGTCCCTTTTAAATTTAATCTATGATCCTTCCCCTATAAGTTGATGAGCAGTTACTGATCGGGGTGCTCTCCACACTCACAAAATCACAGGTCTGGGCCACATACAGGTATGAGCAATTATTACTTCTGTTCTCATTATTTTCCAGTTTCCATATCTTGCATTGACCCCACACACTACTAAGTACTACTCCAGACGCTTCCTGACCTCTCCCTCTCCTTTTCCAGTATCCTATAGGGATCCAGGTTCAGAGAACAAAAGTATCTGTCTGGGGCCAACCCCTCAGCATTCCCTTCTCCCACTCTCAGGCATGGATCCCTAAGTAAGCCAAACATTAAAAGAACCACAAGGCATAAGGAGACGCTATATTTCCATTGGCCTTCTGCCTGATTTCTTTCAGCCTCCTGGATGGCTTGATTTTCCCAGCTGTTTAGAATAATGGCAAATCTCAACTTGAATATGTAAATTTTGGTGTAAATTAAAATAGCTCTGAGGTCTCCCCTCACACCCAGAAAATCGACAAAGATGAAAAAAATGGAAAGAGCCAAAGTTGGAGGGGCTGCAGAAAAAGGCACCCTGATACACTGTTGGTGGAGGTGTGACTTGGTCCAACCATGGTAGAAAACAATTTGGAATTATATTGAGAAAGCGATTAAAAATAGCCATGTCTTTTGATCCAGAGATCTTCACCACTAGGTTCATACATCCCCAAGGAGATCAAAGACAAATATAAAGACAAAATCCCAAATATACCAAAATATTCATTACATCATTTTATGGAGGGGGGTAGGAAAAATACAATCTGAAACAAAGTAGGTGTCCAGTGATTGAGGAATGGCTAAACAGGGGTGGGGAACCTGCAGCCTTAAGGCCACACGGGGCCCTTTAGGTCCTCAAGTATAGCCCTCTGACTGAATCCAAATAGGCCATACTTGAGGACCTAGAGAGCCATGTGTGGCCTTGAGGTTGCAGGTTCCCCACTCCTAAAACAAGTTGTGGTATGCCAAGAAGTGGCAAATATGAAGAATTCAGAGAATATAGTATATGAACTGATACAGATTGAAATAAGGAGAGACTATAAAATGATGAATATAATGGCTTTAACAGTAACTGGAAAGAACAACATAAAGAAACTAAAAATTCCGTAATTATAACAACCAAGGCACTGGAGAAAATTTGAGAAAATAAACCCCACTCCTTTCATCACAGAAACAAGGGACTATGAATGTAGAATTTCGCATTTACTTATCAGACAATTGATGTGTTGGCTGATCTGTTAAATTTTCCTTTTTTTTTAATCTTAGCTATAAGAGAAGATTTGCTTGGTAGGAGAGGGGGAGGGGCATAGTCAGAGATGAATGTGATGTAAAACGAAAAATACCAATAAAAATAGGGAAAGACAAAGGTACAATTTTGATAACGTTTAATACTCCTTACCTCCTCTTTCTGTGTTTTTTATGTACTCTTTTATGTTTCCCTAAGTTCCCCCTGCCCTGATGCTCAATGCTCTCTGCTTTCCTCAGTTCTCATAACTGAAGAAAGTAGAAAGTCATTTATCCCAAGAATGCAAGAGACTTAATACGTCACCCTTCCCAGGGGCATTTAAGTGAGACCTGGAACTAATAGGTATTTACCTGGAGAAATGAAAATTCTAATAGTGGAATGCTAGGGACCAGTAGGAGAGAGATTTTTGATGAGAAAGATCTTCCTGCTTTCCTCTCGAATCTCACTTAGAGGCGAGCTGCCTTCTCTGTATATGGGGAATGCCGGCCCTTGCCTTTGGTGAAAGCCGAGAGAGTTCCCTGTCATTGGAGACCATTAGGGGAACCTACGTTCTCAACTTGCACTTCCAGCTGGATTGAGACTATTTGGGGTTCAGGTTGCAGACACCACATATCACTATCTTTGGGGCCAGGCTCGGTGAGCACCAGGTGCATCAGTCTCACCTGAACATAATTAACTCAATAGCCTCCCTTATTAATTATTGGCAAAACCCTGCCCCAGACCTCATGGAGCTGGCATGTGGAGAGTAACTGTGAGGTGCCAGCAAACACAACGTTTGTACGTTGGAGACAGAAGAAGCAGGAGCAGCAAGTGATTCCCTTCTGTTTCCCTTCACCCCTTAGGCCCTGACTGAGAAGTGTCCGGCATGTGATCCTTTTAATTTGGTACAGCCAAGGTTGGTCTCACTCACAGATGTGTGCTAGCAATCTTCAATTCTCCTCAATTTGATTTAATTCAGTTCAATTCAAACCACAAAAAATATTTATTAACAACTTACCATCTTAATATATAAGGAGCACTGTGCTAAGGTACTGAGGTGACAAATATGAGCAATGACAAGAAACCGTCACTCTGATAGGAAGGATGGACACAGTGGTATGCTGGTAAAAGTTTAACAACCAGCTCTCAATAAGGAAAGGAGGGGGGGAGGAAGGAAGGAAGGAAGGAAAGTACCCATACCACACTTTTCAGTTTGATCTGCATTCCTAACATTCTTTCCATCACTTTAAATCTAGACAAACAACAAAACAATAAATGAAGCCCAGATTTGTAGCATTTGCTGAGTTCTAAGGTGTAAATGCTCACACTGAAAATTTAACAACCGGCTCTGCCAGTAGATGCTGTCTCCAGCACACTCTTGGATGGCATGTAGTTTAGAGGAGAGGTCAAGGAGAGTGTGACCTAAGACATTTAAGGAAGAAGTTTGCATGGCAAAGGTGGTAACCAAATTAGGCTTTGAAAGTGGGAAAACTATCAGAAGATGAAGATGGGTAGAAAATCCTTTCCAAGTTTGAGTGATGAGTATGCAAAGGTACTGAGTCAAGAAAAGACAAGATTCAGCTGGAGAACAAAGGAGCAGTCCAGCTTGGCTGGACGCAGAGCACACTAAGGGGAGGGCATGAAATAAGGTTGGAAAGGAAAACTGAAGTCAGATGGTAAAAGACCTTGTCTGTGTCAACTCAAGCCATTTGTATTTGCAGAAGGCAGGATACAGCAATGAATAGTTCCATTTGGCTTTAGTGTCCCATGGGCAAAGGAAAGCTGTGAATTAAGATAGGAGAGGTTTGAGCCAGATCTTATAAGGCCTTGAATGTCAGGCTAAGAAATTTGTATTACAATTGTTGGGCAAAGGTAAGTCACTGAAGGTTTTCTGAGCAGAGTAGCTAGCACAATAGGAAGATTACTCTGGTGACAGGATGAAGTATGGAATGGAGACAAGAAACACTAAAGCAATGTTTCTTAACATTTTTGTGTTGTCTTGGACCCCTTTGGCAGGCTGCTAAAGCCTATGGACCCTTTTACAAATCATATTTTTAAATGTAGTCAATAAAATACATCAGATTCTAAAGGTTAATAAAAATAAATAGGTAAATTTTCCCATTCAAGTTTACAGATTCCCCTGAAATCTATGTGATCTATGGACCCCAGATTAAAAACCCCTGCACTACAGGCAGGGAAGACCAGAAGGAGATGCTTAATAGTTGAGCCAAGAGTTCATGAAATAATCCATTAAGGAGGTTGCAATGGAAGTACAAAGGAAGACATGAATTTGCAAGATACTGCATTGGCAGAATGGACAGAGCTTAACAACTGACTGGATGAAGGGTAGTTGGAGAGTCCAGAAATACGCTAGAGTTTCAAGTTTCAGTGACTGTGAAGAGAGTAAATGTCACCAACAGAAATGAGGGAGTTAAAAGGAGGTACAGATTTAGGACAAGAGATAATGCATTCAGTTTTGGACATGCTGAGTCTGAGATGCTGATGGGACATTAAGGTGGAGTTATCTAGCAGACAGTCGTCAATTCAGTCCTGAAGCTCCGGGGGGAAGTTAGTGTTGGAAATACATGTGTGGCACTTATTGGCAAGAGATGTTTAAAAAAAAAAAGGAAGGGCATTGTGGGAGTGTATGAGATCACCAAGGGACAGAGTGTAGAGAAAAAGGAAATCTAAGATTGTCCCTAGAGCAACAGCCATACTTAGTGGATAAAAAGATGAAAAGAACTAGGGAGTGAGAAGGATTAGTCAGACAGGTAAGGGGAGAACCAGAGCAGGGTAGTGTCATGGAAGTCAAGGTAAGAGAGTATTGAGGAGGCCAAGGCAGTTAGCAAGGTCAAACACTTCAGAAAAGTCAAGGAGGATAAGGTCTGAGAAAGGCCATTGGCTTTAGCAGTTCTGGGCCATTGGTGAAGTTGGAGAGAGCAGTCTCAGTAGAGTGGTTGGAATAAAAGGCAGATTACAGGGGGCTGGAGAGTAAATAGGGATCGAGGAAAGGGAACCAGTGAGTGATCTAAGGCTCCTCTTTCTGGTTTACAAATGAAAGCAAAGGGATAGATAGTATGACAGCTTGAGGTCAAGGGAAAGTGTCAAGGCTTTTCAAGGATGTGGTAACCTGAGCATGTTTGCCAGCAGATAGAGAGGAACCTGTGTATTGTGACTTGGGTAGGCCTCCTGGCTTCGGTGCCTAAGATACTTTCATCTGCAGAAATCTCAGGGGTGGAAGGAGCCTCAAAGGCCTTCTTAGTCAGACCCAGTATTATCTGGCCATGAGAGCCTTTGTCAAATGCCATTACTGACATTCAAGCATCCTTAACGTTCCAATGATCTAAGAGCTGATAACTCCATCTGAAAAGGAGCCGGCAGAGTGCTAGGCCTGGAGTCAGGAAGGCCTGAGTTTGAATTTGAACTCAGAAATTTACTAGCTCTGTGACCCTGGAAAAACCTCTGCTTGCCTCAGTTTTCTTGTCATCAGATAGGGATAATAAAAGCACCTTCCTTATAGAGTTGTTGGGAGGATCAAGTGAGATAAGAATGTAAAGTGCTTAGCACAGTCCCTGGCACAAAGTAAGTGCTATGTAAATGTTAGCTGTTAGGGAAGAAAGAGGAGGAGGAGGAGTAGAAGAAGGAGAAGCAGAAGGAGGAGGAGGAGGAGGAGGAGAAATTTGGGCCCAAAGAAGTGATAAAAAAATGTACCTCCTTCTATTCTTTGCCAAGGTGGGAGATAAGAGGCTGAGCAGAACATTGTATACATGTCGGCCTTGACCGATATGTTAATTTTATCTATCTATCTATCCATCTATCTATCTATCTATCTATTGTTTTTTGAACAAGAGATGGACCCCTTGCTAGAAGAGTGTGGAAGGAAACACTTGGAGAATATAATATAAAACTAAAGATATCAAGAAAATTTTCAAATGAAAATGTACTAGAATCTTGTCAAGCACAGAAGACAAGTTCACCAGCCTTTTGTTTAAAGAATCCACCTTCTTCCCCTTCTTGACTGGAACACTTACCATATCGACACTTAAAGGTAAATATAATTACAGAAAACAAAGTTAATAAGAAAACATAGCCCCAATTAGTTCAGTAATTTTAAATGGATCTTGAAGTCTTCTGTCCTCACAGTTCAAGTTATAACCTTCTGCTCTATTATCCCATTCATTTATTTTCCATAATTTTACAGTTTTATCATTAGTAGATAACATTCAACACTCATTTAACAAGACATTTATTACATTCTCCCAATGATTTCACTCCTTTAGGTTAGGGCTCTGTTCTCTCCAGGACACCTCTTTTAAAATGCAGGTGCCTTTGGGAGTGGAATCACCCTGAACCTATTCACACTCTCATATGAGCTGTCAGATGCTTTTATTCTGGCACAAACAGATGAGGCAGCAAGGGCTCTTGGAGACCTTAGTTGGGAGAGGGGAGATAGGTGCTGAAAGGCAGGACAAGGTCACAGAAAGGGAGGTGAAATGAGACACATGAGAGACAAAGTTTGCCAGCTTCACAATTTTGCTTCACACTGGCCCTAATGGGGCGAATAGACCCACAGTCCACTATATAGACACTACTTGTGATAATGCTGTCTATGTAGTCACATAAGAAGTAAACAAGAGAAATTAACCTTGAAAAACATGGGGAAACCACTTTTTAAAATTGTGTAGTGTATACACACTTGCATAAAATTTTCAAAAATGGAAAGTCATGAGCTTTTAAAAGTGAATTGCGTTTCTATGGATAAATGGTTTTTAATTCACTTACAAGTCATGGCATCACCTTTCTGATGTCACAGTCCTCTTCAAGAACAAAGGACAAACAACAACGGTAATTTCCTACCAACAACGAGGCATCCAAAACCTTTTACACACATGGGTTTACTAGGAGGTAACAAAGCTGTGCTATTATCCAGCCTCTGACACTTATTAGCTGTGTGATCCTTGGACAAGTCACTTAACCTCTATTTCCTCAACTGTGAAATACGAATAATAGTAACACTTAGCTCCCATAAGTACTGTGAGGATCAAATGAGATCATATTTGTAAAGTGCCTAGCAGAGTACCCAGCACATAGTGGGCACTAAATAAATGCTAGCTATTAATAACAATAATATACATTTGCAGCAATTACCCTCTGCAAATGGATTCTGCTAATATTTTTACCATCTCCATACCCGCTGTTCTTACATAATTAATTCAATTTGTGGACAAGGGTGTTGCTTAGAATACAAAATGTTATGGAAATTTTGAGAAGGTAGATTTATTATGCAAGCTCTAATGAACTTTTAATCTGATAATATAAAAGATGACTATTTTAATGTTACTTGTGCTATACACTGTTAAAAAGTGAAATATTAACTGGCTTGGAGAACAAAAAAGCTGGAGAGAAAGTATCAGGGCTATTACAAAATGATTACTAAGGCAGGCTTAAGAAGATGCCATTTATAACTCCATCTTTTGCACCACCTTGGCGTATGACTTTGGAAATGTCACTTGGCTTGTCTCTCCTTCAAGATACCCCAACTGTGAAATAAGAATGGAAAACAATCTTATAGAAAGGATAAAAAAGTAATCAGTGTTATAAAAGTCAAAATCTGCTACGACGGACACTGGAAAACCAAAATACTTTGGCAAGAGCATAACCAAGATTGGTGAGACCCGGAAAAGATCTCATACAAGGGAACAACTAAAGGTTCATCCCGAAGAAGAGCAGACCTACTTCCAGGTATTTGAAGTGTTCCCATATAGATGGGCAAAGAGATTTGTTCTAGGTGGCCCAAGAGAGCGGAACCAGCAATGTGTGGATGTTGTGGACAGGCATACCTCAGTTCAACGTACAGAAGAGCCTCCCAACAATTAGAACCATCTAAAAGAGGACTAGGCTGTTTCCACAAAGAGTGAGCACCTCATTACTATGGGTGCTCAGGCACAGGCTGGATGCTTATTTGTCATGGATGATTTTAGTCAAGCACTCATGATTTAGGCAGTGGTTGAATTAAATTATTTCTCAAGTCCCTTCTAACTCTCGCAGTTGTTGTTGAGTTTGTTTTTTAATTCTATGATTCTTTTTTATTGATCAGCTATGAACTAGCATCATACGAGATGCCGGGAAGGTTGTAGAAGAAGCCAAGTCCCCACCCTCAGGGAGCTTACACTGTAGCTGCAGAGACAAAACTTACAGGAATGACAAACATAAGAAAAGGATGTTATAAAATAATTCCCAAAATCAGATCAGAGAGGCATAGACCTGAAACTGGAAAGCACCAGAGGCCTCCAGCCCAACCTCTTTATTGATAAGGAGAAATATGGCTTGCCCAAAGTCACAGCAATAGGAAGTGGCAGAGCTGGGATTCCAATGCCAGGCCTCTGACTCCAACAACTCTTCCATAAGGGGGAAGAAATCCTTGCTTGACTTTTTCTATCTTGTAAATTTGATTTTATATACACTGTGCATTTCTCTGAATCGGTTCATGATTCAGATACAACTGTAGAAATAACTCACATACTAAGTTGAATTTATAAGAATACAAGTCATCCCCCAATTGATAAATGGTCAAAGGATATGAATAGGCAGTTTTCAGAGGAAGAAATTAAGGCTATCTATAGTTGTATGAAAAAATGCTCTAAATCACTATTGATTAGAGAAATGCAAATCAAAACATCTCCTAGATACCACACAGCACCTATCAGATTGGCTAACATGACAAAAAAAGGAAAATTATAAATGCTGGAGATGATATTGGAAAATTGGAATACTAATTCATTGTTGATAGAGTTGTGATCTGATCCAATCATTCTGGAGAACAATTTAGAACTATGCCCAAAGGGCTATAAAAATGTGCATGCTCTTTGACTAAGCAATACCACTTCTAGGACTATATCCCAAAGAAATCATAAAAATGGGAAAAGGACCTACATGTACAGAAATATTTAGAGCAGCTCTTTTTGTGGTGGCCGAGAACTGGAAATTGAGGGGATGCCCATCAATTGGGGAATGGCTGAACAAGTTCTGGTATATGAATGTAATGGAATACTATTGTGCTATAAGAAATGATGAGTAGATAGACTTCAGAAAAACCTGGAAAGACTTATATGAAGATGCTGAGATGGAACAGGGACTGTTCCATCTTTGTTCCTGGGGGCCTTGCTGGCATAGTGCTTTGCAAACCAGGAAAATAGAGCAGAACCAGGAAAATGTACAGAGTAACAGCCACGTTGTTTGATGACTGACTTTGACAGACTTAGCTTTTTACAGCAATGCAAGGACCTAAAACAATTCCAAAAGACTCAAGACGGAAAATGCCACCCACATCCAGAGAAAGAACTGTGGAGTCTGAAAGCAGAGCGAAGCAGACTATTTGCTCTCCTTTTTAGTTTAGTTTAGTTTTTTCTCTCATTGTTCCTCCCATTGGTTCTAATTCTTCTGTACAACATGACTAATGTGAAAATATGTTCAATAAGAATGTATATGTAGAGCCTATGTTGGATCTCATGCTGTCTTGGGGAGGGGGAAGGGGAGGGAGGCAGAGAAAATTTAAAACTTATGGAAATGAATGTCGAAAATGAAAAATAAATTAGTTTATCTTAAAAAAAGAAATAGCTCACAGGCATAGAACTTTTTAAAACGTCATTGTGTTTGCCTCATGACAACACTACGAGGTGCATAATTCAAATCTTGCCCCCATTTTGCAGATGAGAAATCTGAAGCTCAGAGAGTTAAGTAAATATGGCAGAACTATCACAGAGCACATGATGGTTCATTATACTTATGCATGATAATAAACCACCTTACATTTTGATTGCTCACCGTGCCACGTGGGGGGTGGGTGGGTAGGGGAAGGACAATCCATACCTTTGAGATGCCCATACAAACTCTAGATCAGGGCTTCTGAAGCCCAGGTCCAAGCTCAAGTCTGCCTAATTCCAAGTCAGCTGCTTTCTACCTACTAGGCCAATTGTTGTTAGGTCCTTTTTTAGTTGTGCCTGATTCTTCGTGACCCCATTTGGGGTTTTCTTGGCAAAGATAGTGAAGTGGTTTGTCATTTCCTTCTCTAGCTCATTTTACAGATGAGAAAACTGAGGCAAAGAAGGTAAAGTGACTTGTCCGAGGTCACACAGCTAGTAAGTGTCTAAGGTCAGATGTGAACTCAGGAAAATGAGTCTTTCTGACTCCACCATTACTGTGTCACCTAGCTACCCCAACTACTAGACCACACTACCTTTTAAAGGGAAAAAAAATTAATGACGGCTAGGTGAACAAGACCATTTTGCCCTTGAAGAATAAGTAGCATTTCAATAAGCAAAGAAGAGTGTTGGAAAGGAGGAGACTAGTTAGAACAAAGATGTCTTGATGAAGACGGGTGAACAAGTGTGTTGGTAAGCAAAATGGCCTCCTTAGCACTTAGTGCCCTTGAAGAGTTTGGCTTTTGTTTGCTTTGAGTAATTCAGTGTATTGCATTGAGCCTTACTAAGCGCTAAGCCCCAGGCCCAAACCCCTATTAGGTGTGGAACCTATGTGGCTGTGGATTGGTGACTGGGGTGGGGCCCAAGGTGGGGCTGGCTAAGGGGAGGTGCTAACTCCAGAGCCATGCCCTGTTAGGAGTTAACCTAACCTATGTGGATGTCAACTTCCCAGGGTCCTAAGGGGAGGGGCTAACTCAAGAGCCTATCATAGCAGCCTAAATTCTGGTCATTCAGATGATGTTTGATGATGTCTGAAGCCATATAAGAAGGGAGGACAGAGCCATTTGTGCAGGGCTCTCTCTCTTGAGATGGTGTTGATGCAAGAGACTCCAGGCAGCTGTAGCTAAAGGCTCTCCAGCTTATAACCTAGATGCTGAGACTTTGTTAAACTCTGGTA
>CM053622.1:307426978-307454162 GCA_028646595.1 Phalanger gymnotis
TGGCTGTGGGTGGATCTTACACCCCCACAGAAGCTGCTAGCCGGATTGTTGAAACAACAAGGCTTACCGGAGTGGCATTACCCATGACCACCCCCAGAGCAATACTTACACCTGGGGACATCCATAGGGGTAAAGCTAGCCAACAGGTCCCGGCACAGCTGGCGGTCTCCTTCCACTTTGCTCAGCCAACTAGTGCAGTTGAAATAGTACTTGAGGTGGGGCCTCTTCATGTCAGTCAGGATGACCCTGTCCAAAAACCAGCTGGCACTCAGCCCAGTGTTGTCATGCTCGATTCTAGAGTAGAAGCAAATAACCAAATTGGGGTCAGCGCCAGATGGGGAGAGCAGCCCCAGTCGTTTCTTTTTTTGGCTAAGTTTTTATGTTTCAACCAGGTCATGGGTTTAGTCCTCACTATGAATCCCCGGAAATAGATTTACTGATCTGCACACCCACTACATTCTCCCAGTGGTTAGTAAGCTCCTTGAGGACAGGGACTGTTCCATCTTTGTTCCTGGGGGCCTTGCTGGCATAGTGCTTTGCAAAACTGAAAAGTCCTAGGAGTTTGTCTTTGGGAGCCTTCCTCCCAAGCACCTTCCCTTTAAGCACCTGCTCTCCTTCATGATGGCATTTCTACCTTTCTCCCTCCCCCCCTTTTCAGGGACCCTGAAGCCTTGGCTGTTCAAGGGCCCCACCACAGTAACCCACCCAGACCTGCGCTCCCTAGCGAGGGCCTCCACTCTGGAATTATAACACCCTCCTCACCATTCTCCCTACAAAGTGAATTCATGGCTGCCTCTTTATCTTCAGGAAGCTGCTCTCAGAAGAACCTTCCTTTTGGAAAGCATTCCTCTGATTTTGGTTCAACTAACATTAGGATCATAGATTCAAAGCTGAGAAGGATCTTAGATGTCCCCAACCATCTCAAGAACAAAGAAGAGGCTCAGAGAGCTCACACAAATAGAAAGTGGTAATGTTGGGTTTGGAAACCAGGTCCTCTGACTTCAAATCCTGTGTTCTTTCCTCTACACTACAATTACTAATTATGTGCAAGACATCGTGCTAAGGCCCAAGGACACAGAGACAAAAAGTAAATCCTTGTCCTCAAGGAGCATGAAAGAAGACTGGGAAAATAGAGAAGGTAGATAGTAAGTAAAAGCAAGGCAACTGGAGGAAGAGGGAAGGGAGAACAATTGTTCAGTCGTGTCTGACTCTTCACCACCCCCTTTTGGGGTTTTCTTGGTAACAATACTGGAGTAGTTTTCCGTTTTCTTCTTTAGCTCATTTTACAGATGAGGAAACTGAGGACAGCAGGGTTAAGTGACTTGCCCAGTGCCACATAGCTAATGTCTATGGCCAGATTTGAACTCATCTTCCTGACTCCAGGCCTGGCACTCTATCTATTGTACCACCTAGCTGCCCAACTGCTGAGAACAATTGAGGCATAGCAGAAAAGGGTAGCACCTAAGCTGGGCAGGTCTGGATAGCAAAGGCTTACGGTGACATTCACCCTCCGGATTGCGCCCTCTTGAAAACCTTCCTGGAGGGATTTACATTTAACACAAAGGATGCCTTAAGTGAAGGAAATTGTCTCTTGACATTTTCAGGCCATGGGGATATATTTTGGAGAGGTTGGCTTCTGGTTGCCTTCAAATCATACGACATAGCTACTAAGGCCAGCTCTGTTCAGGGTCAGGCTTGTAGAGGGCTAACGTTTGGATTCTGAAGACCTAGGTTTGAATCTCAGCTTCACTACTTACTTTTATATGCCCTTAGGCTAGTAGCCTTTCCTCTCCGCCCTCAGTTTCCTTATCTATAAAAACAGGGAGTTGTTCTAGACCAGGGGTGGGGAACCTGCGGCCTTCCAAGTCCTCAAGTGACACTCTTTGAATCCAAACTTCATAGAGCAAATACTCTTAATAAAAGGATTTGTTCTGTAAAATACGGACTCAATCAAAAGGCCATACCCAAGGACCTAGAAGGCCACATGTGGCCTCAAGCCTTCAGATTCCCTACCCGTGTAGACAATCCCTGGGGTCCCTTCCATCTCTAAATCCTTAAGATTCTGTGATCACCATGTAGACCAAGACATTTGGCTTTCTTCCACAGCTCTAGTCCCGTGTGCCTGTCTGGGAACAGTATCTCAAAGGCATTTGAACTTAACCTGTTAGGCAATAGGGAGCCTTTATGGGTTCTTTTCTGGCCATCAGGGTGGACAGAACTTCGCTGTCCTCTCCTTATTCAATTTACCCACACCCCAGAAAGTTTATGGAAAGCTCTGCTAAAGATTGCCATGGGAAAACCCAGAGTTCCAGACCTACTTGGGATTTCAAGCTCTCAGTTTTGACAGAAGCTCTGAGGTCGATTTTCCCCTATACTTAGTAAGTCAACCTGTCAATCAAACAACCAACGGATGTTTAAGGGCTTGCTAGGCTAAATGGTGTAGGGAAAAAAGAAAAGTTAAAAAAAAAAGTCCCTGACTTCAAGGGACATTCCACAGGGGTGACAAAATGGTATATAAAGATACATTTTTTTAAAGATACAATGTAGTTTTGGGAGGGAGGGCACTAGTAACTGAGGAAGGGGGTCAGGCAAAAACTTTGTACAGAAACTAGAGCTTGAAATGAATCTTAAAGGAAAAGAGAAATTCCTTGAAGAGAAGAGAAGAGAAGAGAAGAGAAGAGAAGAGAAGAGAAGAGAAGAGAAGAGAAGAGAAGAGAAGAGAAGAGAAGAGAAGAGAGCACTTTCCAGGTGCTGGGAATGGCGGGCGTAAAGGGCACAAAGACAGAAGCTAGACCATGGTGTAAGGAACAAAATGAAAGCTGATTTAGCCGGACTCTAGCATGCAGGAAGGAGAGGGAGTCCCATACAGTGGAAAGGTAGCTCCGGCCAGGAGGTGAAGGATTTTAAAAGCCAAATAAAGGAATCCCGCTTTTGACTCTGGAGACTATAGGGAGTCGGTAGAGACCAAGAGAGGATCTTCACCTGATTTTGTAGATGGCACCAACGTTGTTGGTTCTGACCCGGAACACATCCACATTGGCTTTTTCAAAGGCAGATTCACTCCTACGATGTACAGGGACAGAAGTTAATAAAGACCATCGTTCCAGGCCCAGGACCCAGAAAGAAAGCCAAAGGTTGAAAACTCCTTCCTGCCCCACTACCTCTCTCACGGGGCTCAAAGATCTTATTCGATTTGGCTTGGAGGGAAAATGGAGTGTTATCACCATCACCAATGGATGTCAGGGGAGGTAAAAATAATTCTTTGCCTTTAGACAGTCCTTAAACTTTTAAAAGTCCTACCCCGTTTAATCCTTGTCATGCCTCTGAGGGAAGGAAAGGAGGTAATATCACCTCCAGTTTATAAATAATGAAACCTAAGCCAGAAATATTAAGTGACTCACTCAGTCACACTGCTAGTTAGTGGTGAAGCCATAATTAAATATCTCAGATCAGTTCTTTAGCCTCTGGGGAATGGGGAATGTAGAGAAGGAGTATTCAATGCCTTTGGGGTTCTTGAGTCCAGTAGATTTCACTGCTCCCCGCCCCTTCTCAGGACACAATATGACATCCTCAAAAGGGGATGTAATGGTGGCCCCAAGTAGATGCAAACCTTGGGTACCACTCCAACAGGAAAGGAAATCCAAGTGAACCAGCATAGAAAAAGAGCAAGGTGAGGGAAGCTGCATACTTCGAATCTCACAAACAGTGTTGACAGAGTAGAGAACACACCAGACATTCAGCAGCTGGCAACTTCATGGCCTCCAGTCATAACAGGACTTGGGTTGATGAAATCCCCTTTCATTGTTCTTGAACAGACCTAAATTCAATTAGTTTAAAAGCAGCATGGGAGGAGCTTCCCAACACAGCAGCAGCCTTGTTATGGAATCTTCTTATACCATGCTCCTGTTCCAGGAACTCCTGCTGGCTTATCTCTGGTTCTAGTCAAGACTGCCTCTATTTCTCCTCACACCAGTGGGGACCTGCTCTTCACTAGAGCTGAGCTGATATAGGTTATCTCTAAGTGTTCTAAATGGAGAATATCCTCACATTGCAATTAGCAGGCTTGTGAACTGGAAATCTCTATAAGTTCAGACAGTAACCTCAACCCATAGACCAAATTTCAATGAAATACATCGAAAAGTCACAGAAATACACAATGATGACTACTACCATGTAAATGGGAGGAACAAGAAGACAACCAAAACTGAATGCTGCAAAATTACAGTGACCATGCCAGAAAGAAGAGATATGAGGAGGTACCCTCTCCCACTTTTTTGCAGAGGCAGGGGACTATAGGTATAGCACACTGCATAAAATGGTCAGGTTTTTTCCAATACATTGGTTAGTTTTTGCTGTACTTTATAGAGGTATAAAAGAGGGATGGAATAAAAATGGGAAATGTAGGTGATATAAAAACAAAGGTATCATTAAATTTTATTTGAATAAAATTGAATATAAACCACAGCTTTAAAAAAGTTGTAGAAGATGTACCTATTCAGATATTGGTATTGGCTGTCATATTGTTTCAAAGTGGTAGCCTGTGTCACAAATCAAATTTCAGGTGTATCTTGATACCCTCCAATTGTTTGTGCTTATTGTCTGTTTTTATAAATGAGTGTGCTGTTCATGCCAGAAATTTCATAAGCATTTGCTTTGTGATAAGTCAAGTAGTATTTCTTAGAGGCAAGACTCAAAACCTCTGATAGACAGCTCACACCGTGAGTATAATTTTCAAATGCAGTGGAAGGTGATTTTTAAACTTGTCTATGATATACAAAGGCCTGGGAACAGCACATATTTAACTATAAAATATGGTCTGCTGTTTGGAGAGACAGAGACAGAAACAGAGGGAGAGACAGAAAGAGACACTCTTGGTAGTCATGGCCTATGTGTATATAAAGACAGACCAACATTTCTACATAAAGAGAGAAACCAAAGGAGCTACACACACAGGTCGTTATCCTTGATATTCAAAGATGTCTTCATAGTATTAGCAGGATATTAAAAGAACAGTATTCTATAGAAAGTGAAATGTCTATGACTTCTTGAGAGATGAAGGATAAGCCTCAGGTCAGGTAGCATTCCTTGGACTTTTCCCTCTGAAAGGATGAAGGAAAAGATGATCGGAAATAGGTATCACCCTCCATTTTCAGGGAGTGGAAAAGATGAGTTGGTGAATGAATTCTGGATAATCCCAAAGGAGGACACTTTTCCAATTCACTCAGCCAGAGACCCAGGTTGGCAGGATCAACATTCCTAAAACTCTTGTTCCTCATCATTACAAATCCCTACCATCTTGGGGGGTTGGTGGGGAGGGGAAGAGAGACTCTCAGTGGAGAGGAAAGAGACAACAGCCCAATTAGGTGCAATTAACAGAACCCCAAGGAAAGAATCCTCCAGAAAGATTACATGGTCCAAGGAGAATCCAAAGGGGTGAACCAGAAGCCATATAAGACCAAGCTAGAGCTGATGGACTAACTAAATACAAGAAGCCAGGCAGAAGGAAAGACAGGAATCCATGGCAATCCTGCTAAATCCAACATGGAGTATTTGAGGGAGGATATACTATAGGGGAGAAGTAGGTAAAAGCAAGACAAAGGTCTGTCTTCTTTCCTGCAACTTTTCAGTCCCAAACAATGCTCTTGATTGGTCATTGAGAACTAGCCACACAGGCTCCTCCATCTCCTACATCTATGTTGCCCTAGGTCTAGAATCTAGACAGAGAAGAAAGCATGCAAGTTCAGGTAGGTTTAAGACAATTACTTTTCAGGGAATAAAAATCACTAAAAATGCCTACTATTTCATCCTCTTGTGGTGAGCAGGGAGAGAGGGGGTGCTACTTTCTTACCTGTGTCCTTCCGGATCTAATAGCAGCATGAGAGAAAGGAGCATGCATCTCCCTTCCAACACACACCAGCACCCAACAGAAACCCTGCTGATAACAGCTGCAGGCAAAACATGGCTTTGTAGCTTCTGGTCATCCCGATCTAGAGAGCCAGCCCGGATTCAGCCCCTGCCCCAAATGCCATGCATTCTCCATCAGTGAAGTCTTGACAATAGAAATGTGATTTAGAAAGATACATGAGATTCCATCCTTTTGCCATATTGTAAAAAAAGGTGACATAGCATCAGGGGACCTGGTGAAATGGAGAAGGAATCTACCAGGAACCTACAGGAAGGTGATTTCCTTCTGTTCCTGTGTCCGCTTCTAAGAGAATTACTGCCTCTGGCTGTGGGCTGATTGATTGGGACAACACCAAGCATATCATCACATATCTGTTAGGTGCTGAGTACAGACTGTCTGGTTATGCTGGTGATTCATTACCTCTGAAACCCCTGCCTTCGTCAAAGGGCAGCTAAGCCATAGGATTTCACTCTACCCCAAAGGCTGCTTATTTTTATCACTGTACCTTCAATTAATGTTCATGCCTCACCCTCCACCCCTTTTTGGAATGTCCTCCCCACTCCTCACCCCCCATGTGCCTTCTCTCTGCTTATCCAAAATCTCTCCATTCTACAAAGCCCAGTTAAAAAAACTCCTCTTCCAGGAAGTCTTCTATGACTAATCCCACTCTGCACTGATTTCATTATTGTATTCCCTCAGTGTTTATATAGCTCATGGCAGTGTTTCCCAACCCAAATTTTATCATATTCTGATAAAATAACTTAACTCTTTCCTCCAGACTGACCTGTTCACTGCTTCAGATTCTCAGCAGGTAGGGAAGGGACTAGGAATTATGGGCGGGAGGAACAGGACATGAGGAAAATAAATCCAATTTGTTTTAAGTTTTTAGGTTTTAAGGAGCCTAGACTTTTAGTAGTAAATGTTTAGCAATTTGAATGGCCACATGCTAGCAACTGGAAACCATTGTTCTATACTACTCTATCATGCATTGGTCTATTTTTTGCTTTGGAATTCCCCAGTTGTTACATGTACAAACCTTCTCTCCCCAAAGTGCAAGCTCCCTTAGGGTAGAAATTGTATCTTCTACTTTTTGGTATCCCCCACAACTCCTAGCATGGGAATAGTCAACCAGTAAGTGCTTGGAGCTATTAACCTTCAGGAGAGAAGGAAATTATCCGAGTAAGTTATTTCAAAAACTTAATTTATAAACTCCTCTCAAGAGACCAAGCACCTCCATACCTGCCTTAATCCAGAGTGAGCTACAAACGGGGGTCCTGACTCTCCCGCAGGCTGCAGACACACACCCATAAGCCCCTCTGTACCCAGCAAGGAGTGTGATAGAAGAAAGACAATAGTCTCTTCTTTAGGATCAGCAAGCATCTTTGTGGCTCCTTTAGTCCTGGACATTGGACCTCATCTACTTAGAACTTTGAGATCTGTCATCCTTTCCAATCTAGCTAGCTCTAGATTTGACTTCTATTATTTATCTAGCTTGAAGTATTTACCTAATCTTTTCACACCTATCTACTTGGATTTGACCTGTTACCTTCCTAACCTACAGTATCCAACTGGTTCCTCTATCTTTGTCTGCCCTGCTAGACCTGATCCACTGCCCACCTGACCTTCAATTCTTGCCAGACCATCCAGACTCATAGGACTCTTGATCCCTCCTAGCCCACCCTGCTTTGCTGGTACTTGCACTGTTGAAAAACAAACTATAAGAATCTATCCGATCCTACTCTGTCCATTCAGATGGCTATTTAGTTACTGGTGGCAGTGATGGCCTTTGAAGTAGTGGACTCAATGACTGACCAAGAATAATTTCCAGGAAGTCGTGGAGGCACCTTCAACAAAAAATTGCCCACCCTACCATTTTCTGAAGGCTCAGACTCCTTTGCCAGAGAACAAAGCCTTTTATACCCCAAAGAGATATAAGGCTTAAATTTGAGACCCCTATGGGGTACAGGTTAGAGGGTCTTACATTGATATGAATTAGGGGGAGGCAGTATCAGAGCCTTTTCTGAAAGTTTCATGGGAGGAGGAGTAAAGAGCTGAAGTGTCTTGGATGCTTAGAAAAGAATTGGGGTGCTAGACATGATCTTTGCCCACTTCTTCATGGTTTCAGACTCTCCGCACAGCAGAGTACTACAGCTATTCCATATGGCAAAGGAGATGGATATTTCATGTAGTCTTGTTACCATGCCCATTTCATTTGGATGACAGCCTTCCATGAGCAAGTCACTCTTTGAAGTGTAAGGTTTATATGAAGATGATACCCTATTCTGCAGGAATCAACAAAACAGGAAGTTACATTTATATTCCCAAGTCTCATGCCACAACCCACTTTTGAAGGAAACAAGGCCCCAACATGGCTCACAGAGAGGGTCCTATAGAAAATGACAGACATTTTCTACAGGAATGATGGCACTTGCTCAGAGGAAATCTCAGCCCTTATGTTCACCCTTCCCAGCTACCCTGCATGTATTGAATATACAATGTAATCTAAAAACAGGACTTATGGTCATTAGCCCAGAATCTTAGAGTGGCTCCAAGGTAATACTCTTTTGGTCTCTCTGAAAACCATTCATAGCAGTGAGGCAAAATAGAAATCACATTGGATTAGGTCTTGGGTCCTAGTCCTAGTTTTGCTATTAATTCTTTATTAACATGAGCAAGGCATTTCCCTTCTCTGGGCCTCAGTGCCTTGATTTCTTCACCTGTAAAATTAAGAGGTTGGACTAGATCAGTGGTTTTGAAAATGTGACTCCCTTGGGGTGTCCATGAAACCCTCCAGGCAGCTGTGAGGTCAAAATTATTTTCATAATAATACTAAAACATTTTCATTTCTAATACATTAAATATTGATAGAGAGAACTCACAGAAACAAAAGCTCTTGGTGGGGGGAGCTTAATAATTTTTAAGAGTATAAAGGGGCCTTAAGACCAAAAAAGTTCGAGAATGTTTTGATTAGCTAATCTCTAAAGTCTCTTCTAGTTTTAACAGTCTTTGCTCTCTCTCTCTCTCTCTCTGTCTCTCTGGCGGGGGGGGCGGGGGAGAGGTTATCTCCCCCATTTAGATCCACCTCTTTGATCATGGGCTTCCCCATGCTGTTGACTTCATTATACTAACTTCCAGGTTTAAAAGATCGTCCTTCCTCTCTTTTCTATAAAAACCTTTTCATCACTTATTGGTTATGCAACGTGTTTTCACAAACATAAAGGAATATCAGCCCCTCACACCAGCCCTGGGAAGTAGATAGACAGGGATTCCATCCCCCAAGTCAGGGAAGAAGAAACTGAAGCTGGAAAAGAAAAGTGATCTCCCCAAGGTAGGTAGTGTCAAAGCAGCTCTTTTCAAACCAGAGTAGAGTGAGGTCTCCTAACTCATCTAGTGATCCTTTGCCCAAACCAAAAACAAATTTGGGAAAAGATCGGTCTGAGTTAAGGGATAGTTATTTTAATGCATAAAATGTTTTACACAATTCGTTTCAATTACATGTAAGAACCCAGACTAATGGCTCACAAGAAACAGTCCTGCTTCGATGGATACAGAAGAACCATTTGAAATTAGGACAGTTTTGTTCTGAAATGGTGCCACCAGTACGAAAGCAGTTGATAGCCTCTGACATAGGTGATAAATGCCCTCTGCTCTGATATTTGTTTCTGTTAGTGATTGAGCTAGCAAGCCACTTCCTAAAAAAACAGACCGTAAGCCTCAGCCCAGCCGCTGTCAGGAACGATTGGACATTGGACATTCCAAATGATCAAGGCCAGACTTGGGCACCTGACAGTGTAGGGAAACCAAGTGGGGAAGCTATGACTGAGGGAAAGGATGCCACAGGAAGAGCAAAGAGGCTCCATCACATAAATCTTCATTCAGAAAAGTCTTTCAGTCACTTTAAATTTTGGCGGTCACCAGATTGTCTTCTTCCCAGACATTACCAGGACAGCCCCACTTACTGCAGCTTGGCCAGAGCCCTGGTCACTGCAAGGCTTTTCCTGGATACTTACTTGCTAGAGAGATGGAGCTTTGGAGAGAGCCCATTCTCTCCGAAAATGGTGATGAAGACGTTGGCATTGGTTCCTGCACCCCGGACATCACCAGTCATCGTGATCACCTCATACACTGAGGAAGGAGAGGGGAATATGTGATTGAAAGAGATGGAGGAAATCACTCAGATTCATAATATCTAGAACTGGCAGGGCCCCTAAAGATCTTGTTTTACAGAAGAGACAACCAAGGCCCAGAGATGGAAAGTTGACCATAACCATAGAACTATTAAATTACGGAGTCAGGATTTGAACCCAGGTCCCCTCACTCCAGAGAGTAATGGCATCAAGGCTTCCCAAATAACAGGTCATAATTCCGAGAACCCTGGCTCCAAACTCTCTCTCTGGATTGACCTCATAGTACTTCCCTTTGGGCATGCAAACCAAACTGGCCTCCTTGCTGGCTTCCTTCAGATACCACATGCTACAGGAGGCCTTCCTTGATTCCCCTCTCCCCTTTCACTCTAGTTGCTGGGGTCCCTCTCCCACTCCAATGCCTTTGTAACCGATAGCCATATGTAATTGTACATACTTCGTGTAAAGTGGTTCTCCCTGGATAATAACCGCTTGAGAACATTAACTGTTCTTTTTCTGCTTTTGTAGCCCCAGAACCCAACATGGCACCTGGAACTTGGCAGGCCCTTGGTGAATGCCTTCTCCTTGATGTCGTTTTATCCACAGAGGAAACAATGCATGACCCCGAGTGCCAGAGCCCTCCTTGAACTATGGAAGGTCCTAGAGGCATTTCTGAGTCATGCAAACAGCTGGTACAGCTGGAAAAGACCTTAAACGTCACATAGCCCACTGCCTCAGTTTTGTATGGGAAAACTCTGGTCCAGAGAAGTGAGGACACCTGGCTTGGGTTGCACAGTGAATTAGTGGGAGAGACAGGACATGTCTTAGATATGCCCCACCCCTCCCTTCAAAGCCAGGTCGGAACACTACACTTCTCCAGGGAACATCTCCTTGTCAGTCTTGTCCCTCAAGGAGCTAATCTACTACACCCTCAACTATCTCTTTAACTTCAGTTCATCTACATCTCTAGTCCTCGCCTCTCTCCCACCTCCACTGACAATGCCCAGCTACCTGATGGGTGTACCTACTTGGATCACAGAAGCATGAAGACAGCGGGAGTGATGGACATAGAGTATGGAGAGCCCAGTTTAACTTACAGTTCTAACACCGGCTAGTTGTGTGAACTCGACCACTCTGGCCCCCATTTTTCAAATCTGCAAGATGGAACAATAGTGCTTGTTGACTTGTTCCGGTTTGCCTGTGTCCTTGCTAAAATATGGTACCAGAGACAAACAATAGTCCCCACACAATCCAACCAGCTCTGAGCAGACTGTGACAAGCTCATACTGAGCTTGAATGTCACTAAAATGCCCAAGTCTTTTGCTTATAAACTTGTCTAGCCACTTGTGAGTGGTCCTCGAAATTTCCCTCACCTTGTCTCTGTCTGTCTCTGTCTCTATTTCTCTCTCTCTCTCTCTCCATTTCTCTGTCTCTATTATTCTTCTAACTCTTTGTCTCTCTCTTCATCTCTCTGTCTCTGTTTCTCCTTGTCTGTCACCCTCTCTCTCTCCATCTGTCTCTTTCTCCATCTCTGTCTCTATTTTTCTTGTCTCTCTCCATCTCTCTGTCTCTATTTCTCCCTGTCCGTCTCCTGCTCTCTCTCCATCTCTCTGTCTCTTTCTCCTTCTCTGTCTCTATTTCTCTTCTGTCTCTTTCTCTATATCTCTCTGTCAACAACATGACTATATATTGTTCAGTCTACCTCCACAGTTGTTGCAGACGCTGTCTTTTCCCCACCCACATACCCACCCCCTGGTGCGAGTCCTCACCCCTTTCATTGGATTATTACAACCACCGCCTAATGGAATTCCCAGCTTCCCATTCTCACTCTCTCTAATCCATTTTTCACAGAGCTGACACAACCATCTTCCTAAAGCACAAGTCTGACCTTATCATTCTCCTGATAAAGAGCCTTTGGTGGTTCCTTGTTGCCTCTGGTATAAGATGCAGCCTCCTTAGCTTGGCATTAAAGCCCTTCACACTTGGCCTTCAGCCTACCTTTCCAGGCTTCCTGCACACAACTCTGCTTCACACGCTCTACATTCTAGCCAAATTGTCCAACCTGCCAGTCCCCAGACCTGACATTCCATCTCCCGCCTCTGTCTCCCATGCCGGGAATGGACCCCTCCTCACCTCCACCTCTTAGAATCTCTAGCTAATTTCACGACCCATCTTTGGAGAAGCCTTTCCTCTGGTTGTTAATATTCCCTCTCACTTCAAATTGATCATTTGTATACTTGTCTATCCATATGTTGTCTTCCCTTCATAAGATATAAGTTCCCTTGGGGCTGGCTCTGTTTTGTGTTTTGACTGTGTTCCTAGAGACCAGTTCAGTTCCTTGCGTATACCATAACAGGTACTTAATAAATGCTCGTTGGCATGTACAGATGGTTTTCAAACCCAAGCATAGGACCTTATATTTGTCCCTTTTAAATTTCATCTCATTCTATTCATCCCATTGTTTTAGACTGTCACAATCTATTTGGATCCTAATTTTTGTCATCAAACATATTAGCTGTCCCTCTGAGCTTCATGTCATCTGCAAATTTGATAAGTTCACCATCTCTGCTTTCATCCAACCTTTATTAAAATGTTGAAAAGAACAAGGCCATGACACTACACTGCAAATATCTCTTCTGTCTGACACTGATCCATTAATCAACATTCTTTGGGTCTAGAGATTCAGCTGGGTTTGAATTCACCTAACAACCAATATCTCTCTGTTTTATCCATGAGGATGCAGGGGGTAAGTTAGCAGATATTTTGCTGAAATCCAGCCAGACTCAGTTTTGGTCACTCTGTCAATCTAGAAATACTGACCCAAAAAGGGGGAGGGGGAAATGAGATCAGTCCAACATGATTTCATATTATAGAATTTAGAATTAGGAGGGACTTCAGAAATTAACAGATGGGCAAACTGATACCAAGAGGTTCAACAATTTACCCACAATCATGATGAAATAAGAACCAGAACCAAGATTTGAACCCTTAATCTCCGACTTCAGGACTTATTATTTGTCCTACCATACTGCCTTTTCTCATTTTGATGAATTCATGTTAACTCTTAGAAATCACCACTTCCCCTTCTAAGTGTTTAAGAGACCATCTTTTTCATAACATACTCTAGGATTTGCCAGAAATTGGTGTCAGTATCACCAGATTAGAGTTTAAAGAATCCAACTTCTCCCTTTCAAAAATCGTAGATTACCATCAGGAACTCAGAAGAGATATCTGCAGACTTTTTCAGTTACCTATAATGAGCTACTTACCTGGGCCTGATGACTTGAACTTATAAAGGACAGCTTAGATCTCTTATGCAATTTTTCATTTGCTTATATTTTCCATTAACCATTGTCATCCGATACTTCTAAGCCTGAGGTCATTCCTCTTAATAGAGAAAAAAAGAGGCAAAGGAGGAACTGAAAAGCTCTCTGCTATCAATTCATCATCCTCTACCTGGCTTGTCATACTTAGTTACCTGCCCTCATTTTTACCTTCTCTACAGGTCTTGAAAAAAATCTACATTAAGAGATGAGTTTTCTATACACAGACAGTTCTCACTTTATGTAAACCCACATTATATAAACTTGACTTTATGTAAAGAATTCTAAAAGAAAAGATGGAACTAAATACTTAAAGATTTTTAAGTTAAAGACTAGTTGCTATTGTCAGATATATGGGGGAGGGGGAATGCGGAAAGAGAGCTTCTGCCCAAATATCTCTTAAAATAAATTTTTAAACTCACACAGCCAGCCTCCGATGATAAAGTCTAGGTGCAGTGGGTGGGGAAGGGGCAACATATGGCACACCTATGTTAACTTTACTGTATAGTCCTGTGCAAATATTATCATTAACTTTATCATTTCATAATTCTATTTATCATGGTACAGTATTTAATATGCCCACATTTTAGTACATTTTATGACTTGTGTAAAGGTATTATTTTGTGTATGCCTTTGTTATATAGACTGAGTGAAGTGGGTAGGTACGGACAAATTTGCATTACATAAAAATTGCTCTACATAGAAGTCTATGGAATGGTCTGTTTACATAAAATGAGAACTGTCTGTGGTTGTGTGGGTGCCATTAGGTGGTACGGTGGAAAGAACACTGGGCCTGGAATCAGAAAGAGCCAAGTTCAAACCCTGGCCTCAGATACTCGCTAGCTGTTTGACCCTAGGTAAGTCACTTAAATCTTTGTTTGCCTCAGTTTCTTTAACTGCAAAATGGGGATAATGACAGTGCCTACTTCCCAGGGTTGTGGCGAGGATCCAAATGAGACAATAATTATAGAGGGCTTAGCACACAGCAAGCTACATAAATGTTAGCTATTGTTATGTTAATCTCTTTAGGCATTTACACCTTTCCTGCTTCATCGAAAACCTTTGTTATGTCATTAGAATCTCACTCTTTAGCCAACTTCTCCTGTAGAATCTTAGGCCTTGGCATTTTTCCCGTTCTTTCTCTGAATTCTTTTACATTCACTCTCCTGGTTAATTGTACAATATAGCCAACAGGTCAGACTTGCAGAAGCTGCCATGCCTTTTCCAGTTCTATGATCTCCATTGCCTAGGACAGCTATGTTCTACATAGAGAGCAATTTGGAACTTTGCCCAAAGGGCTATAAATTGTTCATACCCTGTGATCCAGCAATACCACCAACCAGGCACACCAAGGAGATCAAAGGAAAAGGACCCAGATGTACCAAAATATTTATAGAAGCTCTTTTTGTGGTGACAAAAAATTGGAAACTGGGGGCATGCCCATCAACTGGGGAGTGACTGAAGAAGTTGTCATATATGAATGTGATAGAATACTATTGTGTTGTAAGAACGGATGAAGGTGATTGTTTCAGAAAAACCTGGGAAAACTTATATGAACTGACGCAAGTTGAGCAGAACCAGAAGAACACTGTACACAGTATCAGCAAGGTTGGAATGATGATCAGCTGTGAAAGTCTTAGCTCCTCTGATTTACCACAACTCCAAAGGACTCATGACGAAAAATGATATCCACCTCCTGATAGAGAACTGATGGACTCAGAGTGCAGACAAAAGCATATTTTTTTTCTTTACTTTTCATGCTTTTTTATTTTTTCACAGAACATGGCTAATGCAGAAATCATTTTTGCATGATTTCATATTATAATGGCTATCCTACTTCTTGCCTTTTCAATGGGTGGAGAGTGAAGGGTGAAGAGAGAGAATTTGGAACTGAAAATGAATTTTTTTTAGAAAAAATGTCACCTAGCCCCACCCATTTATTTTACAGATGAGGAAAATGAAGCTGGAGAAGTAAAGTGATTTACCTGAGATTGCACAAGTAGTAAGTCCCAGAGCTGGGATTTGAACCCACATATTCTGACTCCAGAGAGAGCACTTTTTTTTTACCAGCATGTTAATATCTCGATTTAATAAAAAGAGAAACTAAGCTTCAGAGATGTTTAGTAATATACTCAGAATCACAACTAGTAGACAAAATTCAGACCCAGGTCTTCTGCCTCCAAGCCTAGGGCCCTTTGCACCTCACCAATGGTTCTTAACCTGGATCCCTGAAATTATTTTTAATATATAATTTGATAATCAATTTCAATATAATTGGTTTCCCTTGTAATCCTATAAACCGTATGCATTTAGAAAATTATTGTGAGAAGCTTCTCCAAACAGCCCGAGACGGTCCATGAGACACAAACAAGAGATGAAGAACCCCTAAATTATACCACACTGCTTCCATGGGAAGATTTTGAAGAGATGTGCTTTTAAATATCTAAAAGGCTGTAATATGGAAGAGAGATTGGACTCGCTCTGCTTGTCCTCAGAATGCAGAGCTAAGATTGATGGATGGAAATTACAGGGAGGCAGCTTTTTTTTGGTTCAATATTAAAGAACTTTCTAAAAATAAAAACTGTCCAACCATGAAATGAGCTGCCTCTCAAAGTAGTGAGTGAGCTTCTCATCACTGGAGGTGTTCAAACCGAGGCTATATTTTTTTTAAATCTGCATTAAAAAAAGGTTACATGAAAGCCCAACTTTGATATTGACTGGTTGTAGAACCAAATGAGATGATTAGTATAAAATGCTTTAAATTCCATATAAATAAATGTCTAGATCTCATATAAATATCGACTGTCATTAGTATGGCCATTTGTCAGATGTAGAGGGGATTTCTGCTTCAGTCGGGAGGTTGGTCTAGATCAGGGGTGGGGAACCTGTGGCCTCAAGGCCACATGTGGCCCTCTAGGTCCTCAAGTGCGGCCCTTGGACTGAATCCAAACTTCCAAATCTAAACAAACAGATTTGTTCTGTGAAGTTTGGATTCAGTCCAAGGGCTGCACTTGAGGACCTAGAGGGCCACATGTGATCTCGAGCTGTAGGTTCCCCCCACCCCTGGTCTAGACGGTCCCTAAAGTTTTTTCAGTGGTTCCATAAGTCATTGAGGATCAAATGAGACAATATCTGTTAAGTGCTTAGTGCAATGCCTGGCACATAGATGTTGCTTAATAAATGCTTGTTTTTCCCCAGCCCTGGTTCACCCACTCTGGGCATTAGCCACAACTTGACCAGGAGATCCTGGTCTGTAGTTTACCATGTTCTTTCCTATTTTAGGCAGACTTCCGTGAAGTCATTAATGTAGCTGAAAGTGAGCAAAAGAATGCCCAAGATTCTCCTTGCCTTCTTCTTCTTCCCTTGACGCTGACTCACCTCCCAGTTCGCTGATCACCAGAAATCCTCCTAATATTCTCCTTGTAAACTAGAATTTCAGAGCCTGAAAGGAATCCTGAAAGTTCATTCAACCCAACCCTCTGCCTCCAATCATTTAGTGTGTTAGCAAAGACTGCAAAGGTGGAAGGACACAGCTGGGATCACAAAATGGAGTTAAATTTTGTGGGCCTCACCTGCCCCAGGGTCAGGGAGAAT
Source organism: Phalanger gymnotis (assembly GCA_028646595.1). Lineage (NCBI taxonomy): Eukaryota > Metazoa > Chordata > Mammalia > Diprotodontia > Phalangeridae > Phalanger > Phalanger gymnotis. Next base: position 307,443,925 of record CM053622.1, read on the forward strand.
GAGGGATTTAATCTAGTTTCTCATTGTGTTCAGTGCTAATATACAATGCTTAGACCGGCCTATCTTTTGAGAGGTTCATGGTAAAGTGGGTCATTGAGTTTGGCAGTGAAATATCAATATCAGGTACCCGAGAGATCAGTGGTTCCACGTTTGTCTGCTTCATTGATTTCAACCACTCGGTGAATGTCCATGTTATCTGAAACAGATCTTTTCCACATATAACTTTGAGTCTTGTCCAAATGATTGGTTCCACTCAAGATCAGCCAGCATAAGGATGTGCAAAGAATGCCAGGCTAGGGACCAGGTGGTCTGAGAGTCTAGTCTTCTATCTTACTGTGTGAAAAGGACTAGAATACTTCCTTAGGCAAATCATGTCACCTCGGTCTTAATTTATCCATCTATAAAATGGGAAAAACATTTTATATCATATTATTCCCTTTGAAAAACTTCATGCTACAGCCAACCTGTTCTGTTTTCTGCCCCCTTTACTACTCTAAACTTCTGTTCAACCCAGTCCCAAAGCCTGGAATGCCCTGCCTCGCCCTCTTCACCTATGGACCCTACATGTCTTTCAAAGCCTAAGTCAAACCCTAACTCTTCCCTTATATCCACTCAGCTGGTCATTGTACTGCTCATTCCTCATGTGGCTCCGTAGCTTGTGACTCTCTGATGTAGATATGATATATTATTGTACATATCATATATTCTAAATCTGGGAGGTCTTGTTCCACCTTTAGATTATAAGCTCTAGACAGACCATGATGATGGTTTTTTCCTAAATTTTGTAGCTCTCTTGGCCCGTAGAAATGTGCTTTACACACCCACTAGGTCCCTAATAAATATTCATTGTGTTAATAACAATAATTAGCATCTATTTTATGTTGTTTAGTCATTTTTCAGTAGTGTCTGACTGTTTGTGACCCCATTTAACGTTTTCTTGGCAAGGATACTGGGGTGGTTCGCCATTTCCTTCAACAGCTCATTTTACAGATGAGGAAACTGAGACAAACAAGACTAAGTGACTTGCCCAGGATTACACACCTAGTAGGAGTCTGAGGCTGGATTTGAACTCAGGAAGATGAGCCTCCCCGTCTCCAGGCTCAGCATTCTATCCACCATGCCACCTTGCTGCCCTAACATTTATATAGCTCTTCAAAATTTTGTAAAGCACTTTATACACATTATCTCATTTTATCCTCATAACAACCCTGTGAAATAGTTGTTATTACTGTTGGTTTTCTACAGATGAGTAAACCAAAGCTGAGAGTGGTAAAGTAATTTACCAAAGGTCACACAGCTAGTAAATATCTGAGGGAGGATTGGAACTCAGGCCTTCCTCCTGATTGGAAGTCTAGTGCCCTGTATATGCTTTGGATAAAATATAGTTATAAAATATAGTCTCAAAGGATTCAACACTAGAAGAGACTTTGAGAAATGGTCTAAACCCCTCACAACTTGCCCAAGATCACATGACATTGCAGTAGAAAGGAGTTTTGATCCTGTCTTTACTCCAGATCTAGCATTCTTTCCACCATAACCGCTATTTTCTTTTTAGGAATAGGTGTTATTAGTAATAATATATTATTTTAACACTTTTTGTATTTTACTAAGTTTTTTCCATTTGTTCTTCCCAACCATGTTATGAAGTAAAGGAGGGATAACATGACAGATAATTCTCCCCAATTTGCAGATGAGGAAACTGAGTTTTGAAGAAGTGACATCATTTGCCCATGATCCCACAGTATGCAGATTACTTTTTCTCAGCCATCTTATAGAGATGCCATTGGCTAACTCAACCACTCAAGAAAGGAAGGGCAGCAAGCTGCCAATAAGCCCTTAGTTCTCCATGGAGGGCTTTCAGATAAAGCTCGTAGCTGGGCCTGCTCTTTATCTACCCTTGGGGGACACCAAAGTAAAAAGAACATTCCCCGTTCTCCTCCCTACCAGGAATTCCAGGAAGGAAAAAGGGAGTAATGACCTACTTTCTGTTCCCCAAACAAGCTTCACGTTTTCTCACCTGGATGTGCAATTGTTCACACTTTTCCTTATAACAAAATGATCCTGCTCCCCCTCTTTAGTTGAATTCCATTCCTATCTTTCAAAGTCACCTGTGATACCCCCTCCTTCTTGAAGCCTCTTCTCATCCCTCCTACCATGAGTTCTCAGTCAATCAACAAGTATTTATTATGTACATTTATCCCTTCCACATCTTGGCTTTCCCCATCACAGTTTCGATATAGCGATATATCATGGTTGGCATAAGAAATCAAATGGGAATTTTGGCATAAGAAATTAAATGGGAATTTGGTTGCCTGCAGAAGCTGCAGACAACAGGCAAAGGCCAGCAGACAATACAGAAAAGGTTTAGAAATTCAGAAATGCATAAAATATATGTATAGTATTGCATAGTATCAACATATTTTCTTTTAATATCACAATTATTTACACTTCATCTCTGGTACAAAGAGAGGGCCAAAACAATTTTATGTGGATTTTCCAGAGCACAGGGATGCTGTGCCCCTAACCCCTGCAATATGGAAGGGATTTAACTGTACTAGGCACTGTGCTCAGCACCACCCCTGTATTCAAGAAGCTCACATTCTAATGGAGGAGATGACGTGCAAATAATTAGGTACATGCAAGAGTTGATGGAAGTAAGCTCAGAATGGAAAAGTGCTAGCAGCTAGAGACCAGGAGAAACCTCCTGCAGAAAGTAGTTGACCTGAGTGTTAGATGATGTCAGGGACTCAAAATGGTGGAGATGAGAAAGAAAAGCATCCCAAGCATGGGAAACAGCCAGTGCAAAAACAGAAAGATGAGAGATGGAGGATGTATTTGAGCAACTGGAAGCAGTCCAGTATTGCTGGATTATAGAGTGCATGGGCAGCTAGGTGGCACAGAGGATAGAGTGCCAGGCTTGAAGTCAGGAAGACTCATCTTCTTGAGTTCAAATCTAGGCTCAGGCACTTACTAGCTATGTGACCCTGGGCAAGTCACTTCACCCTGTTTGCCTCAGTCTCCAGCAAAATGAGCTGGAAAAGGAAATGGCAAACCACTCTAGTATCTTTATCAAGAAAACCCCAAAAAGGGTCACAAAGAATTGGACACACCTGAAAAAAGACTGAATAACAAAAGTGCATGAAGGGGAGTAAGCTGTCGGAAGGCTTGAAACCTAAGAAGGGGCCAGGCTATAAAGAGTTTTAAATTCCAGAGGACATTCTATTTGTTCCTAGAGGCAATAGAGAGCCATTTGAAGTCACTGAGCAGGAGTGTGATGTGGCCAGACCTATTCTTTAGAAAAATCACCTTGGCGGCTGAATGGAGGATCTGAACTTGCATAACACTTTGTTTTCTAGCCTTATAATGAATTTTTCCATAAGTTTTCTACTCATTATGAAATATATGTGCTATATAATAGTTGGGAGTCATAAAGCTTGACTTAAAAATCTCTGCCACTTACTGCCTAAGTAATATTGGTTCAATTCAATTCAATAAACATTTCTTAAGTGCTTACCATGTGCCAGGCACTATGCTAAGTGCTGGGGATACAAAAAGAGGCAAAAGACAATCCCCACCTTCAAGGAGCTCACAATCTAATAGGGGAGACAACAAACAAACGACCAGCAGTCAGCATTCTTACTCGAAAAAATTACTAGCCTGTATATTTTCTCTTCATACAAATGTGTGTACGTTTATATGTAAGCATATATCTATATAAATTCATGTGTAAATGCACGTCTTCTTTTGGTCAAAACACTTAATTTCACTGGCCTTCAATATCCTCATCTGTAAATAAGATTGAACTAGGTGACCTTTGGTCCTACTAAATCTATGATCCTATGAATTTCTCTTGCCTACTTCATAGGAGTATGGCAGGAACCCCATAGGTCCTAACTACATGTGAAGGATTGCTATTGTTTATCCACATTAGCTTTAATTAATTCATAATTAATGTAATTAATTATGTATGTATTAATGTAATTGATTAATTAATAATTAATGTAATTAATTAAGGACATTGGTTCTTAAGATGTTGTTATCAGGGACAGGTCAGCAGTGCCTTTGGTGTTAGAAGCCTACCCTGACATTATCGCTTCTCTGCTCTAGGGGCATCATTTCTAGTGCTCTGGAAGACATGTCAGCTGTATCCTAGATCCAGAGTGGTATCTCTGAGGTTCACAGAAGGTCTGGCCATGGTGCCCAGAGTAGAAATACTGTTCAAAGATGCCATCTTTGTAAGTGCAGGAACAGAGAGAGCATAGAGAGCCAGGGAGATGTCTATTCAACCCAATTCCACTCGGTTGGCATTTGTCAAGTTTCACCCCAACCTCATCCCCTACATGCAATGCATTATGTTAGGGCGCAGGGGTGGAGAACCTGTGGCCTTGAGGCCACATGTGGCCCTATAGGTCCTTGGGTGAGGCCTTTTGACTGAGTCCAAGTTTTACAGAACAAATCCTTTTATTAAGGAGATTTGTTCTGTGAAGTTTGGATTCAATCAAAGGGCCGCACCTGAGGGCTTAGAGGGCCATGTGTGGCCTCAAGGTTCCCCGCCCTGCTAGGCAATGGGAAGATAAAATTAAACGAGATACCATACTTGCCTTCGCAAACCTCAGAGTATAGCAGGGTACTACAACACATAAGTAACAAACTAGGCTGCAAAATATAACATCAGAAATACAAAAAGTGCACAGACAAAATGCTCTGTTAGGTCCTAGGAAAGAAAATTAATTTCCAGCTGGAAGGATCAGAGAACCTGAAAAGCCAAGATGAGTTCTTAAAGGAAGTAGCATTTATACTGGATCTTGAAGGATCAAGAGGATGTCAACAGCAATTAAATCAATTCCTTTCCATTGGAAGTACATTATTAATCACCTACTGCATACTGGGCACTGTGAGAGGTTCTGAGGTTACAAAGACAAAAACAAAACACTGCCCTCAAAAGAGGAGGAAATAAGTATTTATGTAGTACCTACTATATACCAAGCCCTGAGCTTTTTGTTTTGTTTTAAAAATAGTTTCTCATTTGATCCTCACAACAATCCTGTAAGGCAGGGGATATTACTATCCCTCTTTTCCAGATGAGGAAATTCAGGGGAACAGAGATTAAGTGGCTTGCCCAGGATTATACAGCAAGTAAATGCCGATTACGCAGGAGATCAAATTTGAACTCAGGTCTTCCTGACTCCAAGCCTAGGACTCTATCCGTTGTACCACCTAGAAATCTCGTAGTTGTTTTTGGTTTGTTTGCTTGCTTTGGTTTTTTTTTTTTTAATAGGATGGACAGAGGGAGATTCATTTCAGGCAAAGGGAACAGAATAACCAAAGAACACTGGAAGGAAAGTGTAGGGCAGGAAAGACAGCCTAACATGGTTGAGGTGCAGAGTACCCTGGGGAAAGGCATTTTCACCTGGAACATAGGGCTTCAGGTTTAGGACAAGTCTATCAAGGCCTCCTAATGCTCTCTCTTCTCCATGTCCCCTAAAGGCCATTAGGGCAGCCTCACTGGAAGTGAGAGCCCATCTAGTCACCTCACACAATAAGCAAAAAGGTCACATCTACCACCTGGGTGTCCTCAGGCCTCAGGAGTCCTTGAGGAACCTATACCCATAGCAGATCCCTCTAAATTAATGTTTGTATTTTCCCAAGGCACTCCAGGAGATAGACAAACCTTCAAGACCCAAAAGAATGAGTCTTTAATGAGTGTCTGAGGCCACTTCACCTTGCTCTTTGCTTGGCCTTCACACCCAAGGACATCCTATTAGCCAAAGGCAAGCAAGGTGGCCACAAGATTTGAGACATCTGATCAAAGTCACCATGGGGCAGAACACAATCAAAGAGTGTCTACAGGCTTGTTCCTGCCCAAGGTGGGTTCTCACAACTTGTCAGTGACTCTCTATGGTCTACAGGATCAAGTCCAAGTTCCTTGGCCTGATATTCAAGGCCCTCCATGAACTGAGTTAATGATAAGCATTTATTATTACATTCCAATGTTGTTCAGATTCCTTCTTTTCTTTACAACCTTCTTTTTTTTAAAAAAAAACCTAAAAAGATCATATAGAAAATTTATTGCAAAAAGGCCCACAATCCCAGCAGTTGCCTTATCAATAGGATTTCTGGTAGCGAGCCCGGGCCCCAGGGCTGCCAAACTTCTTGGACTCGCAGCGCCGAGGATCAGCCACCAGCAGAGTTCGGTCATGTTGGATAAGGACGTCTTTTATTTCCTTCTTGGAGGCCTCATCCACATATTTCTGGTAATGAGCCACCAGGGCTTTGGAGACGGACTGCCGGATAGCATAAATCTGGGCGACATGGCCTCCTCCTTTCACACACGCCGGGATATCTACTCCAGCAAAACGTTCCTTGCCTAGCAGAAGGACAGGTTCCAGCAGCTTGTATTGCTGGGTGCAGGCTCAGTCATCTCCAGTGGTCGCCCATGCACCTTGATCAGCCCATTGCCTCTCTTGCAGTGGGCCACAGCGGTGGCAGTTTTTTTCGCCCGAAGACCTGGACGGACTGGAGCGGCCCCTTGGACGGCATGCTGCTGGCGGGCGGCGCGGGCCCAGAACCAGGCTGGAGGCGGAGGCGGAGGAGGAGGTGGAGGAGGAGGTGGTGGCGAAAGCCGGGGACTACAGCTCCTGACCCGCGCGGCGCTAAAGCACGAAAGGGGCTGTTGGGCACGCGAGGGCTGTTTTCCAGGGTTTGCCCACCTTCTTTTTTTACAAAGAAGGAAGCAGGAAAAAAAAGAGAGAGAAAAGTAGAAAAGCATAAGATGGAGGAAAACACACAATTAATAATCAGCCATGGATATGAATGGGATGAACTTACCCATAAAACAGAGGAAGAGAGCAGAATGGATTAGAAAACAGAATCCAACAATATGCTATTTACAAAAGACTCACTTGAAACAGAAAGATTCATACAGCTAAAAGGAGAGGAATAAGCAGGATTTATTGTGCTTCAGGTGGTTTAAAAACTGAGGGCAGTAAACAGCATCTCAGACGAGCCATAATCAAAGCAGGCATGGTTAAAAGAGATAAATAGTACAATTACATCCCACTTAAAGGTTCTTTATATAATAAAATATGAGCAGTATTTAATATATATGCATCAAAAAGCAGAGAGAGCATCTAAGTACTTAGAGGAAAAATTATTCCCTTTTTCTCTGCTTCCCTTTCTCCCTCCCTCCCTTCTTTCCTTTCTTCCAGAAGCCTAGGCCTAGTGAAGGAGAGGGTTGGGGGGTGGGGTGCTGGCAGGGCTTGTTCTCTTTCTGTCCCCAGGTATGTCCCAGTACTCTTCCTCCCTGAATCCAGGCCAGGCTTAGAATCTTTAACTAAATGACAAGGGGTAGGGTGGGGAGAAGGTGAAGAACTAGATGACTGGAATGGATGGATGGATGGAGAGATTGAAGGTTTGCATGGATGGGCCTTGGCTTGGACAGATGGGTGGCTAGCCTTGCTCCTTTTTTCAGCTCTGCCTCAATCCCTAAAGAAGGCATAAGCAGGCTGGGCGGGTGGGTGGAGAAGGGTGCTGTTTCCCTGGCAAAGAATCCTGAAGTGCTCAGAGGTCAGTGTTCCAGGCAGCAGCAGCCACTCATCCTCCACCACGACCAGAAGGAAGGTGTGCCTGGACTCAAATACAATTTTGTGGGCATTACACTCCTCCTTGCAGATCCCATGGTGAGTAATCATCATGGCAGGGGTGGGTGAGGAAGTGGAGAGAAGGAATCTAGGGGCTAGTATAATGAAATATTCAATAAAAAATTGCATTTCAGTTTAATTTTTAAAAATAAATTAATAAAAAGGAGACGGGGGGGGGAAATTACAGGGAATAATTAAGAGCAGAATTATAATAATCTTTGGGGACGTCAAAAAGCCCCTTTCAAAAAAGCTAGACAAATCTAACAAAAGGTAAACAAGAAAATTTTAATGATCTGAATAGAATTTCAGAGAAGTTAAATATAATAGCTCTCAGTTAATTATGGAATAATAGAAAAGAATATATACAGTTCTCAGCTATGCTTGCCATTGTTAAAAAAAAATCCACCATGGCTTAGAGCATAAAACTCTCAAAAATAAATACAGAAAATCACAACTACTGAATACATAATTTATTGGTCACAATATAATAAAAATAATAATAAGTAAAGGGTATTTGAAAAAAGAATTCAAACGTAAATGGTGAATAAATAACTTAATTCTAAAGAATAGGTAGGTTAAAGAACAAGTTACAATAAAGAACAAGAAACAAATACAAAACAAATACGAAAGAACAAGAAACAATAGATAATTTTCTGCCTTTTATATGTGGAAACAATAATATAGTATTTGTTGATAACAGAGAGACAGAGAGAGAGAAAGGAGAGAGAGAGACAGAGAAAGGGGGCAGGAAAGAAGAGAGACAAACAGAGAAGGATAGAGAAACATTGCACAAGATCCATGGGAAACTGCTAACCAATTACATTTTCAAAAATACGTCCGGAAGATAGAAGCAGACATAGGTTACGAGGCATGAAGACAAAGGCATGGCATATTCCTAAAAAATAGTGTCAGGTATTTTAAAGTTCAAAATGACTTGAGGTGAGAAAATGGTGAAGAAATATGGGGATAATAAAAAGGAATTTTTATCTATATTGGGGAAAAGAGGAGATTGAATCAAAGAGATATTTCACTGCTGGATGTAGATGGAAAAATCATAATGGATGATGGAAGAAAGTCAGAGCCATCCAAATCTTATTTCACTTCTGTTTTCTTTTGCCAAGAAGCTTGAGTTTGGGGCTGGAAAGAATGTAACAAAAAATAATTAATAGAGAATTAAAATAAAAAACAAGTTAAAATTACCAGGCCCAACTGAACTTTACCTCATAGTACTAAAAGAACCGATAGACATGATTCCTAAGCTATTGTCAATGAAAGATGAAAAATCTTTGCAAATGGGAGGGGTCATGCAAGACCGAATTAGACAATTGTTTTCTTGATTTTCAAAAAAGGGAAGAGAATAGACCTCGACTTTAATTCCTGAGAAAATTCTAGATCCTGTTATTAGAAGGGTAGTTGGTGAACATTTAGAGACTGAAGCAAGAGCCAATAAGGCTTCAAGAATAGATTATGCCAGACTAACTTCACTTTCTTTATGACCGAGTTACTAGACGAGTAGATCAAAGGAACATTCTAGATCAAATATATATAGATTCCATCAAAGCCTTGATTAAATCTCTCTTGGTATCCTCAAGGATAAGATGAAGCTATGTGGACTAGGCAATTATACTGCCAGGTAGATCTGGGAATAGCTAAGTAACCAGAACCAAAATGTAATCATTAATGACTCAATAGCAACTTGGAAGGAGTTCTTTAGTGGAATGTCTCCAGAGATCTGTCCTTGGCCATGAGCTGTTTAACATTTTTTTCAGTGACTTGGATGAAAACATAGTCAACGTGCTTGTCAAATTCACAGATGCCACAAAGTTAACTAACATGTTGGATTACAGTCAGGATCCAACTGGATATATTAACAGAGCAGAACGATGGGCCATATTAAATGACAAAGCTTACACATGAGTTTTAAAAAATCAACTTTACAAATATAAGGTAGGGAGTGATCTGGTTAGATTGAATAGGTCATATTTTAAAAGATCATGGGGTGGGAGAGGTGGAGCTAGTGGTGCAGTGGATAAGAGTACCGGCTCTGGAGTCAGGAGGATCTGAGTTCAAATGTGACCTAAGACACTTAATAGCTGTGTGACCCTGGGCAAATCACTTAACCCCAACCGCCTCACCCAAAAAAAAATCATGGGGGTGGGGGAGGTAAACCCCAAACTCAATATGAGTCAACACAATGTGCCAATAATACTTAAAATAATAACAATAATGACCATTATTACATCAAGAATAAAGGAGGTAAGAAACCAACTGCATTCTTCTCCACTCAGATTATGTCGGGGGTGTCATTTTCAGTTCTAGGTGCTAAACTTTAGATAATATATTCAGAAGTTAGAGTGTGTCTGGGGAGGACAACAAGAATGGGCCTCGAGACCATGCCCTGCATGGGTCAGTTGGAGGAATTAGGGATGTTTATCCTGGAAAAGGGAAGAGCTGAGAGGGACCTAGGGTAATGGGAGTAGCATAAAGTTATAATGGAAAGAATCCTGAACTTGAAGTTAGGTAAACTATGGATTCGAATCCTGTTCTTAATGTTAATGAGCTTTGTGACTATGGGAAAAGCTATTAGTGGGATAACCA
>CM053622.1:307454662-307488531 GCA_028646595.1 Phalanger gymnotis
GGTAATCTAAAGAGCAATAGATTTCCACTCACAGTCCTTGGCCTGACCCATACTCTGATCGCTGGCCACTTCTCTAGGGCTCCACCGTAAAACACAGCTTAAAACTCTCCTTGGCCAGTTAGGCTTAAACAAGATGGTGGGATAGTGCTTTGGAAACTCCAGTGGTCTGTACAAAAGCACAGGGCCGATTACATCTGCTATGACCGCCCTCTCCTCACCCTGTAGGGACTCACCTCTGGTCTTGTAGTAGTCGTGCTCTAGCTCCTCTTCATCTTCGGATTCGTAGTTCAGCAGCTCCTCCTCATACAGAGCTAAGAAGTCAATATCTTTCTTCCTTTTTTTTCTCTGGGGCATCATTTTGCCAGCTTACTATTTCCAAGAGGCTCCGGCCCTGGATCTTCCTTGCTTGGCTGCTCTAGCCTTCCTTTCACCCCCCAGTTCTTTGACTGAGATCCTCCTGGTCTTAGAATTCCCTTCTATAACTCATCTTCCTGGTCCTTGAGAGTGGCACTAATCTGGGGTCTTTCCAGGGCTTCCTCTCTTTCTTGTTCTTGCTCCCTATCTCCAGTCTCCTATGCTTTCTCCAACAAAGCTACCTCTCCCACCCCCAGCACCATGACCACACAGTGGTGGCTTACTTCATTTACTTCACCAGTTGTTTCTGGGTTTTTATTTCTGGCCTTCCCTCACCTCCTCCCCCACTTCTCTCTCCTCCTTATATCTCCTCAGCCAGCTCCTCCTCCCCTATCTCAAGCTGCCTCTGGGGTTTCTCCTTTGGGGCATCATCATTTATTCATCAGTGCGCAGGACTGACTGTAATTTCTTACTCCCCTTTTCCTTTCCTTCTCCCTGACTCTTCTGCCCTTTGGCCCAAATTAAGTTATGGGGCCCCTGGCATCGATTGCTAGCTGACCCCCTCTTAGCTCCTGAAAATGAGTCACGAGTAGGATAATGAGATCATAGGTTTAGAGGGGGAAGGGACCTTAGAGGCCAAGCTCCTCATTTGGCAGATGAGGAAACTGATAGTCAGAAATGTTAAGCCCCTTGCCCACTGTTTCATAGGCATTAAGTAACAAACTCTGGATTTGAATTCAGGTTGTCTGACTCCAAGGCCACAGTGCCACACTCATAAGGATAGACACCTATGGTTCATGCTTCCCCAGAATTCAAAGTTGCCATTCTCTCTCTGAAAGGCTCTTCTCTAGGAATATCAAATAAGATAATATTGGTAAAAGCACTTTGCACAGTGCCCCGGGCATAGTAGATACTTAATAAATGCTTCCTTCCTACCTGTCTATGGCTCAATCAGGCAGATGATGGCAATCCCTCCTCCCTCTCTCCAGGTTAGTTTGGCTTTCCCTCCCAGTGAATGAGCCAGTGAGTCACTCCCATCCCTACCTCTAAGCACACAAAAAGAACAATGATCATAAACTGGACATGCTGTCTTCGAAAAGCCAATAACTCTTGAGAGCTCTGGGGGGATATTTTTTAAAAAAGAAATCAACCAATAAGGAAAAGCTCCATGTCTTACATCCCTGAACTCCCCCTGCATTCCTGCTGCGGGGGCCTCTTGAAAAATGATTCTCCCTACCTCGGGTCCCCTTGGGGAGTCTTGGAGGAGACCAAGTGATCTGCCAGGCTCCTGTATCTGGGAGGCCTCGATTTCCCCTCCATTATTCATGGTGCCCTATTATCTTACTGAGCCGGGTCGCTTCCATCTTACCCGAATCTTTTCTTTTCCCCTATCAATGGTGACTGGGAAGTTCTGCACGTCACTGTGTCCCCCAGAAGCGAGTCACAGGCCATTTAGGGACACCTCTATTGGTCACAATCTACCCATCCTCCCCCAAAGGGAAGGCAGAGCGGGCTCTCAAGTCAGCAAGAGGCAACTAACCAAGAGGACAGGTCGGCATCCCAGTGGTGCTTCCTGCCATGCCTAGACCAAGAAGAGTGCCTTCATGGAGAGATCTACATCCTAGTCACACAGGAGACAAAGTCCCTGGGATATCAGGATGTCTTGTGCAATATAGCTATATGTGCGTGCAAGTATGTGCTTTTTTCTTAGTAGAAGAATAAAACTAGGGAGTTTAAAACAACAACATGATTCAGCATATTGTAGAGGAAGGAGAACTCAGCTACAAATTAGGAGACCTAATTAAGCAAACAAGCATTTATTAAGCACCTGCTGTGTGCCAGGCACAGTATTAGGCTCTAAGGACATAAACGCAAAGAATGACACTATCCCTACTCTTATGGAGCTTACATTCTAACCAAGGAGACAAAAAGGGCATATAAAAGTACACGCAGAATTAAAAGAATAAGTACAGAAACATTAAATACGAGATTATTAGGGAGAGAAGGCACTGGCCCTTGGGTGGGACAATCAGGCAAGGCTTCATGTGGAAGATAATACTTGAGCCGAGTCTTGAAGCAGGAGAAGACTTTCGTGAGTCCAAGGGGAGGAGGGACTACATTCAGGCTCAGGGTACGGCCAGTGCCAAAGGCATAGAGACAGGAAAGAGGGTGTCACGGGGATGAGCTGAGAGAAGCTTTTATGGCTGAATTACAAGGACGAGGATGATTGTCCCATAAGCCTGGAAAGATAGATTGGGGCCAGGTTGTGAAGGCCTTTAAAAGTCAAACAGAGAAGTACATATTTGATCCTAGAGGCAATAGGAAGCCACTGGAGTTGATTGCATAGGGGAGTGACCCAGTTAGACTTATACGTAAGAAAAATCACTTTGACAGCCATGTGAAGGATGGGCTGGAGTGGGGTGAGATTTAAGGTGGAGAGACTGTTGCGATTTAGGGGTGTTAGGAACCCCAAAATGTAAGAGCAAAGGGCACAGGTCTACCTCAAAAGAATTCACTCCAGCCTTCTTTCAGTCCAAGTAGTTTATTAAAACATCGGATGGGGTGCACGAGATTCCTAATGAGTCTGTGTTATGACCCCAATACAAGCAGGCCAGATTTTAAGAATCTGAGCAGTTTAATGGGGGAAAGATGGACACTTTTATACAGAAGGACTTTGGGAAGATCTAGACGGAATTAAGGAGTGGCAAGTAACCTGGGGTAGGGCCACAACAAAAGGGCAGTTAAAAGGATGATTGACTGGGATGGCCAGGGGCCTCAGGTTAATGCCAGAGATCTGGGTTCAGAGGCTTTGGAGCAGGTCCCAAAGACATGGTCTTTTCCTTTTAGGGGTCCAGAGCAAATCCTATCCCCCATCAAGACCAAATAGGAAGCTGCTGCAATAACGTAGGTGATGAGGGTCTGAACTAAGGTAACTTAAGTTCTGGTCCTGGCTTTGATGCTAATTGTGTAATATTGGACACTTCCCATCTGTAGGTTTCAGTTTCCTGATCTGTCCAATAATGCAGTTGGATTAGATGATATTTAAGGCCATTTCCAAATCTCACTCTCTATTCTTCTTTGAGCCATAGCTGGAGAAGATGATTGCAATGGGACAATTTTATAAATAAGCATAGAATGGATCCCAGCCTTCTCATATTCTTTGTTGGTCTACTTTCCCCATGGCAGCCAAATAAACTACCTTAGCACTTTTTGCTACTCATCCCAAATCAGTGTGCATATCCAAGGCAACAATATAGCTAGCTTTTCAAAAGGAATCCCAGAAGTTCCTTCTAAAAAGTAACCGGTGCCAAAAAAAAACTCTGGACAACTATTTGGAGACAGTAAAAGCAAAGCTCGTTCAATCAGCTTCTTCCCTCTCCTGAAACTCACATGAGTTTCTTCTCTCTTAGTGGCCAAAATGCCAAAACCAAAAATCTTATCAGGCATCTATTATGTTCCAAGCCTGGTGCTAGAGCCAAATCGGAAGGAAATGGTGTGGTCCTCACCCTCAAGATATTAAGAAGACAAGAGAACTTCAAGTAAATCAATCAGCAAGCATTTGTTAACTGCCTCTTGCACGTTAAGCATTGGGGGAGACACCAACTGTAGATAAAACATAATCCTGGCCTTCAAGAAACTTGTCATCCAATGTTAGAATAAGTCACCAACATGCCTAGAAGAAGGAAGAGAAGGAGAAGAACTGATACTGCACCTACTATGTGCCAGGGACTATGCTGAGCACTTCACAAATACCATCTCACTTGATCCTCACAACCTGAGAGTTAGGGGCTGTTAATAACCTTATTTTACTGTTGAGGAAATTGAAGCAAACAGAGGTTAAGTGACTTACCCAAGGTCATACAACTGAGTATCTAAGGCAGAATTTGAACACAGGTCTTACTGACTCCAAGTCTGGGGCTGTATCCTCTGTACCACCTAGTTGCTGTGGTAAATTCATGGGAAATAAAAAAAAACACACATCACTACCTAAGTTCTGAGGGCATCAGCTATTGCCAGATAGGGAACAGGGTGGATGTACTGGACCAGGTAATCTCTGAGTTCAATTTTAAAGGATGGGCAGGACTCAAGCAGGTTTTAAAGATGGAGAGGGATGGACTTCTGAGCATAGAAAAGAGCCTAAGCAAAGGAATGGAAGTGTTAGATGATGGAGTGTGCTGCTAGGATAGAGACTTTATCCAATTTGCCTTAGCATAGATTTCACTAATTAAAGTAGTATGAGATAAAGTTGGAAAGGTAGGATGGCACCAGATTGTAAAGAGCCTTGAATGCCAAACAAAAAGGATTGAATTTAACTTAGGAAGCAATACACATTGAAGGTTTTTAAGCAGAAGGGTAACATGGACAAATCTATGCATAAGGATTTTTTTTGGAGGGGATGACTGGGGTTAAGTGACTCGCCCAAGGCCACACGGCTAGTGTGTCAAGTATCTGGGGCTCCATTTGAACTCAGGTCCTCCTGACTCCAGGGCCGGTGCTCTACTCATTGCGCCTCCTAGCTGCCCCCGTAAGGATTTGTTGTTGTTGTGGTTGTTAGGAGCATAAAGAGTGGATAAAAGTAACAAAAGAGGGGAAGCTATAAGGAAGCTATTGCAATATGTTCTAATCCAATGAAAGAACAAGACAGTGTAGGATCAAATACTAGATGGCCAGTCAGCAGCCTATAGGCAGAATGCTAAAAATGGTACCTGAGACAATTTTCAAAGGCAAATAAATGGGTCAGATGCCGCAATTCTCCCTCTCCTTGACACCTTGGAGAGTCTCTACCCATGATCCTCACTTCCCATCTCCCATACAACCTCCCTCACCCCCAGATAAGGGAGTTTTCCATCCTTCTCATTAGATTACCACGCACAGTCACCCTATTGCCTAGAAGAATCAATTCTGCAGTCTAACCTCTTCTCAGTAAGTTTGGTGTTCTCCCATCATGAGAGTCAGTGTACTTGCTACTCCAGCCCTCACCCCTCAGCACTCGAGAAAAATGGCCATAAACTAGGTGAGCTGTCTTTGATAGGTTACCAAACTCTGTGCTCAAACTCAATGACTAATACAGTGAGTTGTATAGAATTTAAGAGAAGGGAGAAGTCAATGTGCCTCAGAGGAGTCTGAGAAGTCTCCCTAGAGGAGGAATTCTATGCTTTGATCTGAGCTTTGAATTTAGGTAGAATTGGGATGGATAGAGAGGAAAAGTGGGGCCTTCACAGGACAGGAAAAAACATAAACAAAGGAGAGAAGGTTGGGAATTGGGAAGGAGAAGGCCCCTGATGGAATCGGCTCTAATACCAACACTATCTCAGCTCAGGTTGGGATGAAATGAGGCACTCATAAGTCATTGAACGGTTAATTAAAGGAGGCTTAATCTGCCCTAAAACAGTTAGGATATTCAACATGGGCACAGCAGCATTTAGCTTCTCCGGACATCACCCTCCCAGTTCTATCTCCACATGGCATGTATCTAGTCATTGGGTCAGGATATGGTAAAGGGCATGGTGGTTTAAAGGGCCTTTAAAAATCCACCAAATCACAGGGGCTCGGACACCACACGGTTGGGACGGTTTATGCCCTTATATGAAACAACAACAGGGAAGCCAGGGCCAGTGAGGTCCCCAAGAAAGCTTTATTGTCTCTTTTAAGGAAAACTAATTCACGTTGAAGGGCAACTAGTTGGTTCAGTGTTTAGGGTGTCAGGCCTGGCGTCAGAAAGACTCATCTTCCTGAGTTCAAATCTGGCCTCAGGCACTTACTGGGTGTGTAACCCTGTTACTTAACCCTCAACTTAAACCTTGTTTACCTCAATTTCCTCAACTGTAAAATGAGCTAGAAAAGGAAACGGCAAACCACTCCAGTATCTCTGGCAAGAAAATCCCAAATGGGATCATAAAAAGTCAGACATGACTGAAAATGACTGAATGACAATCCATGTTTCAGGAGGAAAGGAGAAATGGACCTAACCTTTGTGGTAGGAAAATGCCAGTTGGTATTAGTTTTAACCCAGCCTCAGAGAATCATCCTATGGATGGCTCTCAGCACCTATGCCAGAGGCCTGGAACCACAGAAAAACAAAATGTCAAAGCTAGAGATCTTAGTTCAACCCTCTCATTTCCTCATTTATACTTAACCCACTAGAGGGCACTGCCCGTCACTAATCTCACCCTGTTCAACAGTAAGACTCAGGTACTGGATAGCCCCACACTTACTTAGGCTCCTACGTATGCTACGTATTCTCTTGCTGTTGTCGTTCAGTCCTTTCAGTCGTGTCTGACTCTTCATGGCCCCATTTGGGGTTTTCTTGGCAGACATTCTGGAGAGGTTTGTCACTTCCTTTTCCATCTCATTTTACAGATGAGGTAACTGAAGCAAACAGGATTGAGTGACTTGCCCAGGGTCACACAGCTAGTAAGTGTCTGAGGCCAGATTTGAACTAAGGAAGAGGAGTCTCACTGACTCCAGGCCCAGGGCTCTATCTGTTGTGCTACCTGGCTGCCCCTCTACATACACTTATTTATACATATGCTTACCTAACATATACTGCACCTAACACCAGAGACACTTGGGAAAAATGCCAAGCTCTCTTATGGTTCTCAGAGGTGCTACTTCTACCCCAAAACTCAGCTCCATCCTTCTTGTAAGGGACATCACTCATCTTATATTAGTCAAAGTGTGTGATCTATATGGTTTTATCTAATTAATTTTGGGCTTGAGCTCCCACTCCCTGAAAAAACTCTCTCTTTTTCTCCTTTTTCTTCCTTCTTACTATTCAATGGATCCAACCATGCGAACAAGCTGTAATGGATCCACCCCTAGACACATGGCCACAGTCCTTCAGTTACTTCTGGAAAGAGGCAGCCCTTCACTAATTCCACAGGCATGCCCTAAATCCAGGTACTCTTATACATAGTTCAGGTGCCTGGACTCAGTCACTCCTTCAGCTACTCCCATTGGAGCAAACAAATTGTTCAATGCCATTCTCCTCAGCCCCAGGAGGGCCAAAGTGTGATCGGTGGAGGACCCCTAAAGGGCAGTCACTGGTACCATTCTTCCTCTGGCTGATTTTCTTCCCTACTGGCTGCTCCTCTCTGATCAGGCCTCCAGCTCTTTCTGCCTCATAGCTACCTTCATGTACCTGCTCACACAGAAACCCAGTCTTGCTATCACAGTGGAAATGCTACAGGCAGATGCTCTCCATGCCAACACCATTTTGTCTTTCCTTTGCCTCTCACACCAAAGTTTGTGCACTAGTCATGGCAGTTTCACGTCCCTGATTGCGCCTAGGAGTTCTGTATTGTCTCAGCTTTGTGAGTGGGGCCAGCTCCAAGCAGAAGGCCATCAACTTTTCAGATGAAACAGGTGTAACTGAAAAGCCCAAGAAAACTCAAAGAAGCTCCAAAAACTTAAAGACTCATTTCTTTGGCCCTTCTTTGAGTCACTTTGAAAGTCTCTTCAGCTTCTTCTGGCTTCCAGCTTTGAGAGAGAAGACAAACAATGCCAACCCCACTTCAGGTTGCTGAAGGAAAATACTCTGGGAAGAGATGAAAGGAGCGTGTCCCTGTCCCCCGCTTGCTGCTACACAAGAGACCTAATTTCCTTAGGTGACATTTAGGACTCTTGGTTGAGCTGAGTTACCTCACTCCCAATGGGAGAGCTCCTTTGCTTTGAATTACCTAGTATATATTCTCCTATGTATATTTTCTCTGATTTCCATTTCACTATCAACTTAGATGAGTTTCTTTGAGAGAGACAGAGACAGAGGGGGAGAAAGAGAGAGAGAGAGAGAGAGAGAGAGAGAGAGAGAGAGAGAGAGAGAGAGAGAGAGAGAGAAAGAGAGAAGGACAGAAGAAAGGAAAGAAAAGAGAGAGAAGGAAGGAAAGGAGGGAGGAGAAAAGGAAGGAAGGAAGGAAAGGAGAGAGGGAGGGAAGAAAGTATAACCCCTATTACATATAGATGAGGAAACTGAGGTCACACATCAAATTCTTAGTAGAGCCAAACATAAAACTCAGGTCCCTCAACTCTTAATCTAATGTCTTTGCCACTGCCTCACACTGCTGGCTGACCCTCTGTTCTCACCATCATTTAATTAAATCCTGGGCCCCGTGAGCCTTAACGTTCTAAAGAGTGTGGGGGCCCTTTATTAACTGCACAATCATCGGCTCTCCAGCTGGCTTGGCAAGTAGAATTCCCCTCCCCCAAACCCTCCCCCAACCTGCTTCGGCCAGGCTTCGGGCCATTCCAGCTCTCTATACACACTGAGGTCTGAAGCGGTGAGAGAATGGCCATGGAGCAGATGACACTCACTGAGGGAAAGTCTGTGGCAGGGCCTTCCCCCCTCCTGGCCTCTCTTGCCCTTTATTCTAGGGAGCTGTGAACATTCCATGGCCTTTTGTTCTTCCCCAGAAATAGACAGACAGAGGACAATGAAAGTCACTGATGCAGAAAGAGGCCCAGAGGGGAAACCCCTCCTAGGTGAGGAGGTAGGGGGAAGGGAATTCTCTGAGCCCAAACTGTCAGATGGTACAAAAATCATAATAATTCACATTTATATCACATTCACAGCATGGCCCCTTCCAAGGAGAGTCAAATGGAGACTGTGCTCCCTTCTAACCCCAAAGAGACAGCAAGATGGACAGCCAGCATCTGGGATTTAGAGGTGATTTTTTTTTCTCCCCCAAGTCCAAGCTGTCTCAATGTTTTGGCAAGAATATGGCTAAGAAGCAGGTTGCCTTTCAGTTGTGTCTGGAGTGTAAATGACAGCTGAAAGAAAACAGTGGGCTGAGATTCCTTCCATTTTAAATATGAACTTATGAGAATTTTAGACCTGGAAGTAGGACCATGTGTGGAAATTTACTGCTAATGAGATCCCATCTTTCCACCAATGTCACTGGCTGACTGAGTTCACATCAAGCCTGGGACTTTCAGTTTCGACAACAACTTTGCTGGACTGAGGCTGGTGGACAGCCCGGCAGGCTAATGACAGAGAGCTCCAAAGGCTGCAGGGCCTTCTTCGTCCCCTCTGCTGTAGCAACACAAGAAGGTCCTGGAAAGCCGTCCTAAGACGAAAATGTGCGAAGTCACTCAGCAACTGCTAGAAGGCTATTCCATCCTAAGACTCCTGTATAGACTACATCAGAGGAGTCAAACTCAGACCTCTCAGAAAACTCCAGAGTGAAGCCCAAATGACATTAAAATGTAATTGAGAAATGTTTAACAAAATAAATAAAAATACAATATAATATATAATATTGATTTGTGGTATGTCATGTTAATTTGGTATGTTATGGCACAGCATATATGTATATATTATATATTTGTTATATGTATGGTATATGTGTTGATATTTTAATGTGGTATATAATGTTAATTTGTGGTTTTCTAAGTCAATATGCAGCCTCCAGGATCTATTTCTGTTTGATCTTCACACTGCTGGGCTCCCCTGTTAGGAGACACCTCTGAATCTTTATCCTGCTATGTAGCATCTCCCTCAGCGTGTCATAAATAACACGGGCAGCTGTAGACCAGGAAGAGCCGTATAGGACAGTCTTCCCCGCAAATGCCCAGGGAGATGATCATCTTGCCAAGAAAGAACCTTGGGGTCATCTAAGCCAGCCCCCTCATGTTATAAATGAGACTTGAGGTCCAGAGATGAAATAACTTGCTCAAAGTATAGTAACTATTCAATAGCAGATTCTGAACTGGGATTCAAGTCTCCTGACCCCCAGGCCAATGCTCTTTCCATGAGACCACACACATACACCACCTACTGATTTGTCAAAATGGGTATGTCAGGGAACGGGAGGGAAATGTCTAATTCAGGGTATATCGGACAAGCAGTAAACAGCTGATTCTGCCGGTAAGTCTTTTTAAAAAAAATCAGCGGCTACTTCCCCAGTGATAACAGAACTCTGACTGCTCTGGCACCCCCTACAGATCTACCAAAGGCATCCCCAAATTGCACCCCCAAACAGTCCTAAGGGGACTAGAGACACAAATACAACCTCTGGGTCTCTGATCACAATGACTCAAGCTTCCAAAGACTAAGTGAAACCTCATCATCATCATCACCATCGTAGCTACATTTATATAGTGCCTACTATGTGCCAGGCACTACAAGTATTATCTTATTCGATCCTCACAACAACTCTAGGAGGTAGGTGCTATTATTATCCCTTTTGTAATGATAAGAAAACTGAGGCAAACGGGACAAATTAGTAAGTGTCTGAGGCTGGATTTGAACTCAGGATTTCCTCACTCTAGACACAGTACTCTATTCACTGAGTAGGCAACCAGGACTCCCCAAACCCACCATGGCTATGACAGGCTTTTCTCCACTTGACTTTTAGGAGAAAGAGAAAGGCAAATCATGTTCCTATGAACTGAGATAGGGGTTTTGGCTCCTCCAAAAATCCAGACGATTTTCTAAGAGACAAACAGCTCCATTTTTTTATACTTCCAGGAGGCAGGTCAACTGTCCAAACTTTATTAGATATATGAAAACACTTCTTGCACTGTTTTAGTGATGTTACTTGTCTTCCATACTGTCATCACTTCCTTTTAACCTGCCACCATAGAAGCTTCTCTTACAATAACGAGACAAAACAAAAGTTAAGAAAAAACAACTGAGGGAGACCACATCTGACAATACAGTCACTATTCTACACCCATGTCCACCACCTCTCTGCAAAAAGGAGGGAACTATGTTTCATCTTCACTGGACCCAAGACTGGCCATTGTAATTAATCTGAATTCTTAGTGTTATTTTCATGTGCATTATTATAATTACTGTAAATGTTGGTACTGTAAAATCACTTCTCCAAGAATTCTTTTTGAAAGAAGGCAAACCTTCAAGGCCTACCTCAAGTCCCTCTTCCTCCAAGAAGCCTTGCCTGGCTACTCTCTCATTTATTGCCCCTCCCCCTTTTCTGAGTTCCTACAGCAAGAGAGCCTTGGAAGTTACTGACACAGAAAGAGACTCAGGAAAAACCTTCTAAGTGAGGAGGCGGAGGGAAGGGCCCAAACTGTCAGATGGTATAAAAATAATAATAACTCATATTTATAACACACTTTACAGCATGGCCCCTCCAGGGAGAGTCAGAGGGAGGTCGTGCTCTTTGCTAACCCAAGAGAGGCAGCAAGATTGGACATTTTGTGTCTATGCCAACAACCTCTGAGGTTTAGGGGTGAATATTTCTGTTTGTCTGAGTTTGTTGCTTTTCTTTCTCCCATAGTTTAAACTGTCTCACTGTTGCAGCAAGGATCAATCCAGCAAACAGGTTGGGGCCGGAGCATGGGAGAACGGCTGGAAGAATGTTTAATCAATTGATCACCAAGCATTTATTAAGCATATACTGAGTTGTATGATGTTTTGTATTGTTTGCTCTAAATTACTGCCTGCTGGTTTTGTAAGTAAATACATCGTAAACAACGATGGGAAGAGTGTCTTAGTTTTAAGATCCTAGATCTTACGGCCATGGAAGTAGAAAAAGAAAGAATGACAGAGGTCATCTAGTCAATCCCTACATCTCATTTTTCAAATGAGGAAACTGAGGCCCAGGGAGGTTAAACAATTTGCTTAATGGCACACATTTAACTCAAAGTGACATATACTCACCACAGATCTAGGCATATAACAAGTATTTAATAAATAATAATTGATTGATGGTGATGTTAATGATGATATGTACTATAATTGACTTCCTAAGAAAGGGAAGCAGAGTGATTATGTCTTAGAAAAAAAATTCAGCAAATAGGGTTGAAGACCCAAAGGGTTTCTGTTAAATCTTGAGTCACCCAGAAAACTAAATTTGTCAGAACTCTAAGCCTTCCATCTTTCTGACATCTTTCTCCCATTCCGATACTCTTGTTTGTTCCCTTTTCACTTCTTTGCAGTTTTACTGAAAGTCAAGGTCAGAAGACTCTTGCCACTGAAGTACAATAGGCTTCCCGAAAGAGGGTTCAGGCA
Source organism: Phalanger gymnotis (assembly GCA_028646595.1). Classification (NCBI taxonomy): domain Eukaryota; kingdom Metazoa; phylum Chordata; class Mammalia; order Diprotodontia; family Phalangeridae; genus Phalanger; species Phalanger gymnotis. The sequence continues at coordinate 307,466,988 of CM053622.1, forward strand.
TGAAGCTGGATTGGATCCAGAGAAGTGGCGTCATAGACACCCTGCACCAATTATTGAATTTGTATTTAAAGCATTTGTATTTGATGAAGGAAGCTATGCTAGGTACCAAGTGGGGTGGGGCCAAGAGAGGATGTTAGCTGGAGAAAAGATTGAGTTTCCCTCATTTTTTTCCCATAGGTACTGCAAATAATCCCGCCCTTTTCTTTGATGATGGTCCCAAGCCTGGTAAATGACATCATTCTAGAATGGAATCACCTAGCCACAGACCCTTGTGTTTGTTTTGTGTCTTGCAGATGCATTTATCATGTTGCTAATAAACATTACTAAACAAGTTATAAGGCTATGTTTATGATCCTCATACTAGACCATAAACTCCATAAGGGATGGACTATCTCTTATCTAAAATGTTACAATTCTCTCAGTCCCACAAGTCTCTAAATACAGTTAGTGCTTAATAAATGTTTGGACAGCAAGGTGGCTCCGTGGATAGAGTGCAGGGCCCAGAGTCAGGAAGACTCATCTTCCTGAGTTCAAATCTGGCCTCACGCCCTTCCTAGCTGTCTGATCCTGGGCAAGTCACTCAACCCTGTTGGCCCCAGTTTCCTCATCTGTAAAATGAGCTGGAGAGGGAAATGGCCAACCAATCCAGTATCTCTGCCAAGAAAACCCCAAATGGGGTCACAAAAAGCCAGGAATGACTGAAAAAATGACTGAACTGCCACTTACTACTTGTATGACTATAATCAAATCATTTATCTTCTTTCGGCCTCAGTTTCTTCATCTGTATAATAAAGGGATTCAACTATATTGTCTCTAGAGTCCCTTTCAGCTCTAAATCTTCAATCCTGTAATTATGGAGGTCCAAGGATGCTAGGCAAGGGGGAAAAATTTCGCACAAATTTGCATGAAAAATACCCAAAAAGAGGGGGACATTATGTGTCAACTTATGTCTTGGGTTATGATATCTGCAAAGCCAATTCCATTTTCTTTGAATCCAACCCATCTTTCTCCCCATTTAGATCTTACCATTATTTTATAAGTCGACCACCAACTCCCCCAATGCCCTTGGAGTATTGTAAGGAGAGAAAACTAATGAGAAGTTATTAATCCTGAAGAACAATGATAAACCATGCTTCCCACCTCTTTAAAGGGAGGTGTTGCACTAAAGGTATAGAATAAGACATCTATTTTTAGACATGGCCAATATGAGAATGTTTTTTACTTGACTCTTAATTTCTTCCAAGGAGTAGGGGGAGGAGGCAGGCAATGGAAAAGGGGAAAGGTTGTGGGTTTGCGGAGGGTCAGTGATGTGATGTCAGATAATGTGATAAGGTAGGTGAAGAGGGGTGGTATGGCTGTGTTTGACATGAGTCCAGCAATTGGTTATCCCAAGGAGAATGAGATATGATCCTTCTTCCAACTCTCCAATTGGTTGGAGCCCCTGGGGTCATGCCCTCCAGAATGCTGGCATCCCCATGTTATAGACCGCTCCTCTAGGGAAAAGCAGAGAAAGGCATTCATTGGTTTAAGATTCTGATCTCAATGTATGATGAAGCAATTTAAGAATCATACAAAACAACGTAGCAGCACTAAGCAAAAATAACAATGACATTTTTATTAAATAGAATCCTCAAACAGGAGAAGGGAAGTGGTTCCTATTGAATTTTCTTAGTTGCAGAAGATTATTCAGAAACCATCTTAGGTTCTGATTCTCATTCAATACTCAAATGCATCTGTGATCTCATCGGTTTGAGAGATCTCTCCAACAATGCAGATTGCACCCCCTCCTTGCTGGCCCATCCTTTGTGACTATCATCCATGTCCTCCTAAGAGTTCACTAAGGAGGTGTCCACACAACACGTGGGAGGTCTTCCTCATTTTCTCCTGACATCTCAAGGATATCAGTGAAGCACTCTAGATCTCCTCCTTGGTCTTTCCAGACGGCCATCCCATCTTCTCTTCATGGCATATAAGTCTTTGATGACATACGTTATTCCTGTTCTTGAGAGATCCTCCTTGATTATATATTGAAGCCGATTCATATTTGTCATGCACTTCTCTGTGTGATGATCATCTCAAATTCCTCAAAGGCAGTGTTCTTCCAGGCCTCACTGACATGCAGCAACATTGGTGAACTGTTGCCATTGAAAAGATGTACTGTTTGCTGCTAGGAGAGGCTTGAAATCAGTAAAAGCACTTTGTGATTTCCCCAAAGCAATACACTCTGCTCAACTTTTAGCTCATTGTTGGTCTGTAAAGTCTGTCTCAGATAGAAACACCACTGGACAAGCTCTGTAGGGAGAAGGTCCACCTATAGGGAACGTATGTGATTAGGGAATTCATATGAGGGCACACATTACCAAGCCGTGTGACCATGGCAACTTAGACTTTGGATGTTTCAGAGCTACCATTGCCCCCGGTGATATCATTGTACGTCTCTCTGCTGCTGTCTGCTAGGCATCGTTCTCTGTCCTCCACTGGGTACATTGTCTCTACATTACATCATCTCTGCTAGACATTGCAGTTCTATTGTGACCATGACATCTCAACTTTCTACCACATCATCTTTGCTGGGCATCTCCATTAGTCTTATAGTCACTGCTCAATATGTAATCAATTTGGTTGCAACCATCTACCCACTTCAGGGCCAGCTGCTCTCTATTAATGTTTACTAGAGTGTGGTGGCTAGAAGGCCTCTAATTGAGAGGGAGAGCTATATGGTGTGATAGACTAGGAGTCTTCACAGCATACAGACAACCAACAGAAGCTAGCAGGATATTTCAGGTCAACAATGTCGATTCTTTTAACTGCCTGAAGCTGATGTTGATTTGAAGATCAAAGTTTGTGGTTCCACACAACTATCTGACTTACAGTTAGAAAACTCCTTTTAACTCCAGCTACATCCTAATTGGAATCCTGTTATCTCCAAAACCTATTTCAGAAATTTTGACTAAAAAACAAAACAAAACAGTAGCTGTGTGGAGGCTAGGGAACTGAAACTCCCTCCCAAGATCTTTTTTTGATTGGAATGCAAATTAAACAAGGGATAATAGCAAAACCCTAGGTGAAGAAGTCAAGGTCATCTTCCTCCACCTCTTTGGTCCACATTCTTGTCTCAAATATTCCAGCAACAAAACAGTCCATTTTTCTTTATCTCTATAAAGAAGAGCGATGTTATCTCTAATACTTCTTTTAATGAAGCCTAATATCACATTAACTTTTTACTAATGCTTCCATATCACATTGTTAACTCACACCAAGTTTACATTTTGTTAACGCCTCCAGATCTTTTGCAGATGAAATGCCACCTCCCCTATCTTACACTTGTGACTTTTGAACCCAAGAATAAGACTTCTCATTTATTCCTACTGAATTTCCTATTAGAAGATCTTTTCATGATCTTTCTTTCACCTTATTTCTGTCATCTGATTCATTAGGTCTCCCTTCTAGCTTTGTGTCATCTGTAAATCTGAGAAATGCGGTATCTCTATCTTTATCCACCTGACTGAGGCAGCTAGGTGGCACTGTGGATGGAGCACTGAGCCTGGAGTCAGGGATACCTGAGGTCAACTCCAGCCTCATACACTTAGCAGCTATGTGACTCTGGGTAAGTTACTTAATCCCTATCTGCCTCAGTTTCCTCAACTGTAAAATGGAAGTATAATAACACCTACTTTGCAGGATTGTTTTGAGGATTATATGAGATATTTGTAAACTGCTTAGTATAATGTCCATCACATAGTGAGCACTATATAAAATGCATATTCCCTTCCCCTTTCTCCTTATTTAAGTAATTGAAACAAATATTAAAAGCACACAGCCAATATAAGAAATGACAAAAGTGTCACAGGATATTAAGAAGGTCTCTTTGAACTAATGGGGAGTGAAGTGAGCAGAATTAGAAAAAACAATTCCCACAATGACAACAACTTTATAGGGAAAAAACAACTTTGAAAGACTTGTTTAGAATGATGATAAATGCAATGAAAAATGCTGGGTCTAGAAGACTAAAGGTGAAACAGACTACTTACCTCCTTCCATAGAGACGATGGACTTAAAACGTAGAATGAGATATATGTTTATGGATGTGGCTAATTTGTTGTGCTGGACTATGCATATTTGTCATGAAGGTTTTACTTGGTTTTTTAAAATTGTTCAGTGGGGGCAGTGGGAGGGAGAGATAACAAATGCTTGTAAAAACAAACAAATTAGTAGATAGGTGAGTGAACAGATAAACAAAAGGATGGATAAATGGCTAAATGGCTGACTGGTTAGATTAGATAGATAGATAGATAGATAGATAGATAGATAGATAGATAGATAGATGGTTGGATGGATGGATAGATGGATGGATGAATAGGAAAACAAGTAGATAGGTAGATATACAGATAGATAGATAGATAGATAGATAGATAGATAGATAGATAGATAGATAGATAGATAGATAGATAGATGGATGGATGGATAGATGGATGGATGAAGAGGAAAACAAGTAGATAGGTAGATAGATAGACAGACAGACAGACAGACAGACAGACAGACAGACAGACAGACAGACAGACAGACAGATAGATAGATAGATAGATAGATAGATAGATAGATAGATAGATAGATAGATAGATAAGAAAAACAGAGAGATAGACAAAGAGGATTTTTTTAAAGCTCAGGACCAAGGGTAAATCCTTGCGACAACATTAGAATCTTCCTTTCAGTTTGATATCAAATTATTGTCTAGTATTTAAATCCAGCCATTCAACCAGTCTAAAACAAGACTGGCTCTGCATGGCCCCTAAGGGCAGAACGAGGAGTAACAGGTAGAAGCTGCAACGAAGACAATTTAAGTTTGATTTCAAAAAAAATTGAATAATTAGTTACCCAAAAGAGGAATGGGCTGACCCAGGAATGGCTCCCCCAACTCTGGATTTCTCCAAGGAAAAGCTAAATGACTATGTCTGTTAGGTATGCTGACAAGGAGATTCTTGGTCAGGGATGGGTTAAACTAGATGTCCCTTCCAATACCGACATTCTATGAATCTGTAATTCTCTGACTATGGATGTGGATGATAAGGACAGAGCCCAAGATTCCCTTAGAAATTAATCTTCTTTTTTTTAACCAAATCCCTATTATAGATCTGTTTTCTTGTTGATATGAATCTTTCTGCTCAAAGTGAAATGAGCAAGAAAAAAATCCCAGTTTCTAGCATTTTTATTGATTAATAGAAAATTTTAGAGCTGGAAGAGACCTTTTAGATCAGCTAAAGATTTTTTTGCATGAGGAAATTAAGGACCAGAGAGGGGAGTGACTTATCCAAGGTCATACAGGGACATAGCTGGACCTGGAGCCCAAGTCTGCTGATTCCAAACGTAGTACTTTTCCACTATGTGATGTTGCCCCTTCAGTGGAGCCTGAATAATTGGGTTTTTATTGTACCTAGCAAATACTTGCTACACCTGACTAGTATCAATTTAAATCCTATTCTGTGCGTGACCTTAGGAAAGTCCTTTTATCTCTTGGGGCCTCAGTGTCTTCATCTGTAAAACGAGGTGGTTAGACCAGATATCTTAAAGTCTCTTCCATCTCTAAAATTCTGTGATTCTTCAAAGGAAACATTTGAAAAATGACCTTTTGTAACTGCAAATGAAACAAATCTTCAGCTCTCATTGACCCCCTGCACCATTCCCCCCATTCAATCCCATCTCAACCTCCTCTTAAAGCTTCAATCTCCCCAAGAGAGTCACAGATTTGTCAGTCAGTCATAATCACAGTTAAAATCTGGGGAAAATGCATTTCAGAGCTCCCACCTCTTTCAGAGCATTGTAGACAACATCAGAGATTTAGAGCTGGTAGGAATTTGAGAGATCATTTAGTCTAATCCCTTTCTTTTACAGAGGAGAAAATAGAGGACAAGCATCTTGCCCAAGATTACACGAGTAGTAGGAAATAGGGACAGGATTTGAGATAGCAAACTACAGAGAATCCAATGAAGCTGAACAAGCATTAATTGAACTGCTGTGTCCTATAAGCACTGTGCCTCCACTTACTCATCTGTAAAATAAAATGCCTAGACGGATTAGATGATTTCAGGTTCCTTCCAGGCCTAAGATTCTAAGATACAGACAAAAATGAAAGAGTCCCAGCCTTTATGGAGCTAACAATCTGCTGAAGGAATACAACATATATAAAAATTAGAGCACAGTGCAGAGCTGGAAGACACAATCTCTCCACCATCCCTGCTCCCAAACCGATTTTGAAAAGCAGACCCCAAGCATGCCTCTTCCTCATGCCACCTATTCCCTGCTCCCCTCAATTAACCCAGGCAGTTGTTCCTATGACCGGGGATGCGGGTGAGAGGAAGAGAGAAGAGAAAGAACAGAGAGATAGAGACAGAGACAATAAAGAGAAACAGGGAGGCAGAGATAGAGAGGAGAGAGACAGAGAGGAGAGAGACAGTTTGCACTGACCAAAGAAGGGAGTGTGTTCTTGGCACACAGAGCCCCCTGGTGACCCAAACTGAAAAGCCTTTATTAACGTAGTTGAATTGGGGGTGGCCTCCCTGACCCTACCTTGGCTTTCTCTTCTAGCTTGAGGCAAGACTATGAATCAGATTTTGGTTTCCAGCTTCCTCTCTTTTCCTCCTTTTACCCAATCCCCATTTCAATACCCAGCACCCTATCGTTGATTCTGGAAAAGCCCCTATCTATGGTCCACATAGCCTCCAGGGCTTGCATCACTGCTGCCATGTCCCTTACCCAGTCCTCTCTCTTCTCTCATTCTGACCTCTCCCATTTCCTCAGACCTAAGTTTTCTGTGCCCAAGGTCTATCGCTTGTGATAAAAAGTACAAAATCTTCAGCCCGGAGGATAAGGCCCTCAACAATTCAACTTCCTTTCTACCTTTCTTCTTCTTCCTTCCTTTGTTCATCTTCCCACCTTTTATGCATTCTCTGGCAGAGTCAAACTGGCCTGCTGGTTTTTCCCTATATACAACAGTCCATCTTCCCATTCTTTGCTCTCACACAAGTCTAGAAATTCTCACATTCTCTTCTCACATGCCCCTCTTGGAATCCAGCACCTCCTTCAAGACTCAGCTCAGGTGCCAGCGTGAACTTTCCTGTTCTTATTGTTCTTTCTGTCTCTCTCTGTCTCTCTGTCTCTCTATCTCTCTCTTTCTCTCTCTCTCTCACTCTCTGTCTGTCTCTGTCTGTCTGTCTCTCTCTCTCTCTCTGCCTCTCTGTCTCTGTCTCTTTTGAAATTACCTTATATTATTTCATATATACTTTGTATTTAGTATTGATCTGTGTAGAGGGTCAGACCTCACTCAGTGGAATGCAGACTCCTTGAGAACAAGGACTAGTGCTCTTTTTTGGTCTGTCTCATCAGCACCCTGAACATAGGAGATGCTTTAAAAAGTGTTTATTGAATTGAATTGAATTCTATTCTAAGGTAAACCTTCCTTAACCCAGCACTTCCCAAACTAATTTGACCACTACATTCCCAGGGGTCAAGAGAAGCCAGAAAACACAATAATGGCTTCCATAAAGACTGGTGCAGGGATCTGCAGGAATGGAAAACTCTCCCACCTCTACCAGAATAAAGGCAGGGGAGGGAAAGCTACCCAAAAATATGAACCACAAGAGAAGAAATTAAGTCCATTTTTGTACCAAAATCCTACCTATCTCATCACGGTCCAGAGATGACCCTGTGTTCTCAAAGGTTATCCTAGTCCAGGAGGGTTATGTCAAGCCAGAAAGGCTTCTAGGGCAGTCCCTATGGCTATACCTAGGGAACAGCCCAACTAAATTCAGATTCATCACCAGGTTGAGCGCAGGCTAATGACATTTTAGGTCATAGCCTCAGACGATGACCATCTGCTAAAGTGTGGAAGAGTTGTCACCTGTGTCATTGGAGGCAGGACCCCACACTGATGAAATCATTCACCTGTGAAGGATTGAAGCAATTTCATATTTAACATTTTGGAGGGGAAAATACCACTAGCATGGGCATTTTAAGGTGAAACGTCAAGATCCAGGGGTTCATCTTAGGAAAAACCAGAGAGAAGGCTATCAGCGCCTCTTAAACTGTGGATCTAGACCCCATATGAGGTTGCAAAAAATTTGGCAAGAATAAAAGGTCTCTGAATGTGCGACAACCAAAAATTAATTAAAATCAAACATATAATGAATCTGAAGTGTTTCTGGCAAAGCTTGCCCATCTTGGATCGTGCAACTTCACTGCAGCCTTGGTTCTGAACACAAAGCATGCGCACTTTGCACTGTGCATGCCCTCAGGCCACACAATGCCAACAACATTGCCCAAACATGAAAAGGCATGAAGGGTGAAAAAAGCTTAAGAAGTCCTAGACAATCTGTGCATGCAAGCAGGGGCCCATTTAAGATAAGGCAGCGGCTGTTTAGCCCCAAAGGAAGATCTAAGAGGGGAAATTTCTGTCTGAGGAGTAGGGAAGGCTAGGGCAATGGCTAAGGAGAGGGACATTTGGTTTACAAGTAGACTTTATTCTTATTACTGTATGTAGTCGGTCAGTCACTATCATGCCTTTGCATAGGGGCTGCCTAGCTTCCATCCTAGAGAATTAGCATGAGGTAATAAGCACCATACTTGGGATCAGGGAGATCTGAGCTCAGGTTCGGACTGTGTGGCCATAGCCAAGTCCATCTGAGCCTCAGTTTCTTAATCTGTTAAATGGGGATGTATTCCTATTACCTATCTCATAGGGTTGGTGTGAAGGGAAAATTTTTCATCAGCTTTAAAAGTGCTATGTAAAGGTGAATTCCTTCTGAAGTTAAAGATGTTCCCCTCACTCAACTCCAGTGTTTAGCATTCCCATCAAGAAGCAGGACAATAAAGTAGAAAGAGAAAACCTGTGTTTTGGTAATGGCCAGAGGAGTATGCATTTTAGCAGGGTTAGGATGTCATGGAGCGTGGCCTGGTGTAGTACAGAGGTGTTGAACTCAAATAGAAATGGGGGCCGCTAGTCCATACATGAGGATCCTGGAGGGTAGCATATTGGCTTAGTTTTTAAATATAATGTTAGCTATGTTTTGCTGTATTTTCATTTATTTTGTAAAATATTTCCCAGTTACATTTTAATCTGGTTCAGGCTGCACTCGGGAGTTTTGCTACCATATGGGATTCAGGTACAGCATGTTTGGGTACCACTGGTGTGGTAGAAAGAGAGCTGAGCTCAGAGCTAGAAAGACCTGGGTTCAAATCCTGCCTCTGACATATATTGTATAACCCTGGGCAAGTCAACGAATCTGTTGTCGTTGTTTGTCCTTCTTTTTCGAAGGGGACCATGGACATCATGTAACAGACCATGTCTTGACTCGTGCATGAATTAGATTTAAATGAGGCAGAGTCGCACAATGTCATCAACCTAATTCACTCTACCAGAGTTATCAAAGTCCAGGGCCAAGATGAAAGTCAAGATGACTAGCAATGACCCAGGATGTAGTGGATGAACTCGGTATCTTTGATGCCTGGCCAAGCTCTAAGTGCTCCACGGCGCCTGCTTCAGCCGCCTTCATGGACGTTGGAACAAATTGTGCTTATCTGCCCATTCTGACAGAGGAAGTCTTCACATGCTTGGGGCAAAACACCCCCCCGACTTTGAAGCCTGTCAGTTACCCTCAACCTAGTTTAGCCCATCTGCCAAGATGTTTTACCAGGGTTTGACTGCTGCACATGCTACAGCTTCTTGGAGCTATAGGTGAGAGCTGAGTGCAAGGTAGATACCAAAGGCGGATGAACAGCCCTGAAAAAGGCTTGGCAAGCCCTCACACCAGAGGTGTTAGTCCTTCTTGAACACCCCTTACGCTCCTGAATACCCCATATACCACAATAAAGTGCCTACCTGCTTTGGTAGAGGGAGTGCCCTCACCTGAGAGTTATCTGTATTAGTGAAATCACAGATCCAATCCCTATCCCTAGGACATGATTTCATGGGTGGAGAAACACTTTAACTAGCAGAACTTTTAATGAGCATGTTAGATGCCCGGAAGGAATGAGGTCCTCAGGACTGGAGAAATAAAGTTCCAGCAGGCTAAGTTGGAAGAGAGGTAAGATATTGGGCAGGGAAGAGCATCAGGATTCACAAATACAAATGACCTCTTTCATTGTTTTACTGAGAGCTGGTCCTAGAAGGAGGAAACATCACAAAGGTTGTTGGATTAGGACCAAAGATTTTACAGACTTAAAGGAATCGTTAGGTCTTGATTTTCAAGTATTAGTCAAGACTGACCCCTGGTGGTGAAAGCTGGTTTGACATGCTTTCATTTAACTGTTGAAATCTAGCAGAGCTGGGAAGGGCCCTAAGAGTCAGGCTCTCTATCCATACTTCATATAATCATAGACTATGCAAGCTGGAATCAACATTCTAGCTCTAACCCAATGCCTCATTTTACAGATGAGGAGGCAGAGGACTAGAGAGAGGAAAGGGCTAGTAAGTGTAGGAGCTGAGGATCAAATCCAGGTTTCAACTTTTCCTCCATGGCATTTTTGATGATCTTGCAGCCCCCAGAGTGAAATTCCCTGCGTGAAACCTCCTGGTAAAAGACATTTTAAGTTGGGATTTTATTGTACTGATTTAATTCAATTCAACGAATATGCACTAAGGCCCCAATGCATGCAGAGCACTGAACTAGGCTTGGGGGACACACAAAGATTAAACACTATCCCTGCCCTCTTGGTCCAGAAGGAATATACTAGCGTGTGCTGAAGTTGATTGTTAAATGTTTAGTGTCAGCATTTACACCACAAAAATTGGCAAATGCTACAAATCAGGATCTGATTTATTATTTTGCTGATTGTTTAGGCTTAAGAAAGCATTGGAGAAAAGGTTAGTAACACAGATTAAATTTAAAAGTATGCTGTACTTTTCAAAGAGCTGGTTGTTAAACATTTACCAGCACACCCCTGCATAGACATACAGCTATAATATATTATATTAAAGGGATAATAAATTAGAGTGATACAAAGTCCTCTGTTAGGTCCAAGCAGAAAGGCTCTTACTGACAGGAAAGGCTTTCCAAGGAAGACGACTTTGAAGTTAGGCTTTGGAGGGATGGGAAGGAACTCAGAAGGCAAACAGGATAAGGTAGGATTTTTTGTATTAGGGGGAAGCCCCCAGCAAAAGCACTAGGGAGGCAAAGGAGCATGGTGTTTGAGGGCAGAGGGATCTGGTTTGGTAGGAATGTAGAATGTGTGGAGAAGAGTAATACCAGATGAAAGGGAAGGATGGTACCAGATTGTGAAGGGCCTTCAATGCCTGATAGCAGATTTTTAATTTCACACGGGAAACAAAAAGGAGCCACTGAAGAATAGGTACTAATGTGAACAGATCCATAGATAAGGAAGGTTATATTTAAAGCAAAGTCATAGGTGGCATGGTGGATAGATTGCTGGGCCTGGAAATGGGAAGACTCATCTTCTTGAATTCAAATCTGGCCTCGGACACTTACTAGCTCTGTGACCTTGGGCAAGTCGCTTAACCCTGTTTGCCTCAGTTTCCTCATGAATAAAATTAGAGGCAATAATAGCACCTACCTCCCAGGGTTGTTTTGAGGATCAAGTAAGATAACAGTTATAAGGCACTCAGCACAGGGCCTGGCACATAGCGAGTGATATACATTATTCAGATGTTTTTTTTCAGTCATGTCTGACTCTTGGTGAACCCTTTGAGGTTTTCTTGGCAAAGATACTGGAGTGGTCTGCCATGTCCTTTTTCAGCTTATTTTATAGATGAATAAACTGAGGCAAATGGGTTAAGACAGATAAATCCTCCCGACTCCAGGCCTGGCACTCTACCCACCGCACCACTTAGCTGCCCTAAGTGCCATGTAAATGTTAGCTGTTGGATGCACAAGAGAATCTAGACATGCTTTCTCTAATTCCATTTTACAGCTAAGGATACCGAGGCCAGGAGAAATAAAGTGACTAGCCCAGGTTCACACTACTAGTAAATAGAGGGTTGGCACTCAAACTCCAAATACAGCAATCTTTGATTTTCCCCTTCCCTAATCTCTTCTGCCCCCAACAAATCCCTCACTTAAAAAGGGAATTGAGGACCAGAACAGGAATTAGAGACAACTAGGGGCTCTGCAGACACCAGCTCTACTTCCCCTCCTCTGGGACAATTACGATGGTGTGAAGTAGGGTGTGCTTTGTTCCTTTCAGTATGTCCCCCCACCCCAAGCTGTGAGCACCACTGGCTGCAGTGTCTCTGGAAGTAGGAAGTTAAAGGGCTAAATGAATGCCCTCTACTAACTAATAATAACTTCTTCTTCCTCCTCCTCCTCCTTCTCCTCCTTCTTCTTCTCCTCCTCCTCCGCCTTCTTCATCTTCTTCTTCTTTGTCTTCTCCTTCTTCTTTTCCTTCTCCTTTTTCTTCCTCTTTTCTTCATCTTCTACTTCTCTTTATCCTCTGTCTTCTTCATCTTCTTTGTCTTCTCCATCTCCTCCTCCTCCTCCTCCTCCTCCTCCTCTTCCTTCTCCTCCTCCTCCTTCTCCTTTGTCTTCTCCTTCTCCTTATTCTCCTTATCCTTCTTCTTCTTCTTCTTCTTCTTCTTCTTCTCTTCCTCCTCCTCCTCCTCCTCTTCCTCCTCATTCTTCTGTTCCTTCTCCTTCTTCTCCTTCTCCTCATTCTCTTTCTCCTCTTCTTCCTCCTCCTGCTCCTTCTTCTTCTTTGTCTTCTTCTTCATCATCTTCTTCTTTGTCTTCTTTTTCTTCCCCCCAGACTCATGATTTCACTGTTCAGGACTTCAACTTAGTTTTAGAGTGTTGCCTGGAGCACTTTGAAATTAAGTGACTTGCCCAGGGTCACATAGCCAGTCTATGTCAAAGATAGGACTCAGCTCATCTTCTGGACCCTGAGGTTGTCTCTCTATCAAGGTTGCCTCTTGATTCCCATTATACAGAAAAGGAAACTGAGTCTCAGGGTGCATTAAATGATTGCTAAGGCTCATTCTGACTCTAGAATGCTGTGATTCTAAGTTGTCAGTTGCCCAAGGACATAGGACTGGTAAGGGTCATAGCAAGGACTGGAAACCATGTCTCCTTTCTCTTGGTCCAAGGACCTTAGGAGGCCAATTCTTCTGCCTCTGCATCGGGGTAACCCTATCTGTGCTGAACATATCATGAAGGGCAGAGGGAGAAAGCAGGAGAGCAGTGGCTGCCATCTCTGAAATTTCTGCCTTGCGTTTTAAGTCGAGGCTATGGGGCATGGACTGGAAGAGATAAAAGATTTTTTAAAAAAATATTTTCAAATATTGGAAAGGTTTCCTCTCCCCCAAATAGAGTCACTCCTCCTGGAGACCATTACTTTTCAAAACTCATTCCTTGCCATTCCAAACCCTTTTTTTCCACTCTGCTGTAATGGAAAGTAGCCTTAGTGTAGCCACACACACATACACACACACACACACACTCACTCCTCTGAGTCAGCAGCATCTTTAGCAAATGTACATGGACTCTAACTGTGGGCTTAACTTAGCGAAGGCAGCTATGTGTTTGTCTTTCATATCTCCTCAGCACTGGTTTTACACAAGGGATGAATCTCCAGTGGCCTGTGTAGGGCTATTTGAGGACCATGAAAATAATATGTATATAGCTATGGTTGTAAAGCCTTTTATATACATCACTACCCACCAGATGCTCACAAAACCTTGTGAGGTGAAAACATCAAGCATTCTTACTCTCATTACATCGCTGAGGAAACTGAGGCCTGGCCAGCTAGGTGGTGCCATAGTGCATAGAGTGCCAGGCCTGAAGAGAGGAAGACTCTCCTGAGTTCAAATCTGGCCTCAGACACTTGCTAGCTGTGTGACCCTGGGCAAGTCACTTAGCCCTCTTTGCCTCAGTTTCTTCATCTGTAAAATGAGCTGTAGAGGAAATGGCAAACCACTCTAGTATCTTTGCCAAGAAAATCCCAAATGGGGTCACAAAGATTTGGACGTGACTGAAAAATGACTGATCAACAAAATTGAGGCTGAGAAAAGTTATAATAAACCAGAGGTTACACAGCTAGTAAGTGCCAGAGTTGGAATTAAAACTCCAGATCATGTGACTCCAGACTCAGTTCTCTTTGTGTTTCCCCTCTCATATGTGCAGGCTTGTATGTGCGTGCACATGCACATATACACATATACACACATCTCCTCCGTTGGTCTTTCACTGATTCCTAGAATTCTCTCATTACTTCATTCATTTATTCAGCTAGCAATAATCGCAACACACATTTCTAGCCTGCTTTAAGGTTTAGAAAGTGATTTGCTCACAATGACCCTGTAACAGGTGGTGTGATCATTACTATCCCTAGAGGACATTGAGACTTTGAAAGATTAAGCATTTTGGCCATGGTAGCACAGCAAACAAGCGTGGAAAATAGGATGAATTCACACTGGTTTTATGATGGAAATGGCACTGCTCTGGCCAAATAGTGACACGATCATGCCAGCTATGGGTCCATGATCATGTACTCACTCCTTCACCAACATAAATAGAGCACATGCTAAATATATCTAAAGCATTGTTAAAGCAAAAATATCTATCTTTTTGTCTTCCATGGATGGACAGATGGATGGATGGATGGATGGATAGATGGATGGATGGATGGATGGATGGATGGATGGATGGATGGATGAATGGATGAATGAATAAGATTTATTAAGTGCCTACTATATGCAAAGCACAGGCAATCCAAATAGCTAAGAGGAGACAGCCTCAGCGCTGAAGGTGCTCACATTTCAATAAGGAAACCACACATAGAGAAGGTTTCAGCTGCAAGTCCTTGTGAGGTGAAGAGATTCGGAGCCACCTGAGGTCCCAGATCCACTAATGGTAGCAGATAAATGGCAGCAATAGAAACGGCAATCTGCAGAAGTGGAAGCAGCTGCATTGGGAGAGTGGAAACCAGGAGATGGTGGCAGGTTCCAGGAGTGTGACCGACCACTCCTAATGGAAAGAAGTGCCATCTCTACACTCTACAAAGGCACCTAGGGAGAACTTCACAAGGACTTTACGAAGAGAAAAAAGGACCTCCAGGGCTGGGAGTTGGGAGGTACTCCTTTTCCATAGGTGTCACTACCATTTACTTTCATTTTAGCTCTCTCTTCCCAGGGACCATGTGTACAAGAATACAGGGTGGCCCCAATTTGAAAGGAATATTTTATGTCAATTATTCATGCTATACCTTCCTAGTAAATCCCTTTTGTAAAAGCAAATTGATGTCTACTGGCTGATGAGGTCTCAGAAGCAACAGTACTAGAAACTCTAGAATCTCAGGGTTACCCCTAGAACCACTCAGCAGAAACGTAGTTAACTGTCCTCTGGGGATCTGGCCTGCCAAGGGGAAAGGGAGCTGGTGAAGTGACCCCACAGAGACTAGTGGATGTAAATTTAACAGATTTTCTTCGAATCTTTTAATCCTCAAAAAAAAATTTTTTAAAGGTCTATCAGAACCTGACTTGGTCCTGGGCACTGCTCAGTTATTATAATAACTAGGAGTTACATATATACAATATAAATATACTATATGATGACTATTATAATAACTATAAGCATGGATAAGTAAGCAATCCTCCTGTTTAATATGCTAAGGACACTCTGGTTGCTGCCTTTGATACTGGGACCTTTAGGCTTTTTAAAATAATAGGTAACTACACACACATATACACAGAGGTGCCAGGTATATTTTCTCTTGAACACTGTCCCGCCCTACTTTTTACCCCTCGAGCCCCTATTCATTTTCCCTGGGGTAGTGCTAGTGTTCCCCCTATACAAATAAATAAACTAAGGTAAAAAGAAAGTGAGAGAGTCTACAGCGGTGAGAGAAAATTGACTTACTTCCATGATGCTTTTCTTTGGGAGTACCTTAAGGATGGGAACTCTGCCAAATATATTTCTATTAACCTGCAAAGGGGTGGAAGGAAGATATTTAATTTTCATAGTAATTGCACACATTGGTATGGTAAATTCAAGAGGCCCTAGTGCCAAGGAAGAGAAAATTAATTTGTGTGGCTTCCTGAAATTGGATCCAAGCACACTGTTTAAGACTGACTCACAAATGGATTGGGGAAATGGATGAATGAGAGGAGCAAAATAGACAGTGTATGAGTATGTTGCATGCTAGGGATTGGAGGGAACAGGAAGGAATACTGAGCGTGCTTTATGCATGCTATGTTGGGGATAAGAAGAATGGGGACCCTTGCTGATGTGTGTGTGCTAGAAATTGTGAGCATTATCAAGACAGTCATCATGATGCAACAGAGCCTATTATAGTTATTAGTAAGCTATTACAGCTAATAGTAGGCTATTAGCATACTAAACAGGAGCTATTACAGCTTAAAACTGCCCCCAAGACTTTGGGGACACCCTATATCATGCTAGTTACCATTTGCAAAGTACCTTGCATACATTATCTCATGTGTAGAAAGAGTATTAATTCTGGAACTGGGTTCAGATCTTGCCTCTAATGCTTGCTGTCTGTGGGATCTTAAACAAGTCACTTAATGTCTTCAACTATAAAACTAGTTGTTGTTCAGTTGGGTCTGACTCTTTATGACCCCATTTGGGGTTTTCTTGAAAGAGACACTGGAGGGGTTTGCCATTTCCTTCTCTAGCTCATTTTACAGATGAGGAAACTGAGGCAAACAGGGGTAGGTGACTAGCCCAGGGTCACCCAACTATGGGTCTGAGACTGTATTTGAACTCAGGAAGATGAATCTTCCTGGCTTCAGGCCCCCAAATCTATTCACTATGGCACCACCTAGCCGGCCCCTAATAAATTGACACTTCCTCTCCAGAATGGGCAGTATTGATTTGATTTGATGTCATTGGTCATTTCAGTCATGTCCAACTCTTCACGACTTCATTTTGAGTTTTTTTTTAGCAAAGATACTGGAGTGGTTTGTCATTTATTACTCCAGTTCATTTTACAGATGAGGGACTGAGGGCAGTGGGGTAAAGGAACTTGTCCAGGGCCACACAGCTAGTAATCATCTGAAGTCAGATTTGAACTCATGAAAATAAGTCTTCCTGAATCCAGGCCCAGGGCTCTATGCACCATGGCACCACCCAGCTACCCCATAAGATTAGAGAGTAACACAGATAGTCTCTGAGGTCCTGTCCAGCTCTGGTCCTATAGCTCTGTAACCCTAAGAGCCCCATTACAACCCTGAGAGGTGTTTTATAGATAAGGAAAATGAGTTGGAGAGATTAAATAACTTATCCAAGATAAATTGGGCATAATTAGGAAGAAAAGCACAGCTGGGATGAGACTGTGCCTCCAGAATTGCCCGCCATGGTTCTTGCCCTTACATCCACAGAAGGGAATCCAGATTATGCCACAGTCATTTAGGAGCCGGATCTGACTGAGATGGAATTTGGTTTTAACCTTGCTTTATACCCTAGGAGTGTTCTGAAAGTGCTGTGTAAATAGAATTTAAAAAAATTAAACCTGACTCCTGAAAGGAGCCCTGAAGTGAATTCTTCTGCATAGTGCATAGTTGCTACTCTTTCTCTCATCATCCACTGCAGATGCTTTATCGATCTTGACTTTCATGTAATGGGCATCCTTACTTCAAGGGGCACCCATGGTTGACTTTCCAGTCACTGAGCCAAGTTTGTCCTTGGAGGTTCACTAACTCAAATTCAAGGCCTTCTTATTCTGTTCCAGATTCAAAAATAATTTTAAACAATTTGAAAATCTTTCAGCTATAGAGCTGTCTGTGCCCTGAGGCTGAATGTCAGAGGCACAGTTGCAATGAATTAAAGAAAACAAACAATCTCCTTAAGGGGGGCAAGGAGGAGATCTCATTCTGGGACTTGGGCCTCATTTGCTACTGTCTCCAGCACTCTGAGCTAGGCTCAGCAGGGGTAAAGCTGGGCACAAATGCTGTGATATGGAATGCCTTCCCTCCTCCCTTCTTCTTAGCTAAGTTCTACCCAAGGTCCTACTCAGGACCCACTTCCTCCCTGATGGTAACTCCAGTTCCCAAGACCTTTCTTGCTCTGAACACTTGAGGCCAGAGCAGTTCCACGAAGGTTACCTCTTAGCTGCTTTCTAGTTTTATCCTGTGCATTGATCTTTTCTCCCTGGCTATAGCATGAGTTGCTTGTGGGCAATGACCAGCCATATAGCACAACTCAGAGTAAATGTGACTCTTTGACTAGGAACGTAAACCTCTTGAGGTCAGGTACTCTTTTGTTTCTATCTTTGTCTTCTTGTGCCTAGCCCTTAATAAATGTTTACTTACTGATTTCTTTTCACGTAAGAAAATCAAACTCTCCTTCTTCCAAAGTGACCCTACTAGTGGAGCTCTCAGTATAGACAGGCTTTGCCTCATTGTCAGGACAAAGCTCAGAATCCAACGTGACCAGGAGCATATGACCCAGTTTGACTAACAGTACTTGTTTGTTGTTACTGTTATTCAGCCATTTTTCAGTTATGTCCAACTTTTTGTGACCTCATTTTGGGTTTTCTTGGCAAAGATACTGGAGTGGTTTTGCCATTTCCTTCTCCAGCTCATTTTACAGATGAGGAAACTGAGGCAAACAGGGCTAAATGACTTGCCCAATGTCACACAGCTAGTAAGTGACCAGCTGAGGCCAGATTTGAATTTGATCTTTCTTCCCACCTTCAGGCCCAGCATTCTATCCACTTCACCACCCAGCTGCCATTAGCAGTAGTAGGTAGGTCTTTTGGAGATTGGCCCTTGACTTTGTTTCTCATCTTTCCCTACCTGCTGATGGGAAACAGGAGAGCTCTTTCTGATGAGGAAACTACAGGAAGTGAAATGGAGCAAGAAGATAAGACAAAAAACTCACATTGATAATTACATCTGCAAATTCCTTCAGGACCCTGGATTGTAGTTTATCCAGATCTAATGACTTCAGCTCATTGAGAAAAAAGAACTGGTTACTCTCATATTATTTTCTCACATATCTTTAGCTTCAATTGACTGCTAATAATATTTGTCCTATACTTTCCAAACTGGAGATCATTCTGCTGGGCAGAAAAAAAAGAAGCAACATAGGAGTGGAGTAGTTCTGCCTTCAGTTATCTTAATCCCATCCATCCCAAGCAGCCATTTTTATCATTTCTTGGAGTTTATTTGAATCATTCTGCCTTCAGTTATCTGCAATCCATCTACCCAAGCAGCAATCTTAAGAATCATTTGATCTTGGAATGCTAGGTTTATATTTCAAGAGGAACATTAGGAATTATCTGATAAAACCTCAACATTTTATAGTTGAGAAACAAGATGACCAAAGAGATGACATGAATTAATTGTTCACAGTCAAGCAGGTCATAAGAAGTAGAACTGGAATTCAAGCCCAAAGAAAGTCCTGTTGTTTGAAATTGAGTATTCTTTCTTTAACAATATACTGCCTTCTGCCATCAAGGGAGCACAAGGTCTTTTTTTTGGCCTTAGGATTCATTAGTATATGATCAAAGTCACCACAAAAAACAACAATATAGAAGCAGATGGAGGATAAAAACAAGATTCACAGAAAACTTAGCAGGAGAACTTAAAGATGAACCTGGAGGAACAGCAAATAGATGAAAATGGAAAAGGTCTGTCAAGATTTTTGAGAACTCCGACCAACTGATTAGCCAAGATCAATCAACCATGATTCCAGAAAATCCATGATCCAGAATGTTGCTCACTTACTGGCAGAGAGAGGGGTGGACTCAATATGCACAGGGAGATGGGAATGTTGGACACAGCCAATGTGGGAATTTGTTTTGCTTTACTATTTTTATTTTTTCTAGGGTTTTGTTTTCCTTTTTTCTAGGAGAGGTGGGGTAAAGGAGAGTAAAAAGGAGAGAGGGCAAATGATTGTGTAAAAAAATAAAATTTAAAGCAAAAGTTTGGAGGCAGGACAAGGAATAGAGTTTCTAATCAGCAATTTTCAGAAACAATGCCAGTCCTTCAAAGGATGTTTGGTTTATTTCTTTACCTTGTGCCTATATCAACTTGTCATACCAGCCCTACATTTCTAGCAATGGAACTCCAACCTTTTCATCCTAAGCTATCTCATAGTCTGTTTGCTAGCCTTATGTCCCTAGGAAAGTAACTTAACTTTTATCTGCTTCAGTTTCCAGATCTGAAAAAAAGATAATTTTTGTACTACCTAATCCCAGGGTTATTGTGAAGAAAGTTGCTTTTTTTTTAATAACCTGGAACTCACCATGGAGATGTGAATTAATATTATTATCAATTCCCCAAATGATTATTTTTTATTACTTAAAAGAAATGGAATATTCTCTGTGAAAGAACGGGACCACCTTTTTATTGTCAATGGAGTATCTTTTATTATGAGGGCTTATAGTGTATTGGTATTGTAAAACTGTAATGATAATATTCTGGAAGAAAGAGAGAATCATCAGAGAATCTGGGGAAGTGAGAGGGACAGTTGAACGGTCAGAGAGTTTGTCATGATCAAAGAGATAAAAATGGCCACAAACACAGCTGCGAGGCTCAAACCTGAGATGTAGATTAGGGTCTCTGTTGCAGCTTCTAGCCCAATCTGAAGCCTGCAGTGAAATAACTAGGGCAGGAATCACAGACCAAAAGGCAGCCTGAACTCTTGTTAGCAGAGCTATCCAGCTGGCATCTCCTGAACCTTCAAATAGGGCCAGCACAACAGGTCTGCTGCTCAGACCCAAATCCAAGTCAAGAGGAATAATAATGGCTAATAATTACATGGTACTTACTATGTTCCAGATAGTATGCTAAGCACTTTACAATTTTTATCTTATTGCATCCTCACAGCAACCCTTGGAGTTAGGTATTGTTACTAATGCCCATTTTATAGATGAGGAAACTGAGGTGAACAGAGATTAAATGACCTGCCCATGGTCATACAGATAAGAAGAATCTGAGACCAGATTTGAACTCAGGTTTTCTTGACTCCAAGCCCAGTGCTCTATCCACTGCGTCACCCAGTACAGATGAGGAGGGCACAAATCGGACTTTATCTTGGATCAGACCACTTTGGGAATGCTAAAGTTTTGCAGATCTCCAGCCTGAGCTGTCCCTAAGGGCCTAGAATAATATACTGCTTTAAAAAAAAAAGAAAGAAAGCTGAAATAAGACCAGTTATTTTTATAAATCAAATGAAGGAATTAGAGAAAAAATTGGAAGAGAAATGAGAGCTTGTGTTGTTAAGCAAAATTGTCTCATTAGCATGGCTTTTGTTTCTTTTGAGTGGAAGTACTTTCAGCTGTTAAGTGCTAAGCCCCAGGCCCAGGGCCCTGTCAGGTGTGAAACCTGTGTGGGTGTGGATTGGTGACTTAGGAGGGGCCAGCTGGGGAACCAACGGTCTCTGGTCATTGAGGCGGGCCTTGAGAACGCCAGAAGCTCGGCTGCCGGGAGACAACTTCAGAGGCGGCGGCGGCGGAAGGTGTGGAGGCCAGAAGCTACGGAAGCCAGAAGCTGCGGAGGCGGGGCTTACCCGAGTGCGAGCAGGAACGTGAGGCCAGTGAACATGATTTGGCTAAATACTCTCTTGCTTTTCTTTGGCCT
>CM053622.1:307489031-307588255 GCA_028646595.1 Phalanger gymnotis
GGGCCTAAATAAATTTCTTGTTGTTTTCTCCTTAGAGAATCTCTCATACCTTGCGATTTCGGACCATTCAAACATATACATGATTATATTTGAGATCATAAATTCGGCCTTCCTACTACAGAGCTACAGAAGAAAGAATTGAAAAGAGAATTGATAGTTTGACCCAAGCAACAAAGTCCCTAAAAATAGACCAAATAGAAGCAATGACTCCATAAGACAACAATAAATATCAAAATAGATATATTTAAAAAGAAAGATATAAACAAAGTCAAAAGACTACAGAAAATAGGAAAAAATATAAAGTATCATAGCAAAAACAACCTGGAAAACAGACCAAAGAAAGATAATTTAGGAATCATTGGGCTACCTAAAAGCCATTATCCCCCTGCCCCCCCCCAAAAGAAAAAAGAAACATAAAAGAAAATTGCCCAGATCTTTTAGAACATGGGACAAAATAGAAATAGAAAGACTCTACTGAGTCTAAAAGAAACCCCCAAAAGAAAGCTTCCAGGAACATTATAGACAAAGCTTATTGGTCAAAGAAAAAAATATTGCAAAAAGCTAGAAAGAAACAATTCAATTACTGGGAAGCCTAGGCAAGATCACACAAGATTTAGTAGCCTCTACTATAAAGAAGTAGAAAGCTAAGAAAAAAAAGTAGAGAGCTTAGTACACAATATTCCAAAAGCAAAGAATACAGACTTAAAGGTTATATAATTAAAGCATTTAACTTACCCAGCAAAACCAAGTATAATCCTACCAACAAAAAATTGACCATAAATGAAATAGAGGACTTTCAACAATTCTTGATGAAAAGACCATAGCTTCGTAGAAACTTTGAAGTTCAAAAATAGGAGACAAGAGAAACATTAAAAGGTAATATAAATAAACAATAATAATGGACTAAACAAAGATAAACTGTTTCCTAATATGGGGAATTGATGCCTGAAACCTTCTTGAATCCCATCATCATCATCAAAGGTTATAGAAAGAGTATAATTAGAAGAGACCTGGGAGTGGTTCTATTATGTCCTGATGATTTTAAAAGAAGAATGGAAAGGAAAGGCAAGAGAAATACACTGGAGAGCAGGGGGAGAAGAGAAGAAGGAAGGGGAAAGTTATCTCACATAATCAGCACATTCAAGAAGAAGTCTATGCATAGAGGTTGTTGTTGTTGTTTGTCCTTTGTTCTCTAGGAGGATCATGAAATCAGAAACATGACACCATGAAATGCAAGTGAATTAGATTTAAGTGAGGAAGACTGTGCAAAGTCACCAGCCTCACTTTCTCCTCCAGAGCCATCTGGGTCCAGTGGCCGGATACAGATCAAGACAACTGGAGATGGCCCAGTGGGAGACCTTGGCCTTTTCAAGCTAAGGTCTTCAACAGGTCTCAGTTTTACTGAGGCAATACCCATTCAGTGATCAAGACTAGGTAAGAAATGAGGCAGAGAATGGCCTCTTTTACTTAGTCAAAAAAAAATCCATGTGGGAAGGGAAGACCTTGAGGGTTTCTGGCCAAAACAGAAAAAAAAATTGTTATTTACATTCACTCTGAGCCAATCAGGGCCCAAACAATGGGCAACATAGCTCTTTCTCTCCTTCCCTCTTTCTTTTCTTCTTTCTTTCTCTTTCTTTTCTTCTTTGTCTTTCTTTTTTTCTACCTTTCTTTCCCCTCCCTCTGTCCACAAAGGATATCATACCCTTACCTGCAGATGCTCTGCCTAAGGAAATGTAAATTTTGATTAATGCAATCTCACGAAATATCTTGGGGTTTATAGACTAGACTTCTTTCTTAAGGACCATTCCTCAAACCCAAATCACTCTGGCTTTCACCGATTGGCCAACAATAAGACCCAGGCCAAGCCCCACTTGGTCATACAAAGAGGAAAGGTTAGGTGAACAGCTGATACTTGAACCTTATTCTCATTTGTATTTGTCAATGTAGAAAAGAATATATATACCATACAGAAATACATTTCAGTAAATAGAGAATAAGAAGGAATAAGAAAGGTAGATTGAGAGAGGGATTAATTCTAAGCAAAACCATCTCTGAGGATATACAAGATTTGCAGCAGGTCTTTTTGTGGGGGAAAAGAATTGGAAATTGAGGAAGTCTTCTATCAATTGGGGAATGGCTGAATATGTTATGACATATAAATGTGATAAGATACTATTGTATCAAAGGAAATGATGAGAGGAACAGTTTCAGAGAAACTTGAGAAGACTTGTATGAACTGATGCAAAATGAAGTGAAAATAACCAGGAGAACAAGTTTTAAAATGGTAATAGGATTGTAAAGACAAAAAACTCTGAAAGATTTAGAAACTCGGATCAATGTAATTACCAACCAGGATTCCAGAGAATTCATGATAAAACATGCTATCCACCCCTTAATAGAAATATAAAGGATTCAGAGCACAAATTGAGACTTTTTTTAACACGATCAATGTGGGAATTTCTTTGACTTGACCATTCATGTTCATCACAGAGGTTTTGTTTTTCTTTCTTTCTCAAGTGGAGGTAGAGAGTAGATGGGAGGGAGAAAAGGTAAATTTTTGCTTATTAAAAAAATCTAATTTTATTTTTTAAAATTAATCACAGGATTTGGCAACTGATTGGATGTGTGGGGTAAGTGAGAGTGAGAAGCTGAGGATAACATTGCAGTTGCACATCTCATTGACTGGGAAAATTGTGGTAGAGGGAATGATAAAGAGTTCTGACATAGACATATTGAGTTTGATATGCCTATGGAACATCCAGTTCAAGACATCCAAAAAATAGTTGTTAATGCAGAACTCTTAGGAGAGAGGTTAGAGCAAGATATATAACCATAGATATAGGAATCAGTACAAATTACTCTCCTGATTGATAAGAAGAAAGGTGGTCGGTCAGAAATCTCTTTTGTGGAGGAAAGTAGGAGTTGTACTCCAGGGACAGAAGATGTGGAAGTCCTAGGAAGGTCCATTATTAGGAATTCTGAAACCTGGGGCAATGAAGACTAGAGAATATGGGGATAGACCATAAAGCCATCCAAAATAATAGGACAAGGTAGGGCCAGGCCAGAAAGGAACTCCCCTGGATTGCCTGAGGAGTTCAAAATATCACCTCCAGGATTCAGCAGCTTTTACTTCCAATGATCCATGGGTGTCTTTCCTATGAGCCACTCAGGACTGAATGTAATCATATCCTGGGAGTGGCATGTACCCTCAGGAGTCTAGCCCATGAGTGACACCATACAGCAGAAGGATCCTCAAAACCTTCAATTCTTCTAATTCCAGGATATAGACAAGGTGAAAGCACAGCAGGCATCTCCCCACTATCTCCGCTGAAGACATAATGAGAACTTACGGCAGACATAAAAGACTTTGATCCATTAGCCATGGGAGATCCACTCCCAGCTGCTGGATGTAATGGCCAGATCCTGTAGAGGGAGCAGCCTGCTAGAAGAAGCAAATCATTTTCTGCCAATAGGAGGCCTGCGACTCAGCGAAGGCCTAGGACTATCAACGGCTGGGAGGATGGGCAGTTCAGCTGCTGCCCCAGCTTCTTTATCCCACTCAGGCCACCCATCCTGTACTACAGATTCTTTTTATACTGCCCCTCTTTGCTATGACAACCTTCTTTTTTGCTGAGTTATGGTGGTTCGTTCTGAAACTTTTGAAACTATTCCAGAAAAAGTCATCTCTGTACTTCTTGGATGTTGGGAGTTGGTTAACTGGAAGGAATGGTTTTTACAGCAGAAGCTTATGCCTTGTCTAAGGCTTGAAAGAATCTAGTCCAGATAAGATATTTAGGATGATAATTTTCTCATCTTAAATCTCAGGGCCAGTTCACTTCAAAGGCCTAACCGATGTTTAAAGCAGAATATGTAGGAATGTTACCTGCTATGAAACCCCATTGATACCCTAATTGATCTTCTAAAGCTTTACCTCTGGAAGTTTTGCTGTGAGATTTCTGTGAAAATAGGAATGTGCTTTTTGAAACGTATACCTAGAAAAAACTGGTGGAGCTAGGTCTGTGTCCCAAAAAGATAAAAAACAAAAAGGAAAAGGACCCATGTGTACAAAAATATTTATAGCAGCTCTTTTAGTGGTGGCAAAGAACTGGAAACTGAGGGAATGTCCATCAGTTGGGAAATAGCTGAACAAGTTGTGGTACATAATTGTGATGGAATATTACTGTGGTATAACGAATGATGAGCAGAATGCACTCAGGAAAAACCTGGAAAGATTTACACAAACTGATGCTAAATGAGGTAAGCAGAACCAGGAGAACAGCGTACACAGTAACAGCAATATTTTATGATGTCAACTGGGAATGACTATTCTCAGCAATACAATGATCCAAGACAATCCCAAAGGACATATGATGAAAAAAGCTATCCACCTCCTGAGAAAGAACTGATGGAGACTAAATGCAGATTGAAGCATACTATTTTTCACTTTCTGTATTTTCTTGTTTGGGTTTTTTTTGGAGGTGTGGGGGTGGAAATCTGTGTTTTCTTTAACAACATGACTAATATGGAAATATGTTTAGTATGCCTGCACATGTATAACTCATATCAAATTGCTTGTCTTCTCAATGGGGGGGGAGGAGTAGAGGGAGTGAGGGAGAGGATTTGGAATTCAGAGTTTTTTAAAAAGGAATGTTAAAAATAGTTTTTATATGTAATTGGGGGAAAATAAAACATTTTTAAAAGAAATTTAAAAACAAAGAGTAGTGAAGAAAATATCTTAAAAGATATACTCCGCAGAATTAGAGCCAAGGAGGAAGAAATCCTATCTGCATTAGACAAATGGTTAGGGAAATAGGACAAGTTTTTTTTTAAACTGAAGGGAGGAGTCTGGTTGTTTTTCTATTAGATACTAACATCTAAATAGTCTGCAACAGCCAGCTTGGAGAGGAAAGAGCACAGCTTATGGGGCAAAGGTCATCCTTTCCTTCCCTAGTTCTGGTTTTGACTACAGAGTGGAGCAGAGGAGAGAAAATTTGTCTGCGATGAAGCATCCAGGAAAAAAAATGTGAGCAGGATTGATGTCAACAGACTGGGCTGAGGCACCCAGAAAATCAGACCTCGAAGTGAAGGAAAAAAGGGAGGGAGGGGAAGGAGAGGGGGAGAAAGGAAGGCAAGGAGGGAAATAATGATGAAAGTGTACAAGGTACACAAAGTTGGGGTTAAACAATCCAGATTAGAACAGCTGTCAGTGAACTTGAGACAGACTGTGCTCTTCACAAGAGGATGAGGCATTCCGTATTTTAAAGGTCAGTCAACTCCACCCCTTTTTGTAGTAGGTGGTGCCGTAGGAAGTCCCTCAGTATACCAGTCATCTCAGTTTTACACATTAACTGAGAGCTACAGGCATTCCTCAAACAGGAAACAGCAACTTAGTAGGAAGTTTGACAGGGGTTTGGACTCCAAAATAGAAAGAGACAGAAAGGCTAAAGAGAAAGGAATCTTTCCTGTATTTGGAAAAGAAGAGAGAGAAAGAGAGAGAGAGAGAGAGAGAGAGAGAGAGAGAGAGAGAGAGAGAGGAAGGGAGGGAGGAAGAAAGAGAGGAAGAAAGAAAGAGAGAAAGAAAAAAGGAAAGAAAGAAAAATAAAGGAAGGAAGAAGGAAGGAAAGGAGAGAGAAAGAGAAAAAGAAAGAAGGAAGGAAGTGTAGTAGCAGTTTAGATTTGAAGATCTTTCCCATCCATTAACAGGCCATGTCACCTGCTTACACAGGAAGCCTAACCTAATTCACATGTGGTGGGAGGAGCTTCCTGACAAGAAAAGGAAGTTATGTCACAGGAAATGCTGAGAGAGAGAGAGAGAGAGAGAGAGAGAGAGAGAGAGAGAGAGAGAGAGAGAGAGAACAGTTATGGCTGCTAATGGCCACCGTTGTAATGGTTAGAACTAAACAGGATGACTTAGCTGTGCTGTGAGTTTGTTTTTGGGGAAGACCCCAACAGGGGGTCAGAGAGGTTTTGGGATGGTGAGGATCCATGTTGTGATGTCATGTTTTGGGTTCCTTGCTGTTACAATGAAGTGGGCTAACTGGCTGTGGGAGCTGAACATTTGGTTATGGGATATGGTTCTCTGGTGTCTGAATAAGTGTTATATTTCTACCTTCTATATGGAGAGTCTCTCATACTTTGTGATACAGAACCACATAGGCATTTGACAATTATCATCCACATTGTTATTATTGCCTTACTGATATAGAAAAGAAAGAAAGATAGGAAGGAAGAAAAAAAGAAAGAAAGAAATGCTTTAATAACTAGGCTTCCTCAGACAGGGTAGAGCCCATGAATACTGTAGTAAGTACTGTTTCTCTATATATATGTCAATAGAAATAGAGACAGATGTGGAGATAGCATGTGACATAGTAGATAAAGGACTAGCCTTAGAGTTAGGAAGACCTGTTATTCAAGTCCAGCTTCTGAAGCTTACTAGCTGTGTGACCTTAGCAAGTCATTTTATCTCATTGTCTCCAAACAATTCTAAAAGACTACAAGATAGATAGATATATATATATATATAATATATATACATATATATATGGAATCCATTGGAACAAATTAAAAATCAATATATTTATATAGTAGGTAAGGATTATTGGGGCTTTTTGTTTGGTTGGTTGGTTTTGTTTTGCCTTTTTAAAGGACTGGTATATACATAATTTCTAGTTAACTAGGCCTACAAGTTTATATAGAATAGTAAGTAAAGATGTTGAGTTTCATGGCTGAATAGGGCTTAGAAGTCTCTGGAAGGGACAAAGGAGATGATTGCCATGTCAAGTTGATCTAAAGTCCTGTAAAGAATCTTTAGAAGACAACTATCTTCCACAGCTTGGTTTCTTTGGCAAGGGCGAATCAAGAAACACATTCTGAGTGCCCTTTACATTCTAACAATCCTTATCTTAGGACAGCAGTTTTTAACCTTTTTTCTATGTGTGTCATGGACCCTTTAGACATTCCAGTGAAGCCTATGGACTCCTCCACAGAATAACATTTTTAACATATAAAATAAAATATGTAGGGCTACAAAGGAAATTACTTATGAGGATATACAATTATCAAAAATACTTTTAAAAAACAAGTTCAGGGGCAACTAGGTGGCGAAGTGAGTAGAGCACCGGCCCTGGAGTCAGGAGGACCTGAGTTCAAATGTGGCCTCAGACACTTGAAACACTTACTAGCTGTGTGATCTTGGGAAAGTCGCTTAACCCCAATTGCCTTGCCTTCCCCTCTCCAAAAAAAAAAAAAGAATAAGAGCATCTGGGGCAGCTAGGTGGCACAGTGAATAGAGCACCAGCCTTGGAATCAGAAGGACCAGAGTTCAAATCCAGCCTCAGACACTTGACACACTAGCTGTGTGACTTTGGGCAAGTCACTTAACCCCAATTGCCCTGCCTTCCCACCTCCAAAAAAAAAGGCTCAGAGATCACTGGTTAGGAACCCCTGCCTTCCAACGAGAACTCTGAGTTCTTTTTCCATGTTTTTGTTGTGTTTTATTTTTCCCCTAGTCATCCAGGAAAGTTCTCTATTAAGGTCATGTCTCATGATGGTGTAGAGGTGACCCTTGCTGGGGTCTTGAAGGGTCTGCCCATGGATCACAAGTTCTGGCAAATTCTACAAAACTTCAGGCTTAAAGGTTGATCTGTCATTTGAGGACCAACCTGGTTAAATTCAGATGGGCTCATCACCAGAAGACTGGTAACCAAGCAATGAATTGTTCAGGCCACAACAAGGGCCATGTGTTACAGTGGAGAGGCTGCTGCAGTGGGGGTGAGAGCACATGGGTTTGAATCCAGCTGTGCCATTTATTCCTTATGAGTCTCTTGGGTAAGTCATTTAACTTTTCTGGTCTTTAGTATCTTTATATGTAAATTGAGGGGATTAGATTAGAAGACCTTTGAGGTCCCTTCCAGCAATATAATTCTATGAACTCTGTGAAATCATTTGGTAAAATGGAGAAGCATTGTAATCTATGTTGGTCTAGGTCAAGAGATTCTGCACCTGAGGTCCATGGACCCCTAGGGTTTGGTTTAGTTTGGTCTAGTTTGTTTTTTTTAGATTTGAGAGTCTATGAAATTGGATGGGAAAAAATACATCTTTTTTTAAACTAACCTCTAACTGAAATTTAGCATTTCTTTCAATGATGAATGTAAGCAACAAAACATTATTCTGAGAAGGGGTCCATAGGTTTTACTAGGTGGCCTATGAAACACATAATGGTTAAGAATATCTAATAAAAAGCATACAAAGCAATAAAATTGCAAATTCTTAAAAGAGTGGGATGAAGATCCAACAACTTTCTTTTGAAAACCCCCACTTTGGGCTTAGAAAAGAGGGAAAAGGACTTAATCACACCTTGGCCAAGAAGAGATAGACTAGGAATGGGGCAGTTCCCAGGAAGAAGCTGGAGAACCATCAGAGAGTTAAAAAATTCAGGTTCTAAATGTGGCTAATAACCTGTGAATTTTGATCACTTCCTGGCTCCCCCTCACTTGTAGCACAACGTGTGTGACCTGGTAGAAATTCGGGATTGTAGTCTAGGTAACTTCTCCAAGCCCCTTTTGGCTCTAGGAATCTCTCTGCACCATATGCCTTTACCCAGTGGGCACCACTTCTGCGCTAGTCATTGCATGAGGGTGAAACAACTCATTTCTGTTTGCCATATGTCAGTTTTGAGTCTTTCCTACTTACCAAGGATTTCCAGGAGAAACCCCATAGTTTCATTCTTAATTTCATTCTGTCTTGAATGGTTCTCTCATTACTGTTGAGTCTTGATTCCCCAACTAGACTATAAATTCTTCAAGAGCAGAGACTGTGTTTTTATTTCTCTGCAGAGGTGTGCTGGTCAAAGTTTAACAACTGATTCTCTTTTTTTAAATGTACACAGGACATATTTTTAAGTTGAATCTGCATTTTTAACATTTTCTCTTTCATCTTCTTAAGTCTATATGATCAACAAAATAATAAGACAAGCCCTGATTTGTTATCGTTGTCCAGTCATTTTCAGTCATGTCTGACTCTTTGTGACCCCGCTTGGGGTTTTCTTGGCAAAGATACTGTAGCGGTTTGTCATTTCTCTCTCCATCTCATTTTACAGATGACAAAACTGAGGCAAGCAGGGTTAGGTGACTTGCCCAGGATCACACAGCTAGTCGGTCTCTGAAGCCAGTTTTCAACTCAGGAAAATGAATCTTCCTGAATCTAGGCCTGGAACTCTACTGTGCCACCTAGCTGCCCTGTGCTACTTATTTCCAAGGTGTAATGGCTCACACTGAAAATTTGGCAATTGGCTCTTGCAAGCCTATGTGAGCTGGCTTCAGTATATAGCTCCTTGTCTGTATCCCACACAGCATCTGCCACAGGGATAGACACATAGGAGGTTTTCCATAAACACTATTGATTGATTAGATATGGGACACCACTGGGACCCGTATCTTGTTAGCTAAAATATCACTATACTCAGTCCAATAATTTCCTTCAAACCCCACCCCCAAGGGTCTTCCAGCACATTTATTTATCCATTCATTCACACAATCAAAATGTTTATTTAATTCCATATATTTCCTTAGTAGGGGGCAGCATGGCTTCGTGGTTAGAGAGCTGGCCTTAGAGTCATGGTCATGAAAGTAGGTTTAAATCTCAACTCCAAAAATTATTGTATAAGCTGAGAGAAGTCACTTAACCTCAATGTGTCTCAGGTACTGCCAGGTACTCTATCCCTACTAGGAATTTTTTTTCTAAGTCATAGACTGGTCGATGGAGGGAATTGTCACACAGAGAGTTTCTTCCAAAATCTCAGATATGTCAAGCATTCACCAAAGTATGCACATGTTTAAATACACACAAATATACACTTAAGGGTATATCGGTCCCCCCTCTGGGCTTCAGTTTCCCATATCCCTTGATTATCTAAGTATTTTCTCTCAGAGTAATGGGATACCAGGGGATAGAAAGAAAATACTCTGATTCACAGACTCATCTATCCATCCCCCACCCTTCCTATGCCACCCTAGTAAACAGTAAGAGTCGATAGTGTTGAATACCCATGGGAGACGCAAGTGACCAGATTCGCAGTTCTCTTTCCAGATGAAACTTTGGGATTCAGTTTATTAGGTAGAATTAATGGCCTTTCAAACACAGTGACAGAAGCAAAAATACCCTGATTACAATTTTAGGCATGGCTTTAGCAGCACCAGGCCTCAGGATCACACCTCTGAGTTAACATCACACAAGAAAATTTTTGCAAACTGGCTCCAGGAAACAAAAATCCTCAGGAAAATAAGATAGATACAGTGGCTTTCCATCCCCCTTTAAATGGGATAAATTCTTTCCCCCAATTTTCCCTAACTCCTAAAAAATGCTGATAAAGAGATGCTCACTCTTAGCAAAAGTCTGTGGTCCATAAACAGATTCAATTCTTCCATGCCATAGAAGCATTGCTTTCTATTGAAAGAAACATCATCAAAAGTTTCATTTTTCCTCTTCACTAGGAAAAGCCTCTCATTTGGGGAATTGGGGAAGTGGGGGGAGAACTGGGGACGGACAAATTGCAGGGAAGTAAGAATACATAGGGCCCAGTACTGTGACAACCTCACAGCCTTACAAAGAGCCCACTCAAGCATAAGTGAGATGTAAGGATATCCATCCTTGTGGGACTCAGAGGCTAAATATTCAGCAGGAAATGAGGGAAGGGAGCCACATAGAGTATGCACCACCGAGTAAGACAAGGAACAGGAGGGTTCCAGATATTTCCACTGGAACCTATGCTCACCCAACATTTCTTGCACAGTTGTTTTCAGGGGTTTTTTTTGTCTCGTTTTGGTTTTTTTTTTTTTTGCATCAACTTGAAACTATACTATAGAACAACCTGGTTTTGACAGTCACTGAGATTAACTGATAGATTTCTTTAAAATATATTTTTATATGTATACATGTATATCACAGTTAAACCAAAAAAAAAGGTTTTTAAGAAGAGTTATGGCTTTCTAAAGGAACATTCAGACAAGTCCAGAAAGGGAACTGCAATATACAACAGAGTTCACTCTACTGAGGCAGCTCTGATGCCTGTCTAAATCAACCCAGGCAGAGTTGTCTTTTCTCAGAAGTAGCCAGAAACAAGAGGCCTTGCACAAAAGCAAACTGTTGTTAGAATCGTATCTTGTGGTGGAAAACACTGTGGCAGCCAGCCCCCGAGGCTGAGAGAACTAGATCTGGCTCCAACATGGGCCATGTTGGCTGGCAAGTAAAGGGAGGAGGTAAGGAGTTCTCATTTTCCTATGAACCATCCCAAGCCTAAGGGTCACCAGTCCTGAGATTTGGGCTAGTCTGTGAGAATGTGATGGCTCAGCCTAACCACATTCCTGGTTTACTAGGACCCCAAGCTGAGAGAAAGTTGCAGGGATTGCTGGCTCAAGAGGCACAGTGGTCAGAAACCATTGTGAGCTGTCCGTTCAGGACCATTGCTGCCCTGCCTCTCAACTTCATTCCTGCAATGGTGCTACTTGCACTGGTCATTTTCTCAAATAAATTCTTACCCCATGAAATTCTTGGTATCACACAAAACTTAGGGTAGACAAAGATCAAAGATGAATGAAAATGTTTCAAGATAACTCCTGATGAGTGTTCCTGCCCCTCAGCAAACAAGCTAAAACCTATCTCTGGAGGTGGAACAGGTCAAGTATGACCCTCCTCCCCACCAAAAAAAACCTTCTCAACCTTACGTTATTGAAAATAGTCTACCTGCATTTAATATCACAGGCCTACCCCAATCCACTTCGATATCACCAACGCTGATTACAAATCTTTCTTTGGTTCACCAATATCGATCCTCATTGGTACGAGTACCAGACTAGGAAGCAAATGATTTATTCTCTTGGGTTTCAGACCCAGGAACGCGAACTTGAACATTTGCTCCTCGTGCTTCAGTTTCCTCCCTTTTTAAATGAGGATGATAACCCCTGCCTTTCACATATCACAAGGACATTGTGAGGATCAAGCGAATGCCATGAAGACACAAAATATTGTTACTGGCGTTATTATTATCTGTTTGGAGTACCAGCTTTGCTAAAATGGATGCTACCTGCACTCTTCTCCATGAGCAAAAGACATTAATCCATCCAACAAATGAGCCTGTGTCTTGGCATGATGCCAAATGACCCACGGTCTTGGCAGAGCAAGTAATAATGTAAGGAGTCTGCTGGAGAACCAGCGTGGTATATAGTAGAGAGAGCATTGGACTAGGCAGCAGAACACAGGAGTCTTAGTCTTGGCACACCATCTATAAAACGAAGAGGATGAACTTTACCTTTAAGGTTCCTTCCAGCTCTTATAATCTATGATCCTGGCAATCTGCCTATAAAATGAGAATAATGCACATCCTTTCTACCTCATTGAGTACTGTGAAGATCAGATGGGAGGTTAGAAATGAAACATGTAAAAGGCTATAAACATAAATATAAGGGATTGCTATTACTCATTTGATAAGCACTCCTCAGAAAAGAGGACCATGCTCAGAAGTCAGCCTGGCTGCTAAGTGTTCCTTCCTCCTCAAGCCCAGCACAAGTTTAGGACCAGCACTGGAAGCAGAGGTGGAGAAAGAGGAGGGAGGAAGATGCCCTGATGCCAGCATTTTGTCAGTACAGAATCTTCCATGAAAGAAGTGTGAGTAAATAAAATGAGAATACACTCTCTCCCTCTTGGCAGAGGCAACTCAAACCCTCTGACTTCTAAGGGCTGACTCTCAAGAGAAGAGTGCAAGTTAAAATTAGTTTATATATACAGTCCTGAGAACAGGCATCCTTCCTTGGCAAATCAACCAATTTCATGTACAAATGGATTTATGGATAAATGAAACTTGCCCTCTAAACACAAAATCTTTTTTTTCTTTATTCGACCATTTTGGAAGGAAATTTCCCTAAAACAGACTACTATATTTTTATTTTCTTACACAGAAGATAAAGGACATGATCTTGCTAACTCACTGGTCATTTTGCTACCCTATAATTCAGTGAGAAGCTCTCTTCAGTGACAGTACCTGGACTTTGTGATGTCCATTTGGATCAGGAGAGGTCATTTCCTTACTTATTTCTGGATTTTCATAGCTATTCCCTATAATTTTAAGTTGCCAGATCATATTTTCCTTGTTCTAATAAAACTCTAATGCCTCCTACAACAAAAGCTGTCCATCAAGGTACTGGTGCTAGAAAATCTAGTGCAGAACTTTGAAATAGCAGACCCAGCTAAATTCTTCCTGGAGCACCCTCACCCTTACTCATCACTGATGTAAGGATCTACTCCCTAAGGGAGAGAAACCTGGGAACAGTGCAAGATGGGGCTGAGGTAGGAACCCAGTTCTCACAGTGGCTTGTGTCTATGCTAGTTTGTGGGGAAGGAACACATGGAAAGGGAAAAGGATTTTACCTTGCAAGGTCCACTGTCCCATTTCTGTTTAATGTCTTGATTCCAACCTTTATGTTTTCCACCTGCAGATTGCAGTGGGCAGAGCATTTGAACAGGGAGTCCAGAGGCCTGAGGTATGGTCCCAGCTCCGCTATTGACTCTCATTCTTCTTGTACATGCCCTGTGGTTCAGCCAGACCAGTGGCCTCATTGTCCCAGGATATCATGCTCACTCCTGCCTCTAGGCATTTATTCATGCTGTTTCTCCCATGTAAAATATCCTCCCCTCTCTTTTCCAAATCCTATTTCTCCTTGTGCTAAATGAAGTACAAATGACCATGCACTCAGTAAGCTCTCAATAGATATTTGTAGAGCAAACATCCACCTCAGCCCAGGGCCTTCCTACCTCTGAGCTCCTAAGCCCCGTGTGTCCCAATTATTTGCATCCATCATCCATGACTTTGTACTATTTTCTTTTTCTGATGTGTGTAGGTATGTCTTGTCTCTCCCCCGAGACCATAAGCTCCATGAGAGCAGTAACAATGTCTTTTGCCTCTCTGTAACCTCACAGCACCTACAGCAATGTCTTACATTTAGTAGGCATTAAATAAATATTTGTTGATTGGCAAATATTTGACTTACTTTATGAATCCTTGAGCAAACCAGTCAGCTAGCCTATGCTTCAGTTTTCCCATGTGTAAAAATGAGGAAAATAATAACTTTTCCCTACCTACTGTACAGGGCTGTAGTGAGCTTCAGATAAGATAATGCACCTTATTTGGGATTTGAGAAGCATAAAGTACTATACAGATGTAAAAGATGATAATGAGAATGATGGTGACAATGACAACTGCATGAGGAGAGCAGCGATTTGGGCATAAGAATATAGAACAAAAATTATCAGCTCTACCCTGTTACTCCAGTATTGCTAAGTAAAGCTCCAGGGTAATCTATAAGGCCTGGTGCTAGCTGCCAGGGGTATGCTGGGAGTTTAAAGGAATTTACCCTAATCCCAAAAGCAAGTAAACCTAGGGACATTTCTGCCAGAGAAAGGGGAGAAATAGTAAAAAAGACTGGCTTGACCTGAGGGAGTCTTGCTGTGCCGGCTTGGTGTTGGCTGGGTGTTTGACTTACAAAAGAGCTGAAATAGCCCTGAGGTGATGGGCTGGCTCACCCAAAAACTGTAAACACTCACCTGAGTGAAGGAGCCAGTGAGAAGCTATAATTTAAGGAGGAAGCAACAGGAAGCTCAACAAAGAAAGCAGCCTAGCAAATTACATCAGTAGCTCTGTGAGGAAATGGTGAGTGGTAGCCTCTGAGAAAGAGAAAAGGTTAGCCAGGATGCAACCCTAGGTGCATGATTTGTTCTTCTGATTCCAAGAAGTAACCTTGGCTTTTTGCTTTGCCAGCAGAGAAAAATCTATGACTGGCCCTTTCCAACTCGAAAAGGACTTGAATACGGAACTGGCAACAGATTTTGTGTCTATTGTGTGAAGACCAGCTTGGCTAAATTTGCAGGGGCCAGTGATCTTAAGGTTACCATCAGTTGATAAAATCTTTTGGCCCCTCAGGAACTCATGAAGACTGTCATGGAAGGGTATGGAATGCATGGAAGGGTAGTGATTTATACTGGGGGAGGAAGCACCCACACAAATCTTTTGAAACTTGGAAGTAATGAAATGTTATTAGTCCTTCACTGGAATTAAAGTCGGCCTTTGAGTAACTTGCCTTAATTTTCTTTTCTTAAAGCTTATAGATTTAGAAAACAAATGTCCTGTAGGCATTTGAGAAGCCTTCAATGTAATGCTACTTCAGTGACTTCAGGGAATACATTGTGAACACAAAGAAGCAAGGGAGCTTCTTCCTTAAACACCAGACATGCTATATGGTCATGCATCATGGAATACCACGACTGCCAAAGAATCAAAATTGCAGGCTGCCTGAATGGCAATGGGAGGATACATTGGTAAGTATAAGTAGGCTGCTGCACATCTCCAACAACACATAATAGATAGGGAGCCACACTTGGAACCAAGATCTAGGTTCAAGTCTTGCCTCAGATTTATTGGCTGTGTGACAAGTTACCTAACCTCTTTGTACCTCAGTTCCTCACTTATAAAAATGAGTGGGTTGCAATTAATATGTTTCTAGAGTTCCTTCCATCTCTATCAAGGCCATGTTTGCCTAAAAAAAAGCAGGTAAGTTAGACACGTGAGGAGGGCAAAGGATAACTGATGGGAAAGTTACATGCTACACTGTACTAAGACCCATGAAATATAAAGCGCCCCAGAGGAAGGTGTCCTGAGCATTTGGTGGATCCTTTATCAACAGGCTGGAGGAGGACAGGGACAACCATCGGGGAGGATAAGAAGGCATAGAATACTTGTAAGCTGTATTAGTAGAGGCAGTATCCACATCAATGCAAGTTTCTAAGTATAGTAGAAAGGAATAGCTGCGACTCAGGGACCCTGGAAATCCCAATGGACTGGCTGGCATTATGGAAATTTGCTATGGGGAAGGCTAATTGTCCTAACTATAGGGCTCCTGACAGATCCACAAACCCAGATGAGAATCCCGGAGAGGTTGTCAGTAGGTGGAAAGAGCACTGGTATCTGTAGAGAGAAGACATGGGAAAACTGAGAGTTCCCAATACCTTCTCCTAGGCCTTGTGCTTCACTTCATGTAAATCACCCACCCAGGGCTTCCTGTTTAGGAATTAAGTACCACCTCCCCATGACTTACCCCCACTGGGTCAGCTTGAATGAACCAAGTGAGTTGACTCAGTATTTCCCTCATATTCTATTTCTCTCCCAGTGTGAAGACCCTTTTGCTATATAGGTATAAGAACACAGAGCAAAGCCTAAGAGTGCCACTATTTACCTAAAGAACAATTTAAGGAGTTAGGGCAGAGGGAGGGATAGTTCAGCTATTCACTGGAGAGAGAAAGAATCTTTTGTTTTACTAAATATTAGGTGGAGAATAGGAAGTGTTTATTTAAGTACCAAGTGACTCACCTGGTATCCTTAAAATAGTATTTGATTGACAAAAAAAAAATTCAATTTACACGCCACTTCTCAAGAAAATGCCTAGCACACAAAGAGAAATAAAAGAATAGCCTCGCTACAATAAGACTCCCCTCAAGATACTTCACTGGCAATTAACTTTCAGATCTCAGTGTCACTAAACTACACATACACACACACAGCCCTCCCTACGTTCACCACCAAGGCAGGCTTTCATGACCTCAGCCAGTGGGTTCTTAGGGTCTGGAAGGGTGGTCTCGGCAAAAATTGGGAAACCTAAATTTGACTTCTAGCTCCACTGCCATCTACCTACTACCTGTGAGACCTACTGTGTTACCATACTACTGTGTGATGATTCTCTTCCCCTTCTGTAAGCCTCAGTTTCCCCACATCTATAAAATGAGAAGAATAATCTCCGAGGATCCTTTCATCTCTAACATCGTATGCTCTGTGGCCACCCATGATCTGAGGTGGATTTAAGGAGGTTATAATTATTAGCAGCCATCGAGGGCACCAAACAGGGGAACAGCTGGGCTTGATGCCAGCCCAGGAACAAAGAATGTAATAAGTGAAGGAGCCACGGTACCTCCCAGAGGGTAGAATTAGCCTTAGCTTGCTGGAGGGTTTGCCAGGACAGATAAAGAGGAGGAATAGGGACAGAGTGGTCTCCCCTTTTAGGTGGTTCCAGCCCTATGGCCTTCAATGGCCTTGGGTTCTCTATAGGTTTCCACGTTCCGGACACTTGAATTCTTTGTTTTGTTTGCTTTCCCCTTAGTTATTTTGATATTATGATCTTGAAAAATCTCAAATCTTGTCTGAACTGAGCTAAGGAGGCAGGGTCTGAATTATAGGATGATCAGGGCTCATCTAGAAGCCAAGTATGGTGGAAGAGACAGTGGCAAGGTGGCCCCAGTTAGATCTAGGGGTTCCTGGTCTACTAGAAAAAAAGGAAAAATCTCAAATAACTGTTGTGCCCTAGGATCTCTCCAGGAAGGTTGTTCCTCTCCTGGCTGGGAGTATTTTCTAATACATTCTTAA
The DNA here is from genome assembly GCA_028646595.1 of Phalanger gymnotis. Lineage (NCBI taxonomy): Eukaryota > Metazoa > Chordata > Mammalia > Diprotodontia > Phalangeridae > Phalanger > Phalanger gymnotis. The sequence goes on from CM053622.1 coordinate 307,506,490, forward strand.
TGGGTATCAGCCTGAATGCTGCCCAACCTCCAGGGCAGCATGGAGGCAATCTCTTGGGGTGCAGGCTTGTGGAGGGTTTTGCCTCTGGGAACATCTCTTAAGTTTCTCACAGCTGCAAAACCCTCAAGATAAGAAAAAGAACAAAATTACTAAGAGTAATCTGGTTCTGCCTCTGATTGAGGAGATTGCTATCTCCCCTACCTCCTACATAGACTGACTCCCCCAATCCTAGCCCTACTGTGACCTATAACTCAAGTAATACAATGATCCCCTAGCCCCAGCCAGACTTCTAAGGGAACCACAAATATTAGCAGCAACTAATCATATGGGCCTTCGGGATGAAAACGCAGACTTTTAACAGAGAGAGTATTTTCTATTTTTATTCTATTTTCTATTTTTCTGTATTTTCTTTTTGGATCTCCAGTGCCTGGTGCAGTGCCTAGTACATAGCAGGTGTCTAACAAACATAGGTTGTTTAGCAAGAAGACAGACCAATGGTTCAGAATATGACACCAATGAAGCCCAAGTCCTAGGTTTTACTCCTGTGTAGATCAATCAGTCCATAAACATTTATTAAGCACCTACTATGTGCCCTGTATAGCTCTGGATCAGAGTTTCTCTGGAGAAACTTTATTCTGTGGTACAGACTGCTCGGGGAAAAACCTCTAGCCAGGAAAGAAACAACCCTCATAGATAGATCCTAGGTCGTACCACTTGAAGTTTTTCCTATGGTAGACCCAGAACTTCCTAAATTGGTTCTTATTCAGACCTAAAAGTAGCCCCTTGATTAGGAGGTCAGAAAGATAGCCAATGGGTTTGCCACCAAAGGGCAGCTAGGTAACACAATGGGTAGAGTACTGTGCCTGGAATCAGGAAGACTTGAGTTCAAATTTGGCCACAGACACTAGCTGTGTGACCCTGGGCAAAACACTCAGTTTCCTCATCTACAAAATGGACTGGAGAAGGAAATGGCAAACCACTCCAATATTTTTGCCAAGAAAATCCCAAATGGGGTCACAAAGAGTCAGACACAACTGAACAACAAAATTAGCACCAAGACCAAAGTCACCATCCTATATTTCTTTTCATCTTTTTTCTCCCCTTTCAGTTTTCTTTGGAGGAAGAGGTACAATGAAGTGGGTATAGGAAAAGATGGTATAAGGACTGCTGAGGTGAGCTCAAAGCTCTCCCTCCTTCCAGAGAACAGATACAAGCTAGCCTAACGGTTAAAGCCTAAGCGAGAGCAATCTTCCATGTAGCAGCAACAGCAGCAGCAGCAGCGGCATGCCAGGAGGCCACAGACTGGCCAAGGGCCCTGGGCTTCTGGTTTCTTGAAACGTGAGTTAGGAGAAAGCTGGAGATTTTCCTCAGAGTAAAAAAAGGAAAGCCAGAATTAAGACAGAACTGTTACTGATAACTTCAAATCATTGAACTCCACTTAACTTGTACCCAGAATTTCTTTAGAGTATTTGTTTAATATAGTGACTTCCGCTCATTATATAAATCTTAGTAGTTATTGATTGATTGTGTGTGTGTGTGTGTGTGTGTGTGTGTGTGTGTGTGTGTGTGTGTGTGTAGTCTGAACTTTGACTCTATCGGTGTAAGGAATTCCTCCTAATGCAGATCAGTGACTGTTATCCTACTTTGAGTCTCAGAGAGTTTCTCAGAGCACTAAAAGATTAAGTGACTTGCCCTATGATCATGCAGCCAGTATGTCGAAGAGGGAGGACTAGAACTCAAGTCTTCTTGACTCTAAGGTCAGTTATTTACCTACTAGGCCACAGTGCCTCTTAGTCACTGAATGGTTAAAATTATTACTATTATTTAAATAAAAGGGGGGAGAAGAGAAAAGTATAAAAAGCCTCTCTGTGCTAAATCTTGCATTCTCTCAGTGATCCTGAGACAAGGGCAGGGCAAGGCAGGCCCCTGGGGCTCTCTCTGCAGGTAAACCCAGGCACTGCTATTTTCTCGGTAGCAACTATTAGAACAGTCATGTCTAGGAAGTTGCAACCAACCTTGCTCTTAACCACACCTCTTACATGATGGCAAATGTTAAGCTCTAACTTCTGATCATACCTCCAGCTCTGCCCAGACTGTACCCATATCTAAATGGTCACAGATTGACTCCAAACTTGGCCACAGATTGATCTCTAATCTTGGCTCACGATCATACTAGAGTGTGCTATAAGACTAGACAGTGTGGGTGGCTCACTGTAAACCCCACCCCCACTACTGGGGGAGAAAATGATTCCAAATTTATGTCCTATTGGTGGCTAATTAGGTGCCATATCTTCATAGCTAAAGAATGGTACATGCAATTCTTGGTTAAGCTCTTTCCTGCCTCTGTTATCGAGCATGATAAAAACAGAATTTGGCTCCTATCTGCCTGTTGTCACACCGTTTGGGTTAAGGAGGATGCCTGCCCCCAAATGCTTAGTCCTCTCATTTGTCTCTAAAGCAAAGCTGCCGTCACGCACAGCATGGCAGAAAAACTATGTGTCTCCTCCCCTGCCCTGCCCATGCATCCTTGACCCTAATAAGCTCAGTGACAGATACTATAAGCAGCTCGGCATTCCAAAATGAAGTTACCATCATTCTGTACCAATCACACCCTTTGCAAAATGTCAGAATTGAAGAAGCCAATTTACCTCAGTTTCCCCATCTGTCAAACAGGGACAATAATACCTGTTGTATCTAGCTCACAATATCGTTTCAGTAACAAACTAAGACAATGAACAGAGAACTATTTCCCTAGACAGATATGGTCTCAGGCAAATTATATATATGGACTCTCCCTTCCCCCAGTATTTACATACAAGTTACAATGGCCATCGAGGGCACTATTGAAGAGAAAGGGATAAGAAATGTCACAAAAGGAAGCCATGCAGCCTTAGGGAGGAGTAGGGACAGGCACCTAGCCCCAGCCCACCCTGGCGCTGAATGGGAAAAGGAGTGGGTCATAGGTGGGTGGGATGATGAGGAGCCTCAAGTCTTTTAAAGCACCAGATGGCAGGGTTGGCCAAGTCTTTCTCCCCTACTAGGTGCTTCCCTGAAACACTGCCAGCCACCTGGTCCTAGCCATGTGAGACCCTCAAAGCACAGACACCAGGGCCATGACCCCAATTCTTTGTATTCTAGGGGCAGCCCTGAAGAGATGTGAAAGCACTTTGAAAAGCATAAACCCCTATGCAAATGCAAGGCCTCATCTTTTCTTATTCTTGGCATGAATATTGCCCAGAGAGCAGGTGCAATATCTGGGGTCTCATGAAAGAAGGAGCAGCCCCCTCTGCAGAATATAGGGCAAGAGGATTTCAAGGACAGCCAGGATAGAGGGGAGATCTCTGAAAATACTCCTCCAGGATGCAGAATTTACACTTGGCCAGAAAGGACATGTGTGGAGGAAGAACACACGGACCCAGGACTGTGAGTCACCAGTAGTGATGAAAGGGCCAGAGGCTTCACTAAGGAAAGCAACTAGAGCTGGATCCTCATCTAGAGTCCACCACTTGCCAGCTATGTGACCTTGAGGCCCTCTCTGGGCCTCAAGTTGATTCTTCTGTCAAATGAGGGGGTCAGACTAAACAAAACTTTAAGGTCCCTTCCAGCTCTGACATTCTACAAGTCTATGATGGGATATCTAAGTTCTAAGGCAATTGACAAGGGGTCGATACATATACAGCAACCCCAAAGTGGGGCAGGGGAGAGGTAGGAGAGAGGAATGGTACAAGTCATAGGCAGGAGGCAAACATTATGTTTACATACCAGGACACGAGCATCGCTAACTTCCACCAGGTTCCGTATCCATAGCTCATACCCTCTGAGTCTAATCCTTGAAGATCATTAATCTGAAAGAGGGGGCATTCTTCCTTGTCCTTTAGCAAGACCCAAGAGAAGGTTTAATAATGCTGGTGTCTGACAGACAGGGCTAACTCCTCCCACCAAGGCAGCCCATGTTAGGTCAAGCTCTTTAGGGTCTGGAGGCATTAAATTGTTCACTTTAGATCCATGTTAGCTGACCCTCCAAGGCATCCAGATATATCTAATAAATATCCCCTGGCTGAAATGGAGCTGAGAACAAGAAGGCAGGTGAGAAAATGAGCTGCTCTGCTCTTAATGAGTTTGTAATACTGGCCTTCGAAATCTTAGTTTAGTTGGCTGATCTGGCTTATTTCCTTTCTCATATTTCAAACCCAAAGTTAAGCCTGTAGGCACTGAGAAGAAAATAAAGTTTGTTTAGTTCTAGAAGAAAACAAAAACAAAAATACCCATTTAGTCAAAGAGCCTATCTAACAGGTAAGCCCTGAACCAGATCCTGCTATGGCAAAAGAGTGAAGTCAGTCTGGCTGGGTGACCTTGAGCAAGGTCCCCTTCTCTAGGCCTCAATTTCTGCCTCATAAAAAGAGACAGTTGGATAGGATCATCTCCAAGGTCCAACTGAGCTATGATATGCTATGGCTCTATGATCAATATCGAAAAATCACTAAAAGCCCATCATAAAATTCAGAAAAGCAAACCATTGAAGGAAATCCCACACGTGCTTAAAGTCCTTATTCCTGCACTGCTCCCCTTTAGTGATTTTCTGAAGCTGTGAAATAGCCATGACAGCTTGTGCTCACTCAGTTGCTAAAATTTAGCGGCAATGTGCTTATTCTAGGGCTCCCCTCCTTGCTCAGGCAATGGACAAGCTGGAAGCTTCCTCCCAGGGACTTACCCACTGGGCACATGGGTGGGTTGAGGATAAGGAGGGGAATAACACTTATCAACAGGGGGTGACTTTACCCCACTTCCCCATTTTCTTCCCCACCCACCCCAGAGTGCAGGAGGTATGAAGCCCTGGCAGATATGGCCCCACTCTTCAAAAACTATTGCATAAATGCTGGGCTTAGCCCTCTTCTCCACAGGATGTTTCCCTGCTGTCCTCTGATGCTGGAAGGAAAGAAGAGAGGAGAGGACTGGAAGGACAGGCCAGCCGGCTGCCTGCCTCCTCAGCAGCAATTGCAGGTGCCTGTGTGGACTCGGAGGATGCCCCGGCTGTGCAGGTGGAGAAAGTTAAAGATCTCAGATGGCATGGCATGGAAGCCAGGGCGAGGCTTCACGTTGTCATAGTAGTGGTGGGTGATGAAGAGTCCCGAGGGGTTCATGGGAAAGGCCCAGAAGCCAAACAAGTGAACCTCCTCACAGAGCTCTAGGGCTGCTGTCACCAGGATGAGGCCCGTACTGATGCGTTTGGCACGCACACCGAGGTTGAGCCAGTAGCGGGATACGTTGATCAGATACTGAGGGTGGAAATAGTAGACCGCCTGTGGGGACTCAAAGTCATCCAGCACATACTTGACCCGGATGGAAACGTCGGTATTACGGGTGTTGTAGAAGGCCGGAAGAAGCACTGAGGCATTCTCGTAGACCTGCAACACCTGGTAGAAAGGTCGTCTCCACTTCTCCAGCTTGTGGAACCTGGGCAAGAGCAGAGAGACTGAGCAAGACGGAAAACAGCTGAGGAAATGTTAGCCTTTTTATTTATCCTAATGAAATATCATCTTCCTAGATTTGGATCAACATTCTAGACTGCTAAGATCTTATCAAGGAGGCTATAAATTAAGCCAGGCTGACCTGGGTGGGCTCAAGGGCATAACGTAAAGAAGACTGTTTGGGGTGGGAGGTATTATGGTGAAAAGGGGATCTGGACAATCTAGGTGCAAATCCTTGCTCTTTCACTTGCTAGAAGAGAGGCCTTCATGTTACTGCAGAAAAAAGCCCAGGATTTAGAGCCAGAGAATATTGGTTCAAACCCTACCTCTGGCACTTACTACCTGTATGACCTTAGGCAGGTCAATTAACTTCTCTGGGTCTCAGTTTCCTTATCTGTCAAATAAAGAGATTGGGTTAGATGGCCTTTGAGGGCCTTCCATCTCCTTTCTCTAGGTCTCATACCTAGAATGTCCTCCCTCCTCACCTCCACCTCCTAAAATCCCTCTCTTCAAGATACAGCTCAAGTTGCACCTTCTACACAATCCCTCATCCTCCCACCTGCTGGAGTCCTCCCTTCCTAATGACATTTGTATTTATAGAAGTGTACATTTATTCTGTATCTTTCATATGCATTTGCCTTCCCTTTTCAAATATAAGCCTGATACAGTGCCTGGCACAGAGCAAGCACTTAATAAATGTTTACAGATTAATTGATTCCAGCTCGAAATCTACATCCTTCTAAAATAACTGTATGATGGGGAGCTATTAACTTCATTATTCTGAGCCTTGGCTTCCTCATCTCTAAGGTCCCATGAGGCCCAGCTCTAACACTCACTAAGCATGTGCCTCTGGGCAGAGTCCCCCCACAAGCTTCAGTTTACTCACCTGTATAATGGACATAATGATATCTCACAGGGTCGCTGTCAGGAAAGCACTTTGCAAATCTTAGGTTTCTACATAAATGTGAGTTCTTTATTTGTGGCATTTGTTGTCTCTTTCCTCTTCCTATACAAAAGATTAGAAACTAGGTCTCCTGATTCACAGCTTTGGGAATCTAAGTCAAGATTGCTGACCTCTAGTGTATGCTATTATTTCCTCTACTTCACACAGATAGTTAATGTGGTAGAGGGGGGAGGGAGCTGACCCCAGAGTGAGAAAGACCAATTTTAAGTCCTGCCCCTCACACAAACTGGCTGTGTCACCCTAGCCAAGTCACTTTCTATGTTTAGGATGTTCTCAAAGCCTCTAAGTTGCAAAGCAGGTGTTGTCTGCTCCGGAAGAGGATGAACTTCTATGCCAATGAAACCACAGGTCTTTTCTAAAAAAGATTAACTAATAACATGAGACTAGGTAATAGCGGCCATGAATGCTGAATGGAGCCAATGGTAAGTGCTCTGAGAATTCAGAGGAGCAAGTCATTCGGGAGGTTAGGGATGGACCTGGAGTCAGAAGTTCCAGTTTTGTCCTTTAGTTTGTCTTCAGGTTCTACGGCTTGTCAAGATCTTCCAAGGTATTCATCATCCCTTCTAGATGTGCATAGGCTGCAAATTTCCCTTGATTAACTTCTTAAAGAGGACTATTCACTGAAGGGGGTTACCTCACTCACAGTGAGCACCTGAAAAGACCTTAGCCTAAAATGGCCAGGGTCTCCCAATGCATCCTGGGCCATCTCCAGTCATCCTGGTGAATTTCTGGCCACTGCACCCAGATGGCTCTGGAGGAGAAAGTGAGGCTGGTGACCTTGCACAGTCCTCCCTCACTCAAATCAAAGTCAACTGCCAGTCATGTCATCATCTTCCTGATGCCATGGTCCTCTTTGAGAATGAAGAACAAACACACAAGGCTGCAGATGTGATAAGCATGCCTTCTAAGTCATTTATGAATGTTAAATAGTGCAGAGCGGAGGCTGGATCCTTGTCTGGAGATCTCCTTCCAAAAAGAAATTGACCTATTGATGACCACTCTTTGGGTCTAGCCAATCGACTGGTCCCTAAATCCACTAATTGTCTATTTCTCATTTTTATCTTCATTTTTCACTGGCTGTACCCCTTGGGTTCAACTCTATCATCATCATGCCCTCCCCCCACGAGCTCATCACCAGGAAACTCATCACCAGGGAGATTGTATCATCTTTGGTATTCACACCTCAGTTGCCTGTCCCTCAGATGGGGAGATGGAGTAAAAAATTTTCCCCCAAAGCCAAACCCTTCTTTTCTCACCAGCTGCACCCCTTCAATTCAACTCCATTTTATGTTCTTATATTGGGTACTTTCTCCTCCCTCCATTTTTAATTTCCTTTTGTGTTTTGTCTTCTCCATTTGATGATAAACACCTGAAAGGTAAGGACTACCTCTCTTTTTCTTATTTGTGTCTCTAGAGCTTAGTTGAATGCTCGGCATATAGTAGGTGCTTAATAAATGTTTATTGTATTATATCGTATCTTATTGTTTTGGTTTGATCATTTTTCAGTTGTGTCTGACTTTTCACTACCCTATTTTGGGGTTTTTGGAGAAGATATTAAAGTGGTTTGCCATTTCCTTCTCCAGCTCATTTTACAGCTGAGGAAACTGAGGCAAACAGGGTTAAGGGACTTGCCCAGGGTCACACAGCTAGTAAGTGTCTGAGGCTGGATTTGAACTCAGGAAAATGAGACTTCCTGACTTCAGGCCTGACTTTCTACCCACTGCAACACCTAGCTGCCCATATTGTATATTATCATATATTTTCTACCATGGTAGCATGACAGAATTCTAAACCTAGGGGTACCGTAGCTACAGTAGTCTCTGTGTCTATCCAGTCTAGTAGGGATAGACACCAAATCTGTGATTTTCCTTATTTAGAGAACTCCCAGATGAGGAAATTCCCTCCGCCAAAGCAGATTGTCACCTTTTTAGAAAGTTGTCTAGAGTACTGAAAATATAAGTAACTTGCCCAGAGCCACATATAGTCAGACCAGAATATGTCAGAAGTGGAACTTGAACTCAGGTCTTCCTGACTTCCTGACTGTAGAGATCACCTCTCTACAGTAATGTCAAAAAGAAAAAAGGAAATGAGCTTAGTCTGGCAGGACCTGTTCTTATGAAGCCATGAGAGAGCTTTGTGATCACTCCTTCCCTTTCTAGATGTTCATTGACCATCCCTTTAATTATACATTCCAGAATTTTGCTGGGAATCAAAGTCAAGTGTGCTGACCTATAGTGTGAAGACTCCATTCTCCTCTCTAGTTTGAACATTAAAATAACATTTACCCTTATGCCAACCTACGGCCCCTCTCCTGCTGCCCTCAATCACATGACAATCACTGGTGATGACAGAGAAATCATGCCTGCCAGCTCCTTTGGCCATGGAGGATGAAGTTCCTCTGGGCCTCTCTCTTAGCAGCTTCCTAATCATCTTGAGTATCAATTCCTTACTGACTGTTTTTGAATGGCCAATAAGGGATCAATGTCACCTTGTGGGAAGGTCTCTAGTAGAGGGCTCTGGAGATCTGTCCTTGGCCTGTGATGCTACAAACAGTTTTGTCATCAGACTGTGAGCTCCTCGAGGGCAGGGACTACCTTTGGCACATGTGGCACATATCCCCAAGTGTTTAGCAAAGTGCCCAGCACATAGTAGGCACTCAATAAATGTTTATTGACTGACTAATAGTCAGTAATTTGGATGAAGGCACATCTGGTATGCATGCCAAAGATTGCTGTTGTTTAATCATTTCTCAGTCATGTCCAGCTCTCCATGACCTCCTTTTGGGGGGTTTCTTGGCAAAGATACTATATTTACTCTATTTACACTATATTTACGCAAGTTGAGCTAACAGTTTATTAAAAGCTTCATTTCACATGAACTCTGGCTTAGCCTTTCCTTCTCTAGTCTATATTTGTGCAGGTGCTTTATAAACTCAAATGTGGGGCTTCACATTTGATACTATTAAGTTTCATCTCAAAAGATGAATATAAAAATATTCTGTCCATTGTGATAGCCTGTTGAGATTTTTTGGATCCTGATTTTCTTCATCCACTACGTTAACTATCCCTCTTAGCTTCATACTGTCCACGTCTTTGACATGGGGTAGCTAGGTGGCCAGATGGATGCGCTAGGTCTGGAGTCAATAAAACCAGAATTCAAACCCAGCCTCAGACACTTACTAGCTGTGTGACCTTGGGCAAGTTATTTAATCTGTCAGCCTCAGTTTCCTCATCTGTAAAATGTACAGGAAGAAGAAACGGCATGCTTGCCATAGAAAGCAAAAAGATGAGAGTACATTAGCAGAGACAATGTCCAGAATAAGAGAGGGGATAGCCCCTCATACTCTGCCCTGCCCAGAGCATATCTGGAGTATTGTTCTCAGTTTGAGGCACCATGTTTTAGAAGGAATACCTCCAGAAGATACACAAGATGTTAAAAGGAGTGGGGATCCTACCATACAAGAATGGTCAAAGGGAATAGGGATATCTAGCCAAGAGGAAAGATGACTTAGCTGGGGACATGATAGCTTATTCAAGTATTTGAAAGTCAATGTTGAGCACGCTACCTGGTATCTTGGTTTTTTTTTATTTTTAAGCCATTTTTAGTCATGTCTGACTCTTAATCACCCCATTTGGGGTTTTCTTGGCAGAGATACTGCAGTGGTTTGCCATTTCCTTCTCCAGCTCATTTTACAGCTGAGGAAACTGAGGCAAACAGGATTGAGTGACTTGCCCAGGGTTACACAGCTAGGAAGTGTCTGAGACTGGATTTAAACTCGGGAAGATGAGTCTTCCTGAATCCAGGCCCAGCACCCTAACAACTGAGCCACCTAACTGCCCTGATACCTAGTAGACGCTTAACATGTGCTAGTGACTAGCTGTTGTATGGAAGATACATTAGACTTGTTCTGCTTGGCCCTAGAGGCAGATTTTATAAAAGGGAATGAAAACTACCCCAAAGTGGAATGAAGGGCCTCCAAAGGTGGCAGGACTCCCCTCACTAGAAATCTTCAAGCAAAGGCTGGATTGTAAACGTCTCATAGAGGGAATTCTGATTCAGGTGTGGGCTGGATAAGAGGCCTCTGAGCTGGGCCCTTCCAACTCTGAGATCCTGTGACTCATATCCCTAACACTTATTAACAATCAACTCTGAACTTTCAGGCCTAATCAAGACCATTTGCCCCCTGCTTGTTACTCAGTGTTTAACAGCCTGTCCATGATTTAAGGCTTGAGAGAAAAGGAAGAGAAGTAACAAAAAAAAGGAAGAACGAAGGGAAGGAAGAAAGAGGAGAAAGATAGAAGGGAGACTGAGTGGGTCAAGAGAGTGAGAAAGTTAACTCCTCTTCAGTAGAAACCTATCCTTTACTCGTCCTCAGGACCTCAGTGTTAGCCAGACCAGCCCCTGGCAAAGTTATAAAGCAGACAAAACTTCCCAATATCTTCTCAAATACTGCTATATGCTTCTGAGAGCAGGCCTTGTGTCTCTTTTCTACTAATTCATCCCAGATCTGTCAGACCCAGGTTCACTCACTTCCTCTCTACTTTGGTTCCTTCTTTAAAATGAGGTGATTGGACTAGACCTTTAGGGTCCCTTCCCAGCTAGAAATGTTATTGTTCTGGGATACAAGAGCAAGTGCTATATACTAATTAAAGTGTTCTTGGCTGTTAATAGCTTAAGGTATGATCCCTCTAAGAGATTAAAAGATTCTTGAAGATTCAAAAGGATCATAAGTGTAACATTATACACAGGTCTCCATTATTCTCAATAGTGAGAATGCTGACTGGAGTTAGAGGATTTGATTTCAGACTCCACCTCTGACACTTACCTGTGTGAGCTTGGACAAGTCACCTGCCTTCTCTAGGTGTGGGAAGGGGGAGGTTGGTTTCTTACTGGGTAACTTCTAAGTCCCTTCTAGATCTAAACTCAAGCCAAAGCTCAGACTAACCTCTCTGTTATGATGCTGGGGTTCACAGTAACAACATCAGTCTTTGCCCCAACGTCCCCGGTGTACTTCTCTGAGATCGGGGGTAGATTACACCTGCAGAGAAAACAACAAAGCAAATTAAGATGAAATAAACGAGTCCCTTTACCCGCTCTGTGCACAGCTACTGGGGAACATCACCAGTCATCTTGACTTTTTGAGGTCAATTGATTACCTTTAACCTGTTTTAGCCTAGCTCCCAGGACAATTTACTGGGGGGGGGGGCGGGTGGTGGCTCCATACAGCTTCTTGGAGCCACAGGTGAGAGTTGAGTGCCAGGTGGACACCAAAGATGGAAAAACAGCCCCTAAAAGAGCTCAGCAAGCCCTCCTACCCAAGGTTTTAGTTGTCCTTGAACACCTCCTACTCTTCACAGAACCACGAGGGAGAACTTAGGATTCCTCTGCTTCTGCTTTTCACTGGCACCCTCTCACCTCATTCTTTCTTTACCACCATTAACTTGAATTTTCCACTGGTAAAACTGTTATTATGACCTTCCTAATGAAAACAGAGATGAGCAAGCAGAAAACTGTAGTTAGAGGTGGGAACTGTAGAATGCAAGAGTCACTGGGTGTGAGACTCCTGGCTTAGAACTTTGCCTCATGTTTCACTGAAAAAAATTGAGACCATTTGCCAACAGTTCCCTCTTCTCTCCTACTCCTCATCTCACATCATCCAGATGCCTTCTGTTACTATCTCCTCCTTCACCCCGTCCCATTTGAAGAGGTTGTGCCTCTCCTTGCCAAGACCAATCCCTCTACATTTACAAGCGATCCCATTCCATCCTGACTTCTTCAACAGATTGCCCCTTCATCATCCCCATTCTCATCTATCTGCAGTCTCTTCTATCTACTGGCTGCTTCCCTATTGCCTACAAACATCCTCAGTTTTCCTCTCTTCTCAAAAAAACTTTCATTTGCTCCCTCTATCTCCACTAGCTATTGTCCCAAATTTCTCCTTTCTTTTTTTCCCCTTTTGGCTAAATGCCTTGAGCAGAATTCCTGCAGTGGATGATTCTGCTTCCTTTCCTCTTGCTTGCTTGTTTTAAAAATAAAACAGTCTGTCTTCTTTCAAACAAAACTATTTTCTTCAAAGTTACCAGTGATTTCTTGATTGCCAAATCTTATGGCTTTTTCTCAACCGTTATGTTTCTTAACCTCCTGCAACCCTCGACATTGTAAATCACCATCTTCTCCTTGATTCTCTCTTCTCTTCAGGTTTTACACTAGTGTATCCTGGTTTTCTTCCTTCCTAACTAACCATTCTTTCTTAGTCTCTCCTTTGCTGAATCTTTATCCAATTGCAATTGCAAATGCTGTATATCCCTTCAAGTTCTGTACTAAGCCTTTTCTTTTTCTCCCACTATATTCCTTTACTTGGTGACCTCATCAGCATTCATGGATTTCAAATTACCATCTCTATGTTGATGACTCTTACATCTACTTATCCTGTCCTAACTTCTCCGCTAATCTTCTCTCATCTCCAACTGCCTATTGGACCTATCAGATTAGATATTCCATATATGTCTTAAGCTTATCTTCTTCAGAACCTCCCTATTAGTCAGGGTTACCAGCATCCTCCCAGTACCCCAGGCCTGAAACCTAGGTGTCATCCTTTTCACCTCCTATATTCGATCTATTGCCAAATCCTATCCATTTTACCTTTATGATACCTTTTCATATATTCCTTCTTCTCTCTTCTGACACTGCCACCGCTCTAGTGCAAGCCCTTATCAGCTCACACCTGGACTGTTGCAATAGCCTGGTGGTTGGTTTCCCTGCCTCAAGTCTCTCCCTACTATAGCCCAACCTTGATTCCACTGACAAAGTGATCTTCCTAAAGCAGAGGTCTGACCATGTCACTCCCCTACTCAATAAATTCCAGTGTCTCCTTATCACCTCCAGGTTTTGGGTTTAAAATTATCCAATCTACAAGAAAAACCACTAAGGCATGAAATATTAACCATTCATTAAAGGAACTGAACCCCTTCAATGAATGGGACCTCAGATCTTTCTCATAATCTGAGATGCCTCCTTTCCCCAGGGCCTTACTTTTATGGGCTTGATACCCAGGCACTCAGAAGATGAAAAATAAAATACAGAGTCTCACTGGTCAATAGACCTTGCTTTTGACCCTCTAGGAGGGCTAGAAATGATGCATTAGCATAGGTGGTCACAGGATGGGCAAGGCAAGGGTCATTTCCACTGACTAGGTGGCCATAAGATGAGCCCCTCCTCATGCTGAGCAAGAGGGTGGTCCAGAGATACAAAAATAAATTGGGTAACTTTCCATATCACATCAAGGCATCCCACCCACACTGGGTTTGGTCATCTGCATTCTTGTGGTTAGGCAAGTGAACTTTATAACTAGGAAATAAATGGTGAACAGTAAATTTACAGGTTTTAAACTTTGAAGCCTACTATATGAAAGAATCTATCTTATCTAATTATCCCTATATGATATCTATAAACTATGCATTACTATACATCATTCTTATATTAATGTTAGCTGACTAACCTAAATAAACACATATTAGTATATAGGTTTATACTTGATAATTGCTAACGATCATTACCCCAATGGAATTACAATGAATTGATTAATAGTGATTAGAATAAAATAGGGTTCCAATAAATCATTTCTTTCATAGGATCAAATATAAATTTCTCGTTTGACATTCAAAGGCTTTTGTACCCAATCCCACCCTCCTTTTCCAGCCTTCTTGCACTTGACTTCCATACACTCTTCCACCTAGTGACACCGGCCTCCTTGCTGCTCCTCATAGAAGACACTCCATCTCCCAATTCTGGGCATTTTCACCGGCTGTCTCCCATGCCTGGAATACTCCCCCTCCTCATCTCTTCCTCCCAGCTTCCTTCAAGTCCCAGATGAAGTACCATCTTCTACCAGAAGCCTTTCCCCAACCCCCCTTAATGGTAGTGGCCTCCCTCTGTTCATTATGTTCAATTTATCCTGTATAGCTTGTTTGTATATAATTTTTTGACGTGTTCCCTCACTCATTAGACTGTGAGCTCCTTAAGAGAAGAGACTGTCTTTTGCTTTTTTAGTACCCCCAGTGCTGAGGACAGTGCCAAGTACACAGTAGGTGCTTAATAAATGCCTACTGGTTGACTATGTGAGGAGAAATTTCGCAGCACACCTATCAAAACTCACCAGGGATCACTACTGTGCCACAATATACCTTTTGAAAACCACTGCTCTACACTCTCTATCAGTAACGTTATTTGTTGCTATAACCTCTGGGAAATGAACCTTATGGGTTCTACAAAGAAGACTCCCAGATCTATGTATCCAGCTCTGATCTCTCTCCTGAAGTCTAGTCCCGCATCATCATCAGCCTGTTGGATATCTGCAAGGGATACTCTCTTCTGAATCCGTGTTATATATGTCAGCCCACTTCACAAATCAAGACTTTCCAATAAACAAAGTACTGGCCAGGAGCCCTGAGTGGCTGTTAAACCATTCTCTACATTGACATAGCAGGCTTTAAAGTTTAGAGACCAGCTTGGGAGAATTGAGTTCAGTCATGTGCTTTGTCCATGCATAGACTTACTGACACCTTAATTGTTTTTTCTGCCAGCTTACTCCTCATAATCCTGATCTAGAAGAGAACCTCTGGCCCAGGATTTCTCTACTTAAAAAGTACAACCCCATAGATATTTTCCAACTGGGTAATAAGAAAAAGAGTCCACAATCTGGTCAAGTATGGACAAGAGAGTTTTCCTAACTCAAGTGCTTGAAAGCAGTCCCCCCACCTCTATGCAGGTGGTGTGGGATAAATTGACAAGGGCAACCCTATTATTTTCCCTCCTCGCCCTCTCAACAAATTGCAATTCTCCAAGCCTAAAGAAGATATGGGCCAGTGGCAACAGATAACACTTTTTGTGAAGTTATATGTAGAAGATATATCAGATTCCATGCCGTCTTGGGGAGGGAGTGGGGAAGGGGGGTAAAGAAAATCTGGAACTCAAAGTTATGTGGAACCGAGTGTTGTAAACTAAAAATAAAAATTCTTAATTATAAAAAACCGATAACACTTTGTTTCCTTACCAATTAAAATGCTACCTAGGTCAAAGCCAGAGCAAGAAGGGTTTTAAAAATGACAGGAAGATCATAGGTCATGTGAGAAGATGGTTTTCTAGTATATAAAGGAATCCCAGAAGCTTCCATCTTTGGGCTAAAGTTTTTGGGGGGGATATTCATGGTTGCTATTTATATCAGTGGGATCAACAACAGGCATGAAAGCCAAGACCTGCAGGCCTAGAGGAACATACCCTCAACTGGAAGGACATATGCCTCAGCAGCAGCTATATTGCCTGTAACTTGCCATCAGTCCTAGGACCAAATGACTGACTCACAAAATATCCCTCCAATAAATTTCATTTAATATATGTTTTGTGTGGAGGCTTTCTTTCGTTTTCTCTGGTGTGGCTGTTGACTTTTCACAAAATCACCTATTTTGAAAACATTTGCTTATTTATGGTAGGAAAATAGACAGGGGATTCTGATCACCTCTCCCGCTTCCAATAACCCCCCAAAACTCATCTCATATAATATCTCTTCTTTGAAGTCCTACAGCACCTCATATTCAATATGTCTAAAATTGAACTAACTCTCTTAGTCCATATACATATATATATATGTATGTATATATATATGTACATATATATATGTGTGTGTCTGTATCTGTGTCTGTATATATATATATACGTATATATATATACAGACACACACACATACATATATATATAAACATACATACATATATATATATATATATAAAATCCCGTCTCTGAAACACTCCGTTTCTGTTAAGGGTAACACCTTCCTTCCAGTAACCTAGTCAGAACCCAGATTCTATACTTCAAAGTCATTCTTGACTGCAATCTTATAGATGACGCAAGTTCCAAAAGGAGAGACAGACAGAGGGAGAGGGAGAGGGAGAGAGACGGAGAGAGACAGAAAGAGACAGAGAGAGATAGAGAGAGAGAAGAGAGACAGAGATACAGATAGAGAGAGGAGAAGAGAAAAGAGAGAGCGAGAGCGAGAGCGAGAGAGCGAGAGAGCGAGAGAGAGAGAGAGAGAGAGAGAGAGAGAGAAGAAAGGCCAAGCTCTGGGGATACAAAAAGAAAAACAACACTGGCACTGCCCTTGACGAGCTTACATTCTCTGACTGTGATTATTGTGGTCATCCCTGCCTTATTGTCCTTAGTAGCTGGCCTGTCTCTTTAAGCTTCAGCCATTTGCCATCCCTGCTCTAGCTTGCTTTGCTTGCTATGCCAATTTCATCCTGAAGTAATGAGAGAGGCGGACACATAAGACAAATCAGAGCTCAGCAAGACAGCATCTTACTCCTTCTGGAGGAAGTTTTGCCACAAGCCCCGCTCCCAGGGGAGGAATGAAGGGGGCCTTACTCCTTACCTGACCTTTCGTTCCAGATAACTTCAATGAGGGAAGGAGCAGTCAGAAGAACTGGGTTACTTGTAATGTGACTGCGGGTAATGATGGAATACAGAAGGATATGAGCCTGTGAGTTCTGAGGAGTGATCCATTTCAACTTTCATATAGGTGCTTCCCTATCTAATGAACTTGGGCTTCAAGAAAATAAGTTCCCAACAACAAATGTAGGCTTATTTCAGCATCTTCACTGACTCTGGACCTGTCGTATCCTGACTACACAAGCCATAGAATTTCAAACTCATCATGTCCAAAGTGGAGCTCATTATCTTCCCCTTTAAATTCCTCCAAACCTCCCTATTACTTCAAGGATATCACTATCTTAGAGCAGATAGGTGGCACAATGGATAGAACTCTAGGCCTGGAGTCAGGAAGACCTGAGTTCAAATCTGGCCTCAGATATTTACTAGCTATGTGACCCTGGGCAAGTCACTTAACCCTGTTGGCCTCAGTTTCTTCATCTATAAAATGAGCTGGAGAAGGAAATAGCCAATCACTCCAGTATCTTTGCCAAGAAAACTCCAAATGGGGTGACAGAGGGTCAGACACGACTGAAACGAATGAACAACAACAAACCACTATCCTCCCAGTCGCTCAGGTTTGCAACCATGGAATCACCTTGAATCTTCCTCTCCATCACTCTCTTCCACACTTAGTCAGCTGCCAAATTTTGTCACTTCTCCTGCTACAGCGTTTCCCATAAATTATTCCCTCAGCTCCTTTCATGTTATGACCTAGTTCAGGTCTGTTTTTGTTTCCTGCCTGGACTATCACAATAACCTCCTAAGTGTTCTTATTTCCAGTCTCTTCCATACCAGGCTGTCCTCCACACAGCTGCTAAAATAATCTTCCTAAGGCACAAGTCTAACCACGACGTTCTCTGCCTAAAACTCTTCATTCGCTCCCTGGTGCCTCTAGGACAAACTGCCAGCTCTTCAGCCTGGCATTTAAAATGTGGCTCTGACCTATCTTTCTGGACTAATTTCATATTACTCCCATTCATGCATTCTATGTTTCAGCCAAACTGGCCTATCTGCTTTTATCTGAATTTGATATTCTGTGTCTTCAACCCTGCTGTCCCCCACATGTGGAATGAGCTCCCTCCTCAACCAACCTCCTCCCCAATCCTTATCTTCCTTCCAGAATCAACTCAGAGCCCACCTACTCCATCAAGCCTTTCCTGACCCTCCCATTTATGCATTAATATTTTCTTGGTCCTAAGTTATTTTGTGCTGTGTACCTTCAGGGGTTGTAAGGTCCTCGAGGGCAAAGACTGTATCATTTCTGGATTTTGTATTCCCATCACCTATTACAAAACCTTGAACATGTTTTCTTTGGTTGGGAACTCTTATTTCATTGGTAGAAGGTGAGGAAATTTCCACTTGCCACTTGAAATCATACCTCACTGCCTGGGGCATTAAGAGATTAAATGATTGGCTGAGGGTCAGTGTCAATGAGACTTGAACCTAGGTCTTCCTGATTCTGAGGCAGGTTCTCAATCCACTATGATGACGTGCTGCCTGTCCACCTTGTAAATACTAGGTGCTTAATAAAAGTGTGCTAAGTTGAGAAGTGAAAAAAGCTAGCAAATATGAGAGTCAGTCCAGGAACCCAGGCAACCTGAGTTGAAGTGCAGAGGTCATTTTACTAGACCTTGCTACCTCACAAGGTTATTGTAGAAATCAAATCATGCTTGTGGAAGTCCCTTATAAATTAATCAGTCAGTCCACAAACATTGATTATACACTTACCTGAATTCAGATTCTGCCTCTGAAGCCTACTATCTGTGTGACCTTGGGCAAGTCATTTAACTATCCCAATCAGTAAAAAGAGGGTTGGCCTAGATGGCCTCTGAGGTCCCTTTCAGTGCTACGGCTAATGATTGCATGAGCTAGTCCATTCCTTTGTGTCCAGAAAGCAACTTTTGTCTCATAGATTTCTTTGGGCACTTTGTACTTATCTCGTGGTCCCTCATATCCTAGCTATTTCTGGTCTTGTCCTCCCCTCTCCTCTCATGGTATAAACCCCTCGAAAGCTGGCCCTACGTCCTATCAATCTGTTCTATCCCCGGTGCCTAGCACCAGCCTCCCACAAAATAGATGCTTGAAATTTTTTTCAATTAAATGGAATACTTCAGGAAGGTGGGTTTCTTTTCTAAAGAAAATCTCCCAAGAGAGGATTTCACTTGTTCTTTATCCAGTATATACTCATGGGTTTCATGTTTGCTATTATTTTAAAGGAATCATCCTTTTTTTTAATTTTATGTTGTTGAGACTGGGTCCCTCTATGTCTTCACAGGCTGGAAGTATAGTGGCCATTCATGGAACCAACCCCACAGCTGTTTGACATTTCTGATGTGAGCCACTTTATACCTCCTTAGGCAGTCTGGTCCCCTCTTCCCCCACTTCTAGAGGCTCACCATACCCATGTTAGACAGCGCAGATACCCAGACTGGCTTTAGCCCTACTACATTTCAGAACTCCCAAACTTAGGTGATCCACCAGCCTCAGCACCCCAATAGCAGGGACTCCAGGCATGTGCTAGCACACCCACTTTCAGAAATCATCTTTAACCACTCGAGCCCCTGATGATGTCTCTTGGGGCTACAAGGATCAAGTACCCATGGGCAGAAAGCATCTTCCTGTCATCATTGGCGAGAGAGGTCTAGCACCCAGCAGCTGATGGGCAGATCACAACTAACTCCCTGTTTCCAACAACAGAGCAAGGACAGCTTGCAGCTTCTGTTCCTTTAGAAACAAGAGGCTCCCTGTTCCTATAGCCAAGAATATTCACACACAAACCCATTCTCAGGGAGGGAGCAAAAGGAGATCTGCTAGCAAGTTACCACTCTTGTCACATCTGGAAGAAAGCCAAGAGCACCCCGTCCCCTTCACCAACTGAAATTGTTACATGTTTCATCAGAAGTCTCTCCACAAAATCAGTTCTGGTAACAATATGCACTGGGAAGGTGGGGAGAGGGAGAGATTTTTTTCCCCCAGAATTCATAGCAAACTCAAATTTGTCTGATTTTCAAGTAGGATTTGAATTTGAATTATTTTTTCATCTTTTCTTTTTGAAATCTGCCAGCTGTGAGACAGAGCTTCATAGTCACAGTTATACAGATAATTGAGGAAAGAAAATCTGCTTCTGTCTGCATTCTTCAGATGACTGAGCAAAGGGGTTTTGGGTTGTTTTTTTTCTTTTTTAATTTTTGACTCATGTCTACACCACAAAGTTGGGCATCTAGCACTTTTTTTTGTTTGGTTTTTTGGAGGGGAGAAGGCAAGGCAATTTGGGGTTAAGCGACTTGGCCAAGGTCACACAGCTAGTGTGTCAAGTGTCTGTCTGAGGCCACATCTAACACTTTTTATATCTACCAAGTGATCCCCGGGATAGGCATTTAGTCATTATTGTATAGTTTGTCCTCAGTGTTCCCTCCAACAAACATCCACCTTGTGTGTCCCACTGCCCTGGGCCTGTCCTGATCAATCTGATTCCCCAGGGTTACTCACTACCACCTACATGCTTCCACTCCATTCCCCTCCTTCCATACCCTAAGTCCTCTCTGGGCCCAAGGTGACAACTCACAAATCTGACATATAAACTAATAAAATTGATATATATATATATATGTATATGCCTATGTATACATATATAAATTGATGGGAGAGGCCAGGGTGCTTCTCAGGTCTCATATATGCATGTTAACAGGGACCTTCTGGAGGTAATAAATAATAATGGGTCTCTTTTATTTAGGGCTTTCTCGTTGTTGATCCGGTGTTTCAGTCATGTCCAACTCTTCGTGACCCCATTTGGGAGTTTTCTTAGCAAAGATTCTGGTTTGCCATATATGGTTTTAAAGTTTACAACAATTCCATAAAGTATCTTATATAGTATAAAAGGAAGTATTACTACACCCATTTTACAGATGAAGACATTGAGGTTCAATTCATTTCAATTTAGCAGACATTTATCAAGTTTTATTAATTAAGATGTATTCATCTATCTTCATCACCATCATCATTATGTGCCAGGCACCATGCTAGGTATTGAGGGTACAAAGATAAATACAAAACAGTTCTTAAATTCAAAGAGCTTTCATTTTAGGGTAAGTGATTTGTCTAAGATCCCACAACCAATAAGTGTCTGATCTAAGACTTAAACCAAAGCCCTCCTTCTCCAAGTCAGTCTCAGTTACTGTTTCACTTATTGGTGACTCTCATGGCAGCAATTTCATGGAGCTCTTTAGGGGCCTCTCCTATAATACTATGGAGGCTGAATCTGACTGCTTCCCTCTGAACAACCAAAATCCAGCCTGAGAGAGAATTGCCCAGCCCTTTCTCCCCAAGCCCACCCAAAGGGGAGAAAGGAACCTTGATTAATGAATCCATGGACTCCTCCTAGTTTTGAATTCTCTACTAAATAGTACTGCCTCTGGTCTTCAATCTACTGGCATTGGAGGGGCAGAGAAAGAAAAGAAGATAAGGTAAAAAATTACAGACCCTGCCACCAAGGAGCTTAAAATTCTAATAGCGGGGTGGGGGTGGGGTCATAGAACAATATAGCATGTAGACAGGGAAACAAACATAAATTAGATATCCAGCACTGGCATAGCACTTTCCCACAACTCTGTGAGACAGTATAGGCATTATTATTCCCATTTTAGAGATGAAAGAAATGAGATTCAGAGATGTACTAAGTGAGTGGCCCAAGGTCACAAAGTTAGTACAACCAGGATTTGAAGCTATCTCCCCCAAACTTACAGCAGCTAGTGGATAGAGTGCCAGGAGTCAGAAAGACTCATCTTCATAAGTTCAGATCTGACCTCAGACAATTTATTAGTTCATGGGCAAGCCACTTAACCCTGTTTGCCTCAGTTTTCTCATCCGTAAAATGAGCTGGAGAAGGAAATGGCAAATCATTCCAGTATCTCTGCCAAGAAAACCCCAAATGGTGTCATGAAGAGGCAGACATGACTAAAAACTACCCAACAGCAACCTCTGAATCTAAATCCAGGACTCATTCCATTATACCATGATGGCAACTGAACACGAATGATTATGATACAAGGTAGAATGTGTCAGAAGCAAAGTAGATTATCTAGATCAGGGAAGGCTTCATGAAAGAAGAGGCATAGGAGTTGGGCCTTGAAGGAAGAAAAGGATTCCAACAGAGGGAGAGGAAGAGGGCGTATATTCCAGGCATAGGGGATAGTCTGCCCCAATACATGGAGGATGAAGAGGAAGGAAGCAAACAAAGAAGCATTTATTAAGCACCTACTATGTGCCAGGCACGATGCTAAGAGCTTTTCAAATATGATCTCATTTGATCCTCACAACAACCCATGGAGGTAGGTGCTATTATACCCATTTTACAGTTGAGAAAATGGAGGCAGACAGAAGTTAAGTGACTTGCCCAAGGTCATATAGCTAGTCTGAAGTTAGATTTGAACTTGAATATTCCTGACTCCAGACCCAGTGCTCTATCCACTACCACCTAGCAAGATGAGATTGAATAACAGCTATTAGTTTATTTTGGCTTAACCATGAAATAAATACAGGAAGGGAAAGAGTTAAGAAAGAAGAGTCAGCTGGATCCAGATTGTGGAAGGCCTTAAATGTCAAGTGAAACTGTTGCAGAAAAGCAAATTTCAGCTCAAGGTTTAGAAAAACTTCCTAAATCCAAAAGTGGAGTGGAAGGAGTGAGGTGCCCATGATTAGATGTCTTCAAGAGGAGGCTACATAATGCCCATGAGCATCCTGAGGGCAGGGACCCCATCTTATTTAATCTTTCAATCTCCTCTGCTGTACTTATTCCCACAGAGTAAAATAAAATATATAGGGTTGTAAAGGAAATTAATTATAGTAAAATGTGTCAATCAAATATCTTTTCATCAAGCTCCCAGATCCCAGGTTAAAATCTCTGGTCATCCCTATGGAATGATGCAGGGGAAAGTCTCAGAGAGCTATGGAGAAGCACGAGAGCCCTCAGAGTATCTCCCAAACCCCAAGGAAGAGAAAAGGGTGCTTTTTACCGGAACACGAAGTCTGCACTATCAATCTCTCTCCCACACCGGCTGTTCTTCAGGATGCCTCCATTTCCCACCACTGCACACTTCTTAAACTGAGAGCGATTGTACGGCATGTCCTACAGAGAGACAATGAGCAACCAGTTAGAATGCCAGGGACAGTCTAGCACATCTGTATCTGTTGTTTTCTTTGATCCTCACAACAGGCCCTGGAAAGATAAGTGGGAGAGGCATTATTATCCCATCCTACACTTGTCCAAGGAATCACTTGTCTCAGGTTGTACAGCCAGTGACAGAGTTGAAACTGAAACCTGCTAAGCCTTCTCACTGCTCCCCCAGGGCTCTCCCCTGAAGAAGCCACACTGCTAGCTCTCTGCCTAATAGTGAGAATAGAATTCTGATTCTAATGTCTTTAGGACGGGTGAAATATGTCATCCAATCAGGAACCCTACAACTTCTATTCAACTATGCCTAGGGAACTCAAAGGCCAGCCTAGATTCTTAAAAGGACCGACTCTATGCCCCCGATGCATCAAAAATGAGCAGGTTTTTGCTTCCTGAGATGTCCATATCTCGGCTTCTCTAAATGATCTTATTTCCACGTTTTAAATTGTGTTATTTAGTGCTTAAAATTTTGCCGGATAGATGTAAGCAAATGGCATGGGACTGCACCAACGGTGGCATGGGAGGAGATTGTGAGGGAAGCTCATGCTGTTGGCAGCAGAGGAATTGCTAGGCAAAATGTGCCCCAGTCACTATGTCCATTCCTCCCCACCTCCCATCAGACCCTTTTTGCTCAACCAGTTAGCCCAGTGCTTTGAGAAGAGCTGGATATCGCATAAGAGGACATGGGTTCAAATATGTGTGACTCTGGGCAAATCACATAGCCTCTCTAGGTCTCAGTTTCTTCATCTGTAAAATGGAAGAGGTGGGGTAGACAAGACAACCTCTAGGATCACTCCCAGCTCTAGATCTGTAACCCTCCCTCAGCTCCCTGAGGGTAGGTAGAGGACATGATCCTGATTATACCCCAGAGTCAAAGATATAATTTAAATGGGCAGGAAAGATCAATGCCTTTTGCCACTTCTGCAGAGAGGGCAAGGGCCAGATGGAACTGGGGAGAAGCACTACTAGGAAATGCAGCACAGCGCCTGAGATCCCTTCCTAAGAACCACTAGAGAAGAACAGGCATCTGAGGGTGGATTTAACAATATAAAGGACTTAACAATATAAAGCCATATTAATAAAACTGCAGCATTCACCACAAAGGAGGTGATTATCCAACATTACTCTGCCCTGGTCGGGCCATGGCTGGAGCACTGGGTTCAATTCCTGGAGTAACTTTTCCGAGTTATAATATAACCAGAATAGGAAAGGGTCTGGAAGTCATGTTATAGAAGGCTCCATTGAAGGAACTGGAGATGCCTCATCAAGAGATGAGAAATCTTAGGGAAGATGTGATTGTATCTTATTCTTTTATTAGACTATAAGCTCCATGAGGGCAGGGACCTAAACTTTGTATCTTCTCTCAGGGACTACCATAGTTCTCTGTGCCTAGAAGATATTTAATATATGGTTTTTTTTAAAAACTGAACTGAAAAAAATAAAATAAAATAAAAATTGAACTGAATGATAGCTATCCTTAAATGCTTGAAGAGATACCATGTTAGAGATGGAATCAACTTATCCTATGGGGTAGCCAGCTAAGAATAAAACCAATAGGACCACTTACTAACAGGGTGACCAGTGTAACAGTGATAACTAACAGTTATCCTTTCTGGGTCTTCATTTTATCATAAGAAAGATGAGGAAGTTAGACACTGGCCTCTAAGGTTCTCTCTATTTCTAAATCTATGATTTTGTGATCCTAAAGGAGAAACAGAAGTGATTTTGTCATTGAAATATACTACAGACCCTTTGAATAGAAAGAAGAAATCGATGTGTAGTTTGAGAAAGAGATCACAAGCCTTGCTCAGAGATTTGATAAAGCAGCGATGGGTGACTTCAATTATCCAGACATCTACTAGAGCCCTCTCCGTCTCTATCTGTGCCTGTGTTTGTTTTTTCCTCTCTGCCAAAAGTAGAGAAGCTAATACATGCTGTAGTAACAGTTTAGATTTGAAGCTCTTTCCTGACCATTAATAAGCCCATGTGACCTGCCTCCACACAGGAAGCCTAAGTCACATGCGGTAGGAGGAGCTCGATGAGAAGAAAAGGAAAGTGTGTCATAGGAAATGCAGAGAGAGCAGTTAGAGCTGAGGGAAAGAGCAGACTGTGCTGTGCTGTGACTGTGTTTGTGGGAAGGCCCCGGAAGAGGGGTGGATGGTTATGGGATAGAGCGGTTCTCTGCTGTGATATTGTGCATTGAATTCTTCACTGCTGTGATGGTTTGGGCTCATTGGTTTCGAGATCTGGTCCTCTGGGGTCTGAATAAATGGTTTACTTCTACCTTCTGTGTGGAGAGTCTCTTATATTTTGTGATACAGAACCACATAGGCATTTTGACAATTGTCATCTATATTGTGATTATTGCCTTGCTAATACACATTCCTCAGTGATAATTTCAAGTTTCAAGGGAAAAATGGGAAATTCTATTCTGAATTTGATTCTCACTGATAGGGAAGAACTGATTGCTGCAGTAGAAGTGGTGGGAATCTTGGGAAAGTGATCATTCCATCCTAGACTCTGTGATAGCGGAGAAGAAATCTGGACTTAGTTTGACACATATCCTAGATTTGGGGAAAGTCGATTTCAGAGGGTTCAAAAGAAAGACATCTAAGGGTTAAAATGTTCAGGGGAGGAAATGGCTGAACAAGTTGTAGTATGTGATAGTAATGGGGTACTATTGTGCTATAAGAAATGACAAGCAGAAGGACTTCAGAAAAACCTGGAAAGACTTACATGAACTGATGCAAAGGGAAGTGAGCAGAACCGGGAGAACCCTATACACAGTAACAGCAATATTGTATAATGATCAATTGTAAATGACTTAGCTATTCTCTGCAATACAATGATCCAAGACAATTTCAAAGGACTCATGATGAAAAATGCTATCCACCTCCAGAGGAAAAAACTGATGGAGGCTGAATGAAGATCAAAGCATATTATTTTTCATTTTATTTTTTCATGGTTTTTTGTCTATGTTTTCTTTTACAACTTGACTAATATGGAAATGTGTTTTGCATGACTGCACATGCATAATCTATATCAAATTGCTTTCTGCCTTAGGGAAGGGGGAGGGAAAGGAGGGGGAGAATTTGGAACTCAAAATTTTAAAAAAGCAACTGTTAAAAATTGTCTTTACATTTAATTGGAGAAAAATAAAATATTATCAAAAATAATAAAATTCTCAGGGGAAGATAGCTCAAAAGAAAAGGGGACAGTGAAATTATGAAGACACAGAGCAAAATATTTCCAATGATGA
This sequence comes from Phalanger gymnotis, assembly GCA_028646595.1. Taxonomy (NCBI): domain Eukaryota; kingdom Metazoa; phylum Chordata; class Mammalia; order Diprotodontia; family Phalangeridae; genus Phalanger; species Phalanger gymnotis. The sequence goes on from CM053622.1 coordinate 307,532,832, forward strand.
TGTGTGAGGTTCAACTTTAGGAAGAATTTCTAACAAGACCTGTCCCACAATAGGATTAGCTATCTCATATCATATTGACCTCCCTGTCATGGAATGGCCAACATGGGAGCTGATGATAGCTAAAGAAGAGGCATGACACTAAGTAGGTGGGGAAAAATCAGAATTCCAGAAGGTCAACATTGGAAAGCAACTCAAAGGCCATCTAGCCCAACTTGACCAAGAATCCCCTCTGTAACACAGCCATTCAGCTTTCACTACATGACCACTAGTGAGGGAGAAGTAACTGCCTCCAAGGACAATTCATTCCACTTTTGCACAGCTCTAATGGTTAGAAAGTGTTTTCCTCGTAACAGACTTAAACCGGCCTTTCTGAAACTTCTATCCATCATGCTCAGTTCTATGCTCTAGGGCCAAGTAGAACATGCCTTCTTCCAACTAACAGACCTCCAAATGCTTGTGGATAGCTATCATGGCCTCCCTAAGTCTTCTTTATCCCAGTTAAATTCCTTCCATTTATCTCCCTATGGCATGAATCTTGAGGTTCCTCACTCTCCAGGTCATCTTTCTCTGAATTCCTGTCATTATCCTTCCCAAAATGCATTACACAGAATTGAATCAAGTGCTTCACACACGGCCTGTCTGCCACATGGGGCTGCACAATCTATCCTGTGTTCTGACACTCTACCTCTAAGGCAGGCTAAAGTCACCCTAGCACCTAGCTGTGACATGTGTTTGGAAAAGGAAGAGAGGCTGAAGCACAGAACCAATTCTGACGGTTCAATAGGCTACTCAAGGAGAGACCTGGAACACAGTACCAGAACATCCTCAAAACAAAGGACCACGGAATAGGAATCAAAAGACCTGGGTTCTAGTTCAAGTTCTTCTGTGAAAAATTTATGCGACCTTGGACATGTCATCTCCCTTTTCAAGCTTCAATGTCTTTATCTACCAAGGGATGGATTTGAGCTAAATCAGTCAGTCAGTCAATGAACATTTATTAAGTGCCCACTATGTGCTAGGATTGTGCTAAAATGATCTCTAAGAGTCCTTTAGGCTTTGACCTTCAATGATTCTAGGTTTTCTCCCATACCCTTGGTCTAGACAAGTTGGGGGAGCAAGTCCCTGAGAACAAACATGGGCAAGCACCCCAGTTGTGTCAGCATACCAGCACTCTCATTGGCAAAGAGCCAGGCTTATGTCTTAGTAGAAAATTACATTGGTTTAAAATAATAATGAATGCAGTCAGATCCCCAAACTGAGCTGCAGCCTGTTTCTAGGTGATTATTCGTATTCATTGTGTATTTTTCTTGATGGGGATCGGGGGGCAGTGGGGTGGAGAGTGCAAATGGAATGGACTGCATAGGGCCAGAGTTCCCACCAGGACATTTGCCCAGTGGCCTATTGGCTAATTTGGGAAGATGCATTCAACTCATCCTTTTCATCTTGCCACACACCCTCCTTTTCTCTTCCCTCCACCCAGGCAAAAAAAAAAATCTTCAATATATTCTACAGGATGTGTGAGAGAAGACTTGGAATATATCAGACTTTTCTATTGGCTCCCTGGAAAAGCAGCTCAGAGACCAGAGTTCCAATCCACAGTACATTCTAGCCTCATAGGCCTTGATGACACTGCTCTCCAAGGTCCTACATTTTCCTTTCGATAGAATGTACCCAGCGGTTCTTCTTTGGCACCTAGATGGCTCCGTAGTGCACAGAGTGCTGGACCTGGAATCAGGAAGACTCATCTTTGTGAGTTCAAATCCAGTCTCAGGCACTTACTAGCTTAGTGTGACCTTGGATTTAACCCTGACGGCCTCAATTTCTCATGTGTAAAAGGAGCTAGAGAAGGAGAGGGCAAACCACACCAATATCTTTACCAAGAAAACCCCAAATGAGGTCACAATGAGTCGTCGGACACAACTGAAACAAATGAACAAAGCAATTCCTTCCTCGGTTCCAATACCTAAGAATGTGACTAGAACTCAGTGCCCTGAGCTTTTTGGAAGATGAGGCTGATGTTATGAGATATGTCTTATAAAATAGCACTCCCGCTTTATTATATAGAGAGAATTTATTAGGAAGAGGAAGAAGAAGAAAAGGAGGGTAAGAAGGAGAAAGAGGAGGATGAGGAAAAAGAGGAAAAGAAAGTGTAAATGCCACCAAAAGCTGTCCCGTAGTTACAATGTAAAGAATGAACTTTTACTTTCAGTTACTCACTCTTATTCTAAACATAATTCTGACAAACTGGGCTACCTGGTTCCCCAGTCCACAGCAGATTAGGATCAAGAAATTGGGGGAGGGGTGGTGCTAGAAGCAGACCAGATGACAGCAATAAGGGTGACAGCTGACAGCAGGGGAAGAGACAGGAAAACCAAAAACAGCAGATCTGTGCTTCTCTTTACAGCAGGCTACCATAATTGATGCTTGGAATGATGATTCTGAATCATCAAGAAAAGGTTAGCTTATGTATGGCATTCTCTGTTGAGGAAGCCAGGACAGCATATAATATATTCTAGAAAGATTTCATTCTAGGGTAGTTACAAGAAACAAAATCTGGACACTTTGAAAGGATAAGTTTCATCTTAACTAGAAAATGATGTACTTTGAACACCTTAAAGTGATATGTGTGTGGGAATTATCGACTATGATTATCATTAGAACACTCATTTTGAATGATGCCAAATAAATGAAGTATTACAGAATATATAAATATGTCTTCCTTGAAGCCTCCCTAGATTAATGGGGGTATGTGAAGGGGAAGAGATTATTATTCTGCTGTTCCTGCCCTGCCTTTTCTCAGATCCTGCAATTTCTCATAACTTAAAGCTGTCCCAGAGCTATAATGTAAAGAATGAACTTTAACTTTTACTCAGAGCTACTCACTCTTATTCTAAACATGATTCTTGCAAACTGGGCTACCTGATTTCCCAGCCCATCCTTTCTACTTCTTATCACCATTCCCTGATACTCTCCAAAAAAAATTTCCCATCATGTATATAAAATGGACATTTTACTGCCTTCCTCTCTGTTGGCTTATTGTTATCTCATTACCCACGCATACATCTTTTATGTGTGAATTTGCGTTATTGTGCCTTTCTCAGATTATAAGCTCCTAGAAGGCAATGACTAAGTCTACGTCGTATTCATTGCATGGTACCCTACACAGCAGCACATACAATTAGGTCCCTGATAATGTCTTGATAACAGTTATTATGATGTTTTCATCATTACTATTCTCACAGATATGAATCTGGCATCTCAACCAACCCATGAGGTTTATTTCTACACAGATAACTTTTGACCAATTGGAATTTAAGGAATGGGCACACCAAAATTCAAAAAATGATGTGTCAAAACATACATAACCTAGAAAATGGCCAGTTGAGACCCAAACAGTGGGTGTCTGAGGTCAAAAGAATTATCCATGAAATGGACAGCCTAGAATGATTAGCCAATGGGGTCAATGCAGAGCTGAGGCTTATGTCTGGTCCTTCATCCAACACAATCCTTCTTCCCCCTGTCCTCCCCCCGACCTTTTTCAAGGAATGCAAAAGCAACAGCACCTTGGGAAACATGCGAAAGATTTCCTGGTTGATGTGGTAGACGCCACTCGTGTCCACCTCATACTTGAGCTTTGTGCCCAAAGGGGTGTTTTTCTGGGTGGTGAAGAGAAAGGAAGGAGCATTGCAGCACCTGGAAAGAGTGGACCTGCAAGGCAAGGGAGAAAGATAGGGAGGAACTGGTTAGGTAATTCTATGTGCAAAAGACATTCTAGGTTTGACATTGCCAGGGGGTTGCCAACCATGAGGGACACCAGCACTATCGTTCATCTAATTGATATCAGGCCTCTTTACTGTTCCCCCCACCCCCAGCATCCCATACCTCACGCACTCATTCCCACCTGGACCTTGTTGTTAGCACATTGGCTGATATGGGCTACCAGATGATGTGTATAGATATCTCTGCCATGGGTTACACTAAGAATTTAAGAGAAGGAGGCAAATACGGCAAGTGTATATTTTGAAACTGATCAACACGTTTCGGCAGGGAGCTTTTTGTAGAGAGCAAAGCAGAAGATGAGCCAGATAGGACTCTAAGATGTAACTACACTATGAGCTTTGATGGTCAGGTTTCTTAGAATCATAGAATTGGGGCTGGAAAGGATCTTAGAAAAGACCTACCAAACCCAGGAACAAGTTCCTCTCCCCTGTGTTTGTGGGGTTTTTGCCACCCCACTCTCTGGGACTGGCCCTTCAGGGATCTGTGATATCTTTTGTTCCTTGGTTTCTTATCAACCCACAGCCATGCTAACTCACTCCCCTAGAGCCAGGCATGTTATATCTGGGGTATAATCTGTGATGACACATGCCTCCAATTCAGCAAACAGCTGCATCTCTGACTGTACAATCAGAGACCACTCCTCCAGAGCCAGGGTCATAACAGTTTTTCCATAGCCTACAGTTTCCTACTCCACCCCAACTCTATCCCCCATACGCACATACACATACTCAACCTTTCCAGATTTTATTATCATTTGGGATCCAAGTCAAGACCCACTTCCTTCCAACATTTTTCTCTGACTACTCTGGTTAATAATGAGCTTTCCTGCCTCTGAACTTTGGATTAACTTACAATCTGGGGAATACATTTTTTTCACCTAATTACAGAACTTTACATTATTCTCTAATTGTTCCATGCTTGTGAGCCGTGGCTCCCCGGTTTGATACTAAGCTCCTGATAGGAGGACCGTGACTTTTAATTCTGGTGTATGGGCCATTGTGCCTGGCATAGTGCCAGACACACAAACACTCCAGAAATACTTGTTGGCCAGCTGACTGCTTGATGGTTAGGTGACTTTTTCTCATTCCAACTTCCAATCAAAGACAAATGTAGATGTTCTGTTATCTTTGGGGGAAATTTGACATTCTACTTCAGTCCATAAGCATGTAGTGATTCTGAAGTCTCATGGAGTAAACAGAGAGGTCCCAGTCTGAAGTACCCCCGAATTAAATCTATTCCCTCCATACATATGCACGGCTGCCTGAGAACATGCAGCCCCACCAAATGAATCTAGGAATTCTAGGAACTCCTTGCTATTGTTCCTTGGGATTTCCCCCTTGTCCTCCCCTCACTGCTTCATGCTCTGTAGCTATCTGGGACTGCCCATCTACTGGTCCTTGCTCCTCACTCCACTTGAGATGCTGGGTCAGAGCAGTAGAAAAGAGAAAGATAAACACAAACCACGCCATTCCTCTATTTGCTCCTTAGCTCAAGGAACGGTCTCAAAGTTAGCTTCCCTAACCTTGCTCTATATCCTGATCCTCCCAGAGGCTCAATCCTGCTCCTATAAAGAAATATCCAAAATACTGGAGAATTGCTCTTCTATGTTCATAGCCCTGAATCTAGAAGGGACCTTAGAAGTTAACAGCTCTTTGCTTTAAAGTTGAAGAAACTGAGATCAAGGTAAGTTAAGTGACAACCCAGGTCACACAGGCAGTAAGTAGCCGAGCTAGGATTTGAACCCACATCTTCTGACCTCAAATCTCCTCCCCTTCTTTTCTTCAGAAACACATTAATTTCACTTCAGTCCTTTACGTAGACAAAGGTCCATTGCTTATGACGTGGATCTTTTTGTAGTGGGCTACAAGGTCAAAGTGAAAAAGAAAAGGAAGGGCAAAGTTCTTTATTCCCTGTTTTCCACACAACTAGCAGTAAAAACCCACAAGGCCCTCAGCCCATCAATCAGCCAGCCAGTCAAAAAGTAATCACTGAGCACGTGCTATGTGCTAGTCACAGGGATACAAATACAAAGAATAAAACAATCCCCGCTCTCAAAAAGTATGGTTTTCTAGCATCAGGGACAGAAAAGTAGGGCAGAAGCTGAGACATTGTTCTGGCCTGTGGTAAGTCAGGGAAGGAGAAATCTCAGTCAGTAGTAACAGATAGATCAATCCCTAAAACTTTGGGGGGGGGAAGCAGAATAAGGGGGAAAGAGGGAGACAGAAGGGGGAGCAAAAAACAGAAAGGGAACAGGTCTAAAGTGACCCCCTAGCATCTCTACAACCTTCTCATCAAGCTTCCCCAGTTTACTCCCCCCCACCACTAAACTAGAGTCCCTCCCACAAGCCCCTGGAGCCAGGCCCAGTAGCTCTGAGCTGAGAAAATCTTCATTCCTACAGCCTGACAAATGAACAAGAAGGAGCGGAATCTTGGCTCCCACTGGTGAGACTGCAGAGAGGGAAAATGGGGCTCTGGGATCCCAATCAGAAAATCCAAATGCACTTCTCCCAAACAATCGTCCAGACGCAGTGGTCATATCACCATGGTGTAATGGAAAGCCAGCATGGTAAAACAAAAAAGATACTGTATCAAGAATTAAAAGACCTGCCTTCCCATGCTACCTCTGCTGCCTAATCACTGTTTGTTGTTCAGTTATGTCTGACCATGGCCCTCTGTGAGGTTTTCTTGGCAAAGATTCTAGTGTGGTTTGCCATTTCCTTCTCCAGGGGATTTAGGCAAACACAAGTAAGTGACTTGCCCAGGGTCACACAGCTAGTGAGTATCTGAGGCCAGATTTGAACTCAGGTCTTCCTGACTCCAGGCCCAGCACTCTATCCACTCAGCCATCTAGCTGCCTCATTAATCACTATAACTAATACCTAACTGGCCAAATCCTTTCACCTCGCCTACCCTTGTCACTTGTGAAGTGGGGATAATGATAACTGTTCTTACCTCACAGGGTCATTGTAAGAAGAGAATTTATAAAAAGATCCATTCAAAGGCAAGTCTGTATTAAAATACAATGCTTCAGGTATATCACAGGTTAAAGAGGCTTTTACGAATTGGTCTGAGAACCTGGCCACCACATATAGTGAGTTTTTAATGGAATGTAGGTTGCAAGTTGCACACATTCAACAAACTAATGAATGCCTTCACAAACTCAGAGCTGACCATGCAAGATTCTTGGTTTCCATATTAAAGAAGAGGCACGGTCTCTGTTTTCAAGGGGTTTACTCTCCAGAAGACAAGAGAACATTAACAGGTAATCAATGGAAATGTGGAAGTCTAAATGCTTTTTAAACGTATACTAGAAACAAGGAGGGGGGCATCAGACAGTATGATAATGAACTGGGTTCATCCCAAAAGGCTACCTGGGAAAGTAGGCCATGAGTTCCAAAAGCAGACTTAACAGAAACTTATGATACTACCCTTCCAATTGTTAGACTCTCCCCAAAAAATTCTGTATGAAGGGGTGTGTGGTATAGTGAATAGAAAGCTGGTTTTAGAGTCATGAAGACCTGGATTTGAATCCTATCTCTGCTATGTACTAGTTGTGTGACCCTGGAAAAGTCCCTTGGCCTCAGTGAAACTCTCTAAGAATTTAAAGTGCAGAGAAAATGCTGATCTGCCTTGACAGAGAAACTTCCGCACCAGGGTGGAAGTTGATAGGAAGTTTTATCAGTGAAATCATATCTCTGGCCCATATATTGGGAAGTTGATAGGAAGCTATATCAATGAAATCACAGGTCTGGCCCATATCTTATAACTACTTATATATTCCATATTTCTATCCTACTCTCCCCCAATAGAACTCCCTGAGGGCAAGTAGTCTCTCATTTTTGTCTTTGTAACCATAGCACCTAGTACAGGGTCTGGCATGTAGAAGGAATTTAATAAATGCTTGTTAATTAAATATTATTAATAATAGCTCCCATACATGCAGCCTTTTACACTTTATAAAATATTTTATTCCATTCGAAATTCACAACAGCTCTGTGAGGTAGGTAGTGCACATATTATTATAATTTCCTTTTTATAGAGGGTGAAACTGAAGCTTTGAGAGGTTAAGGGACTTCAGTGAGTTCACACAACTATTAAGTAAGCAATGTAGCCAAATAAAAACAATAACAAAAAACCAGGTCTTCTTCTTCCAGTCAAATGTTCATCCCATTATATGCAGTTCTTCCTTAGAGCCTCTGCTCAAAAGTAGTCACTGAATCAGGCACCAAAGGGTTAAACCTCAAAAGCAATGTGAGCTTAGAAAATGAAGGGACAATGTGGCTGATGAAACAGGCTTGGGAATCTGCCATGCTAAAGAGTCTGAAAAAAAATTTTTTTCCTCCTCTGCAGCTGGTGTTCCACCTGGAACTTCATTCTCTCAAGAGCCAACATTGGGCTGGGGCTCAGTGGAGAAGGTCAGACCCTGGGAAACTTCTTGCTTCCTCTGCCTTGAGAACTTAAATCCTTCCAGCCTGACAGAGGGGGAAATGGAAGGTCCTCAGTGTTCAGGTTGTACCATCTGAAAGCCCAAGAAATCTCCATTTGTCCAAAATGTACAACAGCTTACTGAAAGCTAAAACTGTGTGTGTCCTTCCTCCTGCCCCCTGGGTTTAGCCGTCCTCAAAATCCTTCTATTCAGAGCCATAATTATCACTTTTGTGTGATCTAGAGGACCAGAGAAAGACAGATCATCCCCACCCCTGTGCCCTGATCACTGGCTTCATTGAGAATTAAAAAAGCCGAAGGGAGTCCTTCCCCCAAAATATCACCCAGAGCCCCAGGACTTGTGCAGCTAATTGGGAGCCCTGAATCCACCTTCTGGGCCTTGGTTTTCTCTTCTGAAAGTGAAGGGGTTGGAGTAGATGATCTCTGGGGTTCCCTTTAAATTACTCTGACACTTTAATTTGGGGGCTTCAGATAACCTGTGGACAGAAAGCTTTTGGCAAACATTTTCTTTCAAACACTCTCTGGGAGATAGGGGATAGGAAATAAAATAGGCTTCTGAATTCAATTATTTTTTCCCAGTTGGAGAAATACTTGTTTTTTCTCCCATCACTTTGTTCCTTGGTCCCTGAACTATATCTTTTGGTCACTGCTCTCTGCCCTATATGCCTCTCTTCCAGAAACCTAGCTCCAAAATTCACTCTTCATGGCCATTGGAAGAAATTGTTCTCATCCGTCCATTCCTCCAGGGGAAGTCTTCACATGCTTGGGGTAGACACCCCAACAACTCACTCACAGATTTGAGGCCCGTAGGTTACCCTCAACCTGGTTTAGCCTGTCTGCTGAGATAGTTTACTGGGCTACGGCCACTGCACATACTACAGCTTCTCGGAGCCATAGGTGAGAGTTGGGTAACAGGTGAATGAGCAGCCCTGAAAAGGGTTCGGCCGATCTCACACCAGAGGTGCTAGTCCTCCTTGAACACCCCATGCACTCCTGGTTTCATTGTAAACCCAGAGGCAAAGGATTCTTCTTTATCTTGCCTTACAGGGCTCATGGTAAGCAAAAGCAAAAGGATCATCATGTGCTTAACTGCAGTGTAGGCAACATCTATTTCAGAGGATGGAAAAGTACAGAAATTCCATGAAGAAATTCACAAAATCCTCCACAACGAGTACACTTTGAGACTCAAGGTCTTCAATGCCAACATGAACATGGGAGGAGGATGTATTTTAATACATTGGAAAAGATGGTTTGAGATTAAGAAATTAAAAAGCCAAAGATTTATAGACTGCTCAAAAGCTTGTCAGTGCCCACCTGTACAGCCTGAATACTCTCTTCGAGAAGAGAATTTTAAAGACTGTGGGTATAATTAGCACCAAATGGCATCATTTTTTAAAATGAGATCGACTCTATCTTAATAGGAAACAACTGGTCACAGACAGAAATAATTTCAAAATCAGCTCTCAGTTTGCATGGACTGATAAGAGCAAAGATCAAAGTAAACACTAGATTACATTAAAAGAAAGAGAAAGGCTCTGCATGTGATTACGGCAGCTCCAACTTCCAATAAGCTGTGGGTCCAGAAAAATGAGAAATGGATAAAAATAAAAATATTGTCTATGACAACTACAATGTCCAAAAGGAGTCTTACGAATCCAAAAGAGTTGCTACCATGCCTGTCAAGTGGGGAATGGCTGAACAAAGCATCATATACGAGTGTAACAGAATACCAGTGTACTGAAAGAAAAGATGAATCCGAAGAATTTTGAGAAACATGGGAAGATACATATGAACTGATGCAGACAGAAGCAAGCAGAACCAGGAAAACTGTAGAAACAATGATAATAACATAAATGAAAAGAGCTATAAAGTGAACCAAACCCTAAATAACTGTCATAATCAATCTTGAACTCGGAGGAAAAAAAATGAGGAAATGCATTTCCCTCTGTTCTTAAGATCAAGAACTATGAGTACAGAACATTGCATACAGTTGGCTTTAGTTATCTATCTTTCTTGCTTAATTGAGACAGGGTGGAAGTGATGGTAATGCCAAAAAAAGTTTTAATAGTCATTTTAAAAACTAAATTCACAATAAGGACCCACCTCAGCAAGCAAAGGCAATCTCTTTGCTAAGGTCATTTTCAGATGTGTGCAAAATCAATTGCACAGTGTTATGGAGAAGGATGGCAGAAGAGTAAAAGTACCCATCCCAGCTACCTCCCCCACAGTGAAACAATGTAAAGCACATCAGAAGAAATGGGTGTTTGCAGGGTTTAGATTGAGAAAGATCTGGCTAAGTTAAACCCCAACAATGCTTATATTTAAAACTGGAAGAGACAACTAACAGAAGTGACATGGAACACAGTTATTAGTGTTTCTATTCTGATCTCATCAGCAAAAATATTGGAACCAAACCACTTGGGGATTCTACTTCCTTCATACAGAGAAATAAACAACATGAAAAAATGGCAATGGCCCTTTAAGAAGATGAAGTAGGGAAGAGCAGCTGGACCGGACCAAATATATACAGAAGAAATCTGTGCTAAATGTGATGTGAAAGGCACTTTAAAATCATTTCCAAAAAAAGGAAAGATTCCAAAAGCAGGGGTGGGGATGAACATAGGGAGCACAAGCCCTAAAAACACAAACCTAACCAGAGACAATAAAGAGATCTTGAATAATGAACAATATCCATATAGAAAAAAAAATCTTTGAAACAAGTAAAAACTGCATGGAAGAGAATGATACTGATGAGTCAGCATAACCGATGATATAACATACATGAAGCACTTTGTAATAAAAACCTTAAAGCACTATAGAAATGCTAGCTATTAGTATTATTCCAGAATTTCTGTGAAGCAGCTGCAGTAGTCCTCAGAGCAAAAATTGTATCTCTGAGAACATACATTAACAAAATAGGAAAAAGAAGATGGCAGAGTAGGTCAGAAAAGTTTCAGCTCTCTATATTTCCTCCACAGAAAAAGACAGAACATTGCCTTGGAGGGAGTGTAGAGCACCAGAAATAAACAAAAGTCAGGGTAAAGCAGTTGTTCTCCTCAGACAACCTAAGAAGAACCCAGGAGAGACCTGACCTCCAGCCGTTTGGCCTGAGTGAATTGCAAACACCTCCAGGCCAACTCTGCAGGAAGCCCTGGGAGCAGGTGGAGGTGGGAAGCCGCCTCAGGCCTTAGAAACTTTCATCTCCTGAACCATCTGATGGCTGAGTAGAAGACTGAAGGACCTTCCACTGATGGACACCAAGCATAGCTGTGTTGACCAGCCGGGCTATGGCTGTCAAGAGAAGGAGCTAGCACACGCCTGGTGAGTGCAGTAGTGAGGGACAGAGATCCTGATAGCTGTGGGCACTTGCAGGAGAGCAGAGTCCCTGGTTTCAGTTCCAAGGAAGAGGACAGCTATAGTTTGCAGCCACCAGAAGGATGACAGAGAGCAAGATCATTTGTGGAAAACCATGGCTGGGGGCTCTAGCCATGGTTTAGAAGTGGAGAGGAGAGCCCAAGGTTGAGCCCAGGACAGACTTCAGAAAATAACAGTAAGAATTGCGGCATCATTCCCCATACCTTGAGGACTAGAACTTAATTACACTAATAGCTGCTAAAAACAAAATAAAACAAAAATAAATAAAAGTAAGTAACCAAAGGAGAAAGAACCCAACCATAGATAGCCACTATGGGGATAGAGAAGATCTGAGTTCATATTCAGAAGAAAATAATGGAGCTAAAAGCCACTCCTTCTTTATTAGAAAACATCAAATGGTCCCAAGCACAAAAAGAGTTCTTGGCAGAACTTAAAAAGGACTTTAAAAATAAAATGAGAGAGATCAAGGAAAAATTAGAAAAAAAAATTAAGAGCAATCCAAGAAAAGCAAGAAAATTTTGAAAAGAAAGTCACCCAACTGGAAACAGACAAACAAAAACTTAACAAAATAATTCCTTGAAAACTAGAATTGGGCAAAGGGAAACTAATGATGTTCTAAGACACCAAGAAATCATAAAACAAAATCAAAAGAATGAAAAATAGAAGAGAATATTTTCACATCTCATCAGAAAAACAACTGATCTAGAGAACAGATCAAGGAGAAATAATAAGAGTTGAACTACCTGAAAATTACAATTAAAAATTTGATAAAATATTACAATAAATTATCAAGGAAAATTGCCCTTGAAATTGTAGAACAAGAAGGCAAAGCAGAAATAGAAAAAAAATCCACAAATCACCACTTGAAATAGATCCCAGGAGGAAAACTTACAGGACTATTATAGCCAAGTTTCGAAGCTCCCAGGTTAAAGAGAAAATATTGGAAGCAATAAGAAAAAAACAATTTAAATATCATGGAGCTACAATAAGTATTAAACAAAACCTAGCAGCTACTATGTTGAAGGACTGTAGGTCTTGGAATACTATATTTCATAGAGCAAAAGAGTTGGGGTTACAACCAAGGGTAACTTACCTGACAAAATTAAGTATAATCCTGAATGAAAAAAAATGGACATTGAACAAACTGAAAGACTTTCAGGTATTTGTGACAAAAACAGCAGAACTTAAGTGAAAATTCAACATATAACATCCAAGAGAAATACAAGGTAACCTTCAAGAACCAGTTATAAGGGACTCAATAAGGCCAAATTGTTTGCTTCTTATATGTGAAAATATTATCAATTCTTTTATGGCTGTCATTTTTGGAGATAGTTTGATAAAAAGGCTTGGGCTGAGCTGAGTATGACGGGTTGATTCTAAAACAAATAAAACTCAGGAGACATAAGAAAGGAGTGATTATCTCATACAAATGAGGCATAAATGGAAAAACTGATAGAGAAGAAACTAATGGAGGGAGGGTGGATAGTGCTAAAACCTTACTCTCTTTGGGACTGGGTTAAAGAAGGAATAACATAGAAGGGTAAAAGGTCTTCCACATTCAGAAAGAAATAAGAGGACAAGGGGATAGGGTGGGGGGAGAGGATAAGGGAGGGACTCTTGGAGGGGTGGGTAGGTTAAAGAATAGGAAGACAAAGTAGAGGGTAGAAGTAAAGCGGAGGAGTGAGGAGGAATAGGAATAGGGTGAGAAGGATAGTAAGGAAAAATGGGAAGGAGGAAAATATACAAATTATTATAGCTTAGAATGTGAATGGGATGAATTTAACCATAAAATGGAAACTGATAGCAGATTAAAATTTGAATTCAACAATATATTGCTTTCAGGAAATGCTATAAAAATGAGAGATACACACAAAGGGCAGGAGTAGAATTTAGTATGTAAAAAAAAAGCAGGGGTAGTAATCATGATCTCAAACAAAGTTAAAGCTAAAATACGTTTCATCGAAAGAGAAAATAGGGACACTACACTACGTGTCAGCAATATTATTCAATACTGTTTTAAACTATTTAAAATAACTAGACAGTATAAAATACATGAGAGTATACCTGCCAAACCAGACACAGCAACTATATGAACATAAACATATAACACTTTTTATACAAATAAAATCAGATCTAAATAATTGAAGTAATATTTTTGTTCATGGGTAGATAAAGTCAACATAATTTAAAAAACGACAATTTTAAATGACTAATCTATATAATGCCATTTCAATTAAATTACTTAAAAATTATCTTACTGAGTTAGAAAAAATAATAACAAAGTTAATTTGGAGTAACAAAAGGTCAAGAACTTCAAAGAAATCAGGGGAAAAATACGTAAAGGAAGCAGATTCAGTACAGACCTTAAACTATATTTTAAGGTGAGAGGATTATTGAAGTGTAAAATGGATAATTTTGATTATTTTAAATTAAAATTTTCTTGTATAAATAAAACCTAAGCAATCAAGAATAGAAAGAATGCAGAAAACTGGGGGGAAAACTTTCATAGACAATCTCTCAGACAGGATGTGATTGGGTTGGAATATTGCTGTGGTGTAGGAAATGATGAGCTGGCTGATTTTAAAAAACCTGGAAAGACTTGGACTTATGGAGGAAGATGCTATCTACCTTCAGAGAAACAGATGGCAAGTGGAAATAAGCATAGGACAGTCTTACATATATGTATATGAGTGTATATGTGTATATATGTATATGTTTATATGTATATATATGTATGTATATGTGTGTATAAAGCACACTTAATTGTAGGCTTCTTGGGTGGGGAGGTGAATAAAGTAAAAAGTGCACAGCAGAGAACAAAAGAAAACCTACGAGGAAGTAAAGCTGGACAGCTTTGAAAACAATGTATAGTATTTATTATATAGGTTTTCTTGAAATGGCAATTTATTGTTTCATACTGAATCCTCTCATGTTCTGCTATGTAATGGCAATTTTTTTCTTTTCTTATTTTGTATTTAAATTTAAAATAAATTTTGGAATTTACAAAAAATAAAAAAGAGAAAAAGAGAATTAAGGAATTGCATATATAATTTTAAAATAATTAGAAAATCAAAATAATGGAAAAGAGCATGAACAATTTTTTGTTGCTCCCAAATTGCGTGACCAAGAAGTCAGAAGCTATCGGTTCATATGTTTGGTTTCTTATCTCTAGAATATTACAGAGCATCCTCAGTGAAGGCACTTGGTTTAATCACTCACACTGGAAAAACAAAATGGATGATGCCCAGACAAAGACGTACAATTGAATAGAGAACATGAGTAAGCCCACCTATATCATGGTAAGGCATTATAATCAGACAAGACATAGTAGGCATTAGAAGGAAGCAATTAGGCTAGATGTCATCTGGAAAACTGTTCTGTGCTTTCAATTGATCCCATACTGTGCTCCATGTTGCAACCTATTTCTTAAACATCAATATTTCCCCAGTGCTATAAAAAAATGGAAAGCCATAATCCCAGAAGGATCAAAATTACAAATAACTCAAAGAAAGGCATATGATGGGTATGAATAGACTATAGCATATTTCAAACAATGACTTATATGTGAGCTATATTGTAAAAGACATCACTGTGGGCATATATGACTCAAAAAAAGGAACCGGATAACATATGGATAATACATCTAGATAGATAGAAAGATAGATAGATAGATGTACAGACAGATAGACAGATTGATGTATGTGTATGTGCATATATGTATGTGTGTGTTTATTTATTTATGGTATGCCCCCAGCTAGTTAGATAACTTACGGATGACTTATAGAAAGTAGGGCAAGAATTACATAGGATTTCTCTATCCGTAGAACGGACTTAATAATACATTTACTACTGAAATCAAAGGTTTGCCTTTCACAAACCAGAGGCTATTATTAATACTTCTCCGACAGATGGACCTCCTTGAATAAATCTCAGCGTATAAAAGTGTTGATCTCCAAAGACAAATTAGGATGGGACAATAAAGCCATTCTTCACTTTCAAGTTAGATTCCCTACAAGATTCCCTTAAATTATGAGCTCCCTGAGTATATTTTAAATGGAACTTGATTGACAAAAGTCCAATTCATACATTTTTCTTTGGCATACTCCATAAAGCAAGGTCTACCTGCATGAAAATAATATTGCTTAATCAATAAGTCTTTACTGAGTTCCTATGATGTACTCAGCACTATACTGGTGAGACGGAGAAGATGGTTAAGACATGGTTTCTGATCTTCTACTAACTGAAAGGGCCATATTTATATGTGTGAGATAATTAGCACACAGCACTAAATAACATATAATTATGTACCAGACAGTGAGGTACTAACAATGAACTGCTTTCAGGGATAGGCAGTCAGGGGATAGGAATAACAAAAGATCTCAGATTTAAAGCTAGAAGGAACCCTAGAAGTCACCTAGTCAAACCCCTTCATTTTACAAAGGTGGAAACTAAGGCCCAGAGAAGTTCTGTGATTTGGCCAGGGTCACATGGGTAGTAAGCAGCAAAGGTAGGCTCTAAATACAGGTCCTCTGGTTCCAAATCCAGCTCTCCTTCCACCGTACCAGGCTACTTATCAATGATCATTGGAATTGGAAGTAATTAGTGAAGTCTTCATAGAAGAGATGATTTGAGATGAGCCTTGAAGAAGTAGATTCTAAAATTCAGAGTTGGGGAACCTGTGGCCCTGAGGCCACATGTGGCCTTCTAGCCTTTGGATGCAGCCTTTAGACTGAATCCAAGTTTTTTACAGAACAAATCTTTTTATTAAGGAGATTTGTTCTGTGAAGTTTGGATTCAGTCAAAGGGCCATACTGAGGACCTAGAGGACCACATGTGGCCTTGAGGCCACAGGCTCCCCATCCCGGGGAAATAGTCAGAGAGGAGATGAAGGATATTTGGGGGAGGGGAAGACAGTATCATCTTACATACTTGAACTGGTTGGCTTCTGAGATATTCATTGCCCATTTGCACATCTGGAGACTCTTCCACCTGTCGAACAGCTCTGATTGCTTCACCCTTTAAAAAGTGCAAACAGGAAATCATCAAAATTCAGTCTAGCCAAAGTTTTCATGATTTAAAATAAATGCAATAGATTATTCTCCACCCAACAAAACCTTCTGAATCCTTATGATGCAGAAATCCTTACAGCTCCTCACCATCAGGAATATTGTGCTGATCACAAAGTTCTAACCATAGAAATCAGAGCTGCCCAGTTTATTTGGACTGCAGACTCTGAGGTTTCCCCCAGGGCTGAGGGGTTCAGGAGAAAAGGAGAGGAGTGAGGGTGATTTGACAAGTCAGAAAAATTCTAGAGAATTCTAAGGCCTTCAGGCAGGTGACCAGTTAAATCATTTCTATAAAATCTTTGTCATAAAGGCCATTGTCAAAATGGTCCATATACCCACAGAGGGCAGACCTGATGAAAATGCAGTAAGTGAGCAAGTTGGCTTTTGCAGACAACTTCATATAGCGGTTCCCATCTTTGCTACAACTTAGCTGCCTGAAATGTGTGAGGAATATGAGATCCCATGGTGTCTCTCCAAAACATGCGCTTCTTCTCTCCTCTAAAAAGCCTCTGGGGAGGAAGATTCCACTGGTCATACTGTTACAAAAAAAAAGTTTACATATATTGGGTGATCATTCCATCACCAAAGAAATAGAATAGAATCTTAGCAATACCAACTTGTTTGTAAATCAAATTTGGACCACAACAGACCCAAATTCTCATTCACAGAATTGTAGACTTGTAGAACCACCAGGGAGCTGCAAGAGAACTCAAAAACCATCTGGTCCAACCAGTAGCTAAGCCAGGGTCCCCTCCCCATCATACCCAGCAAAGGGTCAGCCAGCCTTTGCTAGAAGAGGGAATCCACCTCCTCCTGAAGCAACCCATTCTACTTTAACATAGCTTTAATTATTGCTAAATGTTCCCTTAAATAAGAAGAAATCTGTCTCTATAAATTCCATTCATTATTGCTAGCCCTGCCATCAGGGAACATGCACAGCAAGCCTGATCCCTCTTTCACAGGGCTGTTCTTTCAAATGTTTGAAGAGGCTGTGCCTTTCTCTTTGTTCTCCCTCCTCTTCCTAGCAATACTTCAAGAGAGACAGCTTGGTCTGGCGGAAAGAGCTGTGAATATGGAGTCTGAAGATTTGGGTTCAAATCCCTACTCTGCTACTAACTTTGCGACCTTGGGCCAGTCCCCTGATTTCTCTGGGCAGCACTTTTCTCATTTGTAAAATGAGGGGGATGGGCTAGATAATCTCTAAGATCCTTTCCAGCTCACAATCAATGATCCCATGACCTTCCCCTGACTGTAGTCTGTCATTCAGCATGTCTGCCATTCCAGAACAAAGCATTCAACTCCCTCCCTTGGTGTTTGATCTGCATATCAGTCCTATTTCTGGCCAAAATCTCTCCGGCTTTCGGAAGCCTCCTGCAGAGCGGTAAGGGCAGGGAAGAACACTATCTACAGACAGACTCCAACCAGGAAAGGGATCCCCTCCACACTGATCCCCCTAAGGCTTTGAGGTTTCAGCCTCCATCGGCCCTATAGCAGGTTACCTGGCAGCAGGACCACAAGATGTAAAAAGATGGTCATGGCACACTGGCAGTGTCAGCAGAGTCTGGTCCCTTGGTGAAGACACTGGCAAGAAACTTTATGATGCTGACACTGTTTGTTTCTGCAATGTCCTTCCCTTCTATTCTTCCCTCATGCCCAGCGCTAATCCTTCTAGATTCCTTGCAAGAATGACCTTCATCAAGGGACCAGAGTCATCATTGACTTTTCTAACAACTGAGTCATAGAGGGAGGCTTACAGCCAGGGTTTAACTCATCTATTAGCATCCATCGGACTCAGCTGTTCACTGACAACAAGCAAAACTTACTATTAGCATTCAAAATAAGTCACTGCTGCTGTCTTCTCGTCCCACGAGACAACCAAATTTTTGCCCATTGGCCTGGGGGTAAGGCCAGTCTTATGAGTGGGCAGCCGCCCACGGAGCATGATTCTGGGGATGCTGGGACCCTTAGAGGGTAACTGCAGTTATGAGAAGGAAAAAGAAAAGAATCTGACCTGCCAAGACACTAACGTGCTACAAAACTGTGAGTGGTCATTACGATGTTCCTTGGGTTCTAGAGCTGGGAAGGACCTGAGAGGGATCTAGTCCAGTCTCCTCATTCTACAGATAAGGAAACTGAGACCCAGAGAGTTAAGTGGCTCTGCCACTTCCTACCTCTGTGACCTTGGGCAAGTCACTGAATTCCACTAGGCCTCAGTATCCTCATTTGTAAAAAAAAGCACAGATCAGATTAGATGACCTGCATCTTGCCCAAGATCACCAAGGTAATAAGTGACAGAATTTAGATTTGAATCCAGGTCCTGGGACTCCAAAATCAATGTTTCTTCCACTATACCACACATCCTTCTTCTGGCTCCCCACTCTGTTTAGGGAAGACACCCCTGCCTAAGGATGCTGACAGTGAAAAGGCCTGGCCAGAGGACTTTAGGATATAAAGGGTCCAATCTAGTAAAGTGTGAGAGAACAGAGAGATATGAACTATTCCAGTTTGAAAGTAACTATGAGAATTGGGAAGATTCTTGGAGTTCATCTGGGCTGTGACAAGAGGCAGATGTAGTGTAATAGAGCTGAAAGGGTGCTTAGAGATCCCCTGGTCCATGCCCCTCCCCTCTTTACCTTCATTCCCACCACAAAAATTCAGCCATTTTCATCCTGTATAAATTGAAAATTCAAGGAAAAAAAACCACTCACAACAGGCTTAAAAGAAACTAGGCCCAACAAAACAGTGCAAGGTCAGGCTGTACTGCACAGTGCCAAAACTGAAAGAACACCATCCACAAAGGGGCCCCATAGGGTGTCTCTCTCTCCTTTTCTCAGTAAGCCCTTCTACTACTGGGACCAGATAGGCAACTGCTCCATAATGATCTTTTGTGCACCCATTAATTTGCTGACAGCGAAAGGGAACAAATGTTTGCAAAGCCCAAGCAGCTAGAGAAGTTCTGGAACAAAGAATACTTCTACAGCCCTGCCATGGGAAAGCAGATGGCTGCCAATGACATCGATGGGTTTTTGCAGCGTAGGAAAAAAAATATTAAAAATTGAAGAGTAGAAAAGGGCTGACTGAAGCTAACTGGCTCATGTGTTTATACGCTCTCCCTTCCTGAAGGTAAGAGGGGAAAAATCCCATCCACTCTCACGCATTTCATTATTAACACTGTGAAGATGACTCCCAGAACCATATATCCAGCCTTATTCTGTATCTCAAACTGAGTTGAAAGTGGACTTGTAAGTGAGCCCAGAGGAATGTGTACTCGATCTCTCTTCTATGTGTGTGTCTCTGTCTTGTCTGTGTCTGTTTCTGTGTCTGTCTCTCTGTCTCCCTGTCTCTCTCTGTCTCTCTGTCTCTCTGCCTCTGCCTCTGTCTCTGTCTCTGTCTCTCTCTCTCTTTCTCTGTCTCTCTGTCTCTCTGTCTCTCTCTGTCTCTCTCTCTCTCTGTCTCTCTCTCTCTCTCTCACACACACACACACACACACACACACACACACACACACAATTGCTCTCACTGAAGGCCAAAAAGTGAAGTATTTGGGATAGAGAGATGAAAAAATGATCCTGTTCCAGAGGGTTCAGGAGTGAGCTGTTTGTTGGAATGTAACATATCTGCATTCCACCCTAGATGTGCCCAGCCTGGGTCCTTATAGTTAACCAGTGGAGGTCTCCTTTCCGTGCTGTATCAAAGCTGTCGTGGAAAGAACATGTGGGTTTGTTGGCAGTGCCCAAAGAAGGTCTCGCTTTGGGCTATAAACAAGAAAAAGGTCTCATCACCCTCCCCCCAACCCCAACCTCACCGATCTAATTTCTCATTATTTCATAACACAGAAATAGTGCACTGGTGAATAGATAGGATGTACTCTGTAGGGCGCCAGAAATGTCCCTTTTCTTCCCCCACTAATTATTTTCCTCCTCCAGGTGCAGGAGATGTATTGCCTGACATTCCCATATTAAAGGTTCATTCCTTTGGGTTAAATATTCTTCTAGGCAGAATCCTCTTTTAAAATACAAGTACTCTGGGTAGGGACAGACTAAGTCATTAGCCCCTGCATATGAATACGTGTAACCTAGATACTCTCTTCCCTGTCCACAGCAGAATGAGTGCACCCTCGGGTGGGGTCCAGAAAGGAGAGAAAGGACACTAAACTTAGCTGGACTCTATTGCTTAACCTGTAGACTGAGTGACTGTGGACAAGACACTAAGCTCTTGAAGCCTCGTTTTCCTCAGTTGTGAAAAGTGGTGATAATAATGTGTACAATATGACTATATTAGGATTGTTTTGAGGAAAGCGTTTTGTAAGTCTTAAAGGCCTACAGAAATGAGAGCCGCTAGAGTTACCTCCCACAGTGTGTAGCTCAGGGTTAGGGTTAGGTCCCCCATTAAAATTTGGTTGAGTGTTGGAGTGATGAAGAAGCCTACCAACCCTACCCGGTCAAAAAAAGATTCCCATAAAAGACAGTATGCTTCACATTAAATTAGGATATTAGTCTTTACCATCAACTGGGAATGGTAAACCACCGCAAGGTAAATCTTGGGTTCATTCTGGAGAAACATGCCTCTATAGGCGATGAGTGGGAACAAGTTGCTGTCCTATAAACTGGGCTCTACTGTACAGGTAAGCAGAGTGTGGCAGCATGATTTCAAAGAAAGGAAAAAGCCTTCCTGTCCTACAAAATACCTTTCAAAGCTACTTCTTGATTCCCCTAGGAAAAGGAAGCAGGGATACACAGAGGGAGAAGAGGGCCTGAGTTCAATCTGCATCTGGCACCCGCAGTATAAATTTGGGTGAGTCACTGAGTCCTTGAGCTTCGGCTTCTTCCTTTGTGAAGTGAGGGGGTTGGACCAGTTGGCCTCTGAAGTCTCTTTGACCACTAAGTCAATGATCCTATAATTAGATGACCTTTGAGGTCACTCATAGCTTTACATGTACCATCCTATGAACTTCTCTGTTATCTTCACAATCACATATCAATGACTGATCACAAATTCTCTTACAAGATCAGGTCCTGGGGAGACAAGAGGAGAAGAGAGACAATGGGCACTAGACACCTGAAGCATAGAGTAGGAAGAGCTGGGGACAAAAGTGAAGAAACAGAAGGTAAGAAACATCAAAGTCACATCCTCTCAGACTGGTCCAGGGACCCAACATCAAAAAGGAAGCCTTGGAGCTCAGAGCTCTCTGTAGCTTCCCAGCGTCCTAAGGACTGAGGCCAGACGAGACCATATGCTCAGAACTTCACACCAAGTCGAAAAGTGGCATGACCCCACTAGACAGCTGTCCATGGCCCACGGGTTGGAAGAAAGTTTGAACCTATCTTTACAACTTGATTATTGGGAAAATAAATTTAATGTGAAAGTGTATGTAGAACCCATGCTGTCCTGGGAGGGAAGAGGGGAGAGGGAGAACATTTGGAACTCAAAAACTTGTAGAACTGACTGTTGTAAACTAAAAATAATAATAATAATTAATTAACTTGCAAAAAGAAAAAAAAAGTCTGAACCTAAAAGAAAATAGCAGATGGGCAAGGAAGAATTTGAACACAAACTGAAAATAGACATAGTATTGTTGTTTCTGAGAAGGTACAGAAGACACTCGTGGCTAGTAGGTTTGTCTGTAGTTAAAAGGTCAACCCTACAGGAACTCATGGCTTGGTGCCAGTACCTTAATGATATCACAAAGCTGGTTTCACTAAATCATCCAGAGAGACATTTTTGCCATTCTTCCCATCCTCTCCTGCTCCACCCTGCTCTTCACCTCCTCCTCCCCCATTCTGCTCTCCTCACCTTCTCTCTCCCCATCACCTTCTCTCTGCCTAGCACACCACTCTGTGAGAATCAATAAAAAGGTGCTGTTTCATAGTAATGTCTTGCATCACCCTCAGCCCAAGGGGGAAATGGTCCCACTTCACACCCAGGCTGCTCTGCTCCCTCTGTCAGACACCCACATCATGCCCCATCCCCCACCACACACACACATACACACCCCTACCCCTCACACACTCTCTCTCTCCATTACTACCACTACTTCACCCTACTATGGCTGTCCCACATGCCTTCTCCCCAGAGAAATGATCCAGACCAAAAACAAAAATCCTCCAGGCTGGCATTTTCCCTGACAATAAGCAATCCAAACCTGGCTCTTCACTAGGCCCCACTGCCCACATCACCAGGATGTCTGAAGGTTGGCCTATTTGAGCACTTCTGAGTAAAGAGAGGGTTTTTCCTTGAAAAGGAGTCTGCACTAGATTTCACTCCCTAGTAAATTTCGACCCAGTTCACTTTGACCCCCAATATTCTTATCACAGTCCAAGGTCAGCATCAACTCTCAGTCTAAATGAACATGGCCCTCTCAGGACTCCATAAAGTAGCTCTTTTACTCCCTGATTTATGGCCCTGATGTGGGAGAGGAGAGGGTCCCTTCAGGGAAGGCCCCTCACACATCCAGATTCTACAAGACCAAATGTTTCGTAGTCAGGTTCAAAAGATAGTGTGGTGTAGTGATCCCTACACCTAAGAGAGCCGGGTTCAAATCACCCTTGCAACCATGTGACCGTGGACAAATCAATTCACTTTCCTGAATCTCAGTTCTCTCATCTGTAAATGAGGGACAATAACATTCATACTACCTACCTCATAGGTTAGTTGAAAGGAAAGCATTCTGAAAACCTTAAAATGTAATATTAAATGGAAGGCGGTATGTCATTATGCATCAAGGGCTGGCCTTGGAGTCAGAGGGTCTTGCCTTCTGACACATACTGACTCTGTGACCCTGGTACAAGGCTCTTAACCTCTCAGTGCCCCCAGACAATTCTCTAAGGTGATCAATTGCAGAGCAGGTGCCAATTTGCATTGGTAGGGAGAATTCCTCACCTGGAGCTCTTTACACTGATGGAATCACAGGTCAAGTCAAAAAGGGAGAGAGAGAGGAAAAAGAGAGAGAGAGAGAAAGAAAGTCCTTATTAAACCCAGTATCACACAGGAATCAATTGTGCCACATAAGTGTATCACTAAAGCTTATCTTTTTAAGTGTCGAAAGATTGCTTTTGTCTTAACCATTTTGAAGGAAGTCTCTAAAATGTGTCCTATATTTCTCTGCTTCCTTAAGCAAAAGAACAGAACATAGTGCCATAGAAAGAGCTGGAAGGAACCTTAGAAATCATCTGTCATGAATTAACCTTTGCTCAATGACTCATCGCTCAGAATATCAACTGAATTTTGCTTTAATACAGTGATGCCTTCAGGGCGAAACATCCTTACCTACACAAAATGGCCCCGTGCTGTGGTGGGTTTTTGAGCACCACGTCTGCTTTGTAGAGTTTTTCTGAATGGAAGGCTGTCTAGCTATCACTTCTCCCTGCCTATGCCAGTCTCTCTGTCCCTTCTTCTAACATGATGTGGTCAAAAACCAGATCGCCCAAAATAAGAGTAAATAGTTTCTAAGTAAGAGCCTGAGGGGGTTCATTTATGAATAAAAAGTGAATGTATCAATTGCTTGGCTTTTCAGACACCTTATTTTGCCTACTTTGGGGTTCTTGGCTGCCTTCCAATTAATCCAGGTTGCCAGATAATTGAACTCCAGATAAATAGAATAGTAATAATATTCATAATTATTATTATTGTAGTAATAATATTTCGATTTAAAATTTACTGAGTACCTATTATGTTTCCATTAGCCACCCCACACACGCACACACGTTTTTGAAATTTTCCAGATGCCAACATTTCTAAGAATAGAAAACTCATGTCAAGTGGCTAAATTATTTCCCTGATTCTGACCACTTTTACTCAGAGAAGGGAGTGTGGTGCCACTAGAAAAAAAAGGGTTGCCTTGGGTGCCATTCTGTTGGAAACGAGCTACTACCTGAAGTTTGGTTGATTAATTATTAACTACTTAAGTGCCCTTAAGTTGCTCTGTGTGCTCTCAAATTTTCTATCCAATCTTTCTAATATTTAATGTGCACATCTGGATATAGCAATTCTAGAATGTGATTCAGAGAGTGCTCATGTTTAAAGTAGGAACCACGTCAAGCCGCTTTGTATCCTTCCCAAGGTCCAGCATAGAGCTGGGTATATAGAAAGTCCTCAGCAAATTCTTATTAGTCAAATGATTTAGAATGCAAGGCAACTTCAGACTAACAATTCTTTAGCCTGGCATTCAAGGGCCTTGACATTCTGGCCCCAGCCCACTTTTCCAACTTTATCTCCCTTTATTTCTCTATGCCAATCCTCTACTCCAGCAAGACTGGTACATCATTTACTATTCTGAACATGCCCCATGTATTCCCACCTCGCACTTTCACTTTTGTCATTCCTCCTCTCTCCATGTAAAATACTGCCCTCCTTTTTTCTATTTGTCTAGTTGTGCCTACTCTCCAGAATCAGCTCAAGTCTCCACCTCCTCCATGAAGCCTTTCCTGCTGACCTGGGCCCATGGTGGTGGAGGCATCATTCTCTCTTCCGGCCTCTCCTAGAAGCTTTTATTGATTCATTCATCCAGTCCTTGGCATAGTCTACTTTTGCACCATTAGTAAACTTTCTATGACTCTGTACCATCTCCCCAACCAGACTGTAAACTATCTGAGGCCAGGAATCATGTCTTCTATTTCTCTTCCCAGCCTCATGCTTTGTGCAAAATAGGCACTCACTAAATGCTGTGTCTGATTCTGAAGAGGAGGAGGAAAAAGACAGCAGAGAGACTCACAAGCTAACTCTTAATTACCCTCAAACTGGACTAAAATATTTTGTACTCTCTTTCCTTTTACCTCTGAGCTCAGAGAAGGAGTTTTCTCCCCTCTCTGCTTCTACTTCTTCCCCACCCCTTCACTCTTCAATCCCTTACACTCTGGCTTCTTGGCCTATCCCTCTAATGACCATGTTCTCTCAAAGGGTACCAATCATGTCAGCTGCAAACTTCAATGGCCTTTTCTCAATCTTTACCCCATGTGAAATCCTTAAAGCTTTTGACACTAATGACCACCCTTTTCATCTGCGTGCGCTCTCCTCCCTTGGCTTCTGAGATATTTTTCTTTCCTAGTAGGATAACTAGGAGAAGCTGTCTGATCACTCTTTTTTAGTCTTCTCTGCTGAGTCATTATCTATTTCCCACCCCTTGTATATGGATTTCCCCTAAGACTCTGTCCTGGGACCCTTTCTCTTCTCCTTCTATTCCTTCTCTCAGTCTCTCTCTCTCTCTGCCTCTCTGTCTCCATCTCTCTCTCTCTTTCTCTCTCTGTCTCCATCTCTATCTCTCTGTCTCTGTCTCTCTGTCTCTCTGTCTCTGTCTCTGTCTCTCTCTCTTTTCTCTCTCTCTCTCTCTCTCTCTCTCTCTCTCTCTCTCTCTCTCTCTCTCTCTCTCTTTCTCTCCCCTCTCTCCCTCTTGGGACTTCCTCCAAATCCAACCCTCCTCTAAATTTTCCTATTTCTGTTGAGGGCACCACCACCTTTCCATCCATCCAGGGCCAACACCTTGGAGGCATCCTCAACTCTTTCCTCTCCCGCACCACATCTAGTCACTTACAACATTCTGTCAACTGTACCTCCACAATATCTCTTGTATCTATCCCTTTGTCTCTGCTCTCAAGGCCACCACCTTCATTACCACTCTCCCAAGCTATCGCAAGAACCTCCTAATTGAGGTCCCTTCTGCCACATTTTCTCCACTCCAATCCATCCTCCACACAGGTGTCAAAATAATCTTCCTGAGGCACACATCTGATCATATCACTCACCCACTCAAAAAAGGGTCAGTGGCTCCTTGGTGTCCCTAAAATAAAATATAAAACTTTCCCATCTGGGAAAGTCTCGAGGCCCTCTCCAAACTGACTTCAACCTGCATTTTTTTAATCTTCCTGCACATTCCTCCTCTTCACACATGATATGTTCTAGCCGTAGGGTGCTAGCTGTTTCCTGAACCCAACATGCTCTCTTCCATCTCTGTGCACACAGAGCATCAGGCTTCGAGACCTGGAATTTACTTCCTCTTCACCTCTACCTTTCAGATTCTCTCTGTCCCTTCAAGGCTCAGCTTCAGCTCCATTTAGCCTGTCCCTGATCCCTCCAGCTTATAGTGTCCTCTCTTCCCCAAAAAATTTCTCAAGCACTTTGTCTGTTCTCTCCTTTCTTTGCATCACATTTTTTTTTCTGAGGACATATTATCTCTCTTCCAGTAGAATATAAACCTTGGAGGGCAGGGGTGGCTTCTTTTTTTGTTTATTTTGGTTCCCAGGATCTAGCACAGTGCCTTAAACACAGAAGGTACTTAATAAATGTCTTATTGGATGTAGGTATATCATTGAAAATTATCACTAAGGGTAATTGACCACCTACACAGACTTGAGCCTGGTGGCTTAAACAGGGTGTTTGGACATCCCAACTATCCTTCTGCCTGTCCTGAAGTATGGGAGATATGTTTCATAAAATCATAGATCTAGAGCTGAAAAGGACACTAGAGCCCATCAATTCTAACCTCCTCATTTTACAGAAAAAGAAACTGAGGCATGGAGACTCACCCAGGGTCACATAGCTAGTAAGGGCCTGAGTCAGGATTTGTACTTGGGGTTTCCCTGACTCCAGGTAGTGCCCTATCAATGCCTCCTTTCCTGCTACAGGGTGTCCCAAAAGTCTTAGTGAAGTTTTAAGCTTTTAATAGCAGAAAACTGAGCTGAGATTTCTGGGACACCCTGGACTTCATAGGATCCCAAAATATTGGAACTAGGACTTAGGAGCTCTCGAGTCAAATCCTTGAAGACAATTGTGAGGCAGTCGTGGCCCAGAGAAGGGACTTGCCCAGGGTCATACAGGTTATCAGTGGACTAAAAGTTCTCCCACCCCACCTCACCAGAGAACTTTTGATAAGAGGACACACTTACATGGACAGCACCTTCACCTCCAGAATGTCATGGCGAAGTTCCAAGCATCTGGTGGAGTTATATTCAAAAGGCCCCTCATAAAATTCGAAGTACCTGAGGATGGAAACAGAGGGATCTAGTTACAGGTTGAAGCAAACATTGGAAGGGAAGGGGGTTGGAGGAGAGTAAAGCAGTCACCTGGCATCTGGGAGAAGGGGAGAGGGTGATCTTAGGGGGTTCCTAACCTAAAACATTTGACATTCTCATGTTGGTCATGAAGGCATGAGGACAGGATCAAATAAACAGGTACAGAAACCTAAAAAGTTGGTCCCCAGAAGTACTCTGTATTCTAGGTTATCAGGGAAGGATTGTTTCAGTTGTCAGTTAGCTAGGACCTTCCCTTACAGGAGGATCCTTCTCCTCTTGTGTTTGTGATCATTTGAGTGAAGCAACGTGTATCAGTGTTCCAGTTTGAAGGCAGCTTTGGGTCAGTGTCTAAAGGGGAAAGAGGTGGCTAGGAGTCTGGGGACCCGTGTGCGTATTCAGGCATCCCTCCTGCTTCCCTATGACAACCAATAACTGGGCATTTACTCATAGCTGAATTGTTACAAAATTATGAACCTGAAGTCCCTCTGTCCACCCAAACCCACTTTCAGCGCTTCCCACTGTGCTGTACCCCAACGCTGCCCCAGCAATCCCTGCCCTCTGGAGAAGCTCTGGTCACCATCACCAGCACCCCAATAGGAATGTAAATCCCAAGAAAGCTGGATTTGGCCTCTAAGTCTGGACATTGACTGTCCCCCTGGGCTAAGAATGCTTTCCTCTCTCCCCTCTGCCCCCTAGAATTCCTAGCAACCTTCTAGGCTGAGCTCATATACCACCTCCTGTAAGAGGCCTTTCAAGATTTTCCCAGTCATTAGTCCCGCCCCCCTCCAGTTACTCTGTCATTTTTGTTTAATGTATTTCTGCTTATTTATCTATGTAAATGCTGTCCTCCCCAATCTCCCAAGTAGAATGTAAGCTCTTTGAGGGCAAGTGATGTTTCATTTTTGTCTTTGTATCCCAAATGCCATTATACATAATAAGTGCTTATACCCATTGAACTGAAATGAATTTCTAATTGCTGTAGTGAACACGAAAGCCGCTGTTCTCTGGCAAACAAATCTCAAGCATCCACCAGCGGGTTCATAGGTTGTTCTAGGTGGGCCTCTGAATGTCAGAGCAAGAAAGGTGTTTAGATGCGATCTAATACAAACCCCATCCTTAAAATGAAACCCAGCAAGGTTAAAGGGGCCTCCTTCTGCTTCCCTCACTCCTCTAATCGTTAGCACTCACCCCTTCCTCAAACTACCTTCTATTCACTTATCTGTGTACATGTTACACCACTTGCCTTGCCTTCCTCCTCTCCTCCAAGTGGAATGTAAACTCTTGGAGGGCAGGAACTGATTCTTTTTTTTCTTAGTATACACAGTGCCTAGAACACAGTATGCGCTTAATAAATATTTGTTGAACTAAATCGAAAGTGATATGCCCACAGTTACCCAGCTTGTGTCCCAGCCAGGGACAAACCTAGTCTTCCAACTCTAAGAACAGACATTTTTTCACGACGGCACACTGGAGAAAACAAACATTCCTATATATCGTTTTTATTGTTTCATGAATGTAAACCTCCGTAAGCACTGAGAGGCACTCTAGTATAAAAAGAGTTCTGGCCCAATGGTCAGATGAGTCCTGGGTTTGAATCCTGCCCCTGACACTTAATAGTTAGTTGTATGGCCTTGGTTTGGACTACATGGCCTCTGAGGTCTCTATGACTCTATGATTGCTCTCAATGTCATGCAACCTCTCTCTGCCTCACTTTCCTAATCTGTAAAATAGGAATCATAATCCCTGTGGCACCCACAACATGGAGCAAGTGAGATGATATACAGAAAGTGCTTTGCCACCTATGAGTAGCAGCTATTAGTAAATATACATTCTGGGACTAATTAATGCATTTATCAATTTCATTAGTCTATGGCACCTGAAATGAATGTAGCACCAGCAAAGGACCTCCCCAGATTAGAGTGTCCCCTCCCTTCCTGTTCCCTTCTAAAGGATTTTCCATTTTCCTCTCTAGGATTTCGTTATCTCTGTTTGTTTTAGTTGAAATAATAATGATAACGGCTAACACTTATATAGCTACTAGGCTGAGCACTTAGCGTTATCATCTCATCTGATCTTCTTAACGGCCCTGGGGTGCAGGTACTGTTATTATCCCCACTTTACAGATGAGGAAACTGAGGCAAACAGAAGCTAAACATCTTGTTCAGGGTCATACAGCTGGTAAATGTCTGAAGACGGATTAGAACTCGGGTCCTCCTGACTCCAGGCCCCGCACTCTTTCTACTGAATCACTTACCTTCCCCTAACAAGTAGAAGAGGAGGGAATGGCAGGACAAGGAGGGACAGCTCAGAGCAACACAGGAACTGTAGAGAGGGCCAATGCAAAATTTTTAAGCTAAATAGAATTCTGGTGACCATACATATTCACATGTATACACACACATACACATGTATATATGTATATGTGTGTATGTGTACATGTATATATGTGCGTATGTATATGTGTATATGTATATGTGTATGTATATGTGTATATGTATGTGTATGTGTATATGTGTATTTATGTATATGTATATATGTATGTGTATGTATATGTGTATATGTATGTGTATATGTGTGTATATGTATATATGTATGTGTACATATATGTGTATATGTATGTGTATGTGTATATGCATGTACATGTGTCTGTATGTATGTGTAAGTGTATATGTGTGTATGCGTGTATATATATATATATAATGCATGTTCACAATGCACACATGTATAACACTTTCACACATCTACACAAGCATGTACATAATAATTTGTACAATGCATATGCATATATGTGGTATGTGGCCATATGCATTCTTACGCATCTGATAATCCACATAGGCATATATTACAATCATGCATATGCAGACACATACACGTGCATATACATATATAATGTGTGCATATAATGTATGCATACACAGATACACATGAATGCCTTAACACATACACACACACGGAGAATAGCAACAGCTGTCGTGGTCCTGGTTGCCTGTGGAGCGCAGGGGTACAGGAAACCCTCCATTATGTATGTAGGAGGTTGAGCGGCTGAGGGCCACAGAACCAAGTTTCCTCATCCCGCTAAGTCCAGTAACCTGCCTGAGGATCAACCAGAGCTGAGGCCACATCCCATCATCCATTCTCTCATGCAGCAGGAAGAACCAGCAAAGTGCGGATGGAGGCCCAGATGGTGCCAAAGACTTGGGTCTTAAATAAGCAGCCGGTTGCCCAAGCTCAGAGCTGGCACCAGATTCTGGCACCCAGCCTACATCAGCCAATGTGCAAGCCTGGTGGCTTGACTAATCATGCAGAAAGGGGGCAGGGTTCCAAAAAGAGTACATCCGACCTTTGTATGTTCATCTGCTTTCAACAAATCATCTACTTTGAGCATGCTTTCCACTAATTGGGAGCCACCTGCACTCCCTGATGAGGAAGGGTCTTCCTTGGTTAGGAGTCAGCTAGTCAGAGCCCAGGGTTAGGAAGACAGTCTGATGATATGACCCAAACTCTTTTATTCCAGGCCCAGGCTTCTACCATCCAAGCATGCAACCTGTGGCATACTGAGCCAGTTTGGCGAGGGGGAGAACACCAGCCTGAAGTCAGAAGACCTGTGTTCTAGTCCTGGTCAGTCCCTCACTAGTTGGCCAGTTCTCCTCCACTGTCCAGAACTGCTTCCTGACCAGATTAAGCAACCTCTGGCACTCATGGCTTCTCCCGGCCTCAGTTTCCTTATTTTTCAACTGGGGTTAATGACACCTTTCTTGCCTACCTCATGGGGCTATTATGAGAACCTAATGGGAGAACGGATGTGAAAACGCCGAGAAGAGCCTGATGGCACAGTGGATAGAGCATGGGGACTGGACTCAGGAAGACCTAGATTCAAATCCAGCCCCAGACAAGGGGTTCAAGCACTTTCTGCCTCAGTTTCTTCAACTATAAAATGGAAATAATAAGTATACCTACTTCCCAGGATTGTTGTGAGGACAAACAGATACTTGTAAAGAGCTTCAGATTGTGCCTGGCACACAGTAAGTGCTTAATAAATGCTCTTCCCTTCCTTCTTTGGGGCACCCTATATAAGCTGCCAAACAAAAGTAAAGAATCATTACCATGACCTTTGACCCATGACTCCACAGCTTATTATTTCCTCCGAGATCTCTACCTTCATTCCTGGGCCCACTCCTCAGCTCTCCTCCCTTGTCATCAGGCCCTACCACTCAAGTTCCCAGGAGTGAGTGACCAAAATTCCAGGTCTCAGGACTGTACTCACCATGTGCCAGGCATTTTGCTAAACACTGGAGATAACAGAGAAAAATCCAAAACAACCCCTGCCCTTGTGAAGCTTATGTTCTAAATGGGAAAACAGTGTGCACATGTCATAGGTATATACAAGATAAATACAGAATAGTTGGAGGGTAAACTTTGAAGGGAAGACATCGGCCCCTGGGAAAAGCCTTCTATAGAAAGTGGTACTTGAAGTAAGACTAAAAGAATCCAGAGATTCTAGAAAGTGGAGATGAGCAAGGAGAATATTCCAGACATGGAATGGGGGGCAGCGAGAGAAGAGCAGAGCTGGAACATTATGTATGAGAAACAACATATAGGATAATATGGCTGTATCATAAAGTGTATGGAGGGGAATGATATATGAGAAAATTATAAAGACAGGAAGGAACCAACCAACATGTAAAGGGCTTTAAGTACCAAACAAAAGTGATTATATTGAATTTTGGAGGTAATAGAGAGCCATTGGAGTTCATGAAGTAGAGGAATGAAATAGTAAGACCTGGGCTTTAGTAACATCATTACAGCTGAAGTATCAATACGACAGGGCTGTTTGGAGGCTCAAATGAGATACTATAAATAACGTACCTCACAAACTTGAAAATGATATATAAAGGACAGTATTATAATCATCCTTTGTGCTTAAGACTTATACTCCAACTAGACTGCTAGCTTCTGGGGAGCAAGGATGGCCTCCTTCTATTACCTAGCTGTGTGACCCTGAATAAGTCATTTTCCTCTCTCAGGCTCAGGGTCCTCACCTGTAGAATAAAGATAATAATAATTCTCCACGATCTCTCTCTTACAGGGTTGTTTGTGACAATTCAATAAGGTGATAGATGTAAAAAAAACCTTGAAAAGTATGTTGTTCATATATTATTATGTATTATATGGACCACTTTCCCATAATTAAATAATTCCTATAATTAGAATTTGATAATATAGCACTGGTCTGAATGCAGAGCAAAAGTTCCTTCCCAGGCTAGTGTTGTTCAGTTTCTGGGGATCTTCTCTGCCCCATACTCCTTGCCATACTTCTGCCACTGAGAGGGCAAGAGCTGGCAATGAAAATCACAATGAGCTCTCTAGCAGCAGCAGGGCAGGCAGCTTTTAAGAGTTATTGTATACAAAGTATAAATGCCTGTTGACATTATATAAACCTTGTTTCTCCCTGATTCTTCCTAGCTCTATAGACCCAGAGGCAGAACCAAGAGCCTCTTGTCCAAGGATGACTTTTACATCCCTATGCTCTATCAATAAGCATCAGGAGCCAAGTCGGGGGAGGAGAGAGCAGAAATGGGTAATCATATCTCTGGCATTCAAAATCTTATGTAGTCTTTTTTAAAAAAACAAATTTATTATATATTTACTTTTAGTATTCACTTTTTAAAATTTTTGAGTTCCAAATTCTTTCTCTCTTTTCTGCCCCTCCCCCACTCTTTGAGAAGGCAGGCAATATGATATCAATTCTATATGGGAAATCATGCAAAAGATATTTCCATATTAGCTATGTGGGGGGGGGAAGCAAGAAAAACAAAGAAAGTGAAAAAGTATGCTTCAATCTGCACTCAGAGTTCATCAGTTCTTTCTCTGGGGGTGGATAACATTTTTTCCCATGAGTCCTTTGGAATTGTCTTGGATCATTGTATTGATCAAAATAAGTCATTCACAGCTGATAACATACAATATTGCTGTTACTGTGTATGATGTTCTCCTGATTCTGCTCACTTCACTTTGCATCCATTCATATAAGTCTTCCTAGGGTTTTCTAAAACCATAGCACAATAGTCCTCCATCACAAACACACACCACAACTTACTAAGTCATTCCCCAATTAATGGACATCCCCTCAATTTCTAAATCTTTGCCTCCACAAGAAAAAAGCTGATATAAATGTTTTTGTACATATAGGTCATTTTCCTTTGTCTTTGATCCCTATGTATGCTGACTCTAGATCATATTTTCCAATCTTAGGATCGGAGATTTAGATCTGAAAGAGACCTTCTTTTTATAGATAAGGAAAGTAAGTCCCAGAGAGTTAAGTGTATGTGAGGCAAACTTCTAACCTTGGTCTTCCTGACTCTACATCCAGCACTCATCAAGACCCTAATTTTAAAGAGGAGGACTATAGAGATTAAATGACTTCTTCAATGATGTGCCTGGAAGCAACATGTTACAACAGAAAGTCTGAGTCAGGAACACTGAGATAAAACCCTGCCTCATGCACTTACTAGTGACAGTGGACAAATCATCAATCCTTGAGTGAACAATCTTTGTTCCCAAAGCTATATTCAGGAACACAGACCTTGTAAGTCACCTAGTCCAACCCTCCTGTTTAACATATGAGAAAACTAAGGGCCATTGACTTGAAGTGACTTGAAGATCACACAAGTAATAAGTGGCAGAACTAGAAACAGAACCCAACCCCAAATCAAGCATTCTTTCCACTTCACGGCTCCCTCTGAACCTCAGTTTCCTCATCTGTATCATAGGGATCATAATACCAGCAGTACCTATTTCACAGAATTGCTGGAAACAAATGAGATAATGCATGTAATGTGCTTAGTAACTCTCAAAACTCTATCCAACTGTCAGATATTATTGCCTAACACCACACAGTTAATAAAAGAACAGAGCTGAGATTTGGACTCAGGCCTTTGGACTCCAACATTCTTTCTCTTTCTCCATGTTTTTGCCTTTCATTTGGACCTTCTCTACTTCTGCTCCACTCAGGCCAGTCTCATGACTCTGAATATACCAAGTCCATTCCCACCTCCAAACTTTTGATCAAACTTGGCCCCCACATCCAAACCAATGTCTTCTCTCCCTCCTCCCCAGCTTTAATTTGATTTAAATAGTTTACATTGCCACAAAGTACTTTACAAGGGTAACCCTGTTCAGTAAGTTTGGGTCTTCCTTTTTGACCCCTCAGACTTGAGAGACCATATGTGGACACCTGGAGGGTAGAGGGGAGGAGATTTGCTACAGAATTGGAAAGAGATTTGTCTGTCTCCGTCCCACTTCTGTAGCCCCTTACCCTAGGCTAGCTCACCAGCAGATACAGTCATAATGATGTGGAAATGAACATGGAGAAAAGTAAGGCAGTGTCCTGGGGACAGGGAAGTCAACTGATTCTCATATACACACATACATACATACACACACACACATATACACATGTATGTATCTACGTAAATGTGCACATGTGTATTATGTATATATGTATTGTGCATATACACATATATCTGTACATATATGCATATATACACATCTACGTATGTGTGTATTGTGTAGTGTGTGTACATGTATGTGTGCATATATGTGCATAGATAGATAAATAGGTAGATAGATAGATAGACGGATAGATGGATGGATGGATGGATAGATAGATAGATAGATAGATAGACAGATATAGTGGCAATTGCTGCAAACAATCCACGGGGAGGTTGAGGAAGACTGTGAGATACATGCTGTGGGACAAAGGCTTTGGAGGGAAATCGTTTTAATTCACCTGTGATGAGAATATAAACAAAGAACTGGAATTGACCTTAAAAATCATCTAGGCCAACCCCCTTATTTTACGGATAGGGAAACTAAGGCCCATGAATTGAAAGTGCTTGTCCAAAGCCACACAGAATATTTGAACCCAGCTCCTCAGACTCTGATCGTTTTTCTTTCTGCCGCACAATGCTATCTTGGAACTTAGAGTGTTCTTGTAACAAAACTGTCTTTTCCTGTACTAGTGTGCTTGCAAGAAGAAGGTTCATGTAGCGGGAAGATTTTCCCACATTTTCTGGGCATGAGCCAAGAGGTGCAACAAAGTCTCCCAAAATATAACCAGGTACTTTCATGCCCCTAAGAGCCTTTGGCACACTTTTCCCCCCATATATTATCTCATAAGGTCATGATTGCAAGCGTTCACCCTATTTCATTGGTGAGGACGCTGAAGCTTATAAAATTGAACTGACTTGATAGTCACATAGTTCCTAAAGGGACAGAACCATGATTTAAAGCCCTATCACCACTTGGGACTTTATACAATCTTAGGCAGGTCATCAGGACCTCAGTTTCCACATTCATAAAATGAGCGGATCTGACTAGACCTTGAAGGTCCCTTCCACCTCTAAATCTAAGATCCCACAATCCCTTTGCCTGATGCTAACACTGAACTTCTTCCTTCTGCCTCCTTCCTCATCTCCTCTGGCTTAAGTCTTATTTACTCTGGGAGTCATGACCCCACCCACCCAACTGACACCTCTTTACTCCAGCCCGCATATATCTCTCTTTTCCAATCTTCTACAAAATTGATTTCTTGTACCACAAAATCTGGTACTTCACTACATTTGTTTCTTCAGTCTCTCAACAAATGCTAATTGATTGGCTATTATATGCCAGGCACTATGCTGGGGGCTTAGGGACAGGGAGATGAAGATGATAAAGTCATATCTCAAGATTTCCTTTAATTAAAAAAAATTTCCTTTAAAAAAACTGTTGGGGATCTGTTACCCAGTAATCTTTCTAAGCCCTTTTCAGAACCTGTTTCTGCCCACAGTAATGAGTTCCATTTGTTTACCACTAATGTCCTTCCTTTTGGGCTGTCATTGATTGGACAACAAAGGTGTCAGGCCAAGCCCCACTTGGTCATTGTTTGTTTGGGCCCTGATTGGCTTAGAATGAATGTAAATAGTAATTATTTCTGTTTTGGCCAGAAACCCTGAAAGTCTTCCCCTCCCAGATTGATTTTTTTTTTTTTGATTAGGTAAAAGAGGCCATTCTCTGCCTTTTTTCTTATCTAACCTTAGTCATTGAATAGGCTTTGCCTCAGTCAAACTGAGACCTGTTAAAGACCTTAGCTTAGCTTAAAAAGGCCCTGCATCCAGGGCAGTCTCCAGTCATCCTGTTCTCTATCTTGCCACTGGACCCAGTTGCTCCAGAGGAGAAAGTGAGGAAGAGAAAGCGAGGTTGGTGACTCTGCACAACCTGCATCACTTAAATCCAATTCACTTGCATATCTTGGCATCACCTCCCTGATGCCACAGTTCTCTCTGAGAAGGAAGGACAAACAGCAACAACCTAGATCCCCTTCCCTCAAGTTCCAAGGAAGAAACTCATTTTCCTATCCTAGGATTTCACAAAATCACAGAATTTAACCTTTTATTTGTCATTCACCCTTTTGGAAGTTTGGTGAAGACTATGTACTGTACTCCTATTCAGAATAATGTTTTTAAATACATAAAATAAAATATATAGGATTATAAAGGGAACCAATTAGCTGAAATAAACAGATTTTCCCCATCCAAGTTCATAGACCCCCTGAAATCTATCCAGGGACCCTCTGCAGTCTCTAGGTTCAAGGTTAAGAACCCCTGATCTGTTCGAACCCTCTCACTTTGCAAGTGAGGAGAGAGTGTCCCAGAGAGACAAGCGAATTGTCCAGGGTCACACAACTAGTAAGACGTAGGGCTGAGATTCAAACCTGCATCTTCTGTCACTACACAACTTTGTAAACAAGACCTCCGTTCTCCCCATCCCACCACCATCTATTAATCCCTTTTATGAGTTTATAGGTTACAATCCTCTACTCTTCCTGCTGTCAGCATCCCTCCTTGAAGGGATCATCTTAGTCCTGTACAGCTTCTTCCAGTAGGTTTCTATCACTTCAGCCATTCTGTGATACTTGGAATTAAGATTGCAGTTTAGATCTATAATAAAGAACCCTGTTTTAGGACAGTTGTTGACCCCTCCCTGCATTACAGCAGACATCTGTGTACCAAGAAGAAAATGCCTTGCCACACATTCCTGTAATCCCCCAAGGGACCCCCACCCTCTTGCTTCAACCTGAATTAGCACAAGACCCTGTCTCAAGACTAAGGCTTTAGGAACAAAGAACTGACCTACACCCAAAGTGAACAAACAAGTCCTGTTATGGGTATGTCCCTCAAGGCTCTTGCCCCCAAACAGTAAAATAATAAGGCAACATGAATGCAGTTAGGCCTGGAGGGGCCCCTCGAGGCCTGCTCCTGTCAGCTAAAAAGGATAAGGTTACGCAAAGACGCAAAGACGGACATTTGCTAAAATCCCTGTTCCTTGTGCCCATACAGTTAAGACCCATACAGTTAAGAAAAATATCTAACCTCTGAATCTCTGCTTCTGTACCCTTTTGCTTGCTTAATCATCGGTATAAAAATCTCTTCCTGAGCTATGTTCAGGGCCTCTCTGATTTGGGTTGCTTGTGCCCCGGACAGCCACCGGCTAATTAATTCTCCAATTAAAACTTATATTCTGTGACATGTCTTGCTCACTGCTGGGTATAAGAGGGGCAGGTCTAGAGTGGTTTTTCTGAAGTTAAAGTTAGGTTTACTAGTTTGTTTTTTTAATATTCTTTTTGGTAAATAGAAAAGACTAGGCTGTATGTGTCTGCAGAGCTAGAAAAGCTAGGCCAGAATTGGAATTTTGAAAAGGATTAAAAAATAACTAGACCTGGGATGAGGGGAGGGGGAAGATTCTGGGGAGGTCAGTGTGTACTTTCCAGGCCTGAGTCTGGCCAAATAGCCCCTTGAGTGTCCCCACAGGGTGCCTCTCCCTTTTACAAGAAGTTCTGATCAGAAGAAGCATAACTGTGCTCTACTGATCTTTCCTGCAGCAAGGCAACTTGCTAACGCAGAAGAGACACATGTTTTACATGGACGAGCAGAGTGGGCAGGAGAAGAATGAGAACCAGAACAGAGAACACAGCTCATCTTTGCCATTGGAAAGCAGGAGACAGGGTTTAAATTACAGTTAGAGTACAGCCTCAACTATGGTTTTTGCTATTTGAGAACAGATCTAAACACTGCTTGCAACCTCAGCCGTTGCTTGCTCAGGTGTGTGGGCTCCAGAGCTACTGGGAGGAGGGAGGGGAAGAGAAAGCGATATTGAATCCTGCTCTTGCCTCCAGATCCAACCTTTGACATCTACTCATAGGAAAAGGAGGTATCCTATAGAAAGGGAATGAAGACTTTGTGGGATTGTGTTTAAGACACTCAGACCTCTGGATTTCACTCCACAGATGTAAGGCAACTGGGACAGCAACAGAGGTGTCAGGCACAGGACCCATGTTTGCAAAAGGGAAGGGAGAGGGAAGGAGAAAAAATAATCGCTCATATAATAATAGTCATTTATTTATTTAACACTTTATAATTGTGAAAACCATAGAATCTCAGAGGCCATCTAATCCAACTTGTAGCTGACTAAGAATTTCTTCTATGGGAAGGCATGGTGGTGCATACCTGCTATCTCTGCTGTTGGAAGAGGCAAAGGCTGGTGGATCACTTGAGTTTGACAATTCTGAGCTGCTCGAAGGCTACAGCTGATAGGGTGTCAATGCTGAGTCTGGCACAAGTACAGGGATCCCCAGGATTCGGGGGTCACATGATTGCCTAAGGAGAGGCAAACCAGCTCAGGCTAGAACAAAAGACCAGGTCAAAGCTTCCGAATTGATGAGTATTGGGCTGTGAGTGGCTGTTGCACTTCCAGTCTGGATGAGATGGTGAGACCCAATAGATAGATAGATAGACAGATAGATAGATACATACATAGATAGATGCATAGATAGATACATAGATAGATAGACAGACAGATACATAGATAGATAGATAGATAGATAGATAGATAGATAGATAGATAGATAGATAGATAGATAGATAGATTTCTCTAGAAGATGCTTTCTAGTAGTCATCCAACCTCCAATGAAAGATTTCCAATAAAGGGGAACTTACAACCTCCCAACACAACCCATTCTACTCTGGGCAGCTCTAACTATTAAGATTTTTTTTTTCTGAATGAAGTTTAAATTTTATTCTTTGTACACTCCACTCATTCCTTCTAGTTCTGCCCTTTGGGGCCAAGCAGAAGTTGAATTCATCTTTCATGGGACAGCCCATCAAATCAGCTCATGGAATATTACAGCTGGAAGAGACCCACACCCAACTTCCTTCAACATCATTTAGTCCAACTTCTCCCTTTCTATGGCAACCATACACTCCCCTCTTACAGATAAAGAAATTGAGGCTACACAGCTAGGCAGAGTGGGGTCTTGAACCCTGTTTCCCTGTCTCCAGGTCCCAAGTTCTTTTTACTACACCTTGTTCCCCTTGAAAGAGACTAGCATATTCCCCCACCTTCATCATCTATCATTCCCTTCTCCTGGCTATAAACATGACCAATTCTTTCAGTGGCACGGCTCCAGTTCTCTCACCATCTAGGTCACGCTCTCTCTGAATGCTCTCCGGCTGGTCAACATCCTTCTGAAAGTGTCCAGAACTGAACACAACATTCCAGGGGGCTGGCTAGGACAGAGCGGAGTAGAACGATCACCGCCCTCATTCTGGGGCCTCTGCTTCTATTAATGCAGATTAAGATCAATACGTCAGTGGATCTATGACCTTACTGGTGTGAGTATTGCTTATACCATTAGAGGCTGCTGATCACTAAGCTCCTTTCCAGATCTAAGTCTTTTGATCCACATTTCCTCATCATTCCTCCACTGAGGATCTGCCCAAAGTGCTTGGGATTTTTCTCTGAGTTTTATACTATTTTGTGAATTCTTCCTTTGGGCTATTCTCTTGACCAGATCACCTCCTTTTCCAATCATATAGTTGCTGGGCAGTAGCTTTTATGCCACTTTTTGCATAAAGGTCTAATAGGCAGGTAGTAATCCCATGGGGTGGGGGTGGCTACTATGTCATACCAAGTTTGCAATCCACTAAAATGCCCAGGTCTTTTTCCTATATATTCTCATTTGACATCATCTCATATTCTGTACTCATGAAATCAATCTTTCCTTAAGTGCAGAACATTGTATTTGTCTGTGATAAGGTTCATGTTACTAGATTGTATTCATTGGTTTAGCCTATCACGATCTTTTTGCATCCCCATTCTGTCATCCAACCTGTTAGCTATACCTCCCAGCTTCACACATGAAATGCAAATTTGATAAGCACGTGCTTCCATCCAAGTCCCTCATAAAAATGTTTGCAAAGTGTTTTCTTCTTAACAGTTCCACGAGGTAAGCTCTACAGGTATTATTATCCCCTTTTTACAAATGAAAAAAACTGAGATTCACAGAGGTTAAGAGACTTACCCACAATCACACAACGAGTAATTGGCAGAGGTTGATGACTCAGAAGCCGGTGCTCTTTTCGTTATACTTTGGAATAAGTTTGCCACTTACCGAAGGGCCATGAATCCCAAAGCCTATAGGGAGATGTGGAGTTCTTGGTGGAAAGTTTCTTTTGAATCCATCCCCTGGATCATATGTGCTCTGGGCTATGTCTTTGTTCATCTTTCATTTTCTAGAAGGACCAATGACCTCACGGGTGATATTTTGGCTCCCTTGTGAATTGGATTTGAATGAGGCAGAGTTGGGCAAAGTCGTCAGCCTTACTCTCTCTTCCAGAGTCGTAAGTCCAGTGGCAGGACAAAAGTCAAGACAACTGGTGATGGCCTGGGATGCAGTGGATGACCCTGGCATCTTCAATGTCTGACCAGGCTCCTAACACTGCACAGCGCCTGTTTCAGCCACCTTCGTGGCTCCTTGGAACAAAATGTTCTCATCCAGCCATTCTGTCCAGGAAAGTCTTCACATGTTCAGGGTATATCTCCCAAATTCACCAACAGATATGAGGCCTATCAGTTACCCTTAACCTGGTTAGCCAGTCTGCTGAGAGTTTTACTGGAGTGTGGCAGTTGTACAGGCTACACAGCTTCTTGGAGCCACATGTGAGAGTTACAACTGGCTTATAAATAGCTCCCCAAAGGGAACCATTTGCCAATTAGTGGAGAGGGCTAGTAAGCATTAGTTCTATCCTGATCACAGAGTGGTTTTATAGCCTCATCAATGCAGCAATAAGAAAGCCCAAGAAACCATGTTCCCATTAGCCTATTCCAAGCACCAGGGCATGGTGGTAGAAGCCTGCCTGTTCTATGGGCAGTCACACTTCTCCATTTTCATTTCTCATTTCCTTGGTGATTCCACCCAACCCTGGCACCTGGCAGAGATACCTCTTGGTGTGGCTGGGGGCTCCCCAGAGCCAACAAGGAAACATTCTTTTAGGTTTTTCTCAGCAACCAATCATCCCACCCCCCAATCATTCCAACTGCAATAGTGTATCTGTAAGCTCAAAGCTATTTCTAGAATCAGAACAGCTGCAGTCTCAAGATATCACGTTTCCCCATCAAAAGTGCATAGAGAAATCTGAGTTTGAAAATTGTACCCTGACAATTCAAATGGCCTAGTGCTTCTTCTCTGAGAGGCGCTGGCTCAAAGCAATGAACTGGGGGCTGGGAAGGGAGGGAAAGGAGGAGTAGAGGAGCCGGGATGAGATCAAGGAGGGCCAGTACTGTCGCAGCATGCTGGGGAAAGTATTCTTCAATTGTAATGGAAAGAACAGAACTAGGAGCCCAGAGACCTATATTTTTGTCCTGGCTTTCCCACTAACTAGCTACTTGACTCTGGGCAAGTCAGTTTCTCCAAGCTTTAGGTTCCTTATCTGTGTTTATTTTAATACCTGAATAGTCCTGAGACATGCATTCCTCAATTCTGTCACTCTACCTCCCTCTGCACTGATCCCCATGACTGAAATGCACTTCCTCCATATCTCTCTGCCTCATAGAGTTTCTCTTTTTAAGATGCAGCTTAATATCACTACTTGGTCTATTTCTAAAGAAAAAGGAAAAGGCCCTATGTGTTCTAAAATGTTTATAGCAGCTCTCTTTGTGGTGGCAAAGAACTGGAAATTGCATGGATGCCCATTGTAATAGTAATCGAGGTGGGACTTTTTGCTGTTGACCTTTAATGATTCTGGCCTTTGTTTGAATGGGGCAGATAAAGTGGGATTTTTTGGTATTTCTCAGCAC
Source organism: Phalanger gymnotis (assembly GCA_028646595.1). NCBI lineage: Eukaryota > Metazoa > Chordata > Mammalia > Diprotodontia > Phalangeridae > Phalanger > Phalanger gymnotis. The sequence continues at coordinate 307,575,676 of CM053622.1, forward strand.
TGAGACAATTGGGCGCCATCAATTTGTATCTGATGTGATATCGGGGGTGGGGAACTTCTCCATGCCCAGCCTTGGTGATGTCAGGGCCCTCAGGCCCTGAACAGGATATGTAAGCACAGAGGTTAGCTTTCTTTCTTGGAGCTCTGAGCCACAGCAGGAGTGGCATGTGACTCTGGGCCAGCTGTTCTAATGAGCTCCCCGGCTGAACACCCAGATGTTGATAACTATCAATTGTATTGGGTTGGTATTTCAGGTTGCTGGTTTTCTCCTCTGAACTAAATAAATGACATTTGTATGCTGGAATAAAGTAAGATTGTTAACCCTTTAATGTGGCTTTCCTTAGTAAAGCAGATGAAAAGGACCCGGGCTTGCAGCTTTCTGTGAGCTGGTTGTTATTGGTTTACACCCTCACAGCAGCTGCTAGCCAGATTGTTGAAACACCATCAATTAGGGAATGGCTAAACAAGTTGTGGTACAGGATTGTGATGGAATACTACTGTGTGGTAAGAAATGATAAGTTCCTCTTTCGCATGGCTGCCCTTCATGCGTTAGAACACTGCTCACCAGCCATCCCATTTCTTCAGCCTCTCTCTATTACGAGAAGTGTCTCAATGTGATCAGACCAACCCAGAGTCCTCTGGATGTCAGACTTTGGGAATCTTTGTAGCATACCATCTCAATGCTGACCTAACTCAAACCTCATGGCCTTCCCCGTGAACCAGCACACATGAACCTGAATTCAGTACTTCACATTGGTCTCTATTTGATTTTATCTTGTTAGTGGCAGACTGAAAGCTGGATCTTTTGGGATCCCTGCCATCTGTCATCCAACATGGTAGCTGTTCCTCTCAGGTTCATATCAAAAGCTTAACGTCTATTAATCTTGAATGAATTGTAAAATTTATTAAAAGCGAAATGATTTTTAAGAATTAAAAAAAAGAAATGATGAGTTCAATGATTTTAGAAAAACATGGAAAGACTTGCATGAAATGACGAAGAGCAAAACAAGCAGAACCAAGAGAACATTGTATACAATAATAGGAATATTATTTTAAGAACGACTTCGAGCAAATAAGTCATTTGGTCTTCTATAAATACTCAAAATTTACATACATCTTTCTGAGTTCAAATCTGGCCTTAGACACTTACTGGCCGTGTGACCCTGGACAAGTCACTTAACCCTCTTTACCTGTATTTCTCATCTGTAAAATCTGGAGAAGGAAATGACACACCGCTCCAGTATCTTTGCCAAGAAAACCCCAAATGGAGTCATAAAGAGTCGGATTCACTGAACAACAACACCAGTAAAGATGAGTTTTCCTGACTCCAGGCAGAACACTCTATCTACTACCCCACCTAACTGACCTGGATTCCTTCAAGTCCCAACTAAAATCTCATCCTTTACAGGAAGGCTTCCCCAACCTTTCTTAATTCCAATGCTTTCTCTCTGTTAAGTATTTCCTATCCTGTACATAGTTTGCTTTGTATCTATTTGCTTACATGTTGTCTCCCCTCTTTGATTGTAAGCTCCTTGAGGGGAGGGACTGTCTTTTGCCTCTTTTTGTATCCCCAGCACTTAGCACAGTGCCTGACACATAGTAGGTCCCTAATAAATGTTTATTGATTATTTAAATTCTGGTCAATGCAGATCTGGGACTCCATCAGTACCGAACACTCTCTCGCTTTCTCATCCTGAGTAATCTCGGCTATGTCTTCACATGAATATTTTATTGTTGAAAGTTCTGTTGACTCAGTTGCCCCTTGTTCCCAGCCCTGCTTATCAAAGCATTGGGAGAGGTTCTGGTGGGAAAGAAGACACCAAGTCTGCAGCTTTTTATATCACCTGCTCTTTGTCACATACCCCTATCTACAAATTGTCGCATTCTTGCTACCTACGGGAGGAACTGAGATTCAAGGGCCCCAGCTCTTTCACTAAGATGGACTTATCTGGATTGCCTTAAAGTTACCCATAAAAAGTATCCCCTCCTCGAAGCCATCGGTGATCTTCGGTGATCAGCAGCAATGACTTGCTACCTTTTCATTTTCTTTGTCCCGAGACTTCCTTCTTAATCAGGGTGAAAGCCCAAATGAAGAATTTTCCTTCAACACAATCAAGATCTCCATCTTGTAGACCTTCCTCTGTTTTGATTTATTTTGCTTTTTGCAATTTGGCGGATACCAGTGCAGTGTTCACTGCCATCTTTCTCTCTTGCTAAATGACCTGCCCACCTTCTTTTCTTTTCTTTTTTCTTTTTTCTTTTTTTTTTTTTTGCTTTTTGGCAGGGCTATTGGGGTTAAGTGACTTGCCCAAGGTCACACTGCTAAACATGTGTCAAGTGTCTGAGGCCAGATTTGAACTCAAGGTCCTCCTGACTCCAGGGCTGGTGCTTTACTCACTGTGCCACCTAGCTGCCCCCGCCCACCTTCTTCTCATGAAGACATGTCTTTGATGATGTCATTTGTATCATTTTTCAAATGTGCATCATCTTTAGTAAATATGCTGGATTCTGCTTACACCCACCATATGTTTTTCTATTGCCCTTTGAGTCGCCTGAAATTTTGATTCTTCTAAGACTATGGTGTTCCAAAATTCGCAGCCCCAGAGCGTCACAGAGAGAATATTGATGTTGAAGAATTAGGCTTTTGCAGCAATGAGCAGCTTGGAATCATTGAAACGCTGCACAATGTCCTAGTTTTCTTCATCTGCAAAATAGGGATAATAACCCTTTCCTTACTGGCCTTACAGAGCTCTTATGAGAATTTTTAAAGATAAGAAGTGTCTTAACTACTTCAAAAACAAAAGAATGATGGAACTGAGAGGTTACTGATTTTCATTGCAGGTGGAAAGCAGGACAAAGGTTACCAGTTTCACCAATCTTTTTCAGTCTGGTTCCTGAGTTAATTTGCAGGACAACTAGGGGCATTGTGTCAGGTGCAGGAATGCTGGATGATTCTTCTAACCCCACCTCCACCCAAGTGGATTCCCCTGGACGATTAGAAGTGGAAGAAGACTAGTGACCCAAGAGTAGAAGAAGAATTAAAAGGAATTTCAGATATTAACTCAAAAAAGAGTCTAGTTTAATACTCAAAAAAGAGTCTAGTTTAAGGAACTCTCTAAGATAAATTTCATATAACCTTAAGAGTTTTTGCTTACCTGCCTGGTTAAGTGTGTGGTTACAAAAGCCTTGGAGATATGACTACAAAAGCTAAGCCCTCACAATCAAGGTTAGAAGGAAAACAGCAAGCTGAGAAACAATTTTTACAGAAAGTGTTTCTGATAAAGGCCTCATTTCTCAAGTATATAGAGAATTGAGTCAAATTTACAAGAATACAAGTCATTCCCCAGTTGATAAATGGTCAACAGATATGAACAGGCAGTTTTCAGATGAAGAAATTAAAGCTACCTATAGTCATATGAAAAATGTTCTAAATTACTATTGATTAGAGAAATGCAAATTAAAACAACTCTAAAGTACCACATCACACCTATCAGATTGGCTAACATGACGGAAAAGGAAAATGATAAATATTGGAGAAGATGTGGGATTGGGACACTAATGCATTGTTGGTGAAGTTGTGAACTGATCCAACCAGCTGGAAAGCAATTTGAAACTATGCCCAAAGGGCAACCAAACTGTGCATAACCTTTGATCTAGCAATACCACTACTTGGTCTTTATCCCAAAGAGATCATAAAAAAAAAGGAAAAGGCCCTACATGAACAAAAATATTTATAGCAGCTCCTTCTATGGTGGCAAAGAAATAGAAATTGAGAGAATGCCCATAGATTGGGGAATGGCTAAACAAGTTGTGGTATATAAATGTAATGGAATATTATTATGCTATAAGGAATGATGATCAGGCAGATTTCAGAAAAATCTGGAAAGACTTATATGAACTGATGCTGAGTGAAGTGAGCAGAACCAGGAGAACATTGTACACAGTAACAGCAACATTGTGTGATGATCAATAATGACAGATTTAGCTCTCTTAGGAACACAATGATCCAAGACAACTCCAAAAGACTCATGTTGGAAAATACCATCCACATCCAGAGAAATAACTGATGGAGTCTAAATGCAGATCGAAGCAGACTATTTTTGCTTGCATGCATTTTTTTTCTTCTTTTATTCTGTTTCTTCTTTCACAACATGACTAATGAGGAAATATGTTTTACATTATTGCACATGTATAGCCTATATCAGATTGCTTGCATTCTTGGGGAGAGGGGAAGAAAGGGAGAAAAATTTGGAACTCAAAATCCTATAAAAAATGAATGTTGAAAACTATCTTTACTTGTATTTGGAAAAAAATAATATACCATATACACTCTAAAAAAAAGCTAAGCCCTCTCTTCTGGTGGAAGAGGCTATGTAGCAACTATAGTCCAGAAGATCAATTAATCTATAAATCAATAAAAATTTATTATGCTCTCTATTATCTGCCAGGCACTGTACTAAGCTCCGGGGATACAAAAAGAAGCAAAAGACAGTCCCTGCTCTCAAAGAGCTCCCAATCTAATGGAGAAGACAACAACCAACTATGTACAAAGTACACAAAAGATAAAGAGGAAATAACTAACAGAGGAAAAGCACTAGAATTAAGAGGTATTAGGGAAGGCTTCCAGTAATAGATGAGATTTTACTTGGCATTTAAAGGAAGCCAGGGAAGCCAGAATCTGTAGGGAGATAAGAGAGAAAGCCTTGCAGTGAGGCCAGTGCCACAGGATCAAAGAGGAGTAAAGAATAAGAAGACTGGAAAGGCAGGAGGGGGTTAGCTTATGAAGGGCTTTGAATGACAAATAGAGGATTTTGTACTGTATTCCAGAGGCGATAGGGAGCCACTGGAGTTTATTGAGTAGGGAGGTGACAGGGTTGGACCTGTGTTTTAGGAAAATCACTTTGGTGGCCGAAGGGAGAATGGATTGGAGTGGGGCTCAGAGACCCGAGGCCGGCAGCACACCAGCAGGCCATTACAAGAGTCCAGGTGTGAGGTGATGAGGGTCTGCCCTAGAGCGGTAGCAGTGTCAGAGGAGACAAAGCGGCGCATTTGAGAGACATTGCAAAGGACTTGGCAATAGATCGGATTGAGGGGAGGGAGGGGGTGTGAGAGACAGGAATCCAGGATGCTGCTAGATTGTGAGTCTGCGGGACTGGGAGGTACTGCCCTCTACAGTAACAGGGAAGGTGAGAGGGAAGGAGGGTTTAGGGGAGATAGTGAGTTCTGTTTGGGAAATCTGAGTTTAAGATGTCTACTGAACATCCAGTTTGAGATGTCTGAAAGGCGGTTGGAGACGTGGGACTGGAGGTCAGCTGAGTGGCTGGGGCTCCATAGGTATATTAAAGAATCATTACCCTACGAATGGTAATTAGGTCCAGAAGAAATGAGATCACCAAGTGAGTAGAATGGCGAAGGGGGTGGCGAAGATCCAGGACAGAACCCTGCGAGACACCTACGGTTAGAGGGAGTGATCAGTAGGACGATCCAGCAAAGGAAACAGAGAAGGCGCAATCAGATAAAGAGGAACACCAGAACATGGCGTCCTGAAAACCTAGAGACGAGACAGTATCAAGGAGAAGAGAGCGATTGACAGTGCCAAAGGCTGGGGAGGGTCAAGGAGAGGGGGGATGGAGAAAAGGCCATTGGATTTGGCAACTAAGAGACCATTGATAACTTTGAAGAGACCATTTCAGAAGAATGATAAGGTCAGGTCGTACAGGGTGAAGAAGGGGACGAGAAGAGAGAAAGCGGAGGCATCTATTGTAGACGGTCAGAAGGAAGCACCAGATGACCCCAAGACAGAAAGACCAGCAGATGGCTACAGAGACATGAAGCAAAACATCTGAGCAGAGACGCCAAGCAGAGAAGACGCCCAGACAAGTGGAGGACCCCAACTCATTAGAAAAAAAGACATCTCACTCATCAAGGGGCATCGGTGGTTCTGCAGGTTCAGAGGAATAAGTGGCCCCAACCTCAGGTATACCCTGGCTAGATGTGTTCCTTAACACATGCCTCTCTGCGCCCATTCCTCAGCCACCAATGTTATCAGAATATGTGTATTCTCAGTACACATCCCCTCTCCTTCTGTGAAAAGGGTTCTTGTTGTTCTGTCGTTTTGGTCACATCCAACTGTAGTAAGTGTCTGAGGCTAGATTTGAACTCAGATCTTCCTGACTCTAGGCTCTGGCCCTCCCCTCCACTACACCACCTAGGTGACCCATTGAAAGAATACATGCCTATTTGTATGGGGGAGGGGGAGGGGAAATCACATCATTTATCTTTGATTAGATGCCTTTGCCTTTTGTTGCTCATTCTAATAAAAGAAACGCACTGGTGACCGCTCACAAGCTATGGTTTACCCATAGATGCTTACCCATAAAGTACTGAAGACCTGAGGTAACATTCTGGGAAGCCACATGAGGAGGGTCCTAGGTGTTACCTTATTTGTGATGTTTCTACAATGCAGTCAACATCCATTCAACAATTACTTCCTGAGAGACAGATGCATTCAAGGTACTGTGGATGACACATTGTTCTTAACCCACAAAGAGCTTACAGTCGACACAAGAAGATGAAGTATTAAGGAAGGAAAGGAAACAAGCATTAACTGAGTGCCTGCCATGTGCCAAGCGCTGGGCCAAGCACTCTACAAATGTTATTTCATTTGATCCTCACAACATCCCTGGGAAGTAAGTGCTATTAGTATTATCTCCATTTTACAGTTGAAAAAAATGAGGCAGACAAGTTAAGCAACTTCTATATTTTTATTATTATATTATTTTTTATTTTATCCTTTTTTCTTATTTATTTTGTTGGTTAATTTTTCTTTTTTAATTTTATTTTTATTCATATTCTTTGTTTTTATTTAAATTTTTTCTTTTCTTATTTACTTTGATTATTGGTTTATTATTTTTCCTTGCGTTGAGTAAGTTGAGCAACTTAGCAGGGTCACACAGGTAGTGAGTGTCTGAGGTTGGATTTGAACTCATCTGCTAGGTGGTACAGTGAATAGAGTGCCAGGTCAGGTCATTTAACCTCTGCTTGCCTCAGTTTCCTCATCTATAAAATAGGGATAATGCCAATAATAGCACCTACCTCCTAGGATTATTATGAGGGTCGAATGAGATAACAATTGTAATGCTTAGCACTCCTAGCACATAATTTATATAAATGTTAGTTATAATTATTATTATCATTATTATTATTACGGTATGGTACATAAAGTGCATTTTCAAAGTGTTGACTGTATGCCAGGGACTGTGTTAAACACTTAGGGATATAAAGAAAGATAAAGGGAATCTTAATGGAGGGAACAACGTGTATAGAAAGAGGTACAAGCAAGATATGAGAGGGGCACTAGGTGGCGCCATAATGCATAGACCTAGGAGTCAGGATGAATTATTTTCCTGAGTTCAAACCCAGCCTCAGACACTCAATAGCTGTGTGACCCCGGGCAAGTCACTTAACCCTGTTTGCCTCAGTTTCTCATCTGTAAAATGAGTTGAAGAAAGAAATGGCGAATCACTCCAGTATCTTTGCCAAGAAAACCCCAAATGGGATCATGAAGAGTCAGATAATACTGGAAATGACTCCACAACAACCACCCCAACAGCCTTGCCACGGCTGTCAACAGTATCCGAGGAATAAAATGCACAGTGCAATAAACATTTATTTAGCATCTGCTGTATTGTACTAGGCTCTAGGATAGATGCAAAATTTAACTAAAACATGGTTCCTGCCCTCATGGAACATATAGTTTAATGAGGGGAAAAAATACCAACACCGAGAGCTACCATATTACATGGCAAGTGTGCTCTAGATGTGCAGGACAGAGGAGGAAGGCCAGGAGAGCACAGAGCCCTAAAGACCTGCCTGCCCAGCCTGGATCTGCCACTGATGGCACTTCAGTAATTCATGTGCCTCCTCTGAGGCTCCAGCTTCTTCCTGACTGTTTCCAAGACCAACGGAAGCAGTCTTTCAGCTAGCCATGCTTGACACCCCAGCAGTGGGGAAAACAAATAAAAAACTGAGAAAGGACCAATCACTGAGCTATAATGTGGTATCTCTCAAGTGTGCTTGGCATCATAATAGAACCCAATTGTCTGGGCTGTGAGGAAGTAACCAAAGTATCTAAACTAAAGAGATGACCGAGGTTTTGTTGGAGATGGGAAGGGAAGGGAGTTGGGGATGGAGCTCCCTTTCTTTTTCTCTATTTCTCTCTTCTTTCCCCTGAAGTCGATGGGGCAGGGTAAGAAACAAGGAAACTTTAGTTCATCTACAAAACATCTACAAAAATGAGAATGACATTTCTGCTTCGCCCAGGGAATTTGCCCAGAACAAACAGAGGCTTTCACAAGTAATGTCCAATGAGCCACGTCTTTATTATTTCACAATTAACTGAAAGAAATATGAAGCACATAAGATCCCTTTGTGCTCATTGTTCATTGATTATGAAAAAGCATTTTATTTGATAGGACAAACTGTCACCTTACAAGCTCCTTTACAACAAACTGTCTCCTGTTCTTACATCAAAATTATTAGACATTTCATGGAAGACGTAACAACAGAAATAATCCTGTTCCATGAACCTCTGATAATAAACACAGATAAGGAACAAAGCAAGACATGTGATCACCAAAAGACCTTCAGCGGGCTCATTGCCTGCCCTATAACATAAAGCTCAAACTTGGTCTGCCACTTAAGATTTCTTATAATCTGGTTCAAACCTATCTTTCCATTCTAATTTCCCACTGATTTTCTATTCTAGTCGGGCTAGTCTGTACCCCAAACAGGCATAGAACTTTCTTGTCTCGGTGACTTCATTCCTGCTGTCCCACTTGTTGAGAATGCCTTCTCCCCACATTCTTCAACAGCCCTTTCCATCCTTCAACATCCAGCTCAAGTTCCACCTTCTCCACAGAGCCTTCCCTGATCACCTAAGCCTGCCATCATCTTTACCTTCTCTGAACTCCCTTTATGACTTATTGGCTGTAATTAGACTTCTTGTATTGTTAGTTATCAGTTATCTATATACAGAAAGTCCTGTCTTCTGGTCTCTTGTATCTTTTTGTTATCCGTTCCATCGTTTTCAGTCACGTCCAACTCTTTCTGATCCCATTTGTGTCTTCTTGGCAAAGATACTGGAATAGTTTGCCATTTCCTTCTTCAACTCACTTTACAGATGAGGAAATTGAGGCAAACAGGGTTAAGTGACTTGCCCAGGGTCACACAGATAGTGTCTGAGGCTAGATTTGAACTCAGTCATCCTGACTCTCGGTCTGGCACCCTATCCACTGTACTACCTAGCTGTCCTCTCTTGTATCTTACATTTATCTATTTCTGTATGTGTTGTCTCCCCCATAAAGGTTGCTTTCATCTTTCTTTATAGCACAGCCCCTGGCACATAATTAAACACTTTATAAATACTAGTTGCTGACCAAGCAAACTATTTCTACAATAACAACCTGGTAAAAATAATAATCTTGAAAGATTTAAGAACCCTGATCAATAGAACAATCAACCACGATTCCAGAGGCCTGATGAGAAAGCCTGCTACTCAGTTCCTGACAGAGAGGTGATGGACTCACCGTACAGAATGAGACAGACTTGACACGGCCAATATGGGAATTTGTTTTCCTTGACTATGCATATTTGTAACAAGTGTTCAGTTTTTTCTTTTTTTCTCCCCTGTGTAGGGAGGATATTGGAAGGAGAGAAAAATAAATGCTTGTCAATTTAAAAAGATAAATTTAATTTTTAAAAATGATAACTGTTGATGCATTCCAAAAAAAAAGCCTTAAGTATTTTTTGTTTTAAGGTAACATGAACATTAAGACAGCTAGAACAGTATCTATTTTCTTCCCTATTCAATGTACCCATTCTTAGAAGGTGACACCATGGGGCCTGTGGGCTATGGCGCTGCCTCATGACTCACTAGGCTGCTTGGCAAAGCATTAAGGTGTCCTCATCACATTGGTTGACTGGCTCCAGGCAAAGCTACCCACTGCTGTCATGATGACCTGGGAGTAGGCACAACAAGGTGGTCAGGTGGAGCTCCTCCTTCTTATGAGGTTCTTTCTTCCTGCCTAGCTCACTTGAAGACTAAATTCTCACTTCTACCATCACTCCCCCTCCTCCCCCCAAAAAATCTTTCAATATCATTCCCAGACTTTATTCATTAATGTGAATGGATATAGCTGTTCCCACTTTAGCACAGAGCCTGCTGCCTAGAACAGCTTGGCCAGCCTGAATCTCTACATTCCACCCAGCTGGATGGAGCCCAGTGATTCTTCCCAACTTTGTAATCTTTTTTACAGAAGTGAAAATTGGCCAATGAAACTTATAAGAAATAAGCCTCCAGTCCATAATTCAAGGATGTAATACCATGATATGGTATACAGAGCACTAGACTTGGAGTTCGGTGGTCCTGGGTTCCAACCTTACCTTGGATACTACCTGTGGGACCCTGGGAGAGTTATAACCTCTCTGGGCCCCTGTTTTTCTCTTTGGTAAAATGCAAGAGTTAAATGTGATCCCCTCTAAGCTCTAAATCTACATTCCAATAACCGTAGTCACTCACACATTCCCCCAGCCATGAATGCACATTTCTTTCCCTGCCTCTCTGTCAGTCCAAATAGCTTTGCTCCAAGAATTTTCCCAATACCTGAAATGCCACAATCAGAAAGCTTCTCCTTTGGGGAAAGTCCTTTCTAGACGCTCAGTGGGGTGATGCCAAGACACTAAGAAGTGCCTAATATGTACTTGGGAGCTAAAAGTCCAGAGTTCAAGCCGCAGCTCTGACACTAATGCACGTTATTACCTGGGACTGTTTCTTCCTCTGTAAGTGCAGGCTTGGGCTAGAATGAGCATGATGATTCTGACATCTGTAATAATAAAAGCAACATTTATATAGCACTTTAAGATTTGTAAAAATACTTTATACATGTTATTTTATCTTACCGCATCTTATTTATGTTACCACTTTATTTCACCACAACCCCATCAGGCAAGAATTAGAGTTATGAGCTCCATTTTACAGTAGAGGAAAGTGAAACTCAAAGAGATTACTACGGTCACGTATCTGATAAGTAGCAGAAGAATTTGAAACCTCTGCCACAAATATTCTATGAACTTCTGATCCTATAACTTCTTTGTATGTAAATTTATCAGATGAATTTTTCTCCAGTAATGAGGATTAGGAGAACACAGATGGCTCCCAGTACCTTGGGGGAAGGAGATTCTGACCATGGAGAAAAGACATGGAAAAGGGAAGTGATGACAGATGGGAGAGAAGGAGAAATAATGTGCTTCCTTCAAGTAAATCCAGAATGGAGACAGGGATCGGACCTGTTCCACTTTAGAGGTGTGGTTTCTTGTTGTTCAGTCATTTTTGGTCATGTCTGAATCTTCATGACCCATTTGGGTTTTCTTGGCAAAGATACTGGAGCAGTTTGCCATTTCTTTCTTCAGCTCATTTTACAGATGAGGAAACTGGGGCAAACAGGGTCACACAACTAGTAAGTACCCGAGGCTGGATTTGAACACAGGTCCTCCTCACTCCAGGGCCTGAGCTCTGCCCATCAGAGGAGTGGTAGAGGGACTTTAAAAGAATATAATTTCATCAATATGGAAAACTCTTTGATCAGGAAATTACCCTTAGCAATGTGAGAAGCACTTTCTCTGCAATATAGTCATAGTTGCCTAGAGCAGGGTTGTCAAACTCAATAGAAATGAGGGCCACTAATCCATACATGGGCAGCTAAGTAGCTCCATAGCGCACAGAACACTGGGCCTGGAGTCAAAAGACTCACATTTGTGATTCCAAATCTGGCCTCAGACCCTTACTAGCTGTGTGACCCTGGGCAAGTCACTTAACCCTGTTTGCCTCAGTTTCCTCATCTGTAAAATGAGCTAGAGAAGGATAGGCAAACACTTCAGTGTCTCTGCCAAGGAAACCCCAAATGGAGTCACAAAGAGTCCAACGCTGAAAACAAAGAACGATCCATACATAGAGAATTCTACAGGCCATGTATTGACAGTTTAAAAATTTGAGGTTATTTGTGTTTTACTGTATTATTATTTATTTCAGTAAATGTTTCCAAATTACATTTCATTCTGGTACTGTGGCACTTGGGAGTGTTGTGAACTACTGGCTTGACACCCTTGACCCAAAGCACTGAGCCATGAAGTGACTTATCCAGGGTCACACTTCAGCTCCATGTCAGAGGCAGAACTAGTACCCAGATTTTCTTGGCTACAAGGTCAACATCCTATGTTAAGCTGCTTCTCAAATCCAGAATGCCTTTCTATTACACCCCAGCAATGAGGAGCAAGAAATATGTGTCAGAGGGCAGGAGTATCCCCTTTGAATATCAGGGCAGTTCTCCTTGATAATTTCTTGAAAGATGATATCTAGGCTCTTTTTTTGATCATGGCTTTCAGGTAGTCCAATAATTTTTAAATTATCTCTCCTGGATCTATTTTCCAGGTCAGTGGTTTTTCCCATGAGATATTTCACATTGTCTTCCATTATTTCATTCCTTTGGTTCTGTTTTATAATATCCTGATTTCTCATCAAGTCA
>CM053622.1:307588755-307603773 GCA_028646595.1 Phalanger gymnotis
ATATTCCAAGCTTGGGTAGATGCACTGCCACACCAGCACTCTTCCTTCCCCAAGAACCCCCAACCTGGACTGGACTTAGATCTTCAGCAGGCTCTTCACTCTTGCTGTGATCTGCCACTTAATTCCTCCCACCAGGTGGGCCTGGGGCCAGAAGCAACTGCAGCTATAGTTCTGTAGCTGCCCCACCTCCGCTGCCCCTGGAGCGGTGGCTGAACCGCAAACTCTATCCCAGTCCCCAGCAGTTTCTCCCACTAACCTATTCTGTTGTCCTTGGTGTTTGTGGGTTGAGAAGTCTGGTAACTGCTGCAGCTCACTGATTCAGGGCGCTAGGGCACACTCTACCTGGCTCCTGCTCTGGTTGGTACGCACTGCCCACGCTGGGCTCTGCTCTGCTCAGCTCCGCTCCGCTCCACTCGCAGCTCTGTGCGGAAAAGACCAAACCCAGAGACTATCCAGGCTGTTCTGGGCTAGAGCCCTGCTTCCCTCTGCCACTTTGTGGGTTCTGCAGTTCTAGAATTGGTTCAGAGCCATTTTTATAGGTTTTTGGAGGGACTTGGCGGGGAGCTCATGCTAGTCCCTGCTTTCCAGCCACCATCTTGGCTCCACCCAGGAGTACCCCCTTTGGCGAGGCACTGTTACGAATCAGATATATTCTCTGCAGGGCAAGTAACTGCTGGCAGGGATCTTGAGATTACCCAGCCCAAATATCCGGCAGCCTGACCTACCCTCCTTTCTCCTCCCAGCTTCTCCAAAAGCCCAGCCCTTGTCCCACTTTTTCCCCATGAAGCATTCCTTTGAGGGCCCAGGCCCTCCAACTCTGCCTCTCCTCTGAACTCCTCCAGCACTTACAGTTTCTACTGCATTAATTCAGAACTTAATTATACACTGCCTTGAAACAATTAGAGAACAATACAATATAGTCTAATAAATGTGAAATTAAATATAATCAAGTCCCTTGCAGTCCTAAATGCCTACAATCTGAAGAGCCATAAAATGTGGTACAGAGATCTATCATGGCCCAGGGAGGATGGGGGGCTGGAGGTGAGATAAGGGGATAATGAGGGCTAGAGAAGACCATGTAGGAGCTGGGACTTGTGTAAGGGCCTTGAAAGGCTGGTAACATTTAAAGCGGCAGGGGGGAAAGGGGGAGGGGGGAGGGGAGTGGAGAAGATAATATGAGAAGCACCACTGGTTGCAGATTGACATTGGATTTTTAAAGTCCTCCTTTCAGATATCACCAGTCCCCACCCCCACCCTACCCCAGCTATAGAGCTATAGGTCACTGTCCCCTTGGATGCCCCATGCAAAAGGATTTGATGTCAGTCTGTGCTGTGGTGAGAGAGGCAGCCAAGCAATGCTGGGTTAACTTCAGGAGTCCCACACTACCTCCTCCTGAGGCAGCCCTGCAGAGATGAGAGAGGCTGGGGGTCTGGGACCAGGAAAACCTTCTTTGAGAAGAGAATCACTTCTCTCCTCCCCTCACTCCCCTGTCTCTGACTCTACTTTAGTCACTTTCTGACTCTCTCTCTCTCTCTGGTTTGTCTCTGTCTGTTTCTGTCTGTCTCTGTGTCTCTGTCTCCGTATGTTTCTCTTTCTCTATGTGTGTCTCTCTGTCTCTGTCTCTCTCCATCTCTGTCTCACGTCTGACTGTCTGTGTCTCTCTGTCTGTGTCTCTTTGTCTCTGTCTGTCTGTCTGTCTCTCTCTTCCCCCACATTTTCTTTCCTTTTACTCCCTGCTCTCTTCTCCTACCAACCCCCAGCCTAGCAGATTAGTCAGTTAATCAAGGAAAATTTGTGTAATTGGTGACATTTGCCTCAAGTGCATCCAGCCTCACCTTTTTGTATCCTGTTTCCCCCTTTGAGGACTGTATCTCACACATTCTCTCTCTCTGTCTCTCTGTCTCTCTCTGTCTCTCTGTCTCTGTCTCTCTGTCTCTGTCTGTCTCTCTCTCTGTCTCTGTCTGTCTGTCTCTGTCTCTCTGTCTCTCTTTCTCTCTCTCTCTCTGTGTGTCTCTCTCTCTCCCTCGTAATTGTTTCTAGCTGGCATCCAGGCTCTCCTGTCAGGGAGGAAAGCACCTGATAAACTCCTCAGGAGTAGCAGCCTTTTCAAGGGGAAGGCTGGGAGAAGGCCATGGTTAATCCAAAAGGATGACTCTCTAATGATAAATTTCAAGCACGCAATGACAGGCCTATGAAGGGAGAGAGAATTTCAGACAGGACCGTCTTCCCAGCACATTTCAGCCAGCATCCAGGGCCAAGTGACCTGCTAATTGTGAGCAATAGTGGCCCCCAGGATCTTCTCAATGCCCTCTGTGGCTGCTCAGCTGTAGGAAGCAGTGTGGGACAGATGTGGGTGCTGGGTGCTAAGCACCTCTGCTCCACTCCCTGCTCTGGAAGAACTCTTGGAAAGAGGGCTTCTGCTTCTCTCACTTCTGGATCAATAACCCTCCTTACTTCCCCATTCTCAACTCCTCTTCCCCACTTCCACCACTCAAGTTTCCTCTACCTTCTTCTCAGGACTTAAATTATGAGCCGGCCCCATAAGCACCCCGTCCAAGCTTGGATTATGTATCTCTGACTCAAAAATCAGACGATGATGAGCTGATGTTTATATAGCACTTCAAATTTTGTCAAAGTGCTTTATATGTACAAAATATTGTTTGAGCCTCACAGGTTCAACTGAAATGTTTAATAAACACCTATTATATTCAGAGTATTATGGGAAAAATATAAAGGTTACACAAGTCTGGGTCCTTCCCTCAATGAGTGGGGTAAGACACATGTGCACAGACAACTTTGGTCCACTCTATGGGGGAAAAAGAAAGAGCTATGTGAGGTGTGAGGAAACAGGTCATAATAATACAGGGGAAATCAGAGGAGGCTTCATGGAGAAGACAGCACTCTCAAACTAAGCTTCAAAATATGGACAGGAATTCAACAGGTAAAAAGGGAGGAGGATATTCCAGAGCCAGGGAACAGGTAAACTTCATAAGCAAAGCCATCCTTAAAGTCTGTGGAAAAGCGCAGAGCTTAGGGACTTTTTTGTGGTTGTTTTAGTTTTGTTCTTAGCTGAGAAATGGCATTACCTGCCCTTCATTCGTTAATATCTCTGTAGTGCTTTAAGGTTTGTGAAACCTTTTGCACTGCTATCTCATGAGAGGAGCTATGCATAAGGAGAAATGTCATTTCAACCGACCACAACTTTCTACCTCCCATATTCCTCTCTAGCAAGGTCCCCAGTTCACCTCTTGGAAGATCCCAAAGCTTTACATGGTAACTCTCCAAGCCAGCTACCCCTACCACGGCCTGCTCTTCATTCCTTCATTCAACAAACACTGACTGAATTCCAGCTAAATAAGGCATCATTCTTGGTGCTGGGCCCTGTGTTCCAGCCTCTTCCTGGAAGTTTGCTGGGATTCCCAGAAGACTGCAACATACAGGCAGCGGTGGCAAGTAAGTTTGAATACTTTCTACTTTCCAGAGTAACACAGTAGTTGTTTTAAAAAATGTCTCCATAAAAGAACATATTGTAGCAGACTGTTAGGAAACCTTCTATAGTTTGTGTTCTTTTAAATTAGTTCATTGTGATTGGTGATAGTAAAAGTACTGAAAGGATCATGAGATATAAAGTTACAGGGGACCTTAAGGATCACCTACCAATGGTGGGGAACCCGTGGCCCTCTAGATCCTCAAATCCCTTTCACTAAATCCAAACTTTACAGAACAAATCCCCTCCCCTGAGTCCAACTCCGCCTTGTTTCATAGGAGAAAACCAAGGTCCCGAAAGAGAAAGTAATTTGATCAAGGTCACACCAACAGTAAGAGGTACAGCTGACATTCAAAGTCAGGTCTTCTGACTCCAAAACCAGTGGTAATAGGTGGCTCAGTGGATAAAGCCCCGGGCCTGCAGTCAGGAAGACCCAAATTCACTTACTAGCTGTGTAACCCTGGGCAAGTCACTTAACTGCTGTCTGCCTCGGTTTCCTTAACTGTCAAATGGGGATACTAATAACAATAGGCAGCTAGGTAGTACAGTGGATAGAGGGTCAGGCCTGGGGTCAGGAAGACCTGAGTTCAAATCTGGCCTCAGACACTAGCTATGTGACCCTGGACCAGTCACTTAATCCCATTTGCCTCAGTTTCCTCATCTATAAAATGATCTGGAAAAGGAAATGGCAAACACTCCAACATCTTTCCAAGAAAACCCCAAAAAGGAGTAACGAAGAATTGGATGTAACTGAAAAATGACTCAACAACAAAAAAATAGCAACTACCTTCCATGGTTATTATGAATCTGAAATGACAAAAATATAAAGAATACAGAAGAAAATGGGAAAGTTTACGTGGAATGATTCAGCATGAAGAAAGCACAGGTTACATGCTGACTTCCATTAAACTAGATGTGTATTTACGCATATTTATATATTATATATGTATGTATACATATGCATGCATATACATATACATACATGCAGGTATACATCTGCATGTGAGTATGGAAAAGAGAGGAGAGAGAAAGAGACAGAGAGAAACAGGGAGAGACAGAGACTGTATACAAATATAGATATACTTTCAGATTTCATATATGTGTGTGTGTATACATGTGTGTGTATATAAACACTACTATGTGTGTATGTATATGTATATGTGAGTGCAGAATCGACACTTTTCAATTGTGGTACTGGAGAAGATTT
Source organism: Phalanger gymnotis (assembly GCA_028646595.1). Lineage (NCBI taxonomy): Eukaryota > Metazoa > Chordata > Mammalia > Diprotodontia > Phalangeridae > Phalanger > Phalanger gymnotis. The sequence continues at coordinate 307,593,450 of CM053622.1, forward strand.
TTGAGAGTCCCTTGGATAGTATGGAGAGCAAATCAGTCAATATTAAATTAATTCAGACTATTCACTAGACAGTCAAATACTAAAGCTGAAGCTTAAATGCGTTGGCCGCATAATGAGAAGATGGGAATCACTGGAAAAGACCCTGATATTGAGAAAGATTGAAGGCAAAAGGAAAAGGGGACGGCAGAGGATGAGATGGATAGATAGTGTCACAGAAGCAATGAACATGAACTTGGACAGATTTTGAGAGATAGTGGAAAACAGAAGGCCTGGTATGCTATGGTCCATAGGGTCTCAAAGAGTTGAACATGACCAAACAACAACACACACACATACATATGTGTATATTATATATACATATTTACTAAAGTTCATTCCTTTTGTGATAAATAACATATTAGAATACAAAAGTGAGCAGCAAGAGTCACAGAAGCAAATCAAATCTTATTTTAATTTTCCTATTAAAAGAAACTTAAAGACTTTGGCATTTTGGGTTTTATTTATGATTTTAGTTTTAATTTTATTTGCTTCTTTAGGTGTCTGTTTTTGTTGATTGTTTTGAGCCTGAAATTATTAATAAGGGGAAAAAAAGACTAGGCCAAGATAGCCAAAAAGATTACTCCTGATAGTAGAACTCCTAATGTTCTCTTGGGCTATGCTTTTTCTGCAGCACTTGTGAAAGACTAATAATGATAACCAGTGCTTATATAGCACTTTAAGTTTTACAAATTAAAAATGTCACCTCATTTTTTCCCTCACAACAACACAGAGCAGTAGGTACCATTATTATCCCCATTTTACAGATGGGGAATAGAGGTAGACAGAGGTTTGCCCAGATCACATAGTTGAGGAAGTATCTGAGGGCAGATTCAAACTCAATTCTTTTTGTCTGCACGCCTAGCATTTAATAATGCACTTCACCTGTGAAACCTGGGCAATCTATCAGCACCATGTCAGGAAACTGGATCCCTTCTACTTGAATTGTCTTTGGAAGATTCTGAAGATGGCCTGGCAAGATAAGGCATGGGACACCGAGGTTCTTTCTCAAGCTAAACTGCCAAGCATTCAAACTCCGCTGCAGAGAGTGCAACTCCAATGGACTAGCCATATTTAGGCAAAACATATGTTTGCCTTAAAAACTATTTTATTTACACAAGGCAAATACAGAGAGATCAGAAGAAATGATCCAAGGACTTTATCAAGGTGTCTCTGAAGAACCTTGGAATCGATTGCATGACATGGGAGATACTGGCACAGAACCGCTCGGCATGGCATGCCCACAACAAAGAAGGTGCAGTGCTTCATGAGCAAGGCAGAATTGCAGTAGCTCAAAAGAAAGGTGAAATGTTCAAATTTAGAGACTTCTCCACTGTTCAAGTGGACACAATGTACCTTGACTCCAACACAGTGATGTCATTTTGGTCCTCTGAGAATGAAGGACAGCAACCAACCAGCCATTTCACCACTTAGCTGCCAAAGAAATTGGGGCTTTCTATTTTTCAAAGGCCTTTCACCTTAAATGGCCTTTTTGTCATTTACCCACTTCACGAATAGCTCCAATAAAGGGGAACAGGAGAGTGGAAAGGACGACAAACACCAGGGGATCGTTCTGGCCATCAGTCAAAGAACTACCAGATAAAGTCCAGCCTCTTCAGTCTACCCTTTAAAGACTTCCTTGACCCGGCCTCAATCGCGATAAGGTAGAAAGAGCAGCTTAGTACCCATGTGAGACCTTGGCCGTGTCGTGCAGTGACCAGAGCACTGGGGCCCAGGGTCAGGGATACCTGAATTCAAATCTGGCCTCAGATACTCACTTACCTGCGTGATCCTGAACAAGTCACTTAACCTCTGATTCTCTCAGTTTCCTTATCTGTAAAATGGAAGTAATAATAGCATCTACCTTTCAGGCTTTTTATGAAGATCAAATGAAATAACAATTATAAAATGCTTAGCACAATCCCTGGCACATAGTCTGTGATATATAAATATTAGCTATCACCACCACCACCATCATCATCATCATCCTCATCATTACGTCTCCCTGGGCCTAGGTTTTTCACCTGGAAAGAGAGAAAATGGTCTGCATAGGCTCCAAGGTCCATTCCAACTCTACAATCCTACCTTTCAGCCTATCTCCCTTCATGCATCCCATCCTTTGGCTGAGCTGGCTACTTATTCCCTGTACCACTCTGAGCTTTTCTGACCTACTATTCAAGCTAAGATACTTCCTTCTGCCTAGAGTGTACTCTCTTCCATCTCTATTGGTCACAGTAGAAATGGTCACTGGTCTTACTCATCCCTCAAGGAGCCTTCAGCTCAAATGCTATCTCCCCCTTGCAGGCTTTTCTGGTCTTACCCAACTACCCAAACCAACCAGAAGGACTCACTTCTTCCACCATGATTCTATAGGAGTATGCACCTCTCTGATTTCACTTGCTACATTCTACTGTGGATCATTCATGTCCACACCTGATGGACCCTACAAGAATAATATCTGGCAGGTACTCAATAAATAACACATATACAACAAAACCTGAAGGTGTAGAGAATGAAACCCCAATGGTATAAATGCTAGTGCTTTCCCCAAAGTTACTGCCTTCAGCCACTGTCAGAACTTCAGTACTAGTCAGAATGGGAAGTACCTAGCTGAGGCAGCTACATAGTAAAATGAATAAAGTGTAGAGCCTGAAGTCTGGAAGACCTGAATCCAGATTCAGACTTGTATACTTAGCAGCAGTGTGATCCCAAACAAGTCACTCAACCTTTTTTGCCCCACTTTCCTCATCTAAGAAATGGGGATAATAACAGCACCTACCTCCCAGAGTTATTATAAGGATAAAATTAGATAATATTTGTAAAGGGCTTTGCAAACAATGCTCTCTAACGTTGTTCAGTCTTGTCTGACTCTCCATGACCCCATTTGGGATTTTCTTGGCAGAGATACTGGAGTGGTTTGTCATTTCCTTCTCCAGATCATTTACAGATGAGGGAACTGAGGCAAACAGGGTTAAGTGACTTACCCAGAGTCACACAGCTAGGAAGTGCCTGATGCTGGATTTGAACTCAGGTCTTCCTGACTCCAGGTCCAGCACTACCTAGCTGTCCAAGCTAACATTAGTAACATAGAAATGTCCACAGGCCTTCTCATCTGTCATGCTGCTATGCCCTCTTAACTCCCAAGCATCACCCTTGCACTCTAAGCACCTCTGGGCTTTGTCATCTACTCTGCCCCTGCCCCCTAAGACCACTGGTCTTTTCCATCTATTTTGCAGCTGAATCCTCTAATATATATTTTCTCTCCCAAATAGAATGTAATCTCCTTGAGAGAGAGAATTGTTTCACTTTTCTATTTTATATCACTAGCCCTTTGAACAGTGGTTGGCACATAGAAAGTGCTTATTAAATTTTTTTCCCATTCCACTTTAAGGTTTGCAAAGTGCTTTCTGTACAGTCAATATGCTGACTACTGGAAAGGCAAAGACAGAAATGAAATAGCATCTGTCCTTAACAAACTTGCATTCTATAAGGGGAGATCACATGTCCACATGTAAGAAGATACAAAATAAATGCATGGGAGTTTTTGACAGGGGGAAAGGCATTAGTAGTTTAGGGGAATCATATATTTGTACACTGATTTTTGCTTCTTCCTTGGTCATCACAACATTCCTGGTATATAAGTAGGTAGGGAGGTGGAGAATACATGTTACAATCTGTGCTGGGGCAGTCCAGTGTTGTAGATGGAGGACACTGTGGTTCCTAACTGGCAGAAAGAATAGTGATCTCAATGCTGTGTAAGAGATTGGCAGAAGTCTATTGCAACAGACCAGACAAAAGGTAGTGAGAACCTAAACTAGAATAGTAGCCATGGCAGTGGAGAAAAGGGGATGGGAACATAGTTAATTCCGTAGTCATATCATTTTATAGAAAGAGTCATGTCCTACCTCAAGAATCTTTAGTGGTTTCTTTCCTGCCTTTAGAATAAAATAGAAACACCTTAGCTTGGCATTTAAAACCCTTCATGGTCTAATTACAATCTACCTTTCTATACTTACTCCCCCCATACCTGGAAAGTCCTCCTTTCTCACTTCCACCTCTTAGCTTCCTTCAAAGTTCAACTCAGGGACCATGCTCAGATGGGCAGGCTTTCCTGATCCCTCTTCAAACTATCTCACACTTACTTCTCTGTCCAAATGTTGTATCTGTCTGGTGGAATATAAAGTCTTTAAGTATATGTCCTATTTTGTCATTCGTACAGTCAACATCTGGCCATCTCGGATTCCCCTGGGTGCCATCAATATTAAAAAGAAGGTTTGGTAAGTAGGAGTGCTCTCTCTCTCTCTCTCTCTCTCTCTCTCTCTCTCTCTCTCTCTCTCTTCCCCCCTTCCCCAAGGCTATTGGCTTCTGTCAACTTCCCTTTCCCATGGCCTGACCAAAAAACCTGTCTCTCTGTAGATTGAGACTGATGCTTTGACTAAAGAATCCCATGTAAAGGGAGGAGTTGGAAAGGAAAATCGCGGCTCCACCCATAATAGAGTGGGGGCCAAGTAGAGGGAGTAGTTAGTTCCCTTCAGCCAATCATCTCCAACTCCCAGCCACAATTACTTTATCGGCCTAACTCAAGTTACTTTATGAACTTGAAAGCATTTAAATGGAATTTCTTAAAATACATATTCTGTCTTTCAGACTTTTCAATATTTCAGCCCATCTTCCTTCCATTTCGCCCTATATAAAAATGTTTAACCATAACTCCAAACACCAGATGGTGACAATGATTTTTTGCTCATGGTCCCGTTTGGAGTTTCCCAGTTTGGCCATTTGGATCTGCTCCCTCCCCTTATGTCTCCAGTTCCTGCTGTTGTGCCCTACTTAAGAATCATCTGCTCTTTTTCTTTTTTATACCCTAGTTACATTTGGTACCTTCTGACTTTCCTTTCATCTCCATTAATTATAAAGGATGCCAGGTTACACAAAGTCTTGAAGCCGAGGCTTAACCACTGACCTTAGAGCCATATCTAAAACACTTTTAACCTCGGGCAAAAACATTGCTGGGCAAGGGATGCATTTGTGCCAAGAGAAAAGTGGATGGCCCCAACCTTGGGAATGGAGGTGGGTGGCAGGCAGAAGAAGGCAACTTGAGAAAGTACCACCACAGTTACAGGCAGGAGCGAGAACTGGCTGCCTCGTACTCTGCCCCATATCAATAGAGGAATGGGAAAATGGGGTCATAGCTTTGTTTACTCTACGCTAATTGCTGATCTAACAGACTACAAGACTGTTTCACAAATGAAGAGAAGCATCATGTATGTATATAATCTGTATGTTCCAGACACCTGTTAATTACAAAGAAGAGCTTTCTATCTGCCAGTGTGGCACAGTGGATAATGAGCTAGAATGAGTTGGTAAATACAATCTGAATTCAAACCTTGCCTCAGACATTTACTGCCTGCCTGAGCTACTTGACCGCTGCGTGCCTCAGTTTCCCTATATGTAAAATGTAATACCTAGAATACCTACCTCACCAGTTTATTGAAGGAACCACTAAAAAAGTATGTGAAGTGTTTTGGATAACTTTAAAGTATTATATGAGTATCAATTATTATTTGGCATAGCAAAAAAAAAAAAAGTCATGGACTGGGGGGACTAGGTGTTCTGAGTTTGAGTTCTGAACTCTGCCACCATCTTATAGTGGGACTTTAGGGTGAGATTTGCTTTTTTTTAACTGATGAATTTGGTTTTATTACAACAGAAAACATAAAAACAAACAAAAGAGAAGCCAGGGTCTTACTTCCTAAAAGCCACTAAGCAAAGCAGTTTCATGCTTTCTCACCCTGTCTATGAGGTCCTCGGCACTTTAACTTTGAGCATGGTAGTACCAAACATCATGTGCTCATTATATTCAAGGTGAATACTGTTGTTTTTAATCACTGCTGCCTTTATTTATACAGTTATGGGCATTGTGTACCTTGGTCTTTGGGCTCTACTTTTCTTACTCTGCTAATCATATAAGTATCCACCTTTGGTGTCCATTTCATCCAACTCTCCTCTGTGGCTCCAAGAAGCTGTAGCAGGTGCAGCAGTTACATCCCAGTAACCTGTCTTGGCAGATGGGCTAAACCAGGTTGAGGGTGACCAATAGGCCTCAAACCTGTCAGTGAATTAGGAGAATGTCTACCCCAAACATGTGAAGACTTTCCTTGACAAAATGGGTAGATGAGAACAATTTGTTCCAATGGCCATGAAAGTGGCTGAAGGAGGCACTGTGAAGCGCTTAGAGCTTAGTCAGACACTGAAGACACCAAGGTCATCCACTGCATTCGGGGCCATCACCAGTCCTCGTGACTTTTGCCCTGCAACTCACTGGACTTTGATGACTCAGGAAGAGAGAGTGAGATTGACAACTTTGTGCAACTCTGCCTCACTTAAATCCAATTCACGTGCTAATTAAGACATCAACCATGATGTCCTTGGTCCTCTTCAAAAACAAAGGATGAACAAAAAGATCTTTGGATCCATTCATCCTTATAACAGTGCAGAAATATTCTACTACATTCAAATATATATTTTATTAAGCTATTCCTCCAATCAATTGGTATATAGTTTGTTTATAATTTTTTGCTTTGGCAAATAGTTGGGCAAGGTCCTTGCCCAACTCTAGAGCTCAGTTTACTCATCTGTAAAATGAGGGGCTTGGCTAAATGACTTGAAAGTTTCCTTCTCTCTCTTGTATTTTCTGATTCTTTAAGTACCTTATTGACTGATAGCCAAAAGAAGATTCCAGGTTCAATTCCTGGTTCAAAACCACAGTGATGTCAGAGGAGACTACACACCACATACACTCATCCCCATGGGGCTCCACACAACAAATTTGGCCAGTAATGCAATAATTACTATTACCTCTGATTTAGGCTTCATATACAGGTTGAATCTAACAACTCAGCTGAAATGAAGACATAGTATATACTTTTATTTTACTTTGTGTGTCTTTTCATCTTAAGAATGGTATGGTTCCCAAGAGTACCCTAAGTCTCCTGGATATAGTAAGAAATGGCTGCACCTCACCCAAAGAGATAGCATTGGATCATAAAATGAGGGAGTGAATTTCCTGCCTTTAGTTATGGTGGCAGGTGGTTCATGGCGTGAGGGTATTGGCCTCAATTGACGCAGATCGACTTTCTCACTGTTTTCTTATGTGGTGATGCTCTGGGCCTGAGAATGTTGAAACCTATTTGAATGGCTCTTTGGAATAAGTTTGGTAATGAGGATACAATCCCATCAAACATATGGTCCCAACTACAGGTAGTCTCTCATCAGTCATCCACCAAGATTGCAACCAAGTAGAGGACAACCAATGGTGTTTTAACCCTGTGGTTAAATGATAGTCCTTTGGCCCCAGAACAATTGGAGAGGACTTTAAAGCAGGCTATTCTATAAGCAGCAGCTAGTAAACAAACCAGATCAGGACAAGGCATATTCTATCACCTCTTTGGTTCCAGCCTCCAACATTTTTAAGAGGGAGGCATTCTTTACCTGGTGTGCAGGCTGGCAAAGAGAGCCAAATTAGACCATATACTATTGAATGGGGCCGTGAGATGTCTCAGGAGACAAGCACTATTATCACTGGGGGCACAGAATGAAGGACACTCCCCCACATCCTCTGCAACTGCAGTCCTCACTTGATTGGGGCTATTATTCAATGACCCAATGATATCATATTAAATAGACTAGTGAAGGCCATCAGAGTGCTAGAAATACTCAGATTTGGGTAAATTTAACTGTTCCAGGGTTGAAGAAGTCACTTTGGCTGAATTTTGTAATCTGTGACTACCAGAATCATACTGCTACTGTCACTAATGTTTCTGTACCTTTTAAAAATAGATATTTGTGTTGGTAGAATTGTGAACTGATCCAACCATTTTGTAGAGTATTTTAGAACTATGCACAAAGGGCAATCAAACTGTGCATACCCTCTGATCCAGCAAGACCACTGCTAGGTCTGTACCCCAAAAGAACATAAAAAAGGGAAAGGACTTACACGTACAAAAATATTTATAGCAATACTTTTTGTGGTGGCAAAGAATTAGAAATTCTTTGGAATTGAAGGGATCATCAAGGGAAATGGCTGAACAAGTTGTAGTATATGAATGTAATGGAATACTGTTGTGTCATAAGAAATTATGAGCAGGCAGATTTCAAAAAAACCTGGAAAGACTTACATGAACTGGTGCTGAGTGAAATGAGCAGAACCGTTGTACACAGTTATAGAGCAACATTGTGTGATGATCAACTATGAATGACTTAGCTCTTCTCGGCAACATAATGATCCAAGACAATTCCAAAAACTCATAATGGAAAATGCTATCCACATCCAGAGAAATAGCTGATGGAGTTTGAATGCAGATTAAAGCATTTTATTTTTACTTTCTTTGGAGATTTTTGGTGTGTTTTTTCCTTTTGTTCTGTTTCTTCTTTCACAATATGATGAATGTGGAAATGTGTTTTATATTATTGCACATGTATAATCTATATCATATTGCTTGCCATCTTGGGGAAAGGAGGAGGGGAGGGAGGAAAGGAAAAAAATTTGAAACCCAAAGTCTTACAGAAAATGAATGTTGAAAATTGTCTTCACATGTAATTGGAAAAAATACTATTTTAAAAATAAATATTCAGTTTTTCAGTCAGCGTGGGGAAAATTAAAAAGTATCAAATAACATGTCATTGCTATTTGATTGTAGATGGCTCAGGTAAAAAGTAAATATATGGCCCAGGAAGGCTATAGAATGTACAGTAATACAATGATGATGGGGGGCTCTGGGACGCTGGGAACCAACTAGATAGTTAAATTTAGCCTAGTAAAATATTCCTAAAGACCTCTGCAAGTTTGGTGCCTAGTGTCATACCAACTATTTTAAAGAAAGAAAAACTGAGTCCCCAGGGATCCACTCTGTTGATGTAATTTGTTTACAAACCACCAAAATCTGGGGATCAGAGAAATCAAACTGCTAGCTATGATTCAGTACTAGCCAGTCATTAGAAGACTGAACTGTGGACCATCAGTTCTGGTAGTCAGGAGTCATCTTAATAATGACATTACACTCAATGCTCAAGCCTATTCTTCAAGGATCAGCATCCTATCCATCCCTGTGGAGACAGAGACTAAGCAAGGGAGTGGAAGAGGAAGGAGTAAAGTTAGTCACTTTAGCAAGTTAGAGGCATAGGTAGGGGAGAAGAAGAAATAAAAGAGGAAAAAACCATTGGGAAAGATGAAAAATGAGGGGCAAAAAGGCCATCTCCAAAGATACAGAAAAACGTGAAGATTACAACTTAACACCCTAATAGGTTACTAAAGGTAAAAAGGTTATTGAAAGGAGAAAGTGGTAGGAGGAAGTCATTGGTGACCACACTTTTGTTTTTTTCTTTGTTGGTTTTGTGTTGTTAATGTAAGGAAAACTGGGAAGACACATGGAAGCAATAACATGGGAAACTAATCTCATTGATAGTGTCTGTCAGTCTTCTAAAGGAACTCTGATCATCTTTATTTGTGTTATTTTTGTTTTGTGTTTTACCTGGGGTCTGACTAGTAAGATATTTCTTTGCATGTGTGAAGTGATTGATCTGAAACAGGCAGATATAAGTACATCACACACATACACACACACACACACACACACACACACACACACACACACACACACTTACAAGACCCACTGCTGCAGATGGTGTTTGGTTTGGGGAATTCCCCACCCCTGAAAGAAGAGCACAGACAACCCAGGCAAAACAGATCTAGCAGTCCCGAATTCCATATAGAGTCCTAGGTTTTAGAGCTGTCAGGAACCCCCAACACCAACCAACAATTTTTTTAGATGAGGAAACTAAGACCCAGGGAAATTAAGTTGCTTGCCCTGGATCATATAGAAAGCAAGGCCAGGATGTAAATGGCAAATCAAATTCTCTTCCCACTATACCATATTGTCACAATGCAGTCTTGAGTAAATTATTTTGCAGAGGGTAAGAAAGAACAGAAAGGAGAGAGACAGGATGAGAGTAAGGAGAAAGAAGATGAATACATAGTATTAGGTTGCTAGGCTGACTGGTTTCATCTAACTCTTGTTACAGAGGGATAGGTATGTATACAGGACTAACTTGCTGTAAAAATAATAGGCATCAATAAAAAACATTTAAAAGAAGAAGAAAAAGGAAGAGGGGAGGAGAAAGAAAAGACAGAAAAGGGAGAGGGAGAGGGAGAGGAAGGGAGGAAAAAAGGAAGGAAGGAAGGAAAGAAGGAAGGAAGGAAGGAAGGAAGGAAGGAAGGAAGGAAGGAAGG
>CM053622.1:307604273-307651216 GCA_028646595.1 Phalanger gymnotis
GGAAGGAAGGAAGGAAGGAAGGAAGGAAGGAAGGAAGGAAGGAAGGAAGGAAGGAAGGAAGGAAGGAAGGAAGGAAGGAAGGAAGGAAGGAAGGAAGGAAAAGGGAAGGAAGGTCAAAATATTCATAGTATCACTTTTTGTGGTAGTAAAGATCTGCAAACCCAGTGGGTATTTATCAATCAGGGAATGCCTAAACAAACTGCAGAATACAAATATAAAGGAATATTATCGTACTGTAAGAAATTACAAATATGAAGAACTCAGAGAACCTTTGGGAGACTTATGTGAACTGATGCAGAGTGAAGTAAATAGAATCAAGAAAACAACATGCATCCCAACTCCAATAGTATAAATGAAAAGAATAATAAAACACAAGTAAGTGCTATATACTTATAATACCCAGTCTGGTCCCCAGAGAAAAGATGAAGAAACACCCGGCTCTAATCTAATTTTCATCTAAGGACCGCGGATATAGGATGTTATATATGCTGTCAGAACTGATCATAGACAGTCTGGCTTCACTGGTTTTCATTGTTACAAAGGAAAACTGAGGACTGGGAGGAGGGAAGGGTCTTAACTATAAACAAATATGATATAAAATCAAAAAGCATCAATAAAACTTTTTTTAAAAAATTAACCACAAACAAAACTCCTGTTTTTCCCCAGTGCAACAGAAATATACAAGCCACCTCTTGCTGCCAGACACCAGCAATAAACGGTATAATATATTTGGATCCATCTCCCTGACACAGCTCTGCTGGCATCTCCCCAAGATGTGCATCTCCACTAACACAACTCGTCTGTTAAGCACAAATTCCCCATAATGCATTCGGGATTGAGCGTGATATCCTTTCCATGAGAATTAAATTTTAATTGACTCCTAAATATACACATCGCACTTATTTACTAATTATAGAATCAGGTAGGAAACCAGAACAAGGAAAGGCACCCTTAGCTCTGAGGGTTTTTTCCTCCATCAGGAAGGCTCTGCAGCCTCCACGGCCAGCCCCATACGAGGGTGGAGGGGGCTCCTCCGCCTCAGGGATGTGGGAAACGACCTTCTCCCATCTGCTCAGTGGTACTTTAAATCCCATTACTACAAGACAGAGCTTTTCTTTTCATGGGATCATGGATTCAGAGATGGAAGTATCCTCAGAGGCTATTCCAAACCCACCCCCTCCCGTTTTACAAATGAGGAAATTGAGGCCCAAGTAAATTAGATGACTTGTCCAAGGCCACACAGGTAGTAATCATCAGAGGTGGGATTTTAACCCAGATCTGGATGAGACTTAAAAGACAAACCCCTTGGGGAGGGAGCACGGAGACTCAGAGTGACACTCAGGCTAAGGTTGCTGATATCAAAGTCTTTTCTAAAGGCAAGTCTACATGGGTGGAAGGGGAGACAATACAGGATAATGGGAACCTGAAATGGTTGGGAAGGTCTGCGGGCAGGAGAGAGGATAGCATGGGAACCATACCATGAAAGGCCAGAAAGATAACAAAAAAGGGATGATTAGGGGGAAACCAAGTCAAACCACTAACTTTGCCTTTTTGCTGAGGACTGAACCTACACACCCCTCTTCAAGCCCACCCAGCCCTTATCCTTTGGAAGACAAGAAGAGGAGCATTCTACCACCAGAGTAAGGGCGTGATTTTGTTTGAATCCCTGGGGCAGTCCTGTTTCTTTGCAGGAGCACGGCTCTGGGGACAGGCAGGGTGGAGGGGAGCAGCTCAGAACAGAACCCACTTGGACTGTTTTCCCTCCTTCGTAATTGCAGCTGGGTCTGTACCTGGTGCTGGTGTCACTGCTGCTCTGCAATGCTCTGTCTTCCGTGACATTAGAGGGCCCGTTGGTCCAGTTGGCCATCTCCTCCCCACTGTGCCAGCTAAACTGCAGTCCTCTGATAAGAAAATGAGGCAGGTGATATTTTATCTCATTCATTGGCTTAACTTTTTCAGCTGGAGTCACATTTTTTGCATATGCAAGGGCAGATGCCATACATCCCCCATAGTTATATGTTTCATAATAATCCCTTACTTTTCTCCAGCATCTTATACCACCCCCAAGCCCTTCACAGACATTTGCTTGTCCAAAAGCAGGTGGCCCCATTTTATAGAGGAGGGAAGAGAAGCACAGAGGTGGTGGCCATTCAGGATGGTCTGGGGTAACTGGCACTATGTTTTAACTTCCATCTCATTATTCAGAGAAATTTATCTAGATGTAAATTAAGCTCCCTAGACCTGTGCCCTCCAGTCTAGATATCAGACACATTTCCACCAATGTTCTAAAATAAATACATTCTCAGTTTTCAGAAACAGCCTGCAAATTTGTTCATCTCTGCATCTATAAGCAAATATATTTTCTATGACTCAAATATGTTCACCTGTAATGACATAGGGCCCTTTCTGTTTTTAGTCAACAATCTTATAATCACGACATAGATTTAGAAATAGAAGGAGACCTAAAGGTCATCCATTCAGACCACCTTAATTTACAGATGAGGAAACTGAGGCCCATGATACTGCTCTCACCTGGTTCTCTTCCTGTCTGTCCACTCCCTCCTTTTTGGTGTCCTTTGCTGGTTCTTCATCCATGTTGCACCCACTAACCATGAGTATTCCCCAAAGTCATGTCCTGGGCCCTCTTCTCTTTTCCCTCTCTATTATCTTTCTTAATCAGCTCCCACAGGTTCAATTATCTTCATGCAGATAATTTCTAGATTTATACTTCCAGCCCTAGTCTCTCTCTTTCCCAAGCTAGTTACCAACTGCATCTTGGACATCGCAAACCAAATGTCCTATAGACATCTCAACCTCAGCAAGTCCAAAACAGAATCCATTATCCTCACTACCCCAAACCCTCTCATCCTTGGGGCTTCCCTATCCCTATCAAGGGCACCACCCTCCCACTAACCCAGTCCTGCAACCTCAGTATCACCTTGAGCATCTCATGTTTACCCACATATCCAATCTCTTGTTCAAATCTTGTCATTTCTACCCTTACAAGATCTCTCATGTTCTTCTTTTCTCTCTACTCACACAGGCACATCACCTCTTACCTTAACAATAGCAATAGCCTTCTCACTGATCTCCCTGGACCTTATCAACTCATAGATTCTTGGAGCTAGAAGGTCATATGAAGTCCAACTTCCTCATTTTACAGATGAAGATGAATGTGAAAATGAAGACAAAGGCTGAGAGAGGGTCAATGACTTACCCAAGGCCATGTAGGTAATAAATGGCAGAGCCAGGATTCAAACTTAGAAACCCTGACTACAAACCCAATGCTTTATCCACTGCTTGATACTGTCTTGAAGGAACAGAAGAATGTCAAGATGTGGAGAAAAGTTGAGAATGGCCCTTGGGCATGGGAGAATGGGGAAGAGAGGAGTCAACTGTGCTAATGTATAGAAACAGGAGAGGTCAGTATAGTAGAGGGAATCTAACAGGGTGCCATGGTGAGAGGAACAAGAGAAAAGACCCATAACTACCCTACCAAGCCTAGGTAACCATTTCCTGCTCTGTCCCTTCCTATCTGTTCTTCCCCAACACAATCGGGACCCAGAAATACTTTGAAATTCTTTAATTCCATCATATCCTCCTCTTTGACTTCCATTTTTGGTTTGTCTACAGGATCTGAAATTAGAATCCACTATGTACAGCTGTGTAAAGCGAGAGCTCCAAACTGGAGTCGATCTGTTTTAAAATTCTATTTTCAGATCGTTAGGATCTTAAAACGTACAAGAGAGGCAACATGGTACATTCAGATGAGAACTAGGCCAGGGTTAAGGAGACATTCCCTGAATCTATTGTTGGTTCATTGTGTGGCCTGGAGCACATCACCAGACCTCTCTGCACCTCTGTACTTCATCTATCAAATGAAGGGGTTAGACTAGATAAGGTCTCTTGGAGTCTAACACAAATTCTATAAATACTATGAATTCTCAGCCCAGAGGAATGAATCTCTAATAGTGGCATTTCAGGCACTAGTAGAAAAGATAATGGAGGAGAAATCTGAGGTCAAAGAGGCCTTTCCTGACATTCAGAGCTTACCAATCCAGCAGCCAACTTCTCTGCTGATGCATGTGGAAGCCTTGAAATTGAGGGTGATGGCTGGTTCCCCTTCTCAAGCTCAGGACAGTCAAGATCAGAAGATCTGACTCTGATTTCTGTATCCTATGTGGGACCCCCAACCTGGAGCCCAATTTAGGGCCAAGAGGATCGTGAACAAGTATACCACATGTCCCCAAGTAACCCAGGAAAAAAACTGGCTGACAAACTAAGCAAGCGGCAAATGCCAAGAAAGTAACTAAAGCCCATCGGACCAAAATAGCCACAGCATCCTTTAATCACAAACGACTTTGTGCCAAGTTGTGGAATCTTTTTTACCAATAGCAACTTCCTAATTCTTCCTGACTGCCTCCCTCTGGAACACAGGGCCAGGAAGAACTGGATGCTAGCTGCATTCTACAGCAAAAGGCTTCTAACTAGCCTCCCCCATCAGTTAGGTCCTAAAAGGGCACTAAATTTAGAGTCAGGAGACTCACATGCCAGGCCCAGCTCTACCTCTTGGACAAGTTATTTAATCCCTACGAAGACTCAGTTTAGCAATCTGTAAAATGAGCATAGAGAGTCAGTGTGTTATAGTATATAAAACTAGCCTTGGAGTGAGGAAGTCCGGGGTTCAAGTCTCTCCTCTAACAATACTGACTACATGACTAGGCCAGATTATTTAAATCTCTCAGCGCAAAAGGCAACTGACTCTCTGAAGTAGAATAGCTGCTGATCTGTATTTATAGAGGGATATCTGGAACAAGGAGTTCACTGAGCACTTGTGTCCACAGGTCTAGACCAAATGATCAAATTAAAGGGGAAAAAAAGTATAGAGAAACCTAGAAGAGATCAGGATGTGGTGTGTGAGCGAGGGCAAATATGACAAATGTCACGGCCTTTTTAGCCTTCTCTACCAATTCCGTTTTAGTTTGGGCAGCTAGGTGCTGCAGTGGTTAGGGCGCTGAGCTGGAAATCAGGTTTGAATCTGGCCTCAGACACTTACTAGCTGTGTGACCTTGAGCAAGTCACTTTACCCTGTTTGCCTCAGTTTCCTCATCTGTAAAATGAGCTGGAGAAGGAAATGGCAAAGCACTCCAGTATTTTTGCCAAGAAATCCCCAAATGGGGTCACAAAGAGTAGGACTTGACTTCAGTGACTCAACAACACCAATTCCATTTGCCTAGAATAGAGGATTATGGTGGGGTAAAGTCACAATAGCTTTCTCGTCATGTTTTCCTCATTTCCTTTTTCATTTATGACCTCTGTCTCACTAGTAAAAATAAATTCATTGGTAGAGGTTTGGGAGCTATTGTTTCAAATAGATTCTGACCTACAAAGTATCTGGAAATTGGAGTATCTAACCTAGAGTCAAAAGGAAAAGAAAAACCTTTCTTCACAAAGGAAAACCCATATTTATATTACCTGTCTCACATCGTCATGAGGAAAATATTGTATAAACACTTTGTAAAATACTATATACAGTAAATATGAACTCATTAATATTAATTACTATACATCATCACCTGTCCAATGTGTTCACGCAGCATATTTTGATCACGTCACCCACCTGCTCAGAAAACTTCAATAGCTCCCCTTTGCCTACAGGATAAAGTCTTATCTCCTTAATTTGGAACTCAAGACCCTCCACTATCTGGCCCCAACCAACCTTCTCTCACACAACTGACCCACATATGAGTCCTGCAAAATTGATCCCTTTACTGGCCTCCTAAACATGCCATATGCATTCCAGCCGCTAAACCTGTGTTCACACCATTCTCAATGAAGGCCTAAAATGCATTCTCCAGTTGTTTTAAGGTCTTGGACGTTGAGAATAAGAATTGGCCTCATTCTTGCATTTTGCTCTGAAAATTTCTAAATGCAGTTATTTCCATTTTTCTTCTTACATTGTGATTAATATCTTCAAGATATGGATAAGTAAGTTTGCATTAATTGTGTGTGTTAAGCTAAGCATCTTTCAACCAGATGAGAGTACTATAAATGGAATGCCTTTGTTTTGTTTTTAAGTTTTTTTAATCATCAAAAATCTTCTTTCTTTCCCTCCACTATCTACTCCCTTCCCCTCACCCCCCCCCCACTAAGAAGGAAAGGATATTCAGATCGTGGCTTTGCTACTTGCTGTCTGTATGACCTTGGGCAAGCCTCTTCCCCTCAGTGGGCCACAGTTTCTTCATCTATAAAATAAAGTGGACAAATACAATCATGTCTAAAAGCCCCTAAGATTCTGACCCTGGGCTATCATGAGATCTCACTGGAATCCCATTACTCATACTGGCCTACAGGATCTCTCCCGCCTCCAAATCCCCACAGAATTTATTGTCCATACCCCTTATTTGGCACCACTCACACACTTTTACTTATCTCTTTACAGATGTGTGTGTGTGTGTGTGTGCGTGTGTAAGCGTGTGTATCCTCCTTTTCTGGCTAGACATAAAGATGTTGAGACCAGACATTGTCTTATACTTCTCTGCCTGCCTTGAACCTGTGGCATCTTAGGTACTTAATAGGAATTTGTGGATGATAGTGAGAACCAGACAGGGCAAATAACTTGCCCACAGTAGCAGAACAAGTGGGAGCTGACTTTAAAGGGTGGGTTTTGGGGGGGAGATCAGGGAACAACTCAACATCCTAGAACTCAATACTCCTAAATCCCATTCAAATGCTTTATATCTCATCCTCATTCTGGCAGGGATATGATGAAGGAACTAAGAACAGAGTGTCTTACAGAACTCTGGAACAATTCTACAAAAGGAAGGAGGAGTAACAAGTGAGGTATGAGTCAGAGGTAAAATCTTTCAAACTTTCTCTCTTTGGTACACAAGTATTTATAATTTGTATCTTCAAAGGCCTAGGATTTCCTAAGGAGACAGTGGACACTGGATTTCACCTATAGGCAGAGTAGGGAGCCACCTATACAACGGAATTTTTTTCTTGAGAGGATTCCAGGAAAACCCTGTCCAAACATATCTGCCCATCCTAAGCTCTTGGTAAACCAGTTCAACTTTATAATATCCTCTTTTCTTGAGTGTGTTGCCCTATTATTCTATCACCAAATTTGCCCAGCAAATCCTCTGCCTTGGGTCATTCCCATCATCCACACAAGTGTTGCTGAATGAAGTTGGAGAAAATCATGAAACTGTCCTGACTGGGTCCACTACAAATTCCTGTTACATTGACTTAACTAGGCTCTCACTGCTACAAGGCAATTCTTTTGTGCCAACCTAATTAATACACTAACACACTCATCATAGTGGCTCTTCCAAATCTTTGAATCCCTCTTTAAATTTCCCATGGAGTCTCTGCCTCCCCCCACCTTCTCAGCTGGGAACTTTGCATCACATTTTACTGAAAAAAATAAAACCATTTGCTGAGAGGTCTCTCATCCCCCCTGCTCATCTTACATCACCCAGATGCCTTCTGCCACTCTCTCCCTGCTGCACATGAAAAGTACATCCTTCTCCTCGACAAGGTCAATTCCTTTACATGAAAAAATGATGCCACCCCATCCCACCTTCTCCAGCAGATTGCCCCCCTATCATCACTCTTTCATATCTCCAATTTCTTCCTGCCTACTGGCTGCTTCCCAACTGCCTACAAATATATGTCCATGTCTCCCATATCCTCAAAGAACCCTCACTTGATTCATCCATTCTCCAGTAGCCATCATCTCATATCTTTCTTCTCTTTTGTTGCTAAACTCCTTGAAAAGCCTATCTACAACAGGTGCCTCCACTTTCGTTCCTTTCACTCTCTTCTTAAATTCTCTGCAGTCTAGTTTCCAACCTCATCATTCAACTAAAAGTATTCTCTCCAAAGTTACCAATAATTTCTTAATTGTCAAATCTAGTGACCTTTTCTCAGACTTCATCCTTCTTAATCTCTCTGCAACCTTCAACACTGTTAATCACCCTCTTCATTTTGATACTCTCTTATCTCTAGATTTTGTGATACAATCCTCTCCTGGTTCCCCTCCTACCTGCCTGACTGCTCTTTATCAGTCTCTTTTACTAGATCTTTATCCAGGTCACCCACTGATTTTGGATATCCTATGCGGCTCTGTCCCGGAACTTCTCTTATCCCTTTATCTTTTATTGATCTTATCCCTTATCTTATCCCTTTATCTCTTAGTGATTCATATCCTCCTGTGGATTCAATTATCGGTTCAATGCTAATGATTCTCAAAATCTACTTTTCCAGCCCTAACCTCTCTCCTGACTTCCAGTCTTTCATCTCCAAATCCCTACTGGACATCTCAAACTGAATATACATAGACATCTTAACTGCAACAAGTCCAAAACTGAACACATTATCTTCCCCTCAAAATTCTACCCCCTTCTTAACTTCCCTATTACTGTTAAAGGTACCACCATCCTTCTAGTAACTCAGCCTCATACCTAAATGTCATCCTTGACTCTTCACTGTCTCTCACTCTCCATATCCAATCTGTTGCCAAAGCTTGTTGATTTTTCCTTTGTAATAAATTCATTAATTGTAATTCATTGTAATTATAATTCAATTAATTGTAATAAATCCAATAAAATTAAATGAATAGGAAGTATGGAGGAATCTAGGTGTATACCTCTCTCAGGGTTTGAATTTTAAGAGGAGACAAGCATTGAACCCAAAGGAACAAAATTCTAATGATGGGACAATATTTCCCATTAGAGAAGCTTTCAATCCACACAACAGAGAGAGCCACATGAGTATGGCCACCATGTTCAGCTCTCTGAATAGGACATTTAAGGGGAAAAGAAATCCAGGTAGGGATCATTGATTGAGGAGTAGCCCAATGAATATGGTAAATGAATAAGATAGAATATTATTGTGCATCATGAGATGACGAATTAAGAGAAACATAGGAAGATTTATACGAACTTATACAGAGTGGAATAACCAGAACATGAGGAGCAATAAACATGAAGATAACAATAATGGAAATGAAAAGAATAATCATAAAAACCAGAACCATTCCTGGGAAACAGATAATGAAACAAACATCTCTTTTCCCAGGAGACAGCAGACTCCAGGAGCAGAATATTGGATACATTGTCTGACAAGAACATTGGATCAGTTCTTGTTGTTGAACTGATTTTCTTTGTATGAAGAAGTTCAGGCATGGGGCTGGCAGTATATCCAGAAATGACTGTGATAACAGGAATCAATAAAAATCTATTTTAAAAGAAAAGAAACTCAAAGAAGCATTTCATAAGATTTGGAGCTATAAAGAGCATCAGAGAATCTAAGCCAACCTCTCCTTTTAATAGATGGGTAAAATCAGATCCAGAGAGGTAATGTGATTTCCTCTAAGTGAGTTAAAGATTCCTGTGTGTGCACCCAATGTATAAAGCCCTTCAAAGAGTTGATATGCAGATATTAAAAACATAAGGAATGGGGAGGGGAAGAATAGCCATTGAATTATTCGAATTTTTTTCAGGCTATTATTTCACACATGAAATCTATGAGTGAGAGGTTCTTATGTTATTATTCTAATGGGGATTGAGGAATCAGAATCTATCAGGGGCCTGTTGATCTTGTGGGTCACTTCTCCCACCCCTATCCTCCAGCTCCACGAGAAAGGGATTGAAATGTAGAGGGTGGCCCTTCTTTCAAGGCTGACTGCAGGGGCTCAAGTCAGAAAGTTCTGAAGGCCACTATTACCAGCCTCAAAATGACCAACTCATTGATGGTGAAATAGGCTGAGTGTGCTTCCACCCTTGAGACAAAATCCTTTCATCTCTGAAGCTTAAGAACCTTAGAAAGCCCCCTATAACCCACCATCAGACACCCTAGTGAGAGCCATAGAGCCCAAGATTCTGTCTCTAATGGGGACACCAAGAGAGGGGTTATTGCATTGCTGTCCTCCATGGCATGGCACAATGTCAAGGGTCCAGAACCTGACTCTGCTACTAACTTGTGACTGGGCAAATTATTTCCCTTCTCTTGGTCTCAGTTTCTTTCTCTACAAAATAATCTCCATAAAAAAATACCCACATGTACAAAAATATTTATAGGAGTTCTTTTTGTGGTGGCAATGAATTGGAAATTGTGGGGATGCCCATCAATTAGGGAATGGCTGAGCAAGTTATCACATGAATGGAATGGAATAATATTGTGCTATAAGAAATGATGAGCAGGCAGATTTCAAAAAAACCTGGAAAGACTTACATGAACTGATGCAAAGTGAAGTGAGCAGAAACAGAGAACATTGTGCACAGTAACAACCACATTGTGCAATGACTAACTTTGATAGACTTAGCTCTTCTCAGCAACACAATGATCCATGACAATTCCAAAGGACTCATGATGGAAAATGCTATCCACCTCCAAAGAAAGAACTATGGAGTCTGAATGCAGATCAAAGCATACCATTTTCACTTTTTTTGGTTTTTTTTCTTTCTAATGGTTTTTCCCTTTTGTTCTGATTCTTTCACAACATGACTAATGTGGAAGTATTTTAATATAATTGTATATGCATAACCTATATCAGATTGCTTGCTGCCTTGGGGAGGGGAGAGGAAATGAGAAAAATCTGGAATTCAAAAGCTTACAAAAATGAATGTTGAAAACTATCTTTACATGTAATTGGAAAAAAAATAAAATACTAATAAGTGCAAAAAAAGAAATTTTAAAAAATGATCTCAAAGGTTCCTTCCAGTTAGGAAAACTATGGTCTTTCTTGCTATGATACTAATCTCATTGGATAGGAATATGTCTTTACTAACAAATTGTCTAAATTTTATGTTAGAGACTATGCTGTTTATCTCTGTATCCCCAGCACCTAGCATGAGGCCTTGAATCGGGTAGACGCTTTATTCATTATTCTTGAATGAATGGTAACAGCTAATAAGAGCTAAAAGCTCCTATTCCTGTAGCAATTTCAGAAATAATTTTCTTCCCAACAAGAAGAAAATTTGAATCAAGAATGTCTTGGTTCAAGTCCCTCCTCTGACATTAGCTGTGTAATCCTGGGCAAGTCACCTAATTTCTTCGTGCCTCACACAGCTTCCAGGGATTTATCTACCACATTTATCCTGCCTGTGTGAAGCAGGTAGTGGAAAAATGATTATTCCCAATTTTACAGATAAGGAAATGGACCCTTACACAAATTAAGTGACTCCTCCAGGATGGAAAGTAAATTTTAAGGCCAACATTTTAACTCAGGTCTTCTGGTTCTAAGACTCTTTCTGCTAAATAACCTTGTTTCTTATGAATCTTATTACAGAAGTTTCCAATTCCTTGGAGTAACCACCTCATGGAGTAACAAGCCCAATAAAGATTATGTCCATAGGAATACCTTGTGGTTTTCAAAGTGTTTATAGATACATTATTTCATAGAATGCCAGAGCTGGAAAAGACATTAAAGACTACAAGATTAAGAAGGATGGAGCATGAAAAGAGCTCTGCCTCCAGAGTTCAAGGACTTGGTTTCAAATCCTACCTCTGACACTTTCTACCAGTGCGATCTTGAGATATGCATTTAACTTCCCTGGTTTTCATTGTGAGGAGGCTGGAGCAGATACTTTCTGAGATCCGCTCCAGCTCTATGAAGACTTGACTTTGAATCCCAGCCCTTCCTGTTTATGTGATTTTGGAAAAATCTTTTCAACTCTCTCAGACTCATCTTCCTCATTTGTAAGCTAGATCAGTGGACCAGGCAGACTACTGGGAGGAAGAGGGGAGGGGGAGGTATAATTAAGTTATTATAAAGGGTCTACTAATCTGTAAACATACTTTCTATAGACTGAATAAATTTTGTCTCATTGTTAAGTATCCCTATCTTCAAATATTTATGTTGTGATTAATGAAATGCAAATGAATTTAAAAGCATGACTAAAATTTATGGTAGTTTTGTCATTTTTAAAAATCAATGGATATTGTTAGTATAGCACTTATCATGCGGAAGGGATCTGAAAAACCATATGATACTAAAAGGGGGTCTTCATATTGCTACTCTTCTCTGGACTTCCTTCAGATCTACGATGTTCTTTCTTAATCATCTTCTCCCTTTCATTCACCTTAAACTTTCCCCACTCAAACTCCCTTCATCTGTGACCTCTCCAACACTGACTGATTCTTCCTGCCTTCCGGTCAACCTACCCACACACCCTTCTCTGGGACACAGAGAGTCAAGTCAGTGCACCTGTATCTCCTGATTCAATGGTTCTCTTCAAGTGTCTAAATGGTTGTTATTGTAATTGTTGTTCAGTTGTGTTCAAATCTTCGTGACCCCATTTGGGGTTTTCTTGGCAAAGGTATTAGCATGGTTTGCCATTTCCTTCTCCAGCTCAAATGAGGAAACTGAGGCCAATAGGGTTAAATGACTTGTCCAGAGTCACCCAGCTAGTGAGTATCTGAGGCTGGATTTGAACTCAGGAAGATGAGTCTTCCTGGCTCCAGGGCTGGTCCTCTATCCACTGCACCACCTATGCCCTCACCTGATTTGATCTGAGCCTGTGACAGCTCTCAGAAAAGTGTCAAGCTTTTCCAGAAATTGGTCTTTGGAATTCTTTGTCCTCTATCTTATTCTATATTCTTTTCTCCCTCTTAGTTCCCTCCCTCTCTATCAGTTACTCTTCTACCATTTAAGGCTCAAGACTGAAAAGTATGACCTGTGCCAGTGGGTATTTGTGTTTTTAGGAAGCTCAGAGACCTAAGCTGAGGAACTCTCATGTATACTGATGGGTAACATTGGCCCCGATCGCCCTCCTGACTCTATGATTACCACCTAGCTGCCTCAAAAGAAGAAAGTAGGAAGTAGGAACAATGGTTCGACTTTATAGAGACACAGGTTTCAGCTCCATAGGAGGATTTCCTTAACAACCAGCCTGTGCAAAAGCTCAATGGGCGGCCTCAGGAGGTTGTAGATTTCCCGCTGCTGCAGGTTTTCATTGAGAGACTGAATGACTATTGGCCAGGGTTGGGGCAGAGGGAATTTTGTTTAAGTGCATGCTGGACTAGATGGTGTCCAAACTTCCACCTGCTCAGAGATCTGGTGATCCTCTGGCCATGCATCAAACTCCCACTACTTATGCCCTGCCCAAAGTCACTAGAGATTTCATGTAAAAACTACCGTAGCAGGTTAATCTAGCACTAGGTCCCAGCTTTGTGCGTATTTTAGAGACCCCAAAATCCTACCTCCAGTGTCTTGGTCTAAAGTTGGAATTGGGGGAGCCAGCCTCTTCCTCTCACCTACCCTTCTCACCACCCCCCACCTCAGCTTCAGCTTTTCACACCCAAATGAAAGAGGAAATGCCACAGCAGCTGTGAAAGACTCTCAGTGGTGGTTTATGGAAGTAATTACCAGGTTCTGAGTGTTCCTTGCCAGTTCTTGCTCCTGACTCACTATCTGACTCAGAATTATTATTTCTTTCTATAGAGAAAAAAAAATATGTGTGCTTTTTTCTCTCATTGAGCTTACTGAAGAGTTTAGGGAAAGGAAGGAGATGGGGATGGTTTAATTAATTCAAGGACAAATTTGATGGCCAGAACAGGGAAGCATCCCCTCCACGCAGTACAAAGGGAAAGATTCCTTGGTACACAAGCAGGATGAGACCACTCAGGGAAGGAAAGGAAGAAGAGGGACTCAATTTAAGTGTTAAGTGGATGAGAAACTTTCAATACTTTCAATTCCTCCTCTGAAGTTCTCCTCTTCGTGGCAGGTGATCCTAGGTTTTCTGGATTACGTCACCAGGACACAACCTCTGGCAGATCCTCCCAACCTAGAAAGGCTTCACTCACGGACCCAGTGACTGACTATTCATCTGTTGTCCAAGGACCAGTCTACTTAAGCTCACTAAGGTTCTTCAGCTAGAGGTTGGCCACTAGGCCTTTTTTTTATCACAACTACTCATAAAGTCTACTGAGGCATAGAGGGTCATGATTTGAAGCTTGAAGGGAGAATCCACAATGATGAAAACAGAGACCCCAAAAGTATTGAAGTAAGAAAGACTATAATCTAGACCCTTCAGCAAGGAGATAGAACTAGGTCCTTCTCTGAATGATGATCTAGGGCTGAGATTCAGGAAACTGGGTTCAAAGAACTGGCTCTTTGGACCCCAATTTCTTCACCTACCACAAAAGGGGTGTTGGGCTGAATATCTTCCAGCTCAAAAATTATTCTATGATCTCGAGAGGGACTTTGGAAAGCACTGCTGCTCAGAGCTCTGAATGTACTCTTGCCTGAGTCCAGATAAATGAGGGATGGCTGGAGGTAAGGACCCAGAGGGAACTGAGAAACATTAGCAAAGATAAGGCTCTGAGGTTCAGGGGATAGAAAAGAAAAAATAAACCTTATGGAATTTTTCATGAGAAGCATTGGAAGTTGGGGGGTGACGGAAGAGAGGGAACAGCTTGGAGGAGAGAAGCATCATCTAAAACCATGAAATAAGCCAAGGCATTACAAAGACTTCACTAGTAAATCTTGGCAAATGAACTCAATGGGTCTCTTTCCTGGCTTCCATACCTCCAATCTCCCCCATCCCTCCTGCACATTGTAGAATATGTCCAATATGGTCAGTAAAGACCTCTTGGCTACAGTGATGACAATATTAGACTTTTTTCAAGGTTGAGATGCAGTGAGGTATATAGCAGGGGGTGCATTGGACTTAAAATAAGGAGAACCTAAGAGGGAGGCTGAGATGCACTCAAGAAATGAGATTCTGAAGATACAAGAAAAAGTTATCCTGATAAGGAGGAAAAAAGAGAATTGCCTAAAGAGACCAATGTGGATGAAAAGGGAGTTCTTTAACCATCTCAAATTTCTTAAATGACAAATGCCAAATGCATAAGCGAGAAACTTAGAAGGAATACAAAATGGTAGCATGGTCCTCTAAGACTAGTGTCAGAAACACTCAAGTCCAGAGTAAGTGAGTCTGGCAATGAATAACAAGAACAACAAAAAGAGGTTATTCAGTACTGTTGGGGTCAAGAAGAGAAACAAAGAGGGGATGGGACTGCCTGCTACTGCTCACTGTGAACAGTATGAGGATGATAAACGATGGTGAGAAAGCTGAACTACTTAACTCTGGCTTTGTCCTTTCTAACCATCACAAAAGTCCTACCTCCAATGCTTCATCAGGACACAGAGGTAATTCTTGGTTTTCCAAGGCTATTCCAATGAGGTACCAGTTTCAGATTCTACCATTCTGGAAAGGTTTTAAGTATCATCTCAGGGACTGATTGTGTCTATTGTCCCAAGTATAGCCTAGTGAGGTACGGCAAGGCTCCTCACCAGTTGGATGGCCACTACATAATGCCTTCTTCGGCCATGACAACCCATGAAATGAACAAACAAAAAAATGAATGAATGAATGAATAAGCATTTATTTTATTAATCACTTACTATTATGCAAAGCACTTAACTAAGCCTTCAGGATACAGTAGACAGCCTCTAATCTCAAGTAGCTCACATTCTAACAGAATTAACAACATATAAAGGAGGTTTAAGCTGCATGTCAGGGAAAGGTTCCATGCTCCTTAGACAGCTGGGTGATATAGTGGATAGAGGGCAAGTCACTTAACCTCTGTCTCAGTTTTCTCATCTGTAAAATAAAGATAACCGCACCAACCTCCCAGGGTTGTTGTGAGGATCAAATGAAATAATACTTGTAAAGTTCTTTACAAACCTTAAAGAACTATATAAATGCTGGCTATTGTCATGACTATTATAGAACAGCCTCCAGTTCTATGTAGCTCCAAGGTCTTCTGCCATGACAGTGGCAGAAAGCCAAGAAGGGAGCAGAAGATGCTAAGAATTATGTTTTTAGACCATTATCTTGTTGGCACTCTAAATGAAAGAACCTTCTTTAAGGACCAACAAGTCAACATACTACTAAGCAGCAACTCTTAAACTTCAATCTACGAACTTTTAAAAATTTTGATAGCTGTTTTTCAGTGTGATTGCTTTCATTTGTGATCCTAGGTATTTTACTTTATGCATTTAAAGCATTATTCTGTAAAGGGGTCAGTGGGCTTCACCAGACTTCCAAAGGGGTCCAGGACACAAAAAGTTAAGAACCCTTGAGAAACTGAATCATAAATACTAGCATTTTCACTATAAGTGAAACCACAGGTCATAAACACATTGCAGATAAACTGAAGCTTGGCTCGTGAGTTCTCCTTGGGCTGTCAAATAAAAGAGCTGGTTTCATCGTGCACCCAAAAGCACTGATAAGAATAATTTAGTAGGGCATTTTATCATGTCCCCCACTTATGGTGCAAATGATAAAGAGATGTGAAGAGAGCACCTTAAAGATAATTTCAGCTTATTTGCTGTAATCTGCTGTAGGCGATGAAGAGGAAGAAAAATTCTATAAAGAATTCAACAAGATACTCTGAATTAATTCAACATATAGTTTGACTTTCTGTGGCTTTGGTTTTAAAATGGCCATGGGGAGAGCAGTTGAAAAATATGGCTCAGGGGGAAGAAATTAAAAAGTTCACAAGCTTGTGGCATACACGGAAGTGGTACCTCTACCAACACTAATACTGAATGCTAGAGGTGTTCTTCAGGAAGCACTGGGAAGCACAGGGTGTAACAAGTAGCAGATTATATAACAAAGGACAATCAAATTGGATCTTAATTTTTTTAAATGACTAATGACTTATTTGGGAATTAACTTCTTTTATTTTTTTGGAGGCAATTGGGGTTAAGCGATTCTACCTAGTAAGTATTTGAAGTCAGATTAGAACCCGGATCCTCCTGATTCAAGGGCCAGTGCTCTAGCCACTACACCACCTAGCCACCTCTCATTTTCAAATCAGTTATCTGTACCATTGACTCCCTAGAACAAAGATCCAAGCCAACACTAAATAAGAAAAACAAAAGTGAGAAGACAAGTCATGTTATTAGAACTGCTTCCCTCTACAACCCAACTCTCACCTGCTTTTCTAGTCTTACTTCCTGTGACTCGCCTTCATATACTCTCCACCCTAGTTAAACTGGCCCAGTGGTTGTTTCCCTACAGGACAATCCATCTCTCGACCTCAGCCTTTGTACAGGCGGTTTCTCCCAGATCTGGGATGACCTGGCTCTCACCCCCACCCTTGGCATCCTTGTTACTCACTGGTTTCCTTCCCAACACATTTTAGATGCCACTTCATCTATGAGGTCCTTCAAGATGCTTCTACTGGTTAACACTCTCTCCCTCTCAAAATTGTTTTGCATTATTTTGCATATGCTTTTGTGTGGGGGTTGCATCCCCCGAAGAACGTTAAGGGCCTGAGAGCTGGGACTGTTTTGTTCTTGTCTTTGCATTCTCACCTCTTAAAATGGTGCCTGGCACACAGTGAACTTAATAGATATTTGTTGAGTTTAATTGAACCTGACCTGTTTATTAATAAAAATAATAGATAAGACTTGCATAAGCAGAGCAAGGTGGCAAAGTGAACAGAGTGCCGGGTCTGGAGTCAGAAAGACTCCTCTTCCTCAGTTCAAACCTGGCCTCAGACACTGATTAGCTGTGCGACCCTGGGCAAGTCATTTAACCCTGTTTGCCTCAGTTTCCTCATCTGTAAAATGAGCTGGAGAAGGAAATGGCAAACCATTCCAGTATCATTGCCAAGAAAACTCCAAGTGGGACCAGGAAGAGTCAAACATGACTGAAAATCAAAACCCTACAACAATAACAACATTGATATAATGCTTACTAATGCCAGTCACTGTGCTGAGTACTTTGACTTATCTTATTTGATTCCACAACAACTTTGGGAATTAGGAGGTTTATTATTATCCTAATTTTACAGATGAGGAAACTGAGGCAAATAGAGGTTAAGTGACTTGCATAAAGTCACACAGCTAAGGCTGTGGCCAGATCTGAACTCAGGTCTTCCTGCCTCCAGGCCTGGCACTCTAATCCACTCAGTCACTATCTATTTTTGTGATTATTAAAGAAGCAAAGAGAAAGAAGACCATTTCTTTTCTCTTTTTTAACATGAGTAAATGCCATTTTAGAAACTGGCCTCCATTCCACCAAAAAAGAGGAGTCATACATATTTCTTGGAACAAGTGCACAAACCCTCCTCACCCTGGTCCTCACATCTAAGCTGATAAGCAGATCGTCTTATCATAGGCTAAATAATGATAAAGTTACACAATGAGAACACATGCAGATCAGTATGCTTGTCAGGTGAATGCAGAGAGAATTACTTATTTTTCCATATATATGTATGTGTATATATACATATATGTATATGCAAATATATGCACGTATGTGTATGTATGTACATATGTGTGTATATGTATGTATATACGTATATTAAATCTCCTTTAAGTTCTGATCAGGGAGATTTCTTTCTTAAAGAATTTTGTGTTCCTGAATAAAAGTTTTTGCTGACCTGTATTCAAGAGCACAAGCTATGGTTATTTACCATGATACTATAAATAAGCATTTATTTGATTGCTGAACAAATAATAACATACGAATGTAATGGAATACTATTTTGCTATAAGAAATGATGAAGGGGGAGGTTTCAAAGAAACCTGGGACGATTGCATAAGCTGATGCAGAGAGAAGTAAGCAAAACCAGGAGAACAATTTATAAAACAACAACGCTGTAAAGGAAAATGACTTGGAAAGATTTAATTTAACCTTTCCAGAGGACCCAAGCTGAAGCCTGCTATCTAACTCCTGACTAGAGGTAATGGATTCAAGGTACAGAATGAGACATATATTTTTGGACATGGCCAATCGGAGAATCTGTTTTGTTTGACTATGCATATTTGTCACAGATAATTTTTTGTTAATCGAAAAAATCATTAAAAATTTTAGAATATATAAAATAATAATACAATATAAGATATATAATATGTAATATGACTCCCAAATAATAGAATAATAATATATAATACCCACCGCCACCCCAAAAGCACTTGATTTGTTGAACAAAAATGTAGTCTTAAAGACTCTCTTCTCTTTCCTATAAATGTTAAGATCATACAAGATTCCTTAGAAATCAAAACAACAGAGCTAATTTTGTTCAATTATCCTTTAATTATTAATATCAAATGAAGAATAAAACAAAGAGATGTGTCACTGCTATAAAAGATGTCAGTGAGTCAATAGGCATTTATTAAGTATCTATCATGAGCCAAGCCATGTGCTAAGAGTCAGGGATACAAAGAAAGGCAAAAGACACAGTTGTTTACCTGTTGTTTCCCCCATTAGATTGTGAGCTCCTTGAGCCACTGGAATTGATGGGGGATGGCAATCAAATCTATACTTTAGGAAGATGATTTTGATAGCTGAGTGGAGGATGGACTGGAGTGGGGCAAGAAGAACAACTAAATAGGCCATGACCCTAGTCTAGGTGTACAGTGAGGAGGGCTTGCACCAGGATGGTGGCCATGTCAGGGGAGAAAAGGGCAAATGTGTGAGAGATGTGATGAAGGTAAAGTCAACAGACCTTGGCAACATCATGGCTATGAGGGATGAGAGAGAATGAGGAACCAATGATGACACCCAGGTTGTGAGGTTAGGTGGCTAGGAGGATACTGGTAACCTCAACAGTATTAGGGAAGTCCAAAAAGGCAAGAATTGGGGAGGAAATGTGATAAATTCAGGTTTGGACACGTTAAACTTGAGATGCCTATAGGACATCCAGTTTGAAGTGTCTAATGAGCAAGAGGAAATAAGAATCTGGAGGTTAGATGTTAGAGCTGATTTAAGTAGAACTGAGAATCAGCAACATAGAAATGACAATTGAGCTGGTCAATAGTATAGAGGGAGAATAGAAAGGCACCTGTGATGCCAACAAAGAGGTCAAATAGAGACCAGATTCCCTATACTTGATGGGGTCCTCTATACACTCCTGTTAGTGGGTGACATTGTGTCAACTGCAGCAAGCCCTGGAACATTGCAAAGCTTCCATGATAAAATTCACAGCCACCTAAGATTTCTAATATCCATGTAAGAAAAACTAAGCAGATGAAAAATACCTTAAGGCTATACATACAGTTGGACAGACAAATCATAGAGCTAGTCTATCAATACATGTATCTTGGACAGATACTTCAGGACAATGAGCTGGGCCTAGAATTCAAAAGGAAGGGGAGCAGCACATACTGCCCTTGGAAAACCACGAAGCACTTTCCAGGACCCCAGTCTAAAACAAAAACTCAACTATTAGCACCAATAGTCTTCCAGTGATGCTTTATGGCTGTGAATTATGAAATAGCACAATCTTTAGAGAATCAAAAAATGTAGGTTGCCGAAAAGGCAATGGAGAGATGCATAGTACATGTAAATCACCTACAGAATGTCACAAACAACAAAATACATGCATGAAGAAACAAAGAGTATTAATATACTATCAATAACAAAAATATCATTATACCATTAAGATCAAAGAGATAGACCCATTCTATAGTAAGTGCAAGAGGTAACAGATGGATAAGGTGGATGGCCTACGTGTTATATTGGTACCCATATAATGTTGAGACCTGAAGGAACATCTCTCAACATGTTGGGCACTCTAGACTTTATGGGAGGTCATAAACAATAGTCACCAGGATGAGAGAATGTGGATAGGCTGTAATCCGCACCATTTGAGAGAGTACCCATCTCAGGAAGATTACAGACCTATTAGAAGTAGTAAAGCATATTCTCTGCTAAGGAGAACGGCCTTTGGACCAGAGAGGAGAGGATAGAAATGATTAGTGGTGAATGGAGATCCAAGATAAAGGAGGAAATGGTCAAATAGCATCTAATTGCCCTCAATGAGCACAACTGACCAGACTTGAAAGAACTATATTAGATAGGGCTCTGAGAAAACTGGCCTACATTATCGATAAACCTCTGTCAATGACCTTTAAAAGATCATTGGAGATACCCAAAGAGTTATAAAACTGTTATACCCCTTGATCCAGCAATACCACTATTATGTCTGTTTTCCAAGGTGATCAGGGAAAAAGGAAAAGAACTTCTATGTTCTAAAATATTATAGCAGCTCTCTTTGTGGCAGCAAAGAACTGGAAACTGAAGGGATGCCCATCAAATGAGGAATGCTAAACAAGTTGTGGTATATGATTGTCGTGTAATACTACTGTGATGTAAGAAATGATGAGCAGGTTGATTTTAGAAAAACATGGAAAGAGTTGCATGAACTAAAGCAGAGTGAAATGAACAGAACCAAGAGAACATTGTATACAGTAACACCAATGTTGTTCAAAGAAAAACTGAATTACTAAGTTATTCTGAGTGTTGTAAATACTCAAATCAACTACAGAGGACCCACAAAAGAAGATGTTATCCACCTCCAGAGAAAGAACTGATAAATAGAAGTATGCATAGTATGATTTTGTTGGGGGCTATGTGGGGAGTGAGGTATGGGTGTGGGGGTACACGTGGGGGGGGTGTAACTATGTCAAATGGTGGCCTTCTCTAGTGTTGGATGGTGAGGGAAAGAGGGAGACAGTTTGGAACTTAAAACCACAGCAAAAAACTTCAAATGTAACAAAAAAGTAAATTAAATTAAATTTAAAACAAAGAAAGATGGTAGAGAATGAAAGAGGTGGCACAAGGCTGAAGGAGGGCAAACGTTTTCCCAATTTTCATAAAAGAGAAACAACTAGATAAAGCCTGCAAAGCCCCAGATTCCTGACTTTGAATCCTATCCCTGGTGAAATTTTAGAATACATTATTAAAGAAATGATTTGTCATCACTTACAAAATGAAGTAGGTAAGGAGAAGACAGCATGGTTGTAGGATTAATATACTTATACTTCAGAGAAGCATTTGACAACATCTCTTCTTCCATGTTTGGGGGTAAAGTGAAGAGATTTAAGCTAGAGATTGCCCAGTTTGGTGGATTTGGAACTGCTTGAATAACTAGAGCCAAAGAGTAGTCCCTAATGGGAGCCTGTCAAATTCGAGGGAAATTTCTGGTAGAGTGACATGGAGACA
This sequence comes from Phalanger gymnotis, assembly GCA_028646595.1. NCBI lineage: Eukaryota > Metazoa > Chordata > Mammalia > Diprotodontia > Phalangeridae > Phalanger > Phalanger gymnotis. The sequence continues at coordinate 307,626,245 of CM053622.1, forward strand.
TGTCACTGGTCCTGTGCTGATTATCATTTTTAACTGTGACTGATGAAAGTAGAAATGGCATGCTTGTCAGACTTTCAGATGACATAGAAATAGGCAAGATTGCTAGTACATAGGAAGTCAGAGTTCAGATAGGAAAAGATCTTAATAGACGAGAATGATGGACTGAATCAAAGAGGATGAAATTAATAGAGATGATTATAAAGTTCTACATTCATATCTAAAAATTCAACTTCACACTGGCAGGATGGGGCAGAAATGGCTAAAGGAACGGTCTTGGTGAAATGTGGTCAGCAGTATGACGACCAAGTAGCTGATGCCATTCTACAGGGTGTTCCTAAAGTCTGGACACATAGGCAAAAATGCATATTTTCAAGAAATGAAATGAATGAAATTTTCAACAACCTTTCATTTAATTGAAATATTAACAAATAACATCTTCAGTATGATTTCCATCATTTGTGATGCAAAGGCTGATGTGCTTTGCAAGATTCATGTGAACTCGATGCAATAACTCCATATTGCCATCAATTTTAGCACATTCATTCTTTATGCATTCACTCATGTGTTGCCTCTGTCATTTTCATTGAGTACACCTTCTCCTTTAGCATACCCCAGAAAAATAAGTCAAGGGGGCTAAGGTCTGTTAATATTCCAAATATTTCAAAATATGCATTTTTGTCTATGTGTCCAGACTTTAGGGACACCCTGTAGGATGTAGTGCCATGCAGAGTCCAGAAGGAGCGAGAGAAAAGTTCCATTATAGCCTGCCTGGAGTTCAGCTGGAGTTCAGTTCTGGAAACTGCAGATTTAGAAAAGACTTAACCAAACTGGAGAATGTTCAGAAAAAAAGTAACTGAGACAGTGAGAAGACAGGAAAACAGTCACAGCTGAAAGAAATGGTGATGTTTAACCTAGAGAACAGGAGACTTTGGGCGAACATAATGGTGCCTTTAAGGCAATTCAAAGCATCATTAATATGAGAAGGGGACTAGACCTGGTCTGTTTAACCCAAGAGGCAGATCCAGAAGCACTTTTTTGGAAACCAAGTAGATGTCCATCAATGAATGGAATAACGGCTAATCAAATTGTGGTGCATGAATATAATGGAATATTACTGAGCTATAAGAAATTACAAATATGGGGGGATTCTGGGAAGATGGTGGAGTAGGTCAGAAAATTCCAAGCTCTCCAGATTTCTTCCACAAACAAGACAAAATAGCACCTCAAGATGAACATAGAGTGGTAAAAATAAACATGAGTTGGGGCAGAGCATTGGTCCTCTTGGGAAAATAGGAGATCTGAGGAAGGACGCCAGGGACAGAAGTTTGGCCTGAGTGAAGTACAAACACCTCCAGGTTATCTCCACTGAAACAACAAAGAAACTCTAGGGGCAGCTGGATTGGGAAGTAGTCTCAGCCTCAGCCACAGGAATTGTCACCTCACAGACAGTGTGGGAGTCAGCCATCTGAGCAGGGGAAGCTCGAGGGACCCTCTGCAGCCTAGGGATACCAGGAATAGCTCTGCTGCTGACATGAGGTCCCAGACTGTGGGTAAAGGCAAGAAGCAACCAGCACACAACTGTTGCGTGCGGAAGCAGCAAAGCAGGGATGCTGCTGGCTGTGGGCACTTACAGGAGACCTGAGTTCCTGAGTTCTTGGTTTTGGTTGCAGGCCAGAGGAGAGAACTAAAGGTTATAGCCACTGTGGGTTCCTCAGGGAGCAAGAGCATTTACAGAATAATGTGGCTGGGGACCCTAGTTATGGCTTGAAGGGGGAAAAGAGTGCAGAGGTTGGGGCCTGCACAAAGCTCAAAAGATAAAAATAAGAAAGACCTGAGGCCAGGGGCACTACCCTCCATGCTGTGGGACTAGAGGTGACTATAATAACAAGTTGTTAAAAAATAAAGATAAAAATGAGTAAGCAAAGGAGAAAGAATCCAACTATAGACAGCTACTGTGGGAATAGAGAAGACCTGGGTTCAATTTCAGAGGAGGATACTGAAGGAAAACAAGACCTTTCCTGCCCCAAAGTGTAAAGTCAAATGACCATATGCCCAAAAAAAGTTCTTGGAAGAACTTTTAAAAGACTTTAAAAATCAAATAAGAGAGATCGAGGAAAAATTAGAAAAAAATAAAAACAATCCAAGAAAGCCAAGAAAATTATGAAAAGAAAGTCAACCAACTGGAAAAAGAGATCCCGAATCTTAAGGCAGAAAACAAATCTTTGAAAACTAGAATTGGGCAAGGGGAAGCGAATAACATTAAAAGACACCAAGAAATAATAAAACAAAATAAAAAGAATGAAAAGAAAGAAGAGAATATGAAATATTTCAAAAGAAAAACAACTGATCTGGAGAACAGATCAAGACGAAAAAACATAAGAATCATAGGAGTACCTGAAAGCTATGATCACAAAAAGAATCTTGATCATATATTGCAAGAAAAAATTAAAGGAAATTTCCCTGAAGTTTTAGAACAAGAAGGGAAGGTAGAAATAGAAAACACCCACTGAAAGAGATCCCAGGATGAAAACCTACAGGAATATCATAGTCAAATTTCAAAACACCCAGGTTAAGGAGAAAATATTATAAGCAACAAGAAAAAAACAATTCAAATATTGTGGAGCCACAATTAAAATTACACAAGATCTAGAAGCTGCTACACTGAAACACCATAGGTCTTGGAACACTATATATCAAAGAGCAAAAGAACTGGGGTTGCAGCCAAAAATAACTTACCTAGCAAAGTTAAGTATAATCCTGAATGAAAAAAGAAAAGGACATTCAATGAAATGACAAGACGTTCAGGTTTTTGTCGCAAAAAAAGACTGGCAGATCCAAGTTTATTTCTCTCTGTATTTGTATTATTCATACAACTTAATAGAACTTTGGGAATTAACTTCTTTTATTTTTTGGAGGCAATTGGGGTTGTCTCCAACTTAATAGAAAAGTTAATAGAAACTTAATAGAAATTTGACATATAAGATCCAGGAGAAATATAAGGTAAACATCAAAGACCGATTACAAGGGATTCAATAAGGACAAATTGTTACTTTTTATATGTGGAAGTGGTTTAAAACAGAGTATGATGTGATTCTAAAAAGCAAAATTGTGTAGGAAAAGGTAAAAAGAGGAATTATGTCATACAAATGAGACATGAGAGGAAGAACTGATACAGAGGAATCAGGTTGGGGGTGGAGGGCTGGCAGTGCTAGAACCTTACTCATCAAATCTGGGTTATCTAGAATGGTATAAAAGTCTTCTAAATTTATAAAGAAATAAGAGGGTTAGGGAACAGGATAAGGGGGGAGGGTTAGAAGGGTGTATAGATTAAGATTTAGGAGGGTAAGGGAAGAAAAAAAGGGAGGGGCTCTTAGAGGTGTGGGAAAAGGAGGGTTAGGGGAGAGCATAAGAGAGACATTCTTTAAAGGGATGTGGAATAGGGAAGTACTGGATAGAAGTAAACTAGAGGAGGGATAGGGCAAAAAGAGAGGCCAAGAAGGACAACAGTGAGGAAAAATAGGATGGAGGGCAATACACAAATAGTAATTATAACTTTAAATGTGAATAGCATGAGTTCACTCATAGAACAGCAATGGATAACAGAATGGATTAAAAAACTGAATTCAACAATATGCTGCTTACAAGAAACACATCTAAAAATGATAGATATACAGAGTTAAAATAAAGGGTTGGAGTAGAATGTATTATGCCTTGGCCAATGCAAAAAAAAAAAAGATAGGGGCAGTAATCATGATATCAAAGTCAAAGCTAAAATAGATTTAATTAAAAGAGATAAACAGGGAAACTACATTATGATAAAAGTTATATCAATACTAAACTTATATGCACCAAATATCATAGCATCTAAATATTTAAAAGAAAAGTTAATTGCATTACAGGTGGAAATAGATAGTAGTACTGTAATAGCAGGGGACTTTAATTTTCCCCTCTTAGAACTAGACAAATCTAACAAAAAAATACATAAGATAGAAGTTAAGGAAATAAATAGAATTTTAGATGAGCTAGATATGATAGATATCTAGAGAGAACTGAATGGAATTAAAAAGGAATACACCTTTTTCTCAGAGGTACATGATATCTTTACACAGACTGACTATATATGAGGGCAAAAAAATTTTATAGTTAAAAGCAGGAATATTAAATGTTTCCTTTACAGACTGCAATACAGTCAAAATTATATTTAATAAGTAGTCATGGAAACATAGAAAAAAACTAACTGGGGATTAAACCTAACCTTAAAGAATGGGTTAAAAAACAAATAATAAAAACAAACAGTAATTTCATTAAAGAAAATGACAATAATGAAACAACTTTATCAAAATCTATGGGATACAGCAAAAACAGTAATCAGAGGAAAATTTATATCTTTAAGTGCTTATATCAATAAAAAAGAGAAAGAGAAGACCAATGAACTGGGTATGCAATTTTAAAAACTAGAAAAAGAACAAATTAAAAGTCCCCTACTAAACACTATATTTTAGGAAATCCTAAAAATTGAAGGTGAAATTAATAAAATTGAGTGTAAGAAAACCATTGAATTAATTAGTAAAACTAGCAATTGGTATTTAAAAATCAATAAAACAGATAAACCATTGGTCAATACGATTCTTAAAAAGAAAATCAAATTACTAGTATCAAAAATGAAAAGAGTGAATATATCACTAAAGAAGATGAAATCAAGGCAATTATAAGGAGTTACCTTCCCCAATTATATTCCAATAAATTTAACAACTTAAGTGAAATGGAAGAAAACTGCCTAGATTAGAAGAAGAGGAAGTAGAATATCTAAATAGATTGATTTTAGAAAAGAAACTGAACAGACCATAAATGGGCTTCCTAAGAAAAAATCACAAGGACCAGATAGATTTACAAGTGAATTCCATCAAACATTGAAAGACCAACTAATTCTAATATTAAATAAATTATTTGGAATAATAGGCAAAGAAGGGGTCCTACCAAACTCTTCTTATGAAACAAATATGATACTGATACCTAAACCAGGAAAAGTAAAAATAGAGAAAGAAAATTATAGACCAATTAAAGAATATGGATACAAAATTCCTAAATAAAATGCTAGCTAAAAGATTACAACAATGTATTATAAAGATTATACATTATGACCAAGAGGGATTCATATCAGGAATAGAGGGATGGTTTAACATTAAGGAAAACTATTAATATAATTGATTATATCTAATAATAAAAGTAACAAAAATCATATGATAATATCAATAGATGCAGAAAAAGCACTTGATAAAGTACTATACTCATTTCTATTAAAAAAAACACTTGAAAGTATGGGCATTAATGGGCTTTTCCTTAAATTAATAAGAAGCATTTACCTAAAACCATTAGCAAGCATTATTTACAATGGGGATAAGCTAGAAGCGTTCCCAGTAAGATCAAGTGTGAAACTAAGATGCCCACTGTCACCAATATTATCCAGTTTTGTATTGGAAATTCTAGCAATCTCAACAAGAGGAGAAAAAGAAATAGAAGGAATCAGAATAGGGAATGAGGTTTTAAAACTATCTCTTTTGCAGATGATATGATGATATACTTGGAAAATCCTAGACTCAACTAAAAAGATAACTGAAATAATTAATAATTTCAGCAAAGTAGCAAGATATAAAGTAAACCCGCATAAATCATCAGCATTTCTATATCATCAACAGTATTCTACAGGAAGAGATAGCTGGAGATAGCCCATTTAAAATAATGCTACACAGTATAAAATACCTGGAAATATACCTACCAAAACACATCCAGGATCTATATAAGCAAAACCATAAAACAACTTTGTACACAAATAAAATCAGATTTAAATAAATGGAGGAGTAGTAATTGTTCATAGGTAGGCAGGGCCGATATCATAAAAATGACAAATTTACCCGAATTAATCTATATATTAAATGCCATCCCAATTAAATTACCAAAAAAATATTTTACAGAGCTAGAAAAAATAATAACAAAATTCATTTGGACAAACAAAAGATCAAGAATATCAAAGGGGGGAAGGGGGAGGAGAGGGAAGGGAAAAAATTTGGAACTCAAAAACTTGTAGAACTGAGTGCTGCTGTATACTAAAAATAAAAAATGAAGTGAAAAAAAGCAAAAAAAAAAAGAATATCAAAAGAAATAATGGAAAAAATATAAAGGAAGGAGGTTTAGCAGTACCAGATCTTAAAATATATTATAAATCCATAATTATCAAAACTATCTGGCACTGGCTAAGAAACAGAAAGGTAGATCAGTGGAACAGAGTAGACATACAATCTATAGGAGCAAACAAATATAGTAATCCAGTGTCCAACAAGTATAAAGATTTAAGTTTTGGGGATAAGAATTCATTATTTGGTAAAATTGTTGGGAAAGCTGAAAAGCAGTCTAGCAGAAATTGGGCATAGACTAATGTCTTATACCATTTGCCAAGAAAAGGTCAAAATGGATATGTGGCCTAGACATACAAGAAAATTTGAAGAACATGGAACATATTACCTATCAGACTTATGCATAGGTGAACAATTTATGAACAAACAAGAGATAGGCTGTGTCGTGAGATGTAAAATGGATAATTTTGATCATCTTAAATTAAAAAGGTTTTGTTCAAATAAAACAAATGTAGCCAAGAACGAGAGGAAAGCAGAAAACCAGGGGGAGGGGGAGGTGTGGAATTTTATAGACAGTCCCTCAGATAAGGGTCTCGTCTCAAATGTATAAAAACTTAATCAAATCTATAGGAATGTGAGTCATTCCTCAATTGATAAATGGTCAAAGAATATGAAAGCAGTTTTCCAATGGAAAAAATCAAAACAATTTACAGTCATATGAAAAAATGAAATTGATTAGAGAAATGCAAATTGAAACAACCTTGAGCTATCATTTTACATCTATCAGATTGGCTAAAATGATACAAGGGGAAAGTGACAAATGTTGGAGGGGATATGGAAAAATTGGGATCTTAATTCATTGTTGGTGGATCTGAAAACTGACTTTGGAGAGAGATTTGGAATTATGCCCAAAGAGTTATTAAGCTGCCTTTGATCCAGCAAAACCACTTTTAGTTCTGTTTCTCAAGACTATTAGGGAATACGAAAAGGAACCCACATGTTCTCTACAGCAATCTTTGTGGTGGCAAAACCCTGGAAATTGTGGGGATGCCTGTCACTTGGGGAATAGCTAAACAAATTGCGGTGTATGTTCATGATGGAATATATTGCTCTGCTATAAGAAATTATGAGCTCAATGACTTTAGAAAAGCATGGAGAGACCTCCACGAAATAAAGAAGAGTGAAATGAGCAGAACCAAGAAAACACTGTATAGAGTAACAGCAGTATTGTTTTAAGAACAACTTTGAGCAACCAAATCATTCTATTATAAATACCCAAATTAACCACAAAAATCCTATGAAGGAAGATATTGTTTGAATTCAGAAAAGGAACTGATGTGTGTGTGTTTGCATGGGCGTGCATGTGCACCCACACACACACAGAGACACAGATTTGGGTCTAATGGTAGCCATCTTAAGTTTGGGCAGGGGAGGGGAAAAAAGCAAGTCACATGATAACTTTGTTGTCTATTTGAAAGGAATAGCAAATTGTTCATAATTGATCTGCAATTTCAGGTGCAATACTCTGTTTTTCTATTCCACTTTGCTATGGAAAAGTTTATTTTATGTCTTGAGTTCAGAATAAAATAATTTTTTAAAAAGAAATTACAAATATGATGAATACAGAGAAGAACAGAAAGATTTATATAAACTGATATAGAGTGAAGTAAGCAGAATCATGAAAGCAATATACATGATGACTACAACAATGTAAGTGAAAAGAACTACAAAACAGTCAAAAAAGACCCATGACCCAAAAAAGAGATATAAGAAGACACCTCACGTCACTGCTTTACAGAGGCAGATGGGTCCATGGGCATAGAACCTTGGATATATTTTCAAATTCTGTCTATATATTGATCCGTTTTGCTTGGGTTTTTCCCCTCATTCCTCTTTTTTCTTCCTCTTCTTAAAAAAAAGTCTTTGCTATATGAAAATGGTTCTCTGGGAAGGAGGAAAATTTTAGGCAGCATAAAATAAAATATATGATTAACAATTCACTTTTTTTAAAAGGAAGTCAGAGAAGCAGTGTTAGGAAGGGGTAATGATCTAACAATAAGGATTGGACAAAAGCAGAATGTGTTGCCCAGAAAGGTAGTAGGTTCTTCTTTACTACAGGTCTTCAAGAAGAGGATCGATGACCACTCGTTGGGGATATCTATCATAAAGGGATCAATAGTCAGGTATGAGTTGGACAAAGAAGCCTTTGAGATCCCTTACAAATCATTCATTCAGTGTAACAGAATCAGGAGTCGAAGACAAGAGTATAAGTTTTTTTTCTTTATTTTTCCATTTTCCATTATTTTCATTCGAGTACTAGTAAACCAATGTGATTTTGCTTCTGGATGTGTATATATGTTATATGTATGTATATGTGTATGTGTCTGGGTTGGGGGAGGGGGAGAGAAAAGGGAAGAGAAGTGGTGATAGCAATAATATGTAATAATAAAGGAGGGACCAGAAAGCCCTTTTGTCTCTCCCAGAAACTCTCAAAGTGTGGTCTGGGGACTCCTGAGTTCTTCAAAATCCTTTGGGGGGATCCATGAAGTCAAAATTATTTTTATAATAATATTATGAGTTTTTCTTTCTAATCCATTAAGTATTGACAGATATAACCCACATGAAGAAAAGCTCTCGTTGGGGCCTAGGGGTGGTCCTCAATAGTTCTTAAGAGTACAAAGGAGTCCTGAAACCAAAAAGTTTGAGAATCATATCTAGACCGATCCAAAGTGGAAGTTGAGGACCTTGTAGAGGATCTGGGTTGTTTGATGATGCTGACACCAGACAAGATGTGGGGAGGGAGCATAATAAGTCCGTGGGTGGCTTAGGTAAAATCACTCGATATCTCTGTGCTTTAAGTTGCTCATCTATAATTTGAAAAATGGGAATAATAATGCATTATCTACATTATAGGGCTATAGTGAGGAAAGTGCTTCAAAGCCTATAAAGGACTATCTTCACAGCAGTCTTATGACATAGGTATCCTCGTTTTACAGATGAAGAAACTGAGGCTCAGAGGGCATCAGAAGATAGATTAAAACCCAAGACTTTCGACTTCAAGGCCGGTACACTTTCCATTATACTACCTCTTCCTCAGACATGCAGCTCAAATTGAATGAGCTGACTGTGATGACCCTTGATCCAGGTAAGGGTACGTATAGGGTTTCATGCTCATGTTGTACCTTTACCTATACTCCAATCTCAAAGGTACCCACTGAATTAGGGAGCCATAACTCCTTATTCACCATGTGATTATTTCTCTATTTTAGCTTCTTGGCGCATTTGCCATCCCTCTCAAACAGAGGGAGCCAAACACTGGCCTCAAGCAATTTTGAATGCACTGATTGTATTGTCAGAATAGAGCCTTTGGCTTTACCACTTACAAGGGACCTTAGAGACAGTCTGGTCCAATAGCATCAAAATTAAATAGAAAAGGAGGCTATTAGTCCATACATAAGGATCCCTGCAGGCCACATATTGACTTGGCTATGGGATGTTGTCTATATTTTATTGTATTTTTATTCATTTCATTAAATATTTCCCAACTACATTTTAATCTGGCTGGGGCTACACTTGGGAGTGTTGCGTTGGGACCCGCTTTTGACACTTCTGATCTAGTCCAATTGTCTCAAAACAGAGATGAGAAAACTGAGGCCCAGAAGTAAGATGGTGCTCCCATGGTCCCATGGCAAATTAAATAGTAGCTAGAGGACAGAAGTCCAGGGCTGCTTACTGCTAGGCCAAGTGTTCTCTCTAATTTACCATACAGAAATTAAGTAAAAAAATAGCACCTCTAACACAGTAACAGTCACTACTTTGGTAGACTTAGCTCCTCAGCAAAGCGAGGACCTAAAACAATTCCAAAAGACTCATGATGGAAAATGACAGCCACATCCAGAGAAAGAAATATGGAGTCTGAATGCAGATCGAAGCAGACTATTTTCTTTTTTTGTTCTGCTTTGTTTCATGTTTTTCTTTTTCATGGTTCCTCTCGTTCGTTCTAATTCTTCTATACAACATGACTAACTAATGTGAAAATATGTTTAATAGGAATGTATATGTAAAGCCTATATTGGATTGCATGCTGTCTGGGAGAGGGGGAGAGGAGGGAGGGAAAGAAAGTTTAAAACTTATGGAAGTGAATGGTGAACACTAAAAATAAATAAATTAACTTAAAAAATAGCACCTCTAGGCCTTCTTTCCCTCCCTGAAGGCAGCTTTGTGACCAGCCTTTCCACTTCCAGATTCTATGCTCCAGTCTAACCTGTACATTCCATTCATTTCAAAGCCTCACTTCCTCCAGGTCGTTCTCTGCTTGAGAATTTCCAGGGTCTCCCTTTTGCTCACCATTCGAGGTCCAAACCCCTCTGCAGGATTTAAAGGCCTTTTATACTCTGTCCCTACCCAATCTACCCATCCTCATCTCCCCTTCTTCCCAACATGCCCTGTTCCTCTCCAGCCAGCCTCACTGTCCCCTGAACATGCCATTCCTACCAATATGCCTTGGTTTATACTATATTCCTTCCTGGAATGTCCTTTCTCCTCCCATCTGCCAGCAATCCAACTATTTCCTAAAATTTGCCATCTCTCCTCAGCCAGTTTCCTCACAGTCCCCCAAACGGGCTGCATTTATTCCCACAGCCCCACTTCTGCTTACACCATTCCACCAGCTTATCACGCTCTTCTTCCCTTCCTGTATTTATCCAAATCCTCCTCACCTTTCAAGGCCTACTTTATCCAGGAAATTTTTCCTAACTACTGTAACCTGTACCATTCATCCTCTCCCTTAACCTAAGAGGCAGGTCAACAAGATGGTGGGTGGAGTGGAATGAACACTGGTCTTAGAGAGTGACTTCGATTTGAACCAGCAGTGTTATTAACCTCTTTGAGCCTCAGTTACCTCATCTGTAAAACAGACATAGCATCACACCATCTACCCCACAGAGTTGTTGTAAGGCAAGCCCCTGTTAACACTTAAAGTACTAACTTAAGAAACGCCATAATCTGTAGAATTCACTTTTGTATTGTTCACTAATTTTTGCACATATTTGTCCTCTCTCCCTATAACAAACTTCCCTGAAGATCCTTGAGGGCAGGGTCCATTTCTCTTCCGTTTTTACCCCAAGTGAAGTCACTAAGTCAGTGATCAATAAAAATGGGTTGGTAATGGTAGATCACTTAACTTGGGGTCAAGAAGACCCTGACAGTCAAGTTATCACCATTGACAGCAAGAGGTTTCGGTGCCCAAAAGTTCTCTTCCAACCATCTTTCTAAGATATGGAATCCTGTGGAATCCATGAAACCACCTCAGACATTTTACTAGCTGTACGACCCTGGACTTACCTTCTCTCAGGTTACATTCTAAGAGAGGGAAGCAATATATACATTCTATTTTGGACTGGCAAGGCCACAGGTTCCGCAACCCTGGACTGTCCCTATCCTATGTCCAGCTCTTGGTGACCCCATTTGGGGTTTTCTTGATGAAGATACAAGAGTAGTTTGCCATTTCCTTCTCCAGCTCATTTTACAGATGAGGAAACTAAGACAAACAGGGTTAAGTGATTTGCCCAGATTCACACAGCTAGTGTCAGAGGCCAGATTTGAATTCTGGTACTCCTGATTCCAGGCCCAGCACTCTGTCTGCTGCTCCACCTAACTGCCCCATGAAGATGAATACTCCCTCTGAAATTCAGTCTTAATTGTTGCCGGGGTCACACAGCTAATAGGTATCTGAGACAATTTCAGTTGAGTGATGAGGTCAAAATTCAGACTGCAAAAAGCCGGAAAGTGAGAAGAGAAAATGGAGAAAGGAAAGTAGGAATGGCATGTTCAGGGGACAATGAGGCTGGCCCCAGAGGAGCAGAGTGTGTTGGGAAGAAAGGGAGATGAGGATGGGTAGATTGGGTAGGGACAGAGTATAAAAGGCCTTTAAATCCTGCAGAGGAGTTTGGACCTTGAATGGTGAGCAATAGGGAACCCCCAGAAATTCTCAAGCAGAGAATGACCTGGTGGAAGGGAGGCTTTGAAATGAATGAAATGTACAAGCTAGATTGGAAGATAGAATTTGGATGTGGAAAGGCTGATTTTTCAAGTGAAAAAATGGGAGGATGTGAAGAGAGAGGGAGGAGGGGACATTTGAGAAGAGGGAAGAGTCGAAGATGATTCTGAGGGCATAGTTTGGGTGATTGGGGGATAGTGCTGCCAACAACAAAAACAGGGAATTGGGGAGGAAGAACAGGTTCAGAGTGAGAATCATCAAAGGACATATTTAAAGCAAGAAGGTACCTTGGAGGCTATCAATTTAAACCCCTCATTTTACAGATGAGGAAACTGAGGCTCAGAACTGTTAAGTGACCAAAGTCACACATACTAAATGTCTGAGGCAGGATTTGAATTCAGATCTTTCTGACTCTAAGTCCAGTACTCTATTCCCTATGCCACTAATTAGAAGTTCAGCTTTGAATCAACTGGGCATCCAAATGGAAATGGCCAGCAGGCACTTGGAGATGGAGAAATGGAGTTCAGGGGAGGGGGTAGATAGCTCAGGGAGGTGGGTATATAAATTCGAGAGTCAACTACATAGCAATGATTATTGAACACACAATACTGAATGAACCCACCAAACAAGTCTGTGGAGAAAAGAGAAGAAGATAGAACCCTGGATGGTAATCACACATACGGGAGTTGGAAGAGGATTAAGAACCAACAAAGAAAATTGAGAAGGAACAGAGAAAGCAAAAGTTAGACAGTGTCATAGAAACAAATGGAGGAGAGCTTGCCCTGGAAAAAGGAGTAGTCAATAGTGTCAAATGCTGCAAAAACATCAAGACTGATGGGAAAGGAGAAAAATCCATCGGGCAGAGTTAGAAGAACCCAGCTGAGGCAAGTAGGTGAAATTTCTCCATGAAAAAATTCCCTCCCCCCCCACTTAGCTTGAGCATTGATTGTCTTTTCCAGGCACATCTTGTAAAATGCAATACCCCTGGGAAGCGCTATATATGAAGTCACTCACACCTCAATATGAATGACATTATCAGATTACTTTTCCTACTGGCTGAAAGGACATGGGACAAGCATAAGGATTCTGAAGGGAAGAGTAAAAGTGCCTAAAGAGGGAAGAAAGAGAAGAGGCTGGGGATCCCAAGGACGACCTTCCCAAATTTGCTTGATGGAGAGGTCTCTCAGTAATTAAGTATCATAAATATTATTGTGGGTCTTTCTACATCAAGATAATAATTTTATTAATAATAATGAAACTGGGGCAGCTAGGTGGCACAGCAAGTAGAGCACCAGCCCTGGAGTCAGGAGGACCTGAGTTCAAATGCAGCCTCAGACATTTGACGTACTTACTAGCAATGTGACCTTGGGCAAGTCACTTAAGCCCAATTGTCCTGCCTTCCCCCTCCAAAAATAATAATAATAATAATAATGAAACTAACATTTACGTAGCTTACTATGTGTTAGACACTGCATACTTTACAATTACAATGTAATTTACTTTGCAATTATCATCTTATTTGGTCCTCACAAGAAACTTTGGAAGGTAGGTGCTTTTATTATCCCCTTTTTTCAGATGAGGAAACAGCAGAGGTTAAGTGATTTGTCTAGGGTCTCACAGCTACTAAGTATCTGAAGCTGGATTGGAATTTAGCGTTTCTGATGCGTGTCTGGCACTCCTGCCACTGTACTACCTAGTGGCTCCAAGACACAATTGCAATGTAGTAGAGAGGGTCAAGATTTGGTGTCAGAAAACCTATGTGCAAATACTAGATCTCTCACTTACTATGAGACTACCAGCAGGTTACTTCACTAGCTTCATTTTTCCCATGTGTAAAATGGGGATAATGATATCAATATTACCTCTGTCCTACAGTCACAGTGAGGAGCAAGTAGGAGAGTGTGTGTAAAGATACTTTGTAATCAGTAAAGTGCAATCTATGTATAGGTGAGTGAGTAGGAAGGGGAGGAGGAGGAAGACGTTCCCATTCATCCATAGGTAGGACAGAGCATTTCTCCAGTGGTGGGGCTAACTGTTCACACCCTCTTGGTCATTTCCCTTTTAGCCAATGGAGTATGCTTGAGAGCCATGGATAGTCAGGATGTTTTCAGAGTACTATTCCTGAAAGAGCTCATGCTGTTCCCTAATTTACAAAAATAGAAGCAGTTTAGAAGCATGAAGAAATGCGCTTAACATGTCCCTCTCTCCACAAGTCTAACTTTGTCATTGAATAAGTGCAAGTGACTTGTGACCTGAAACAAGTGGCCCTGAGATCTTAGGTTTTTAAAAACAATGAGACCCATCACCCCAGAGTACTTGACCGCCCTAGATCCCTCCCACAATATTTTTGTATGTAAGTCTCATCTTGCCACCATGAAACCGCTCATATTCAATCTAGCTCAGCTTAGATTCAATCTGGCCCACTGGCACTGGAGTTGCAAATGCTCAGGCTCCCTAAGAGTCTGCCCATTATGGCAAATCTTTAATAAACTTTGTTTTTCTCTTTGACTCAAAAAAAAACCCAATGAGAGTTTTTAATAGTATGACACCAAAGTAGCTCAGAATCAACCAATCATTCCAACAATAGGCATTTATTAAGTACCTACTATGTGCCAAATAGTCTTCTAAGCACTGGGGATACAAAAACAAAAATGAAACTATTAGGGGAAACAGCATGATTTTTTAAAAAATATCTATATAAAGTAACTACAAGGTAATAGGGCAAAGGGAGGGCGAAGAACTACCATTAGTTGATGAGAGGATTAGAAAATCAGAAATCAAAGATGGCACTTAAACTGAACTTTAAAGGAAACTAGGGATTCTAAGCGACAGAGGTGAGGAGGAATACATTTCCACACAGGGAGGACTTGCTGCCTAGGGAGACTTGAAGACAAGAAATGGAATGTAAAATTCCAAGTAAGTAGACCAGTTTGCTTAAGCAGTAGAGTGACTGAAGGGAACTAATGTATAATGTTTGGAAAGGTAGTTATAAATGACAAATGGAGTAGTCCATGTTTTATCTAAGAGGCAATAGGGAGCCACAGGACCTTTTATAGCAGGAGAGTGACGTGGTCAGACTCAAACCTAAGGAATATATCAGTCACATGGAGAATGGATTAGAGAGGGAGAAACGCTAACTCTTGAGATTTCCAAAGTGGACTGAAGCAGACTAAGAACTAAAGATCTGAGACTCTTGGATGGGATTACTGCTATACTCCCTCCCACTGGCATCTCTGTTTCTAATCCATCCTTCACACACACATACACACACACACTCATCCTTCTAAAACAGTGATTTCTTCATGTCATTCTTCCACTCAAGAAACCAAAATGGCTCCCTATTGACAACTACATCATGCCCAAACTCCTCTCAAGACTTTCCGCAATCTAAGCCTAGCCAATATTTCCAGCCTTATCTTCCCTTGTGCTCTAGCACACAGATTTGGCCTCAGACATGCAGGCCTCCTCACTTCACTGGTCCATGTACCTCCTATTTATTTCTGCCTCTGCCTCCGCTCTGTTCAGGCTATCCAACTTCATTTCCTGCCAATCATTTGCTCTTCCAAGGTACCTGTGATTTCCCATAGCTGAGAACTCAGAACCATCTTCTTCCTCTTATCTGGCTAGTTAAATATTACTCATCCTCTAAGGCCCAGTTCAAGTCTAAAGTCCTCCATGAAGTCTTTCCATCTTAAAGATCCTGCCCAATGACTTCTTTCTCTGAGTGCCTTCATGTAGACAGTACTTCTCAGGAAGCTTAGCCTGGTAACCTCTCCTTCTGAACGTGGACTTCTAACTCTCAAATGTATTTGTCTCATAATAATGTATATACAATTACTTGTGTATTAGTGTCTTATCTCCCCACTGGACTCTAAGACCCTCATGAGTTCCAAAGGACTTTGTATCTCACCTAACTAGTACTCTTTCCATAGAAGGCATTTAATAGATGCTACACTACACCATATAGCACTTAATCATTTTTAATTGTTTCATGTGTGTAGGACTTGTCTCCCGGGCAGGTCTGATAGATATAGGTATCTCCCCAAACTTTAGAACTGGGCACTTAGTACATTCTTAGTACATGACTGCTTCAATTGTCCCTGGGTACTATAGAAAGATCCCAGAAAGGGAATAAGAAGTATTTAAAGGGTCAAGGCTGATGCCTTTTCAGGCTAGACATCACGGTATATCCATCCTGCTATGGGGAGCTAGCTCTTTAAGGTGAGGTCATCCTGACCCAATGAAACCAACAATAGTAAGTAATAATGAGCTTGGTTTGCTTCTGTGAGGAGCCCTATGCCCCCTACACTGCTCCAATATCACATTACAGAAGCTTGCTGGGGATGCCACCTACTTTTCCCTCCTCCCCTCTCCCCGATCCCCTCAACCCCAGCCCCTAGCTCCAAGAGAACAACATGACCAACAGATAGGGATGTGGCAGGCTTGAGCCCTTAGGCCTTCTTGATAAGATGTCCTCTCCCAGAAGACTGACCGCATGGAGGCAAACACCACTGGGGGGGGGGGGATGGAGGGGCCGCAGGGTGGGGAGGAACACAAACAATCAAAACCTATGTCTAGGGCAAGAAACAGTGAGAGGAAACCTGGGAAAATGGTTGGAACTGCTGAGAACCAGGCTGTCCTTGTGGGGAGGAGAGAGTGAGGACTCAGCCAGAGGTGAGAGCAGTAACACAGGAGCTTTGCTAAGGTTTCCAACACCCTCCCAGGTCTAGGCTGAATTGTCCTTCTAAATCACTAGCCTAATGCAGGTCTGATAGGCTGCTGACTCCCAAGGGGAAGAAAATGCCCTTGAAGGTCATGTCACCTCCTGAGGGCTAGCCACAAATCTAAGCACACTGGACAGGCACATCTGGCCTAGGTTTGAGTCTTAGCCCTTCTACTTACCATCTATGACACCTAAGTTTATCTCTCTGGGTCTCAGTTTCCTCAACTGTAAAATAAGGGGGTTGGACTCCATCTTTAAAGTTCCTTCCAGGTCTAAATTCTCTCATCTTCTATTCCAAGGTACCTATGATTTCCCATAGCTGAGAGAGCTATTTTAAAGTGATCAATGTCTGTTCGACTGGGAGCACTTTAAATGCCCTCCTCCCTCCACATCATCCAGGGCAGGCTTTCTGGGGGTGGGGTAGAAGGGGAATGTGTGGTCAAGTGGGAGGGAAGGATAGCCGTCTCCTCAGAAAAGTGAGAAGGGGGTATTTAAATAAAATAAAATAAAATAAAACTAGGGGAGTAAGCTTGTGGGGTGAGACGAAGGAAGAAGCTGGTCTGACAGGATGGGAAAAGGTCGTTGAGTTGTAGACCAGGGCAAATTTGGTCCCTGATAGTAACTTCAGCTTGGGACTATCATGGTACAGGCTCTGGACTTTAGCAGGCAGAAATAAACAGAAACTGTTTCTGACTCTCAGAGAGACAGGCAGAAAGAAGAAGAATGTTTAAGTGTATAAGTGGTCATTTTTCCATAGATTTTCCAAGTCATACTTTTTGGGGATGTTTCTGTTCATGTCAAGAGTATATGATGTGAGAAACAAGGGCTCATAGTTTTTACTACATTCTCCCTGGGACATGACAAACACCCGTCTAAGGGTAGAATCATAGATCTAAGGACCTTGGCATCCACCTAATACAAGCCCCTCATTTTACAGGCTAGGAAATTGAGGCCCAGGGAGGTTAAATGACTTGTCAGTATCACAGGAACCAAAGGTACGATTTGAACCCAGGTCCTCTGACTCCAGAGTGTTCTTTCTGCTGTTCCAGAACAGATTAAACTGTGGGTTAGTTTGTTTTTTTTTTACATGACAAAATCCAATGACATGTAAAATATAAATTCAGCATGACTTCTGTATTCCCTCTTCCCCATCCTCCACACCATTCCACTACCAAACCTCATTTTCCCAAGACTCCCAAGTTGAACATTGGTCAAGTTCACTGAACAAGGAGCTCCCCGGGGAATCTGATCCACATCTCCCCCAAGGGAACCTCCAGAAGTAACTCTAGAGTCAGGCAGGGAATGAAGGTCCCTGAAACAGATCAGAGTTCTTAATTTCGACCCTCGCTATTGACCCTCAACATTCAAATGGATTTCTAATCAGCTAAAATTGGTGTTGGCATTCAAGGCTCTCCATCTAGGGAGACGCAAGGCAGGCTGTAAATATTGCTCTCCTGTAGCACGGAAGACCGAAGTACACATGCTCTTTAGGTCCTCACTCATCCGAGATCCCTGACTTCTCAGATAACTGCATTTATCTGTGCTACCACAGAAACTTAATGCTGCTCGGTACTCCCCGTCAAAAAGGGGAGGAGGGGAGCGATACACATCATCTTTAAAAAGCCAGAGAAATGAACCCCCATTCCCGGAGCAGCTGCGGTAGGGTGAACTCCAGCTGACTCCTCTGGCCCGTCCCCCAGCCCCAGCCTCTGCCCCGCATTCGACTTTCTGACCTCCTGATGTAGTTTCGGCCATATAGGATTTGTTGTAGCAAGGTCACCACGGCAAAGGCGCAGATGAAGATGAAGAACAAAGTTCGATTCCCGAGCAAATCCCGGTTGACCGAGGGGTCGGCGTAGCCCATCCTGACCCGGGGAGATGGGGCAGGCGACTGAGTTCGGCCAGGGCTCAGGGCCCCGAGCTCGGGGGCCCAGCTCTCAGTGCCAGGGGGCAAGCGCTCGTACCTCCAGCCCCTGGCCGAGGCAGCCTAGGACCCGATGCCCCATCGTGCGGCCGCCCTCCTCTTCCTCTTCTTCCTCCTCTTTCTCCTCTTCCTTCTCCTCCTCCTCCTCCTCCTCTGCGCTCCCTGGGGCTGTCAGATGAAGCACCGCACTCTCGGTGGGGTAAACTTTCTAAGCACCTTGATCGTGGGACTCATCCAAAACCATTCGTGCCGCGCTCCAGAGAGCCCGCGGTGCAACGCCGTCCTGGGTTTGCCCGGGCCACGCCGACCCTCAGCCTTCCTCCTCCCTCCCTCTGCCCCTCTTGCGGGACAAGCTCCCTATTTCCATTCCATAGCTAGATTCCAGATGCCCAGATCAGAGAAACAGCACATCAAGTGGGGCGGGGGGAGCAGCCAATGAGAAGGCCTGGGGCTCCCACCCCCTTTCCCGGCTCCCCAACGTCCTCTGCCCTCCTCTGCTTTTGCTCAGTGATGCTGGCAGTCAGGGCTCGCCGGGAGACGTGACCGGGATGTGCTATGATCGAACAAGTAGGTAGTGATCAGGAAGATTTTGATTCAGTCCTGCAGGGAAAAGAGGAGGGGACGAGAAAGGGGGAGGAGGGGATGGGGGAAGGGAGAAGGAGGGGGAAAGAACAGTGGCAATCTGGTTCATGAAAAGCTGTTTGTAAGTGGGGGAGGGAGGAAAGCAGAAAATGCCGGTTGAATCAGGGAATGAAAAGCCCGATTGAGAGGAGGGGAGGAGTGGAGCCCAGCTCCCAGCAAGGCTGCATTTGCATGCGGCAGGAAGGGTGTTTAGTCACCACACTTCTATTTTCTCAGCTTTCCTGGTGATTTCTCAGGAGTAAGCAGGAGCAAGGTCAACTGGGCTGCTCTTCAAGGACAGACAGAGAGCACTTGGCTCCCGCAGGCTGATTTCTCACTGGACTGGCTGCCCCTGCCACTGGCTGGTGGGCAGACCTCCCCCGCTAGCTTTCCGAACTATTTCAAAAGAAAGAAATTCACATGTTTCCCCACCTTCGCCCAAGGCCCCCAAAACTCCAGCTTTTAGCTTGTAATTGAAGTCCTAGATATAGTTCAGAAGAGCAGGACTTGGTCTTACCTACCCAAACTACTATGGACTCTTTCATCCCCTCACCACGAGCTCTGGAGAGCTATGACAAGCTAATCACAAAGATTTTTTGTTTTTTAATCTCTAAGTGTCTTTAGGAGGGAGAGGAGGAAAAGCAACAACGTAGAAATGCAGCCCGAATGAACCACCTCTGAAAGATGTCCTTCTCTCCGATATATTTTTAAAATTTAATTTGGTTCATTTTTGTTACATTCTAAGTTTCGAACTATCTCCCATCAACATCCTGGACACTGGTGCTTCTGAAGCCCTGACTCCGAAACCTCTCCATTCTCTCGAGTCACGTGCCAACTGTGTTCGTGCTTGATTTCTCTAAAGATATTTTTCGAGTGCCTGTGAGATACTCACTGCAGCTTTAGAATTAATCCATCTATTTGACTCAAAAGTAATCTCAAACTCACCATAGTCGTGAGAAAATAAATCTTCAAGGTAGAGGAGTTTAAACCAACCCCAACTCCTTTTTTCAGCAGTTAAGGAGTCTCTTAATGCAAAGGACAGGAAATCTGTCATGAAGCTTTATTATTTGGACATCCCCAGTAAATGGGCTTTTAAAACAATTCAGACGAGGCAGAATTTATACATGAACTATCTATGAAGAAATGTTTTGCCCAGCAAATAAAATAGTGTAAACACAATCTATTTAAAAGAACAAACTATTTTCAAATACTTTGGTACTATCCTGTCATAAAATATGCTAATTAACTGCAAATTATTCTTCTCCATTCAATTAACCATGTCTAACAGTATGATTAGCAGACTAGTTCAGTGTACCATATGTACTTAAAAGTAGTAAAACCACATTACTTGAAAAACACTAATGAACTCAGACTTTTTTTATTTGAGATTGACCTTGAAGCCAACAAACCTAAATTAATGGAAAGCTGAGCCAATGTTAATACTATCCAGGTAATTTATATAATAGTAATCCATGAATGGACTTTTTTTAAATAGGGAAAAAATATTTTAAACACTACATAATTAATATTAAGCACAGAATTGCTGACTTCCAAAAAAAAAAAAAGGTTTGACTTTAACTAATAAACAGATTGAGGTCACCATTAGCCATGCTTTGAATTTTTACCTATAATCCATTAGATACAGGTTAATGCAAAATATTAAATTACACCTCTGCTGATGTTCCTAATAATTTTCTTATCTATTCTTTATTCTCCTCAATGCTCAACACATCTAAGTGTTTTTTGAGAAACTAACCATTAAAGAAGAGTTTTAATGGGCTACAAACTCAATATTAACCATCAGGATGTTGTGGTACCTCAAAAAGCTAATGCTACTTTGGATTGTATTTATGGCAGCATAGTGTCCGGAATGAAAGAGGTGACAGTCTCACTATACTGCCACATCTGGAGTACTTTCTTCAGTTCTAAGAGACTTAATATAGGAAGGATATTGATAAGCTGGACTAGGTCCAGAGAAAAGATCAGTGTGGTGGAAGAAATTGAAACCTTGCGATATAAGACGCTGTCCAGAGAACTAAAGCTATTTATCCAGAGAAAAGGAGACTTAGTGGGGACATGATTACTATTAAAAACTACTTAGAAGGCTATCATTTGGCATGGGGATAAGACTTGTTTTGCTTGGACAGGACTCTGAGTAATGGGCAGAAATTAAAGAGACAGATTTCAAATGAAAGTAAGGAAAATTTTCCTAATAATTAGAATCGTCCGGAAGTAAAATGAGCTGTTTTAGGAGGGTGGAAATTCTTTATCACTGGAGCAGAGGCTAAATTACTCCTTACTGAGGGTGTTGTAGGGGGGAGTCTCTGACCAGATACAGGTTGGCCTGATGATTTCAGAGGCCCCTTTCTGTTCTAAGGTTTGATGGTCTGTGATTTACCTCAACAGCAAAAGGGTAAACACATCGACATTTTAGCATTTGCCATATTCAAAAAATATCATTTTGCTCGCTGAAGAAGGTAATTAAATAAATCTTTAGGTTGAAAATAGTTAACTTCATCATAAGCATAATATGCCAAATTGTTGATTATTGATGGGCATTATCTAATTTATGGACAATGCCCGCAGCATATAACAGAGAGAATAACATTTTGTTTGGGGAAGTGTTGACATTTGTATATTCCAGTGAACCGCCTGAAACTTCCAGATTCTTAAAGTAAGTGTAATGGCATTTGATATACATATTCAAGGAACCTATTGTCGACTTAGGAAGCTTCTGTCATGGTCTTAGGGTTATAATTCAGTACTCAAAGGACTTTCTTCTTAGGTATTTTTCAGGGAAAGAAAGTTTCTTGCCAGGAGGTAAGGAATGGCCCATTGGTTGTGGTTCAGACAACTAGTCTTCAACGAGACTTACGGTTGGCTGCCTGAGAGAGGGATTTCATTCAACTGTCCCAATGGCATAAATGTGTTTGACCAAGGCCAAGCCTAACAGAAGACTCGTTTTTCAACTCTAACAGCTACAGATATGAGCCAGTGTCCCACTGGTTGTTTCTTATAACTATACCATATTCTTGTTAGATAAGCCAGATTATAGGTCACTCCAGACAAATCGAATTATCTCATTTGACACCAATTGCCTTTAAGAATACTAATTGCCCACAAGGTCCTGACCTTTTAAGAAGATGCTGTGAGTTGGGGGCTGACTGAATATTTCATGCTCTACTGAATTCAGATGCCCAGGGCGTGTTTTATTGGTAGTTCACTATGACATCGAAGTCTTCAAAAAGGCATCACATAAATACAACCTGCTTAGTGTTTGTGGTATTTCATGAGTACCTAGAAAGGAGAAAGGAAAGAGCAATTCTCAGGAGGACCCCCATGTTCTAAGCACCTACTATATAATCAGGGTACTAAGTACTACCAGGTAATGAGTTCCTCATCACTGGAGGTCTTCTAGCAGAGTCTGATTGAACATTTGTCGGTGATGTTGTAGAAATGATGCCTCCTCATGTAGAGGCTGGGCTGGAATGTGATTCTTAAGCTGTGGGTCGTGACCCCATATGGGACTGGGGAAAATGTGGCAACAGTCAAAGGTTTCTCAATGTGCAACAACCAAAAGTTAATTCAAAATCAAATGTGTAATGAATCCTAGGTGTTTCTGGCAGCACTTGTCCGTGTTGCATCTTGCAACTTCACTGCAGCCTTGGTTCTGAACACAAAGCATTTTCACTTTGCACTACACATTCCCTTGGGCCACACAACTGCCAAGTAACACTGCTAAGAGGCAAAAAGGGATGGGAAAAAATTTAAGAAGCCCTGGGGTAGATGACCTCTGAGGTGCTGCTCTAACTCTAGATATAAAGTTCTTTGGTCATCCTTTCAATACAGGGAGGTCTTTACAGTTTGTCAAGCATTCTGTCTTTTGATACCCATAACCAGGCTAGGAGGAAGGTTGGACAAAAATCATCATCACCATTTTACAGAAGCAGAAATATCTGAGAGCATTAAATGATTTGCCTAAATTCACATAGCTAAATAATGGCAGTCAGGAATAATAGCACCATAGGATTTTGAGACAGAAGGTGCCTTAGACATCTTTTATAGTCCAGACTTGTGAAAACAACCCTGCCCGGCACAATATTCTCAAATGCACAGGAACCAGATTAAAATGTAATTGGGAAATATTTAACAAGATAAATAAAAATACAATAAAATATAGATAATACATTTTAAAATGAAATCAATGTGTAACCTGAAGAGATTTGAATACGACTTGAATTTAAAAATAAAAGAAATGTACAAATAAGAGCAAGAACATTGGGCAGTTAGTGCTGAATGGTTTGTGAAGCATTTCATATCCATGATCACATTTGATCCCCATGACAATCCTGTGAAGTAAATGATGCAGGTATTATCCCCATTTTACAGATGAGGAAATTGAGACAATGAGGTTACATGTCATGTCCACGGTCACAGAGCTAGTAAATGTCTCAGGCAGGATGAGAATCCAAGTTTTCCTGACTGTAGATTTGGCACTCAAGGCCAGTAGCATATAAAGCCAGAAAGGAAACCAGTATGACCCACTTTCTACTAACAAGCAGTAGGACCCTATCCAGACCACTATCCTCTCTATCTCTCACAATTATGTCAGACTGTGGATTAATTTGCTGCTTTGTTCTCCATCTGACAGAACTGACTTCCCAGGGAGGAGGTAAGGAGAAAAAGGAACATTATTACATTTTTATATAAATTGTGACTATATTAAGTGCCTCATTATAGAGTTCATTTGGGATTCATGGAAATAGGTTAATCATAGTCAGGACCAGACCAAGACAAAATCACGGAATTTGGCACCCTGAACCTTCTCTTTCTTTTTCTTTTTCTCCCTAAGGGCTCCCTTCCCCTTTCTCCCCCATCAAAGTCTGCTCTCCAGAAAGGTCCAGATGTCAGTCCTTTACACTGCAATGTGAAGGTAAATTACTCGGTTTTCTCTTCCAGCCAGCATTTACAAGTTAAGACTGATCTCTAACGGTGGAATAAAAAGACTTTATCCCCAGGCATCAGGTGGAAGCTGGAAAAGCTGGCTATGGAGCAGGGACTGCCCCAGGGTAGGGTCCCAGTGGATGCAATGTGGTACTGTGAATGATGTATTTCAAATTAAAAGTCCTGAGTCTGGACCCCAACTTCATTACTTACTATATGTAAAACCTTGCGCAAATCACTTAACCTTCCTGGGTCTTGGTTCCTTCATCTGTAAAAGGAGAGCAGTAGACTCTCACAAAGCAGGTCCCTCTCACTTCCAGAACTGCATTTCTGTGACCCGGAAGTCACACCATGTAGGAAGGAAATCACCAGTTCCATCTATGCTCCTAAGACTGGCCCTGATCAGCATCAGCTTCGCAGTGATCCCCTTTATCCTAGGGTAATGGTGGGATCTCTGGTTGTTCTGGCTCAAAGAGGTAGGAGCCACAGATCCTCAAACATCACTAGTCTACTTCTAACTTGGTTGACCACTCTAATTACCCTTAGCCCCGGCAATAATAATATAACATAACAACATAACATAACATAACATAACATAACATAACATAACATAACATAACATAACATAACA
>CM053622.1:307651316-307661320 GCA_028646595.1 Phalanger gymnotis
TAGACAATATATTTTGATTTGCCATTTAAGTGAGAGCTTTGAGCTTTGCGGTAGCTCAGCTTCATTTACTAAAGCATTTATGTAAATTTCTATGCTTGTATGCAGCTGCACAAATCACACTGTGGGTGGCATGCGGCCCGCGGGCTGCATTTTTGACAGATATAATATAATATAATATAATATAATATAATATAATATAATATAATATAATATAATATAATATAATATAATATAATATAATATAATATAATATAATATAATATAATATAATATAATATAATATAATACAATATAACAATATGCATGGAATTCCCCTCCAGCTCCAAGTCTTCAGACCTACGTAACATCTAGCTTGATGCCTGTCACATAGGAAGCACTTAATACATGCGTGTTGACTGACTGATTAATAGGAGCCTCCCAAAAGGCTCTCTGCTCTCCCAGGATAAGACAACTGGGGCTTGAATCAGAATTCGTGTGGGTGGTCTTTTTATTCCACTGTTAGCTCTAAAACTCAATGACACAATGATTTTATGGGGTGGTTTTGCATAATTGTCTCATGTGGTCCTTATAACAATCCTGTGAAGTAGGTAGCAAAAGTAGTATTATCCTTATTTTACAAGTAAGAAAACTGAGGGTAGGACAGGTTAAATGATTCACCCAAGGTCACATTAGTAAATGTGAGAGCTGGGACTATAACACTTGTCTTTCAATTCCCAAACCAATGCTCTTTTCCATTACAACGATCAGTCAACAAGGATTTTTTGAGCACCTACTATGTGCCATGAACTGTTTTAAATTCCAGAGATACATAAAAAGGCAGAAACAGGAAAATAATAAGGCTTGACCTTAAGCTTACATTCTACTGTAGGAGATTGCATGAACGTCATCAGGTATATACGAGATGTAGAATAGATGAAGAGTAGTCAACAAGGAACAAGAAGGCTAGTCTAGCAAAATGTAGTGAATAAAAGTGAAGAAAGCAAAAGAGGCAGTTAGGCAGCACAGTGGATAGAGCACTGGCCCTGGGGTCAGAAAGACCTGAGTTCAAATCCAGCCTCAGACATTTATTAGCTGTGTGACCCGGGGCAAGTTATTAAACCTCTGTTTGCCCCAGTTTCCTTAAATGTAAAATGGGGGTAAAATAGCACCTACCTCCCAGGGTTGTTGTGAGGATCAAATGAGATAACATTTGGAAAGGATTCTCAGCTCAAGATCCAAACACTTTAAAACAAAAAGCAGGATCTGCCTGGCCAGCAAGTTAATAACATCATTCTTAATCTTTTCTTTCCCCTCTCCCCTACCCTGGTTCAGAGACATGGGTCATATAGCTAGGAAGTGTCTGAGGCCGGCTTTGAACTCTCGAAGAAGAGTTTTCCTGCTTCCAAACCCAGTGTTCTATCCACTTCACCACCTAGCAGCTCTCTACTTTAGGGTCTCTTTTTTCTTTTTTTTTTTTAATTTATTTTATTTTCAATTCGTGTAACAAAA
Source organism: Phalanger gymnotis (assembly GCA_028646595.1). Taxonomy (NCBI): domain Eukaryota; kingdom Metazoa; phylum Chordata; class Mammalia; order Diprotodontia; family Phalangeridae; genus Phalanger; species Phalanger gymnotis. Next base: position 307,652,805 of record CM053622.1, read on the forward strand.
CAAGCACTTCCATAGCAGTACAAGCAAAAAAGATGATTGCACATGAAACTGCAAACCTACCATATACAACTTGCTATTTCTTCCAAATGTAAAGTGGAAATAAAAAAAAAAAAATCTAGGTTCGTATTCAGAGGAAGATAGTGAGGTTTAAAAAAACCCAAAGAGTAATGTCAAATGGTCACAAGCCCAAAAACAGCTCTTCGAAGAACTTAAAAAGGAATTCAAAAATCAAATAAGAGGAAATTGAGGGAAAATGGGGAAAAAATAAAAGCAATCCAAGAAAATTACAGAAAGAAAGTTAACCAATTGGAAAAACAGATACATACTTTCAAGGAAGAAAATAACTTCTTGAAAAGTAGAATAGCTCAAGAAGAATCAAATGATATTATGAGTAAAAGTAGAAAAAATAGAAGAGAATCTGAAACACCCAGAAAACAACTGATCTGGGGAACAGATTGAGGAGAGACGATATAAGAAGTGTCAGACTACCTGAAAGTTATGAACAAAAAAAGGATCTGGATACAATATTACAAGAAATTATTTGGGTCTCCTTTTTCAAAAAGATATTTTTGCCCAGTGTATGGTTTCATTGTGTTTTCTGTAGCATCTGTGACCCCTAAATGGAGTCAGTGTCTGTTCTTCCAACCTTCATGACTCAGCTTTAATGAAGCAAGAGTGTTTCTTCCTTCTTTACACAGATAGAAACCTTTCCCCAAATCCAGCAAAATTCTGGCAAATGTTTAAAAATTGGTTCTTGTAGGGCAGGAAATGTAATGCATGACATGCTAAATTTAATCATTAAATTTAATAAATTTAAACATTTTTCCATCACTTAAGGTCTGGACAATCCGCAAAACAATAAGTCAAGTTCTGATTTGTAACATTTGGCAATTTCTGAGGTACAAATGCTCATACTGAACATTTAACAACCAGCTCTCTCAGGAGCCACTTTAAACTGGTTCCAGCACACTATTGCAATCTACCTTTGCCAGCATTCATGACTCAGATAAGGGTGGGTGGTCACCAGATTTTCTTTTACATAAAATGAGGAATAAAGTTATTTCTCCTTTTACATGAAAATACAGTGAGCAGTGGGGAGAAAAGTGCTTTTAGATTGGAAGGAGCCAACCAATCAGGCTGTTAAATGCAGAGGCAGATCAATTTCCCTTACCTTTAACTTATCCTTGTGGAAAAAAAGGAGAGACAAAAACCTCAGAGAAGCTCAGCAATTAATGGGGAGCTGCTCCTTCCCCCAAGATGGAAGCAGCAGGTCAAGTTCAACTTTTGAGCTTCCTTGGATCTTCTGCCTAACCATAATTCTTGGATCTCAGCAATTTCTTTGGTACCTCAATAGTCCCATGACACCATCCAGCAGGAGAAGCCAACCAAAGTCTCAGAAGGGAAGACAAGGGAAGCTCTGAGATTAGCCGCACCATTTGGCCTTGTCTCCCCTCAGTTTCTGTTCCAGTTTCCCTCTCCCAAAATTGTCCAAAAACACAGTCCCACAGAAAGCATTAAGGCAGCTACATGGCAAAGTAGACAGACCACTGGAGTCAAGAAGACTCATCTTTATGAATTCAAATGTAGCCTCTGGCACTTACTAGCTGGGTGACCCTGGGTAAGTCACTTAACCCTGTGTGCCTCAGTTTCCTCATCTGTAAAAGGAAGGAAATGGCAAACTACTCCAGAATCTTTTCCAAGAAAACCCAAAAAGGGGTTATGAAGAGTTGGACCCAACTGGAAAACAACTGAACAACAAGAGATGCTTAATCCAAAAGAATTAATGTATAATTGTGAGAATTCAGGCACCAGGCCTGTGAGGGAGCCATTGGGGAGACAAGACCAGAGGGTCAATGCTGTTCCCCTTAAAACCATAATAATGGAGCTAAGCATTCATTCTGCTCAGGACGATTCTGATGAAGTGGCTAAAGTCTTGAGTAGGGAGTGTGCTAGGGCTCCTTCTCGCTGCCCTCCCTGCACTACAGAAACCAGATCTCAGCAGGAGAAATGACCTCAGTCACTGCCACACAAATGTTACCACTAACAGCCATGTCTGAGGTTACTGAGCTCACAAAAATCATACCTTATATATAACAGTAAAAAGAAATTCACACATGGCTTTCCATATTTTTCACATACATTATCTTATTAGATCTTTACAAGGACCCTGTGGGGTAAACAGGGAACATGGGCTCATTGAATTAGAATTGGAGAAGACTAGAGGGCCTTCAGCCTAATTCCCCCAATGTACAGATGAGGAAACTGAAGCCCAGAGAAAAGATCGAACAGGTAGCGGGACTATGACTCAGACCCAGGTTTCTCTGACTCCAAACCCAGCGCCTTTAATGCTGCACTGCTCCAGGTGGGAAATTTAGCTTTACCATCATTTTGTTTATCAGAAAACTAGGGAAGGTTCAGAGAGGCCCTTGGAGGTCTCACACAACGTCAGCAGCAGGGACAGGACTTGAACCAGGATCCCTGAATTCCCTTCCCCAGGGCTAAGCAAGCTCAGAACAAGGTATCCCCTTGTAAAGGATGCTGCCTCCAGGAACCACAACAACCAGATCTGCCCATAGGGTGCCACCTCCCTCCAAGTTCCTGTTTTGTGCCAGGGAGCAGCTGGTACTTTAGCAATCATTTGAACATCATCTAATAGTCACTAATATTTATCTCAGCTTCCCCGGAATGTTTACTAAGTAGAAGCATGAATGCCAGCCTTATGTCATTTCCTAACAAATGCAGTCAGCAGCATGGGCTCCAAAAGAGGCACGGAGATCCTAAGAATAACCCGTGAAGCAAATAAGTCAACGATTCAACTCTCACACACACTTCCCATGAGATCCTCATCAAACATGTTCTTCAATGACATGAGACTTGGGTAGGGAGGGTGAGGAATCACAGGATCCAGGCTGAGGTGCCAAAACAGGAAAAAGAAGCTGGCCCAAACACCTGGGACAAGTCAAAAACAGGAACGTTAGCTCAAGCGTCTTTGGGGTTCTAAGATTTACAAACCAGATACACATAGATAAGCATACATAATTACCTAACTTTACATAAATACACAATCTTGACACATATTTAACACATGTGCATGTCGGCGTGTGCACACACATAAAGAGCTCCAGGACACACATACGACTGATTCAATAAATTAATATTTAAATATTAAATAAAATCCTTTTAGAAATAAAAAAATTTATATTAATTTTTAAAAGTTAAATAAAATAATAATAATTAATAATGATCTATAAAGTACCTACTATGTGCCAGATACTGTGCTAGGTGCTGGAGGCACAAAACCAAAACAGCCTTTGGTCTCCAAAAGGTAATATTCTCCCAGAAGGATACAACATGATAAGTAAATACAAGGCAATTTGAGGAGAAAAAGGAGAAAAAGAAATACTAACAAGTGGGATGATCAGAAAAAGCATCATGGAGGATATAAAGATTCTAAAAGGTGGAGACGACAAGGAAGTGCATTCCAGACACTTGGTATGGCCTGTGTGAAGGAAGGCATGGGGGCTGGAGATAGAATGCCAGGTTTAGCAAACAGCTGGCAGTCATTTGGCTTGAATGTAAAGTGTTTGAGAAGTAACGTGAAATAAGGTAGTAAAGGCAAGTTGAAGCTAGAAAGTGGAAGACTTTTTGAGTTTATGCAGACATGTATTTAATTTCACACACATATAGGCACAAGGAAATGTATACTTAAAAATGCATATATTCACAATCCTGACATACACACTTAAACATGTATACATGTCTATTTAACTTCCCCCAAACTCATATATGTACAGCAAATGCCCTGAAACACAGACGTGGATCCTCTTTGTTCCCTCTTCATGGTCATTCCTGATACCCCTGAACTATTTCCATAGGATTTACTCCCTGGAGATAGATAACAGCTGCTTTTGCAGCTCGGTCCTATGAGTAGCTGAAACAAAATTTTTGTTCAGCTGCCAACCCTATGACCTCCCCTACCCTTGAAAGTAGTCAGCTTTGAAGATAGTTGCAGTGGGGCAGAATCCTCCTCTTTTGCAAGTGTCTTTATTGCACAGATGGACAGGTTGCTTAAGGAGCCGTCAGGCAAAAAGGCCAACGGAGAGAACTGGAAAAGTGGGAGTATGTGGGGTGGAGCACAGGAAATCTTAGGCCTGAGTTAGAGAAGGGAAAGGACATAGGAAAAGGAACTGTAGCTATTAGGAAGTTTGGTTCCATTGCCTTGGTCATTTATAATTGTCAGTAAGGTAAATATTAATGTGTGTAAAGCGGATTTTTGTTATTATTTCTTAGAGTTCAGTTTCCCAGGATCTATGGCCATAACAACCTCAGTTTTCCAGGATCCGTGGCCATAACAATCTCTGTTTCCCAGTATTAGATATGAGTTCCCAGGCTCATGGTTCAAAACATTTCCACCATGCATGTGCAGCATTATATAAGGATAAATAATATAAACATGTGCTGAAACTGAGACACAGAGATGAGGCGAAGTAAACTTGTGAGGCTGTTGCTGGCAATACGCCTTCCTTGTCTGATGCCCTATAAAAACAGGTGGGCATTGGTCAGTCAGTTGGGGAACCTTTATAGTTGAATGCAACAAGCTGGGATGCTGTGTGCCTTGACTGGACTTGGAATCTGGGGGGATCAGCCAGGCTTGGGAGGGGGGAATCTGTGTTTGCCTCAACTGGCCCTCGTTGAGGCTTGAGGGGATTTAGGGAATGCACAAGTCGTGCCTGCCTCGATTAACCCCATCGAGATGTAGGGGTAGTTGCCCCCCCTTCTTGCTGGCCCCTTCAAGAAGGATGATTAGGGAATGCTGTAGGAGTTTGTGGTGCTTCTGTTACCAGCAATACTGTGTTAGAGAAGACTGGACTAGAATAAAGCTTATTATTAACCCCTTTGAAGCTCTCTTTCTTGTCTGACCAAGTCAAGAGTAAACCTGTTAGAGGCTGGAGTCCAAACCTCCAGTGCCATCCATGTGTTATTTGTCTAACAGTAATATAGATTAATGTGTACACCGTGTGTGTGTGTGTGTGAGAGAGAGACAGAGAGACAGAGAGACAGAGAGACAGAGAGACAGAGAGACAGAGAGACAGAGAGAGATGGAAAAAATGTCAACATTAGGCTGATTGTAGGTACTAGAAATATAATAAAGAAGAGAAAAACTGGGGGGGGGAAAGTAGTTTGGATAAATAAAAGTAACACCAATAATGGTCATAGAAATACTCAGAGCTGGAAGGGACCTTAAATACTATCTATATAGTTTAACTCTTTCATTTTACAAATGCAGAAACTGATGGCCATAGAAGTTGCCCAAGGTCACCAAGCTACTAAATGGCAGAGTCTGAATTTGAACTCAACTCCTCTGCCTGCAAATTCGGGACTCCTACCACACCACATTTCCTGCTACTATTCATACCAGCACAGTAACAATTATGTACAAAGAGCTCAAATCAATGTTAGGAACTTATAAGGCTATGGGCCTTTGCTTGTGACTTTTTATCTTTCTGTGGGTGACATAGATGTTCTCATTGACAATCATGAAAAGATTAGAACATAGGAGGGCACTGATATATATCCTCTGCCACTTCGCTGGAGAAACAAGGGGACTGATTAGGGACTAACTAGCACTCCCAGGAGGCATTGGGTGGTGCCAGTGATTTGGGAATGGGTGCCAAGAGCCTTTAGCACTTTATTTTATTCCTTGTTATTATGTTGGCATTCTAATTTAATTAAATGTATTTGCTTTGGGGGGAAAAAAGATTAGGGCATGCCCTCTAATGCTTCACTGAAAAATAAAGACTTGCCTTAAGTCTCATCTATGGGGGTTGAATTGATTGACTTGGACTGGTTTGGGGATTAATTGGTTAGCTTAGATAGAATTACCTCTTTTTGCTAAGCCTATAAAAAAGAAGGCTTTTTAGCAGATTCTGGTCTATTTGCCTTTCTTCCTTTTCTGAGCATAGATCTGAAAGAAGAGAACTGAGTAGACCAGATTTGGTGGGGGAGCAGAGAGCAGGGCCGCACATTGCCACACCACCCTCCACTCCCAAGGACTGACCCACCATCATCATCTCAAGCATCCTCTCAGCCCAAGAGATGACAGCAGCCAGGGTAGTACTGGAGCTTTGCATTCCTGGATTCTTACCATGGGGATGTACACAGACTGCCAAGGGCTGGCCTTAAAGAAGCAATAGTGAAGGCATGCTTTCAACCACAGCCTTCTGGAGAGAGGAGGAGAGATTTCCTAGGCAGCAGGATCCTGGAACCTAGCCTTCCAGTGAGGGAAGGGTGGAGTTCCTGGGCAGCAGGAGCCTCAACACTGCCCCACTAGCAACCCCAAGTTTGGGAGTTGATTCACCCTTCTAGAGAGGCAGGAAATTCCTGAGCAGTGCCAACCTCATGGCCCCTGAAGCTAAAGCATTAGACGGGGAATTCTAAATCACAAAATGAGAGAAAGGCATAGACTTTACCCTCTTCAGTTACCTTGAGTTATTCAGAAAGTTCAGGTGCAACGAGAAGGAACTGGCTCTTTAGCAATCCCATGTATGACTCTTTTCTGGGAAGACTTCAAGACTAGAGTCTTAAATATTAACTGGGTAGTTATTCTTCTGTGAAACCTCCATTAATTTTCAGAACTGCAATAAACTGGGACAGCAGTGAACAGCTTTATAAGCATAAAATCTCCATTTAATGTCACAGTTAACTAGCAGCTGGAAAAGCTGTTTTGTGTTTGCTTTTATCAAGTAAATTTTTTTTGGAGGTGGGAAGACAGAGCAATTGGGGTTAAGTGACTTGCCCAAGGTCACACAGCTAGTAAATGTGTCAAGTGTCTGAGGCCATATTTGAACGCAGGTCCTCCTGACTCCAGGGCTGGTGCTCTAGTCACTGTGCCACTTACCTGCCCCTTTATCAAGTAATCTTGCATGGCCTTAATAAATACATGAAAAACTCAGTGTTGGGGGAGAGCCTCAAGGCCAAACTTTGTTCTACAGCATCTAGGTGATACAGTGGACAGAGCACTGGGCCTGAAGTCAGGAAGGCCTGAGTTTAAACCCAACCTCAGATACTTACTAGTTGTGTGACCCTGGGCAAGTCACTTAAACTCTATTTGCCTCAGGTTCCCCATCTGTAAAATGAGGAGATAGTAATAGCAGTTGAAAAGTGCTCATTACAGTGCCTGGCACATAGTGGGCATTATACAAATGTTTGCTATAATTATTAAAGCATGAGTTCTCAAACTTTTTTAGTCCTTGTACCTCTTGGCTTTCTGTATTCAGTATGAAAGGAAATACATATTAGAGTTTATCATGCACATGCAACTGAGTACGTTTTTCAGGAAAAACTTTATTTAGTACATAAAAACATTTTTAGTGACATAAAAATGTTAGATGTTTATCAGAAGGCAGTCAAATAAATTAATGAGACCTTTGATTCTGTTTCTTGTCAACTCACAGTTTTATTTCTGGTATTGTTTTTGAAAGAGATACCTCAGCTTTCAGTTTGTTTCTTGCTTTGGATTTGATTGAAAACAGAACTGAGAAAATGGGTACATGATTTAGACATAAACGGTGATACCATAAGCAAATTAGGGGAGCATGGAATAGTTTACCTTTTATCTTTGGATAAGGGAAGAGTTTAAGACAAAATAAGAGATAGAGAGTATTAGGAGAGGTAAAATGGATATTAAATTAAATTCAAAAGGTTTTGCACAAACAAAACCAATGCAACCAAGATTAGAAGGAAAGCAGAAAGCCAGGGAGAAATTTTTACAGCAAGCATCTTTGATGATCTCAAATACATAGAGAACTGAGTCAAATTTATAAGAATACAAGTCATTCTCTAATTGATAAATGGTCGAAGGATATGAACATGTAGTTTTCCGACAAAGAAATCAAAGCCATCTATACTCATATGAAAAAAATCTCTAAATTGCTGTTGATTAGAGAAATGCAAATTAAAACAACTCTGAAGTACCACCTTACACTTATCTGATTGGCTAACATGACAAAACTAGAAGAACATTGGACAGTAACAACAATATTTTGTGATGATCAATGGTGAATGACTTAGCTATTCTTAGCAATACAAAGATTCAAGATAAATCTGAAGGACTTATGTTGAAAAATGTTATCCATCTCCAAAGTACTGATGGAGTCTGAATGCAGACCAAAGAGTACTATTTTTCACTTTCTTTTTGTTTTTTCTTTCTTTCCTTCTTCCTTCCTTCCTTCCTTCTTTCCTTTCTTTCTTGTTCGAGTTTTCTTTCACAAAATAACTAATATGGAAATATGTTTTACATGATTGCACATGTAGAACCTATATCAGATTGCTTACTGTCTCAGGGAGTAGGGAGAAGCAAAGAAAGAAAATTTGGAAATCAAAATTTTAAAAAACAAATGTTGAAAATTGTTTTTACATGTAATTGGGGGGAAGATAAAAAAATATTTTAAAAACAGGACAGAGAAGCTTGATTCACAGAAATAAATTGTTATAAGTGGAGTTAAATTCTTATAAAT
>CM053622.1:307661820-307681042 GCA_028646595.1 Phalanger gymnotis
CCTGATTTTTTCCCTAGCTTTGTATGAAAAGGGTTTCATCTCCAAACATAGGCCATTTACCCTGAGTATCCTCTTTTTCTTTTCTTGACACATCTCATAACTCCTTGACATGAGGCACCATCCTTTCTATCTTTCTCCACTCTCTGATGAAGAGGTGGTCCTTCTCCTTGCCAGGGTCAAGCAGCTAGTAAGTATTTGAGGCTGAATTTGAATTCTGGTCTTCCTGACTCCAGGTCTAGCACTTTATCCATTGTGTGGACCTAACTACCTCAGATAGTATTAATTCTCCTTATTTAGTTCTCCTTCACACCCTGTTTCACATGATCAGAAGTCCTATTAAACTTTATTTGTAAAAAACAGCTCAGCAAAATCTACCACTATGACTGAATCTGAAGGAATACACCATGTTCTGTTTCTGTAGCCCGCAACCTCTCTTTACCAGTGGAGGCAACTGTATTTTATTTTCCATTTCCCAGGCTAGGGGTAGGATTTTTCCAAAGCAGTTAATGAGAGAATGGCAGTCTTTCATTATTGTTTTCATTTCCACTCATTTTAGTTATAGCAAATACTCTCCTTACTTCATGCTACATCAGGTCTTCGGTGTTTACCTGGGCTGCTCTGAATCTGTGATTGTGTCATTTCTGATAGCACTAAAGTGTGCTCTCCAAAGTTATCAGTGATGACTTCTGATCTAAATCAAAAGGCTTTTTCTCAGTTCTTAGCTTTCTTGATCCCTCACCAACTTTTGGCAGCACTCATCATCCCATTCTCTTGGATAGGCTTTCTTCTGTAGGTTTTTGTGACACTGTTCCCACCTGTTTCCTGGTTATTCTTAAGGGGGAAGGGTTGTCCTAAATTTATTGCTCTGCAGCTTGGGTTCTTTTGGAGATGTCTCTAGTTCAGATTCAATATTGGGATGAAATGAGGCAATCGAAAGTAATTGAACAGTTAACAAAAAGAAGCTTACTTTGCCCTAACCCAGCAAAGATATACAAGGATAAAGTGGCACTTAGTTTTGGGATCTGACCCTCCTTGTCTCCTCAGGGAAAAGTGTCTGGTCACTGGGGCAAGGTATGGTGAAGGACATGGTGACTCACATGATCTTCAGAAATCCACCAAGTTACAGAGGTCTTGACTGCCTGTGGGTGGGATTTTTTGTGCCCTTAGTTGTATCAGAGAAACAGGGACCAATCAGATCTCAGGATTGCTTTGTCTCATTTAAGGAAAACTATTCCATGTAACAGAAAGGAAGGAGGAGGGGGTGTGCCCAAACCAGGTTGTGGGGAAATCCTAGTAGATAGCAGCTCTATCATAGCTCCTTCCCACAAAATGTTGGTTATGTAAAAGACCATCACAAATAGGACAAGTAAATCCATACAACTAAGCAAACAAACTGGAAATTGCAGATGTTCTTCAGATTAGAATATGCCGGAAAATATACAAGCATAAAGGAGTTATTTTCTGGGAGCAAGATGAGGTCTCAGCTAAAATCAAGAATGAGGCCCCAGCTTCACCCATGGGGGAAGTCACCAGAATCCCTAGGAAAGAAAGCTAGAGATCAGGGACATGATTTAAAAATTGGTTTCTTGTACATATTTGCAACTTCCAAAATCTTTCTCTCTTTTCCTTAGAACTGGTCCCAAAGAGAACTACATGTGTTTTTCCTAGAAACCCTGGCATCTCTGCCCCTCATGGAGGTATACAGTGCTACCATGCATTCAAGCAGCTAGGTGGCACAAGGGACAGAGCATGCTGCCTGAAGTCAGAAAGACCTGGGTTCAAATCAAGCCTCTGACACTTATTAGCTGACCCTGGCCAAGTCCCACAACCATTTGACTCAGTTTCCTCATCTGTAAAATGGGGACAATAACAGCATAATAACATGTGGTGAGACTCAAATGAGATATTTGTAAAGCACTTAGCGTGGTGACTGGCACATAGTGGGTGATATATGTTAACTACTACTCAGCATCCTCCCCATCAACTCTTCCTGCATACGCAGTAGCACACAAAACACTGCACACATTGGCAAAACCCAGTTACATTCATATATGTCATTTTCCAAATAGACAATGAGTTCCTTGAGGGCATGGAAGTTTTGTTCTTTTGTCTTTTTATCCCTAACACCTAGGACATAGTTGGAACTTAATTAATGCTTACCGATGGACCGCAACTCCATTAAAAATGTTTGCCTTCGCATGTGGCCCATGTTGAATTGCTTGACTTCTTAGGGACGGTGGATGGGAAGGGAAGAGGGGAGAGAATTTGGAACTCAAGGTTTTAAAAAAAAAATAGATGTTCAAAAGTAAAAAAGTTTTTTTTTTTCATGCAACTAGAAAATAAGATGCACAGGCAATGGGGCATAGAGATTTATCTAGCCCTACAAGAAAGGAAGGGAAAGGGGGATGGGAAGAGAATGGGGTGACGGAGGGGAGGGCAGACTGGGGAACAGGGCAACCAGAGTGTACGCCATCTTGCAGTGGGGGGAAGGTGGAAATGGGGAGAAAATTTGTAATTCAAACGCCTGTGAAAATCAATGCTGAAAACTAAACATATTAAAAATAAATTTAAAAAAAATGTTTGCCTTCATATTGAAGCCAGGAAAGTGTCCAAGTATATCTTGACTGGAGGATTGGGTCAGGTTCTCCATAAAATTTTTCTGCTTCTTCATCAACAGATGCTATTACATATGCTACACTTAATTTCACTATGGTTTCTTTGTTTCTGCTGTTCTCTACCACTGCTGAACAGGATGACCAAGTGCCACGTGAAAGAACAACTCTTACTGCCTTTGGATGCATGATGAAACCCAATTCCACCAATTCTTTTGTCTGATTTTCCGAGAGAAACTTGTGACCCTCGCTTCCCTTTAGCTTCCACTTCCTTTAATCTTCTGGTATTGTTTATTTCAAGAATATGAATGTTGATGTGCTTCTATATTTCCAACAGCATGTCAATTCATCAGTCGCTGAACAAAGATGTCCTATTTAGAGCCTCTACATTTAAATTAACATTTGTAGATAATCTAAAAACTATATTATTCTGAGCAGATTCTGCCCTTTTTTCTGAAACTCCAGCAGCATCGATGTGGAAGAAGAAGAGGCCACAAAGACTAACAGCTAATTTTTAAGTTACAAAATAGAAAATCATTTTCAAATGAACATTTCCATATATAAAGGTCAGAAAATACAAATTCTGTGTGAAATCGTGAATCTATTACAGTTTGTTTTTTTTAATATTAAGTTTAATGTGGTAATGCCAACATTGCCCTGCTTGTCTATGTCCACTTCTGAACTCCCTCCTGTTCTCATTTGGGTGTTTTTAAATGCTTCATTAACATTGTTTTCTTTCTTTTCAGCATCATTATTGATTTTCCTTTTCTCACTTTGTTGTTGTTCAGTCATTTTTCAGTTGTGTCTCACTCTTCATGACCCCATTTGGGGTTCTCTTTGCAAAGAGTGGTTTGTCATTTTCTTCTCCAGCTCATTTTTACAGATGAGGAAACTGAGGCCAACAGGTGAAGTGACTTGCCCAGAGTCCCACAGCTAATAAGTGTCTGAGGCCAGATTTGAACTCCCGAAGATGAGTCTTCCTGATTCCAGGCCTGGCACTCTATCCACAATGCCACTTAGCCCTTTTCCCATTACATTTCTCCCCTCCTCAAGGGAGAATAGCCGAGGGCTATTTAAATTTTTTGTTCTTTGTTATAGTGATTGCCATAGCCACATGATTCATCACATAGAGGCCAACCTATAAGAAGCCTCACTACACTTAACTAGGTTGGTTCTCAAACAGCACACTCAGTCTTTTCACGGGACCATAGCTGAAGCCTTTCCAGCATAGCAGAACTTATGCCCTACTAGCCTATCCTTCAAACACCCAGGATCCTCTCTGTGTCAAATAGGGAATGTGACTACTCTAGTAGCAATTTTTGGAGGCATCCAAAGGATGCCTCATCAGCTTCCCAATCCAGGCCTCAAATATGTTGCACTCATTATATCCCAAAAAGTGTCTCAGCACTGTCAGACTCCATACAAGACCCTAGGATCAAAGGATTATAGGATATAGAACTGGGAGGGACCTCAGAGATCACGTGGTCCAGTCCCCCCCAGTCTTACAGATGTTGAAACTGAGATCCAGAAAAAAGAAGTGACTTATCAAGGACAGAAGAACCTGGTCTCAAACTCAGGTTTTTTTTACTTCAAATCTTGTTCTCAAGATGTCCAAGCCTCACTAGTAAAAAGCAACTAGAAAGTGAGTCTGGGGCATTAGGGACAGGACCTTCATGTGTAGAAAGAAGGAAAAACATTGACAGCAAGACTGATTTATTTGTGGATGTGTTCCATCACAGCCTGGAGAGGACCCTGTTTGTCTTGGTGGAATGAATACCCTGGGATATTCTTCAAAGATAACTGCTAACACTTAGGACAAGAATTTGTCTTCTGGACCAGTGAAAAGGGTTTGCCCGTAAGTGGACAAAGCCTTCCAGAAACATTCTCCCCACACTTGCTACCAAAAAAGCAAGCTTGTAGGAGCAGATATCTGGGCCTGCCCTCATTCTGGAGATAGGAAGATCTAACCTAGACTTTAGCAGCGGTGTGTCTCGTGGACAGACCACTGGATTTGGAGTCCAAGGACCTGGGGAGGGTTGAACCCCAGCTCTGCCACCGGTGTGATTTTAGACAAATAACTTCAACTCTCTGGCCTCAGTATCCTCAAAAGTCAGATGATCTAGTTTGAACTACAAGATTTGCAAACTCTCTGTAGCCCATAGATTTAGAACTACAAGGGAGAAGGAAATTAAGTGAAGCTCACAGGGATTAAGTGATTTGCCTAAGGACATCTAGGGAAAAGCAGACAGGCAGGCAATAGACATTTATTAAGTGCTTACAGTGTGTAAACCCTAGCCCTTGGACTCGGAATACAGCATTCTTTCTCTTCCAGGATATTTTCTTATTCTGGCTCTAAATCCTATGAACAAAGCTATGCCCAAGTTCTTCTCAAATATTCAACAGTGATTCAATGGAAAAAAAGTCCTTTGGAAGTTCTCAAATATTCAACAGTGATTCAATGGAAAAAAAAGTCCACTGGAAGAAATGTGATTCTAAGCGCACATCCTACAGAGAACGGACCAGAAAGATTAAAGGATGTAGAGCTAGCAGGCTCCTCAGATATCATCTAATCCATCCCCAAGCCAAAATTTAATATATGAAGGAGACTGAGGACCAGAGAAGTCATCATTTGCCCAAAGACACACAAGTGGAAGAGCCTAGATTTGAACACAAGATTTGTTATTTCTATCTAAAAATCCATATACTACCTTGAAATCTACTATACTACCTCGCCTCTTCTTCCCGTATGAAGGGCAACAGACAGTTACTGAGTGTCCACAAGGGACATGGCCCTCTTCTAGGGACTGTCAGGCATACATGGGTTTTAGCTAAAACCAGTCCCTCAGAGAAATAACATGCTCTGGGAAAAGGCATCACAATGTTAGGGAACGCACTAAGACCTTGTGCACCTTTCTACACAGATCACAGAAAGTCTGCATTATAGAATGGAACTCTAAGCTAGGTCTCTGAATCAAAACCTCATTCCTCCTCTTAACTTCCTGCTTCAGGTTGCATGTTCTAAGAGAAAGTACACAGGCGTTATTCCTCTGTGCATGTGTTTGTTTCTTTCTCATTTCAGTTGGTTTGAGGCCATCTGGTGCAGCCAGTGTGGTTTTCTATACTTCATTAACTCTGGTTTGTTTCAAATCGCTTTGAATATTTTCCTTTTACCCCTCCAGCCAAAGTCTCCTTGTATCTTGCCTCCTGCTGCTAGCTGCTCTAAGGAAATGAGGCTGCGGCACCTTTCAGTCTCCCCTAGAGACTACTCCTAAATAAATACTCACAACAAGTCCCTACATAAACAGTCAAACTGAAAGCAGATCTTTGTGTTGCTAACAGCTTGGTACCTGGAGGGCAGGCATCAAGGGCAGGCAGACTGTGGGCTGTTTCCTCGCCATCACCCCTAGCCAACACGCACGTACACGCTATCAAATAGCCAATTTTCTCAAATGTGGCCTGGGGATGGGCATCAGTTCAGAGTTGGCATTTTCTTTGCTTCTTAGAGAGAACAAAAGAGGGAAAGAGCTGTATAAAAAGGATTCTTTAGACTCTGTGGCAGACAAGTGGGCCCAACTTTAAACAGCTCCCAGTATAAACAAAGCCAAACCTGGAAAAGGCAGAATTGTGAATCGGTCAGGTTTATCTTCAGTCTCCCTGCTTCCCCTTTCCAAAGCCTTTGCTTCAGGCACCCAGCACCTCTCAGAGTGCCCCTGAAATGTTCTCATGCTGCCCCACCCCTCCTATCCTAGAAAAAAAAAATGTCTGTTAAAGTCATTCATAGTGAGGACGAGCTGCACCTTCACTCATTCTTCTTGGTTCACCAGTTGCAGCAGGGTAATCAGAATACTCTTTGCTCCCTGTTACCATTTCCATTTTCCCGGCTTCCTCTATCACTCAGTAACCTCTCTTCTTTTGAGGTGCATGCTATTCAAATCTACCACACAATCAATGTCCTGGTAGCAGTTGTCTATAGACCCTCGCATCACTCTCCTTTCTTTGTCAATGAGTTCAATAAAAGGGCTTGCAATTTTTCTCTCCTCCCTCCACTCATGAACTCATATTTAATATACATATTGATTCTCTTCTCAGTTCTTCAACCTACTCACCTCCCATGAGCTACTCCTCCACCCCACCTCAGCCACACACAAAGATGGTCATACCCTTGATCTTATCATCACCCACAGATGTACCACCATTATGTTCAAGAATTCTGAAACCCCTTTTTCCGACCATACTCTATTATCTTGTTACCTCTCCCTCTGCCCTCCCTTACGTAACCCTATTCTTCATCTGCACCATGGCCTCTAACTCCTTGACCCCTCAATTCTCTCCCAGGCCATCTCCCCTGCACCAGAAATTCCTTTTCTTCCACTCTTGACTCCTTCGTGAACTAATTCAACTCTATACTATCCTCTTTTCTTGGATCTCTAGCCCCCTTATCGTATTACTGATTACACCCAGCCAAGCCTCAGCCTTGGATTACTCTCACCAATCATTGCCTTTACACCTACACATGTGCTACTGAATGAAGGTGGAGAAAATCACACAACTGTTCTGACTGGTTACACTACAAAAGTATGTTACCAACCTCAACTGGGCCCTCACTGCTGCTAGGCAATCCTACTACACTCCTTTATCAACTCACTATCCCACTCTCCACAGTGGTTTTTCCAAACCATTTCATCCCTCCTCAAAGGTCCTGTGGTTTCCTCACCCCCTACTCTCTCAGAAGAAATCCCTGCCTCATATTTTACAGAAAAAAAAATTAAGGCCATTTTCTGAGAACTCTCTCTTCTCTCCTCTTCCTCATCATTCAGATGCCTCCTGCCATTCTCTCCTCCTTCACCCCTGTGTCACATGATCAATTGGCCTTACTCCTCTACCAATTCAAGTGATTGCATTCCATCTCATCTCTTCCAACAGATTGCCCTCTCTGTCATCCCCATGCTTTCATTTATTTTCAAACTCTCCCTCTCTGCTGGTTCATTTCCTAATGCCAATGAGCATGCCCATGTATCCCCTATTGGGAAAAACCCTTCACTTGATCCTTCCATGACCACTATCATTCTATATCTCTTCTGCCACTTTATGTCAAACTCCTCAAGGCCATCTACAATAGATGACTCTACTTTCTCTCTTCTCACTCTTTTCTTGAACAGTTTGGTTACGATCTGGCTTCCGACCTTATCGTACCACTCAAACTGCTCTTTCCAAAGTTACTAATGAACTCTTAGTTACCAAATTCAATAGCCTTTCCTCAATCCTCATTCTCCTGGACCTCTTTGCAGCCTTAAAAATTGTTGATCACACTCTCCTCCTTGATACTCTCTTCTCTCTAGGTTTCTGGACACTCTTTTAGCTCTCTCTTGCTTTTCCTCCTTTTCTGATCCTCCTCCAGATTATACCCTCTAATCATAGATGTCCCTCAGGGTTCCATCCTGGGCCTTCTTCTCTTCTCCCTCTATACTACTTCACTTGATGATCTCATCAGTCCCCATGGATTTAATGACCATCTCTATGCTGATGATTTTCAAATCTGCCTTTCCTGCCCCAAACTCTCTGCTGACCTTCAATCTCATATCCCCAACTGCTTTGCAGATATCTCAAAATGGATGTCCCATAGACATGTTAAACTCAATTATGTCCAAAACAGAACTCATCTTTCTCCCTAAATGTTCCCCACCCCTGCCATCTTCCCTTTTACTGAAGATAGCAACATCATCCTCCGAAGACCATCAGGCTCTAAGCTAAGAGTCATTCTGAATTCTCCACTATCTTTCGCTTTCCACATCCAAGCTGTTGTCAAGGCCTACTGGTTTCATCTTTGTAACATCTCTCGTATAAGCACCACTTCTCTCCTCTGATGCTGCCACCACTCTAACACAGGCCCTCATCACATTGCAACATACCAAATCAAATGCAAAACACTCTGGCATTCAAAGTCCTTCCTAACCCAGCTCCTTCCTATCTCTCCATTCTTCTCTTACCTTACTCTCCAACAAATAGCATTTGATCCAGTGACACTGGCCTCCTAGCTCTTCCTTGAACAAGACTCTCTATCTCTTGACCCCGGGAATTTTCTCTGGCTGTCCCCCATGCCTAGAATGCCTTCCCTACTCTGCTTGGCCTACTGACTTCCCTGGCTCCTTTCAAACCCCAACTAAAATCCCACCTTCTACAGGAAGGCTTCCCCAATCTCTCTTAATTCTAGTGCCCTCTGTTAATTATTTCCTATTTATCCTGTATATAGCTTGTTTGGTAAATATTTGTTTGCATGTTGTCTCTCCCTTTAAACTGTATGGTCCTTGAGGGCAGCGGCTATCTTTTGCTTCTTTCTGTATCCCCAGCACTTAACCCAGTGCCTAATAAATGTTAATTGACTGATTAAGGACTTTGTGCAGCTCTGCCTCACTTAAATCCAATTCACACGCAAGTCAAGATATCACCCCTGTGAAATCATTGGTCCTCTTTAAAAATGAAGGAAGAACAGCAGTGAGTATTATTTGCATTTGTTGATGAGGAAACTGAAGGAGGTGATGTGACTTGCCCACCAAGAGTCCCAGAGACAGTAAGTGTCTGACAGGACCCAATTATTCCTTCCTCCCTAATCTTACATAAGGCTGACCTTGCAGGAAAACCTAAACCAACCAGAAGCTGACTTGCTCAGAACCTATACACTGTTATCACTAAACTCAGCTATTCAGCAAAAGAGATAAATTCTAGTTAAGCAAGGGGAGAACAAAGATTCGTTCACAAAGCAGCTCCCACCTCCCAATAGCCCAACCTCCAATACTTTCTCTCCATCCACAGATCTGGATAATGAGAATTATTGTTCAGAATGTTAATCCCTTCTTCCCCTTAATCCCAAAGTACTCTTTGTATTTCTCTAATCTACTTCTCACATTTTTATTTGTATCATGCCATTGTCCTTTTACATCATAACCTGTCTTAAGACAACATTTTAGTTGTTTTTGAATCCTTCATGGTGACCAGCACAGAGCCTTGTACATGGTAGATACTCAACACATGTTTGTTGAATGACCACAAAACCCTATAGGATATTCAATCGTCCTTCTTATTTCACAGCCATTTCCATTTGCCCAGTATAGGCCAGCATAATAGAGCACAATAAGATATTCTAATTCAGGTGTTGGAGAATTCTGGGATACATTTGAAGGAGCCACATGTGGTTCAGAAGTCTTGTGGGATAAAACCTAAATTCTGGGTCTGTCATCAAAGCTCTTTTAAAACCAGATTCCAGCCTACATTTCTTCCTTAACTTTAACTCTCTCTCTGCACCCCTATTCATCCAAGACCATAGATTTAGAAAGGTAGGAAAAGAGTTTCTGACCCTATCATTCAAGCAAAACTATTTCTTCAAAGTTACCAGTGAAAATTGAGGGGATGCCCAACAATTGAGGAATGGCTGAACAAGTTGTGATATATGATTGCAATGAAATACTATTGTGCTATAAGAAATGGGAAGCAGGATTGTAGAGGGCCAGCTCTGAGAAAGTCCATTCTGGTATAAGATACAGGCCAGGTTTTCCCTGAAGCCTGTTCTTGCCCTTGGGCTGATATCTCAGCACGTAGGCTCTCCAAACCCCACCCTGAGCACACAGTGCTGCTCAGTATGAAGGCTCTCCAAGCCTCCTCAGTACACACGTGCTCTCTCCCAAGCTCCAACAGCACCACATGCTAAACATCACCTGTGGACTATTAACACAATATTGTTTACGGCAAAAGGGAACAAAGCACAAGGAAGTCATGCAATGCAAATGTTTTCCTATGTGAACTTGTTGATTCTGCTTGCCTAAAAAAGTATATAAGCCCCGTCCCTCAGTTTAATAAACAGAGCTGTCCTTTACTCTTCCGCCTGGCCAGTGTTTTCTTTTCACTCTCTGCGGCATCCTTTTCACTCTCTGGTGGCCACAGCAGCTGGCGGCAAGTGGCGGCACAGGATAATTTCAGAAAAACCTGGAAAGACTTACATGAACTGATGCAAAGAGAAGTGAGCAGAACCAGAACACTGTACACACTAACAGCAATATTGTATGAAGATCAACTGTGAATGACTTAGCTCTTCTCAGTAATGTAATGGTCCAAGACAATTGCAAAGGACTCATGATGAAAAATGCTGTTCACCACCAGAGAAAGAACTGAAGGAGTCTGAATGCAGATTGAAGAATACTATTTTTCACTTTATTTTTATGGATATTTTGGCGGGGGAAGGTCTATGCCTTCTTTAATATTATGATGAACGTGGAAATATATTTTCCATAATTGCACATGTATAACCTACACCAAATTGCTTACTATTTCAGAGAAGGTGGGGGAGAGAATTCAGACCTCAAAATTTAGACAAATTAATATTAAAAATTGTCTTTACATGTAATTGGGAAAAAAATAAAACATTATTTTAAAAAATTTACCAATGTCCTTAATTGTCAAACATAGAAAATCCATTCTTAGTCCTCATCATTCTTGACCCTTCTGCAATATGACTCTGTTAACCGCCCTCCCTTCCTGGATACTCTCTCCTCTTCTCACTGAGTTCTCATGACACTGCTCTTTTGGTTTTCCTACCTGATTGATCCTCAATCTCTTTTTCTGGATCATCCATGTACTTCTCACTAAATGTGGGTACACCCCAAAGGCTCTGTCCTGGGTCCTCATCATTTACCTCTCTACACACTTTCTCTCAGTGACCTCATCAGCTTTCAAGTGTTTAATTATCAGCCTTATGTAAATGACTCCCATATCTATGTATCAAGCCTATTGGAGTCTGGGTTCTAACACCAGCACCTTCTTAATTCAAATTCAATTTGGGGACGAAATGAAGCACTTGTAAGTCATTGAACATTAGCGAAAGATTTACTTTACCCTGATACAGCAAGGATACATGGTCTCCCTTGTCTCCATGTGGAAAAGTATCTGGTCAAGAGACTCATCAGGGTATGTTGACTAACATGGTCTTAGGCACCCACCCCATCTAAGAAACCTTGACTCCATGTCAGAAAATCCAAGGCCAATCCGGTCCCAGAAGCAATTTTGTCATGGACCTAACCCATGTTGTCTGGAGGCAAAGGGGTTGAGAAAGGAAGCTATTTCAGGAAAGCTGAAGCCAATTAGGTGGAAGGGGAAGCTTTGCCTTGTTTTAGTTAAAGCTTTTCCATGTTATGAGTGGGAAGGAAGTAGATGTATGTATTAGCAAGCACCCTGGCACACCCAGGACGGCCTGCTAGCACAGGTTCTTTGATCTGCTTTTATAAAGGAAAAACAGCTTCAAAGGGGTTAACAATTAAGCAATGCAGACTTTATTCTATCTAACCTTCTCACAAGGGTCGCTGAGCACCAACTCCTGCGGCATTCTCTAATCACCCTTCTCACAGGGGCCAGCGGGAACTCCCCCTATGGCTTGATGGGGCCAATCCAGACAGGCACAACTTGTACATTCCTCTAAATCCCCTCAAGCCTCAACGGGGGCCAGCTGAGGCAAACACAGATTACCCCCAAGCCTTGATGGGGCCGATCAAGGCACACACAGCATCCTGGCTTGTGCATTTGAACCCTAAAAGTTCTCCACTGACTGACCAGTGCCCACCTACTTTATACTTACACTCCAGCCCTCCAGGGTCCTGACCTCCACAATCTAAACAGGCGACACCTGGCCCTTACAATCTACACTGGTCGTGGTGATGTTTTGAACCACAGAACATATCCAACTCCTGGGAACAAGAGTGTTATGGCCATGGATCCTGGGAAACCAAACTCCTTATGCTTACACTGTGTCAAGGAAGTGCTGGTGCTATCACAAAGCCCCAGTCTCTCTCCTGACTTCCATTCTCACATTACCGACTGCCTATTGAATATCTCCAACTGGAAATACTATAGGCATCTCAAACTCAACCTGCTCAAAACAGAACTCAGTCTTTATCCCCAAACCTTCCCTTCTTCTGAACTTCCTTATTTCTGTCCTAAGGCACCACTGTCTATCGAGTTACCTAAGTTCATAACTTAAGGGCATTCCTCAACTCTCCTTCATTCTGACCCCTTGTTTCCAATCAATTATCAAGTCTTGTGAATTCTAACTCCATAGCATCTCGGATCCACTTCCTTTTCTCTATTTATATCACAAGCAGCCTAACAAAGGCCCTTACCTCCTTTTTTTCTACCTGAACTAATAGCAATAATTTACTAACCAGTCTCCCTACTTCAGGTCACTCCTCTCTCCTTTTCATCCTTCAAACAAGTACAAGCATGATATTCCTAAAGCACAAGTCTGACCACATCACTTAATCTGCTTTAAAGAGATCCAGTGACTGGCCGTTGCTGCTAGGATCAAAGACAAACTGTTTTCTTTGGCATTTGAAGCCCTTCACAATTTGGCTTAGATCTACTTCCCCAGACTTGTTAAGAGCTCATCCCCCTTCATACCTCAGTCAAACTGGCCTCTTTGGGCTCATCATACGCAATAGCACATCTTCCATGTGTCTGCTGCTCACCCTGCACCTTATTCAAATGTATCCTCACCTTTCTCTCTCCCTCTTAGAATTCCTACCTGTTTCAACAATGCAGCTAGCAGCTGCTGTGAGACTGTAAACCAACAACAACCAGCTCACAGAACGCTGCAGGCCCAGGTCCTTTTCATCTGCTTTACTAAAGAAAGCAACGTTAAGGGGTTAACAATCTTACTTTATTCCAGCATACAAATGTCATTTACTTAGTTCAGGGGTAAAAACCAGCACCCTGAATTACAGACCAAACACAATTCATAGTTATCAACATCTGGGTGTACGGTCACGGAGCTCATTATAACGGCTGGCCCAGAGTCACGTGCCACTCCTGCTGTGGCTCAGATCTCCGAGAGACAGAACACTAACCTCTGCGCTTATATATCCCATTGGGGGCACAACCTCACCTAGGCTGGGCGTGGAGAAGTTTCCCACCCCCAATATCACATCAGATACAAATCAATGGCTCCCAATTGTCTCAGTGCTGAGAAATACAAAAACATCCCACTTTATCTGCCCCATTCAAACAAAGGCCAGAATCATTAAAGGTCAACAGCAAAAAGTCCCACCTTAATTACTATTACACTACCTTTCTCTAAAATTCAGTTCAAGTGCCACCTCCTGCAATGAGAATTTTCCTGGTCACCCTGCTTCAATCTTCATTCAGACTCCATCAGTTCTTTCTCTGGAGGTGGATAGTATTTTTTATCATGAGTCCTTTGGAACTATCTCAGACCATTGTATTGCTAAGAATAGCTAAGTCACTCATAGTTAATCATCATACAATATGGCTGTTACCGTGTACAATGTTCTGGTTCTGCTCACTTCTCTTTGCATCGGTTCATGTAAGTCTTTCCAGGCTTTTCTAAAATATCCTGTTTGTCATTTCTTAGAGCACAATAATATTTCATTATGATCACATACCACAACTTATTCAGCCATTCCCCACCACGTAAGCTCTTTGAGGGCAAGGATTTTGTTTATCTTTGTATCCCTAGATAGAGCCTGGCAAATAATACAAGGTGTTCCTAAAGTCTGGACACACAGAAAAATGCATATTTTCAAGAAATGAAATGAATGAAATTTTTATTTTATTGGAATATTAACAAATAACATCTTCAATGTGATTTCCATCATTTATGATGCAAAGGTTGATATGCTTTGCAAGATTCACGTGAACTCGATGCAATAACTCTATATTGCTGTCAATTGCCTATGTGTCCAGACTTTAGGAGCACCCTGTAGATGCTTAATAGATATCGGTTAATCAAGCGTACCTTCATAGGTTAACCCTCATATAGTTTATAAATTCTGTAATTATTTGAACGGAATTTCTCCTTCTGTCACATCTTTCTGAACTTTTTTAGTATTACACTAATTCACTTGGGTTTTCTAGGTAAGCCACTGTATTATCACATAACCTCTGAATCTCAGTCTTCTCATCTATAAATTGGGGATAATACTTGTACTATCTCGTCGGGTTGCAATGAGGCTTAAATAAAATAATGTATATCAGAGTTGTCAAATATGTGGCCTGTGGGTTGCATGTGGCTTGAAATCAGATTAAAATCACATAGCCCAAAGCAGATCAAAATGTAATTGGGAAATATTTAACAAAATAAATTAAAATACAAAAAATAAATGAAAATGCAATAAAACATAGAAAATATTACATTTTAAGTCAATATGTAGCCCAAAGAGATCTTTATGTATAGTTTAGTGGTCCCTATATATACATATAGATACACACATACATATATATACACACACATACTACATAAAAGCTACATAATCACTACATAAAAGTTATCACCACTACTACTTACAAATAAAGTAGTAAAGTAAAGTAGAGACAGCAACCCAGCCAAATTCTCCTAATATACTTCTCCAAACAACTTTAATATTTCAAATTAAATTCTAGAATGTTATAGCCAACAAAAGGTCATGGTGAGATAATTTTCCTAAACAACTTAGGAGGTCATGGTGAGATATTTTTTCAGCCCTAAACAACTTAGGAGGTTGTCATGAAAGGTCTCTGACACCAGGGTTGGGACTGGTTTGGAGTGCAAGCAGCAGCAAGGAGCAAGGAGCAAGGAGTAGCCCAGAGATGGTAAAGGTTTGAACAACTGTTCAGAAAGATTACTGAGCGACCTGAGCTGACAGTGGGCAAAGAACCAGGCACTGTTTGGCAACTCCACTGGCCATACACAGTTCTGGGCTGCAATTCCAAGTGGTCCATCACGAGGGAACAAAGGTCCTGGTCACAGTTCTAGGGCAGAGAGGAACACTAGCACTTGTGGCTGCAGGGAAGTAGGGGCCTTTTTTGGGTAAAGATCAGTGTGCAAACCAGGATAACAATGACTACATCTTCCCAGAATATCACCATCTTGGAAGCACTGAAAACTTACAGACTCACAGAACTAGTTATGAAAGCAGAAGGGGAAAAAAAACCTGAAGTTTGGGACAATGGTTCCCTACCTCCAAATGAGCATTATAATCTGAGAAGTGTACATTTAATATTTCTGTTTTCCTGCATTTGTTTTTAAGGTTTTTATGCCCTAATACATGGTCAATTTTTGTCAAAGTGTCATGTACATAAACAAAAATTGACCATAGACAACAAAGTAATATTAATGCTAAACAAATATGTACCAAATGGCAGAGCATCAAAATTCTTAAAGGAAGATTTAAATGATTTATAGGATGAAATAGACAGTAAAACTATTCTAGTGGGGGACCTCAACTTTCTCCTCTCAGAACTAGATATATCTAACCATAAATTAATAAGAAATAATGTAAGAAGACAAACAGAGTTTTAGAAAAATTGGATATGATAGACCTCTGGAGAAAACTGAATAGAAATAGAAAGGAGTATACCTCTTTATCAGCTATACATGGCATCTTCACCAAATTTGACCATATGTTAGGGCATAAAAACCTCACAATCAAATGCAGAAAAGCTGAAATACTAAATGCACCCCTTTCACACCATAATACAATAAAAATTATATTAAATAAAGCATGGCGGAAAGCTAAGTTAAAAATTAATTGGAAACAAAATAATCTAATCCTAAAGAACAAGTGAGTCAAAGAACAAATCATAGAAACAATCAGTAATTTCATTAAAGAATGACAACAATGGGAACATCATGAAATTTGTGAGATACAGCCAGAGTAATACTTAGAAGAAAATTTGCATCTCCAAATGCTTATATCAATAAAAAGAGAAAGAGTAGATCGAATGAATTTTGCATGCAATTAAAAAACTAGAACTGGAACACACTTAAAATTCCCAATTAACCACCAAAATAGAAATCCTGAAAGTCAAAGGAGAGATTAATAACATTGAAAGTAAAAAAAAAAAAATATTGAACTAATAAATAAAACTAGGAGCTTGTTTTGTTGGGGGGGAGGAAGGAAGGGGAGAAGAACTAATAAAAGAGATAAACCATTGGTTAATTTGATTTTAAAAAAGAAAGAAGAAAACTAAATTATTAGTACCAAAAATGAAAAGGGTAATTACACCACCACTGAAGATGAAATTAAAGCAAATATTAGGAGCTGTTTTGCCCAATTATATGCCAATGAAACAGATAATCTAAGTGAAATTGATGAATATTTACAAAAATACAAATGGCCCTAATTAACAGAAGAGGAAATGGAACACTTAAATAACCCTGTCCTAGAAAAAGGAAATAAGCCATAAAAGAGCTCCCCAAAATAAGCTAGAAGCATTTCCAATAAGATGGGGGTGAAACAAGGATGTCCATTATCACCACTGTTATTCAGTATGGTAATAGAAATATTAACTTTAACAATAAGAGAAGAAAAATATTGAAGGAATTAGAAAAGCAAAGAAGAAACTAAGCTATCACTTTTTGCAGATGATATGATGATATACTTAGAGAATCCTAGAGAATCAAGTAAAAAAACTATTTGAAATGATAAACAACTTTAGCAAAGTTACAGGATATAAAATAAACCCACATAAATCATCAGCAATTCTATATATTACTAACAAAGCCCGACAGCAAAAGATAGAAAGAAAAATTCCATTTAAAGTTACTATAGACATTATCAAATATTTGGGCATCTACCTACCAAAACAAACCCAGGAACTATATGAACACAATTACAAAACACTTTTCGCACAAATAAAGTTAGATCTAAATAAATGGAAAAACATCAGTTGCTCATGGGCAAGTTGAGCTAATATGATAAAAATGACAATTCTACCTAAATTAATTTACTTATTCAGTGCCATACCAATCAAACTACCAAAAAATTATTTTATAGAGCTGGAAAAAATAATAACAAAATTCATCTGAAGAACAAAGGTCCAGAATATCAAGGGAATTAATGAAAAGAAATTCTAGGGAAGGGGGCCTAGCCATACCAGATCTTAAATTGTATTATAAAACAGCAATCATCAAAACTACTTGGTACTGGCTAAGAAATAGTACTAGATCAATGGAATAGATTACATACACAAGACATAGTAGTCATGACTATAGTAATATACTATTTGATAAACCCAAAGACCCAAGCTTCTGGGGTAAGAACTCACTATCCGACAAAAACTGCTGGGAAAACTGGAAAATGGTATGGCAGAAACTGGGCATAGACCAACATCTTACACTGTAAACCAAAATAAAGTCAAAATAGATATACAATTTAAATATAAAAGCTGATACTATAAGCAAACTGGGACAGCAAGGAATAGTTTACTAGTCAGATTTATGGAGAATGGAAGAATTTATGACCAAAAAAGAGCTAGAGAACATGATGAAATGCAAATTGGATAATTTTGATTACATTAAATTAAAAAGTTTTTGCACAAACAAAGCCAATGTAACCAAGATTAGGAAGGAAGTAGAAAATTGGGAAAGAATTTTTACAACCAGTGTCTCTGATAAAGGCCTCATTTCTAAAGTATATAGAGAACTGAGTCAAATTTATAAGACTACAAGTCATTCCCCAACTGATAAATGGTCAAAGGATATGAACAGGAAGTTTTCAGATGAAGACATTAAAGCTATCTATAATCATATGAAAAAATGCACTATTTGCTTTTTTAAAATTTTTCCTTATTTTTTGGTTTTGTTTCTTCTTTCTCCTGACTCATTCCATTGGCTATGATTCTTCTTTACAACTTCACTATTGTGTAAATAAGTTTAATGTGAAGGTATATGTAGAACCTATATCAGATTACATGCTGTCTTGGGAGGGAGGGAGTGGAGGAGGGGGAGAAAATTTAGAACTCAAAAATTTGTGGAACTGATTGTTGTAAACAAAAAATAAAAAATAAATTAAAAAATAAAGTTCCTAACTTTAAAAAAGAAAGAAAAATCATACTATTATGATTCCTTTTCTTTTGTTGTTTTGTTGTTTCTTCTTTCTCATGATTCCTCCCATTCATTCTAGATCTTCTTTACAATATGACCAATGTGAAAATATGTTTAATAAGAATGTATATATAGAGCCTATATCAGATTGCAAGCTGTCTTGGGGAGAGGTGAGGGGAGGAAGGGGGAGAAAATTTAAAACCCAAAAGCTTATGGAAGTGAATGTTGAAAACTAAAAATTAATTAATTGATTGATAAAAAGAAATAAATAAAAAGAGCTCCCCAAGAAAAAATTCCAAAGACTAGAAGGATTCATAAGTGAATATTACCGAACACTTAAAGAGCAATTAAATCTAGTACTATATAAGCTATTTGAAAAAAATACGTTAAAAAAAAGTCCTACCAAATTCCCTCTGTGACACAACTATGATTTTGATATCTAAACCAGGGAGAACAAAACAGAGAAATAAAACCATAGACCAGTTCCCCTAATAAATACTGATGCCAAAAATTTTAAAATAAAGTACGAGCAAGGAGATTACAGTGATATATCACAAAGATCATACACTATAACAAGGTGGTATTTGTACCAGGAATGCAGTGCTCGTTCAGTATTATTGACTATATCTATAACAAAAACAACAAAAATCATATGATTATCTTGATAGATGCAGAAAAAAAGCTTTTGACAAAATACAACACCCATTCCTATTAAAAACACTGGAAAGTATAGGGAATAAATGGAACTTTT
>CM053622.1:307681542-307715055 GCA_028646595.1 Phalanger gymnotis
CGGTGTTGATTAACATCCCTGATTAACTTCTTAA
Organism: Phalanger gymnotis; assembly: GCA_028646595.1. Lineage (NCBI taxonomy): Eukaryota > Metazoa > Chordata > Mammalia > Diprotodontia > Phalangeridae > Phalanger > Phalanger gymnotis. Next base: position 307,681,577 of record CM053622.1, read on the forward strand.
TGAGGCCTATTCACTGAATGGGAGTTACTTCACTGAAAGTGAGAACCTCAAAAGACCTTGGCTTGAAACGGCCAGGGTCTCCCATTGCATCCTGGGCCATCTCCAGTTGTCCAGGTGTATATCAGGCCCCTGAACCCAGATGGCTCTGACAGAGAAAGTGAGGCTGGTAACCTTGCACAGCCCTCCCTCACTCAAATCAAGGTCAACTGCAAGTCATGTCATCATTTCCCTTATTTCATGGTCCTCTTCAAGAGCAAAGAACAAACACAACAACTTCAATATTTAAATAGTAAAGAAAAGTATATTTGTATACATATATGTACACACTAATAAAAAAAAAAGTCTCCCTTTCCTAGAAATCTATCACATAATAGAAAGAGTTGGCCTTGGCATCAAGAAGGCTTGGGTTCAAATTCTACCTCCAACACATAGTGATGTGGTGATTTTGGGCAAGTCTCTTAAATTCTTGGTGTTCCAGGTACCTAAGACTAAAAGTACAGAGTTACAACCAAAAGTTGGCTGATCTGTATTGGTACTGAGTTTAATTAGAGGAAATTCCCTTCTCCAGTAAAATCAAAGTCCAACAAAATAAAATATACCAATAGATATACATATATGTCTATATGTGTATGTATAACCAGAATTTGTGGAAGGTTTAACAAACAGTCTCTCGTCTGGACAATACAGCTTGGGGTCAGATTACAACTTGCAATTTAATGGGTAGACAGCTCCATGAGTTAGTTCATAATAATAGCTGACACTTATGTAGCACCAGCTATGTACTAAGCATTATATAATTATTATTTCATTCAATCCTCACAACAACTCTGGGAGATAGATAGGTGCTATTACTACTCTTATCTTACATATGAGGAAACTGAGGTAAGTTGGGGTTAAATGACTTGCCCAGGGACATAGCTAGCAAGCGTTTGAGGCCAAATTTGAACTCAGGTCTTCCTGACTCCAGGCCCAGTATTCTATCCATTGAGCCACCTAGCTGCCTGTCATCATGATGTACATGCTTCTGATGTAAAATGAGCTGGGCCCGGAACTGCGTAGGAAGAAAAGGTCAGGCTGGATTGCATTCAGGAAATTGTGCATGCTTTCAATGATCCCAAACTGCTCACTGCCTCAAAAACAAAAATCACCATCACCCACATTATCCTATTGATGCTATTGTGGTATTGAAATATCAGGTCAGAAGAACTAAAATTACAAATAACCCCAAGGGCAATGGAAAGAACAATAGCGGGTATATAAATAGTGTGCAGCACATTATTAAAGATGACTCACATAAAGCAGTGATATATACACTTCATTATTGACCTAAAAGGAATCTAATCAATCACATAGGGAAAATGAGAATCAACGGATGGAAAGCCTGAGTGGTATTACCAGCAACTGGGAAATACCAAGAGTTAAAGACTTCTAGCATGTTGGGTAAATTATTTGAGAAAACAGATGCCTAAGAGGCAGGGAATGACTGCTGCAATGACGTTCTGAGAGGGGCAGGAGAGGATGGGATTATGAACACAGGTAGAGATATTCATTTTAGCAAGGACTAGGGATACCTGTCCATCTAAGAAAAGAGGAAAGACAATAGGGTGTAGTGGAAGGAATGCTGGGCAAGGCTTCAAATCCTGGCTTTAGCACTATAATGGTAATCTAAATTTGAAGATCCTTCCCCCCCCCCCATTAATAGGCCCATGTGACCTGTTACATCACAGGAAGCCTAAGTCACATGTGGTAGGAGGAGCTTATTTAACTAGAGGAACAGGAAAGGGTGGAGCAGAAAATGCTGAGAGCAGTTAGAGCTGAGAGAGCAGATATGTCCTAGCTGTGCTGTGATTGTTGGTGGCAAGGCCCCAGCAGGGGGCAGGAAGGTTACCAGTTGGTGAGGCTCCCTTTTTGTGATGTTGTGTTTTAGACTATTTGCTGTTATTATAAAGTGGACTTACTGGTTCTGGAATTTGTTTGCTGCATAGATGGGTCAGACTTATTGGTTTTGGGACCTGATTCTCTGGTGTCTGAATAAATGGTTTACTGTATTTCCCCACGTATAAGATGCACCCTTTTTCAAAAAATTTGGGGTCTAAAAACTGGGTGCATCTTATACAGTGGTTGTAGATTTTTTTTACTTGCGTTTCCTGCTTTTTTGCACTTGTTGTCTTTGTGTTCATTGTTTCGCATTTGTTACTGGTACATTAGGTTATGTTTTCCCACATTCTGCCCAGAAATGGCTCAGAAAAAATTTTCCTACAGTGCAGAATTCAAATTAAAAGTGATCCCGTTTGCAAAAGTGAATGGAAATTGTGCTGCTGGGCATAAGTTTGGTCCTCCTCCCACTCAGAAAGCAATTCCAGACTGGCTATGGGAAAAAGAAACCCTACTGAAAATGCCACGGCAGAAGAAGGCCATGAGAGGCAAGTCAGCAAAATAGCCTGATTTAGGGAGGGAATTGAAGAGCAAAGGGCAACTGGAATTCCTGTGTGCACAAAGAAGGTTCAGCATGAGGCAAGAAGAATTGCTGATGAAAAAGAAGTTACTGATTTCAAAGGAAGACACAATTGGTGCTTCAGGTTCATGAAACAGAATGGAATGAGCATACATACATGCTCCAGATCTGCCCAAAAGATGCCTGAAAACTATGAGATGATTAAAACTTGAGTTCAATAACTTTATGTAATACGTTTTTTTTTCAAATTTCAGGCCCCAAAATTAAGGTGCGTCTTATACATGGGAGCATCTTATACGTGGGGAATACAATACTTCTACCTTCTATACAGTCTTATATTTTGAAATACAGAACTACATAGACATATTGACAATTATTGTCTATATTGTGATTATTGCCTTGCTAACACAAGCACGTAAAAGTTGTTAAAAGACCATGGGCAAAAAAAAAAAAATCACTTACCTTCTCAGAATCTCAGCTTCCTCATCTGCGAAATGGGTATGATAAAAGTGTACTAGAAGTATGAGAGGCACCTGGTGGCACAGTGGATAGAGTGCTGGGTCTAGAGTTCCTGGCCCATAGTAGGTGCTATATAAATGCTTACTTTCTTCCCCTTCCCTAGTACTACCTACCTCACAGGTTTGTTTTAAGGAAACCACTTTGCAAACCTGAAATATTTGGTCTTATTAAGTGCGGCAAAGTTTAAAGACACGGACATTAAAATATCCGTTGAATTTAATGATGAAAAGAGGATTGCTGAGTAGTAGTAAGAGTCCGGCTGAGATAACATTAGTTGTGTCAGGATGTCTTTCAGCAAAAATTGTCAGCAAGAGAGAAGCAGAAGAGCAATGGGGTATGTGTATACATGGGTGTATATGTCTATGTGTGTGCGTATATCATATATAATAAGGGTTACTTGGGGATGAGCATCAGCAGATGAAGAGTGAGGGAAGCAAGGAATTTTAGGCTGATGGTCAATGAATCATTAAACCAGGAAGGCTGGGGATATAAAGAAGTGAAGTCATTGTAAGGAAGGAAGCTATGGGATAGAGTGGATATATCTCCCATAGGATATGTACATGTATGTAAGTATATGCACATGTAGATATAGGATAGAGAGATCATGAGTGAAGGCTGAATAAAGAAGAGATGGGAGAATTGGAGATGGTGTTCAGAGAATACAATTATCATTGCCGTTTGAACTTCAAGGGCAATGAAAGCTCAGTCTTTGCTAGGCATTCCCTCCCTTCTTCTCTTTGCTCCCTCAACACAGGGATTCTTAACTTTGGGTTTATTCAATTCTTAAAAATACTATGATTATTATATTTCAATGTTTTTTTTGTAAGCCTACATATTTGTACATTTAAAAACATTCTAAAAAATGTTCCATAGGCTTTATCTGATTGTCCAAAGGGTCCATGACACATAAGGAGGTTAAGTCCTTGCTCCAGGTTTTGAAGCCTGTTTCCAAGCTTCTACTCAGTGAAGCAGTCTAGATACTACTGACTCCACTAGAAGCCTGTGCTCATGGGCCCTGGATTTGCAATACATGGGGCTCCTCGGGTACCCTAGACCAATTTCAGTGAGGGCGGGGCAAGTGAAGGAGCACCAAGAATGAAATGGTGGCTCTCTTTCTAGCCCTGCTATTCACCAATATAATCCCCAATCAAGTAGAACACATGCGCTTTCAGAAACAATCCAAGCCTCAGTAGCTATTGGCATAAGATACCAAACGTTTTGAGAATTCAAGGTTTGATATTCTCTCTTAGAAGAACTATCAAGCTTTTATGCTTTTTTTTAAAAAACAAGTGATTCAACTTTTGTGCTGAGTACTTGCTGTGAGTTGCCCTAGGATTCTGCACCTAGTCGTACAAACTGTTCCCTTCTGCCTAGATGACTATACCCTTCATTCTCTTGCCTGGAAAAGTATTCTCTGGGATCACTCAGCTTTTAGCAGAGTTATCATAGAGGAGAAAGGCACAATAGTCAAATCTTATCAATTCAGAGTTAGCCAATTCTGAATCTGTGAGTGACCAGGTTTGGACTGGTTTAAATTCCTTCTATTTTCTTTTTTCCCTTAAAAGAGAAGAAAAGAACCCCCCAAAAAGGTTCTTTTAACAAATGGATAGTGCAAATAAGATCAGTGCCCAAGTTGGGCTAAGCCCATCTACTCAGTTAACACAAACTTATTTAATACTTACTACTGCCAGGCACTGGAAATAAAAGGCAAAATGATCTTTGTCCTCTAGAACCTCACATTCTAATGGGGAAAGAGGGGAAGCATAACAAACTATATATAGCTGAAGAGATAAAAGCTCTATACAAAGTGGATGGAAGTTAATCTGACAGGCAAAAGATACTAGGGAATGCTAAAGGCCTCCTCTCCTGAAGGCAGGATTTAAATGAGTCTGGCAACAACCCAGAGAAACTAAGGGGACCATGAAGGTGAGGGAGGGAATTACATGTATGTAAGGGGTGCAAAGGCAGAGTCAGAAGTGACAAAGACTGAATGCATGGCGAACAGCAAATAGAATCCGATCAAATGGAAGCATGTGAAGTTTAAGAAGGCTGAAAGGGTAGAATGGGGCCATATCGTGAATGGCCAGATGTTTTCTCAGTCACAGGCTGATTCCCATTGGAGTAGAGGTCAGGTGGCTTTGGACAGGTGAGGTTTTGGCAGTTCCACAGTTGGTAGGGCCAAAGCCCAAATTTTTCAGATGCTAAATTCTACCAAGCTTTAAGTAGATGCTTGATCGAGTAAGCAGGGATCATACTGAGAGAAGACCGAGGTCAGGAAGGCAAGATTGCTTTCTTGTAACAGGTGGATCAGAGAGACAAATTCTTAGGTGGGAACGGAAGGTGAGTGAATGAGTATTACAGAGAAGCTTGTTAATGAACCAGAGAAGCTGAGTATGCAGGCAGGTAGGACTCAGAGGGAGAGAGCCAGGTAGCCTAGCCTCTCTAAGCAACTATGTCCTGCTGATCTCCACTGCAGAGTCCTGTCTCCCATGGCCCAGATTCCAAACATGAGTATCTTTAAACTAGCAATTCTGCCAAACCTAGATTCTCCAGTTCCAGCTGAAGTCAGATAAGGAAGGCTGTACTACAACCCCAAGACAAGGTGGAAGATCTCTGATACGATCTCTCCCTAGTTCTTGAGGTTTCATTTATTGACTGGAGATGGAGCTGCCAATATTGAGGTGCTTCTCTGGTGCACTGACAGAGAATTTCCTAGCCCATTTTAGTAACAAGTTTTAAGTACTTTGGAAATAATCATTTGCATACAACTTTTATGCTAATTATAATTTGCCTTTTCCATTCAAAGTTATCTATTAAGGTCCCTCAGATCTTGGACTTAAAAAAAAAAACTAGTGTTAGTTTCTTAAAGTATTTAAAAGTATAAAAAATCCATTTCATTAAAATTCCTCCCCAATTTAGATTCCGACTGCTCTTTCAGTCAGCTTAAATTTATCAGGTTTGACTGTATCAAGGAACTAGTATATGCAGTTTAGTAGTACATTACAGGAAGATGGAAACCTGATTCCATCAAAGAAAGAAAACCAAATGGTTATCTGTACATTACATTGGTCAATAAAGGGCAATGACAGCAAGGAAGCCCTACCTTTGTCCCTAGGCTCTGCTCTTCCAGTCTTTATTAATTACTGGTTGCAGCTCAAATCCCCAGTTAAGAACAAGGCAGTATTTACTGAATAGCAGACTGGGTCAAAGGGGAGAAAAATCTGGGCAAATATCACACACAAAAGCCCCAGGTGTCAAAGATCAATCACAGACCCTCATTTGCCCAGTAACAGAAATTTCCATGACACAAAGGACACTTGAGGATATTCTTATTTCCACAAGTCACCAGCCCCGAGACCAACTCTCCATTTGCAAACGGTGTTATTTGTTGGATTTGTGGTCAAGAAGACTAGGGTTCAATTGCCACTTCTGTGGAACCCCAGGGGAAGCTACTTAATTCTGAGTTTTAATTTCTCCATTCATAAAATGGACTATTTCTAGCACTTGCTTCAAAGGCTTATCACATGGACTAAATGAATTAATGCATGTAAAGTGCTTAGCAAACCTTAAAATAGCACATGAAAGGAAGCTACTGCTATTATTATAAAGGGTTACTGCACAAAGTTTCCCAAGAAACCCTGGTTAATTTACTGTTCAGTGGCCAAGACAATCACATGGAGAAACCATTCAGCGTCCTGGAAAAAACCACTAAATTGGCAGTCAGAAGATCTGTGCTAGAGTCCTTGAATACTTGGTAACGAAGATTTCATATGGTTCAGTGACTGACTCCAATGATGCAGATTACAGTTCTTTTAGGACTTCTCTACGGCACTTTATGAATGGATGAGGTAGAAAAAAAATCATCTAGTAGTCAACCTTTTGGGTCATGGGGTTCTCAGAATCAGGGGGGTCATCACACCATACCTGGAGCTTTGCACTCTGCTGGCCGGCCTTCTAGAACCCAGTATCAAGAAGATTCAAATACACTTTGGAGGAAAAAGCAAATTAGCATCATAACCTTACAAACTTGATGCTTGCTCTCAAGATAATGGGCAACAACCACATTAGTTAAGTACTCTCTTAATCACAAATTGCTCCAAATATAAGCTGGATGTGATCTCCCAGCTTTTAAACTGACATTTGGAACAATTTAACTTCTTAAAAATTCAGAGTATTTTATTTTTTTTTTAAAGCCACAAGTCTTTAACTGTCAGGCATGAAAGAGTGGGTGTCACAGCAAATAGCTTGTGCTTTTATACTAACATGAGCTTTAAGGGTTACAAAGTGCTTTTCTTTCAGCAGCCCTATAGAAGAGGTTGTTTATTTAATCATCTCTATTTTTACAGAGCAGGAATCTGACCTCAAGTTTTCTGATTCAAAGGCCTTTGCTCTTTCTCTTGTACCTCACAGCATCTGTAGTCCCAAGCTTTGGGGGACTTTCACATTCAACACCAATTACAGCTAGCACTTTTGGGGTGCAGGAGAAATTGAGCATTAAGCTCTTCAACTTAAGCCAATCTTTTCTATAAAGTTGATTGCTGGTTATTGAAAAGCTACTAAACTGCTGTAAGGGCTAAGAAGCAAACTAAACGGTCACCAGGAAACAGGATACTACTGTTCAATTGGTGTTACACAGAGAAGTGGACTAATGTAATGAAATGAGCCCTTGGCTGAGAATCAGAACTGGGCTTGTCTTGATTCTGCCTCTAATCCTACAGGGGCAGCGAGCAAGTCTTTTACTTTTCTGGACATCAATTTCCCCTTCTGTAAAACAAGGTGATTGGGCTAGATTTCTTAAGTACCTTCCAACTCTAAACTTCTGTCATTCTGGCGCAAGCCCCAGATAATCAAAGCACCTGAGGTTAAAGAAATGCATTTACAAATACTGTGAAGTATCTCAGAAGCTAAATGCATTTACAAATACTGTGAAGTATCTCAGAAGCTATCTGTGCCAACAACAGCTCGTGTTGATGTTTAGTTGTGCTCGACCCTTCATGACCCCTTTTGGGGGTTTCTCAGCAGAGATACTGTAGCAATTTGCCATTTCTTTCTCCAGCTCATTTTACAGATGAGGAAATGGAGGCCAACAGGGGTAATTGACTTGCACAGGATCACACAGCTACTGTCCAAGTCCGGATTTGAACTCTGGTCTTCCTGACTCCAGGCCTGACGCTCTACCCATTGCACCGCTAGCTGCCCAAATAGACTTCAGGCGGGTTGTAGCACAGTATCGAGCACAGAGTAAGGGCTTAATAATGCTTTATTCAATTGTTCATGGGTAGGAGCCACTTGATATGGCTGGGGTCAAAAAAAACCAAACCAAACCATGGACTCTATCCTTCAAGATTTCCAATATTTCCACATACACACTTCTAATTTGGGCTTTTCCTCAAAAACCAAAATACTTTTCCTTGGGATATACTGTAGACAAGTGGTGTCAAACACATGGTGCATAACTCCCAAGTGCAGCTGAACCAGATTAAAATATGATTAGGAACTACTTAACAAAAAAACACAATAAAACATCAATAACATTACATTTTAAAACTAAGTTACCATGAGGCCCACAGATATCTAAGTGCAGATTTGAGTCTGACACAACTGTGTAGACCAGAGCTCTTCAACCAGCATATGGCATAAGAGATTCCTGCCCTTAAGGACATGAATAAATTGGTTGTATGATTATAGGGCATTCCCTGGATGAGGTAACTCTCAACTAATATAGGTAAGCACCTCTGTAGTTTAAGAGTTGACAAACACTGAGAGCAACTTAATCAAGGCTGCACAGATAATTTGTCAGAGGTAGAAATGAAAGCCAGGTATTCCCAATTCCAAATTTAGTTCTCTATCCATTAGGCCAGGCTGTCTCCCTATAGTATACTTCTTTTATCAAAATATCATCCATTTCATTTGCAAACATGTAGCTAATCAAGTGGAGCAAAACAAAAAAAAATTTTAGAACTTCCACTTACAAAAAAAAAAAAAATTAGCGTACGTTTCTTACTTGGCCATGATAATCCTGCATTGGTCCTTCCCAACTAAAGCAGCAAAGAACAGAGAACCAAGTGTCCCATTGGTTAAAAATTATATTAACACAATTTTCATATTTCACTTGATAGAAATACCAAATCATAGGTTCATGCGCTTTGCTTCTGACTTGGTTCTTAAGAGGAGTGAGACTTTTCTCTGGACTTCCTGAAAGGAGCACCCCCCCCCCCGTGGAAGAGCCTGAAGCAATCTTACTTTAAAAACCTGAAACAAGTCTCCCTTCTAAAGCAAGAAACTCCTCCTAAATGAAGATTCTTTTTCACAGCAGAGACACACAGTTATGTCCTTCTGATTCAATTTGTCTGCTGAACATCCCTAAGGGCTTGTGTGTCAATTAGAAGCCTTGCTCTTTGAGAGATAGTTGAACTCTCACTCCACTACTAATATAGGTTATATAGGAGGCAAGACTGGAGTCAGAAGAGAAAATTTTCACCCATGGTTTATGAAAATAGTTGTTTTTATGAAGTCACACACAGAGATCCACACACATTTCTTCATAACGTTTATGTTAAAGACTCTTCATTCTGTTAACTCTAAGCGTAGTCTTTAGTTGCATATCTCCAACAAACTGCTGGACATTTCCACATAGCTGTTTCATCATTCTTTATAAACTGCTGCAGTAGTCATCGAAAGGCAACAGGCCCCTGTTTTCATTTGAAAGTCTCATGGTCACCATAAACTCAATCAAGTTTATCATCTCCCCATAAAAACTGGCCTTGCCTTCCACATTCTCATAGTCTCCCAATCACCTAGTCATAAAACTTACATTCGTCCCTTTTCTCCATTCCCCTTACATCGGTTTCCAAATCTTTATCGTTCTTCCTTTAAAGATCTACAAAATCCATCCTTTATTGCCTCAGGTACCATCCATGTCCAGTTCACATCCCACTTTCACCCACATCATAGAGCTAATCTTCCCCATGTCCCAAGTTCTGCTCCTTTCAATCCATCCTGGCACATCACTACCAGATTCTGTCATTCCTTGACTCCAAACTTTAAGTGATTCCTTATGTATGAATTCTAAACTTCTCTATTAGATTGCCAGGGTCTTCTGAAATTTACCTATAATCTCCCTCTTAAATTCTATTTGCTACTATACCCAACACACACACCCCTCCTCCCTGTCCACTGGTCTGATTTCCAAGCATGATTGTTCCTAGAACACACCCTTGGAAATTTCCTACTTGTTGCCTTCATAAAGTTCTTGGAATGGTGTTCCTCTTTTCTTCATCTAACTCAGTCATGCCAGTCTTTCAGTACACACTTCAAACTGCACTTCCTCCATTTAGAATTTCTTTCATTGACCTCTCTTCTCTGAAGTCACACCTCAATTTCACATTTAATTACTTGCTGTCATATTGATGTTCCTGCTGTTTCATGAGTTACTTATTAATCTTTCCAACTAAACCACCAGCTCCTTGAAGACAGTACTCATGCCTTTATCCCTGACAAGTAGCACAGGGCACGTTATGCAGAAGATACTTAAATATTTTTCAAATGAATTATAATTACATGCCCACTTAAGAACTAGGGATGGATAGCCAAAAAAGAAAAGATGAGGGTTGGGAGGAGAGACATAACTGTCTATTTTAAGGACTATCTGTTGAAGAGGTATCAAACTTGTTCTATATGGCGTAAGAGAGGGAGAGGGTGGAAAACTGGTGGAAGTTGCATTAAGGAAAGATTAGTCACAAATAACAACTCCCCAAAGTGCCTGACCAAGCAGATAATGGATTGCCTCTCACTGGCAAATACTAAATGACTATGTATTGAATGTGATAGAGGAATTCTTACGCAAGTACAGGTTGAACTAGATATCTGGCACCTGAACAATGCCCTTCATTAGAGAAACTAAAAATTATACCCAGAAGGTGAAGCACCCAATGAGAATAGCATGGAATAGCAAAAAGGAAATACACCAACGCAAGTTTTAAAATTCAGACAACAATAAGAGCCAAAGAAACACCCAAATATGAATTTCTTTTAGTAATTTCTTTTAACCTACTGTAAACCTGTTGGTAAAATGAAAAGATAATTATGTCAACATCTAAAAGGTAACAGAATTGAAAAAACAATATACATCATGTTTTATTAAACAAATTATGTCAGACAAACTGGGATACTAGTACTATCTGATTACAAAGTTAGCAGACAGTGCAGCTGTAATAACTGAAGTATCTGGCATGGTGCCACAAAAAGGCTTCATGGAAAAGCAATACTAGTTTCTGTTTTGAAACAGGACTGTCACATGGATGAGAAACCTGCTGAAAGAGCATGACAAATAGTAATGAAAAAGAGATTGTAAATAACAATTGGTGTCTGCTTCATTTTATTTCCATCTTCAATAACCATCCCCAAGAGGTCATAGGGTGTTTTCCACCTAGCTGAAGGCCTGAAAAAAATCTAATAAGCTATCCGAAATTAAGTCTGTATGAACCCAATGTAGTCCATGAGAGAAATTAGGCAAAGCCCACAAGAAGAGGATACCTGGCATGGTACAAAAACCAACCAGGGACAGCGGTGAGCTTCATGTGGAAAGAACCTTGAGCAAGTCACAATCTCCCTGGAACTCAGTTTCCACGTCTGTAAAAGGAATGGGAAGTTGAACTAGATGGCCCCTGTTAGCTCTAGATCTATGACCCTATGAACCCACAGTCACTTACATATAGTTGACTATTTTACACACTGGGAAGTAGCTCTCCCTTCTCCCTCTGACACTGGTTAAAACATGCCAAGAGTCCAAAAGTACTCATTAAGGCACCTCAGTTTTAGAAAAAGATTAGTCAATTGCCTGGCAGTCAGAGGAAGAGATTTAGATTCAAAGCTATGTGAAATGACTGCATCTTGGAAAAGAATACACAAACTAAAGAACAGTATTTGAAACAATTTAAATCCTTGAGAACCAACGAATCGTTCAAGTTAATTAAATTAAGCAAAGAACATGATGTTGTTTCCAAAGAAAGTTAATTAAAGGTTAAGGGTAGCAAATTTAGCAAGTAGAAAAACCAAGTTCTTTGAATTATTTTAAACTAGACAAAGGAAACAAATATCCTACAGAAAACTGGCTTCTTCGGGCCAGAAAAAAAAATATGACTGGAGGCTCTCGAAGGTTTCAGTGCTACTTTAGCCTTCTTGAGCACTAACGTGTGATCATGGGTATTTGTATCCTATACCATAAATTGCGAGAGAAAATAAAGCTTTTGCAAACAAATTAAGATTTCTTATTTCTAACTTTTCCTCAATATCCCTGCTACTATCCAAACTTTTCACAAAGGGAAAATATCTTGGTTTAACATCCAATCAATATTACCCAACTCCTCCACCCTATCTCACAAAAGTTGTGGCTGGACTATTTTCAGTCAATAGCTGTACAGTATTTCCTTTTTGAGAAAACAAGTAAAACTCCCAAAACGTGGTATGAGGTACCAGGAATGTATATCTACCAACAGTAAAACATTATGCCTGGAGCAGAATTTGCATAGTGATCTTTCTATATAATAAAAGGCATCCAAATACCAGAATTTCATTTTGCACTCATCAGTAATATTACAGTGTCAATGACAATCTGGGGGAAAATGAGTCATGTCCCTTTGATGGGCAATACAAAGAGAAGAGTCATAACAGCATAGATATAAAGTAAGCCAGGATCATTTCAGAAGGATTTCTTATGTCTATAGAGCTATGAAAAGTACTCATTCAGCAAAGCAGACTCTCACACAGACCGTGTGGGCATACTTTTTTCTAGAATAGTTAATTGCCTTTTATTAGAAAAAAAAAAGTTTATTTGACTATTTACATAATTTTATTGCTATGTATTACAACTAAAAACTTACTTTTAACCAGTTTGTAGAATCCATCCAGCAACATAAGAAACAGAAATCATTTTTTAAAAGATGGCAACGTGGCTGAATATATCTGATAAGAGTATTTTGTGAATAAGAAAAAAAATCCTTTGAAGCTAAATTTACTTCTTGCTGCACATAATCTTTTTTTCTTCCATTTTCAGAAGGTAACAGAATCCATTTGTCTTTTCAATAAATATCAAACTAACTGGCAATAAAACAGATTCCATGACCCAGAGATGCAAGAGCGAGCAGCACTGGCTAATTATTCCTGTAGTCCAATGAGTCCTTTTTAGTCCAAGGAGATTATATCTGGAATGCTGTTCCCACTGCTGGTTATAACCCCAGTTTCACTCCTGCCTGATGAAGTAACATGAGTGTTGCTTTCTTGGGGGCTTGTGGAGGTGATGATGTTTCCAGCTGTGCTGCTTGTTGACAGTGTTGAGGAGAGACTATCCAAAAACATAGGAGGACAGTACTGCTTGAAACAAACGATGATGATGATGAGATTACACTGGTTTTAAACAAAACAGTGAATTTCACATTATCTCAGCGGCTATCTCAGAGGCTGCAGTGGCCTCAATGCAGAGATGAAAATTTCCCCAAGGCCTCATAAAGTGGCATTAATTTACATAATATTTTGTTTTTAAGTATTGCTTACAACTAAATTAAAAAGTCCTACTAAAATTATCAATGACTAGTTTACCTTAAAGCACAAAAATAGACACTGAAAAAATATTTGTTAACTGAGCATTAGCCAGACAATTCTGGATGATGTTGAACTTGAAGAACAGACCTGCTGCTAATTAACATGGCTTGAAGGAGTATCTCACATATCCTGGAACAGTTAATACACAGTTATCTTCAATGATACTAATTAAGTAAAGTGGCTTTAAAAACTCACCTATTCTTTCAGGCCTGGATGATAATCTGAAGTGCTATTCCTCCTCTTCCCAACTACTGAATAGCTACAAGGCCCTTAAAGCCAACCTCAAATGCAACCTTCCCTATGGATCTTTCCCCAATTCCCCCATTTAGTAATGACCTTCCCTCTTAGACTTCAAGCTTCAAGCGGGACTTGTTTTTATGTATGTTATTTTAAGACTGTGTACTCCTTGAAGGGAGGAATCATGTCTTACCTAAACTTTGTTTTTTACTCAGTGTACAGAATATTACTCTACATACATCAAGCATTTAACAAATGTAACTCAATTTCACTGAATACGGTACTCATATCTTCTAGTTAAGGTTAAGGTTATGTGCAACGTGACCCTAGCAGGGCCTTCTAAGTACTGCTCAGAAATCTTTCTCTCCTCCCCTCTCCCTGCCTTTCTCATATTTGCTCTCTCGCGAAGTCCCTCAGCAAAAAAGCACGTCCCACACTTAGAACATGACTGAGCTGCCATACTTCATTGTAATGACCAATACTATTGGAATGGATGATCACCTCTTCCATATTAAAACATTCCAAGTCCATTCTCCATGTTCTTCTTTCCCCCTCTTATCTCAAAGAAAAAGGCATCAGTCCTTCCCTCTGCCTTGTGAAGGACCCTTCCACCTAGGTATTTTTCAAGAAGCGTTGTAGCAAAACTCTGTACCTTCCCTAATAACTATTAGAGAGTAGATTTAATATATGTGTGCTGTACTAAATGCTGGCCAGCTGAGTTCAGTTGTGACATATATTTAATGAGGCAGAAATGACTAAAAATGACTTAAAAGCTATAGTTAGATATTATATGACCTGTGTTTTTAATCAAATAAATATCTAGAATACATTGAATTGGGAGATACCTTAGCTTTTATTGCAAGTATAAAGGTTTCTGAAAAGTAAAGAAATATGCAGGTTTCTTTACAAGTGTTACACTGGCCGTGTGATGGCACCTATTTTAAGAAAATGGAGTATTTACACTTATTTAGAAATATCTGGGTTCACCAAAAAAGTGATCATATACAAAGTGAATTTGTAAAGTTTCTGAGCAGCTTCTCAGAACTACAAATGCAACTATTAAATGTTTATAAGGACAAAAGAACATGGGGGGTGGAGGGGGGGGAATTAACTCACAATTTTTCAAATCATAGGGGAAAAAAATCTGTGAAACATCACAATCTCTTTGTATCCCTCAAGCCCTGACTTTACTATTAAAGCTCCCTTCTTGTTTTTTTTTAAAATCTGTTTTAGTAAAAGTATGTGCTATCCTTCATTTGTAAAATGGTTACTATGGGTGTGTTATTAAGCAGGTAACATACTTAATTTTCCAAATTATTGGAAATGAGTTTGTGGTGAACTAGCCATTTTATATTAATCACTTTGTTCCTCTTGCTTACCCTTCCAATGGAATATATTTTAATTTTAAAATAGCTATGGATTAAGTGTACAGTAAGGATGGTGAAACAATAATGTTGATTGGTTTATATCAAAACGAACTTTCATTATGACCATCCTCTGACCAACCTACCATCAGCCACAAAGTTTACTCAACAGAGCTCGGTAATTCAATTTTCACTCCCTAGAGCAGATGAGTCTGATCCAAAGAGATGCTCACAATGAAACATGCAATCCCTTCAAGTCTAAAGGATAACCTATACAGGTGATTTTACCTCAGAATTTATTGATACAGGAGTTAGTAGAAAGTGAAAACTCTTCCTAGAGGGAATGACTTGGATTTCATTTGACTTGAAATGCTTCACAAAGCACAGGTCCAATGTTCCTATTGCTCAAATTTGACATGGTCAAGTACACAGTGTCAAAGTATAAAAGAGGCCAATTTTATGTCATTGTGTAACTGAGTAAGAGCCAGTAGGTCTCTTCTACAATTTTTCTTCTCTCCCTTTCCCTTTCTTATCTTCTTACTTTTCTTTCTTCCTTCTTTTTTGCTGAGGCCCTTAACCTGATTCTGGCATGCATGGCTACTGTTATGCCTGGACCTTCACAATCTAGCAGAGAGGTTATTTACTAACTTAAAAAGAAAAAAACTGTGATATGTATGTATGTATAATGGTTTGCGTACTATAATCACAGATACTTTAATTTACATGATAGCTTTATAAACATGGCTTAATAAATACTATTGTTCAAGCCTCTCAGTTCTCTGTGTTATATTTCTAATCCTAGGTCAGCTTTGCCTGGCCATGTAATAAACCCCCAGGCTACATTCCCTCACATTCCTGGCTCCTTCATTCTCAGAAAATACACACACACTTTTAAGCTAAGGATATGTTAAAAATTATATAACAGATTCCAAAGGTTAAATTACCTCAATTAGTGTGTGAACAAGTGAGTTACCAGCTCTAATGTTATACTACTTGCCAAAATAACAAATTTGGTCTCTTAATTTAAAGCATCATAACCAAATGAAATGCAAATTAACTGCTAAACCGAGGTAACATACCTGTGGATCAACTGGAATTAGGGAAAGAAAATCCAAACCTAAAATGAAAATGATATGTTAACAGTAATCTTTTCTATTTAGAAGACAGGAATTAATTCTAAGAATCCTTTCGTTTTTCTATGCCATTTAATATTAAGTGAAACTAGGAGGCAGCTAGATGGCTCAGTGCATAAAGTGCTGGGCCTGGAATCAGTTAAGACCTGAGTTCAAATCCAGACTCAGGCACTTACTAGCTATGTGACCCTGGGCAAGTCACTTAACCTGTTTGCGTTAATCCACTGGAAAAAAATCGAAAACCACTCCAAAACCCTTGCCAAGAAAACCTCATGGACAATAAGATCCACAAGGCTGAGAAGAGTTGGGTATGACTGAAAAACAACTAAATAAAACTGATTAACACTTAACCTACTAGAACTAGCACAATATTCTCTGCACTACTTTACAAATACTTGGGGAAGGGCCTCTATTCTAAAGCATAAGAATATGTACAAGTTCCCCACACAAGTGACATATGCATCTCCCTGCCCAAAGAAAACTTCAAAAAAAATCTCAATTTTTAATCACATTTTGTATAGAGCATATCAGATAGGCAGGCCAGTCATTTACGCAACGCATTTAAATTAGTACAAGCCCAGAGTACAAGCCATCTAGAGAAATTAAGCAATGACAAGACATTTAACCACACTCAAAAATTACAAAAAGAATTGAAAATAGAGACCAACCTTCCAGACCCGTCCATCCTCCATTCATTTCCGTTCTTCAAACATTTATTAAGCAGTTATTATGTGCAAAGCTAGGTGCTAGGAATATAGGCTGCTAATAGTACAGGCAATTTGAAACAGCCTCCGACAGCCCCTGAGCTGAGAACAGCCGTGGCCATTAACTTTCAAAGTAGGACCAGCAAGAGCAGTTTAAGTGGTCTATGTAAGGCCCTGGCATACTGTCATACTGTTACTCAGGACCTAGAGATGTGAGGGGCTGACACAGGACATACAGAAAAAACACTTCACCTCTACATGTTTAGTATATATGGATTTCATATGTGTTCAATATCTTCATGCTATTTATGCATGTCATTGGCATACCTAGGTACATGTGTGTATGTGTGTGGATACAGGCATGCACGCACATGGCTTCTATTTCTTTGATACTTGCTCCTCACTTCTAGGTCACAGTAGTGTTTTTCATACCTTGTGTATTTATATAACTGGTGATAAATGAGATTCAAAGCTGATGAACTTTTAAAATTATAGTCTAATTATCTGCTATGCATATAATTTCAGCAGCTGTAAATGACACGCTTCTAGGTTATTGTATATAAAAGTTTCCAAAAGTATTTCTAAAAGAGTGATACCAATTTTCAGTCCTGGAAAAGACCTCTGAGATCACTTAATCCAATCCTCTTAGAAAACTAAAGGCCTCAGAAGATGGAAGTGATTTGCCCAAATTCCCATGACTAGTTAGCAGGAGAACCAAAACTAAAACCTAAATAGAATCTATGGAACTCATTAAGTGTCCAAATCTTATTGGGCTAGAGCAACAAAAATTGAACAAATCCTTTGATAAAACATCATGATAAATATTCAGGAGAAAGCCAGAACTTAAGATACAATAAAAACCTCAATGTTATTGTTGCTGTTGGTCAGTCATTTCAGTCATGTCTGACTCTTCAAGTGACTCCATTTGGGGTTTCCTTGACAAAGATCCAGGAGCCGTTTGCCATTTCCTTCTCCATCGAATTTTACAGATGAGGAAACTGAGGCAAATAGGGTTAAGTGACTTTCCCAGGGTCACCCAGCTAGTAAGTATCTGAGGTTGGATTTGAACTCAGATCTTGATTCTACCCCCAGCACTCTAATCCACCGTACCACCAAAAACCTCATTAGAAAAAAACAAAACAAAACTTAAGCCAGATCATTTTCATGTTCTTTTAATAAATGAAAGTGAAAAGAAAGAGAACAAGGACTATAGCTCACCAAATGTATCCTGGAGAGAAGAAGAAAGGCAGAGTAAGTGGTAGTAACTTATGTAAAATTCAAAGATGAAATGTATTATCTGATAAGTGTGTCTGTGTGCTCTGAGTGGGAAAAAATTTGAGGAAGGCAGCATTCATTTGAAAATGTGAAATTTCACCTGGGAAAACTTATTACCCAGACAATTTAAGCAGCTTCAGTTATATTTCTAAATGTTATAGCTGACATTCACAGAAAAAGACAAACTTAAATGTCAAGCATTTTGACTGTGGAACCAGCTGGTACATCCTACCCCTCTTAAGAAAACAGGATGAACAGGATAAAGCTGGAGGGGAGAATAAAACAGTACTTGTACAGTCTTTATAATGAATAAAGAATACGCTGACACATTCTACCAATAAAACAAACTCTTATTCTACCTTCTATACAGCTAACCAGTAAATTCATCATAAAGGATAATATATCTTATAAAAATCTCTCTCTGTGTTGTGTGTGTATGTGTGTTATGCATCCTCAAAGACAGAGTGATCTTTCTGTTCTGAAAATTCTGGGAAGAAAGTGATGATAGTAGCTTACACTGATGTAACATAGGGCTGTCCAACCTTAGGTCTTTATTGAAACAACAAACAATATATTTTGATTTGCCATTTTAGTGAGAGCTCTGCAGTAGCTCAGCTTCATTTACTAAAGCATTTATGTAAATTTCTATGCTTGATGTAACATTTTACATCTACCACTTCAATTTAATCTTTGGACCAATCCTGTATACTAGGTAAAATAAATGTAATATAATTAACTGCACTCCAGATGAGATTGAGTGACTTTTATAAGGTCACACAAGTTATATATGGAAGACTTGAGATTGAACTCAGTCATTTGACTTTAAGTACAATTTCTTCCCACTAGTTAACTTGCCTTCCTCCAAGGGATCAGCATATGACTTATGAAAATGACTGATAGATGTCACCTATAAACCTTGAAAAAATGTTATTTCATCTAAGATTATTAGCTGGAAATCATTTAGGGGAAGAAGGGAAAGAGTATTTATTAAGTGCTTACTATGTGCCAGGTACTGTGCTAAACATTTTCTAAATATTATCTCATTTAATCCTTGGAACAACTCTGGGAGGTAGGTGATATTTTTAGACCCATTTTATAATAGAGGAAACTGAGGCAGATGGAGTTAAAACGACTTGCCCAGGGTCACATAGCTAATAAGCTAATGGCTACAGTTAATAGCTAGATCACAGATGAAATGTAAGATTAAAATTTAAATATATAAAACACAGCTGTTCTAAAAGTTTGTTTTAAAATATACACTTTTAACGAAGAGAAGATCTTAACAAAATACATACCTGGCAAATCTGAGGAAATACTTGATATTGGAGTGTGGTGGAATGGCACTGAGTAATCTGTTAATGAAGGTGGAATAGCAGCATCCGCAGTCACATTGGGCACCCTGACAGTAGATGGCTGGTACATGAGAACCCTGTTTTAAACAGTATGAAAAATTACAAGCAATCTGGCTGTTAGCTTACAGGAGAGAAGAGCAGCACCACTGGTCATTCTCAGGTGCAACACAGCTATATAGTGGCTACTCACAACATTGTACTGCATTCTAATCTCATTTTTCATAAGTCTTCATTATAACATGAATGTATCTTGTTTCTCAACAGCAGCTGTGACATAAGAGCAAGTTGGCATTAAAACAAAGTACAGTGCTGGAGTCATTATAATTTCATCCAATAATGTAAACATATAAATGCATATACATACACACGTTAGATATATGCTTTCACTGACGTATGTGTGTGTGTGCAGAAGGAAATTTAGAACAGGAGGGGCTGTTCAGGTTGAATAACCAAAGACTGGCACCAAAGAGCATGTGAATGTGATGGCCTTTTTTGAATAGCACAGCCAGAAAATTTTCTCAATTCTGACCAGTGAAATAGAGATCTGGTTTGCCTCAGTGAATCGCTAAACCCAAACTCACATGGGGCATGGTGTGACAAAAGAATGCTAAACATGACAACCAGAGCAGCATCCATGGCAGGCTAATGTTTGAGAACTAATGTGCGATAAACCTGGTACAAGACCCCTACATGCCACCTCATCTTCTGGAAGACCTGCATTTTTCAAACGAACTGTTTTGACTACTAAAAATACAAATCAAACAGATAAAGTGTTACTATCATTTCAGTATGAGGCACAGTTCAAAATACTCAGGTTTACCAAGATTTTCTTTCATTCCTCTAAATACTTGATAACTATCTTCCTTTTACTGTCTAAATTAAACACATTCTCATTTAAGCCACGACAATTCCCTGAAAGTTCACAGGCAAGAAGTGCATCTTGAATACACTGAAAAGCTTCACAATTGCTTTTTGACCACAAAGCTGGTGGCAGCCATCTTGCCAACAATTAACACTGCTAGAGACAAAAGGATCAAAGGAATACAAGATGTTGTCAGCCAACTGCTGTAAAAATTACTGAATTCTGGAAGAAGGAATCTTAAAGATCATCTAGTCAAGCCCCTCTTTTTCTAAAAAAGGATACTGAAGTCCTGAGTAGCAAAATAGTTTGACCAAAGTCACACCGCTAAGTTAGCAGCAAAGCTGAAGCCAGACCAAAAGTGTCCTGTTTAGAGTTCCTTCCACAGCAACCCACTGATCTGTGACTACTGTTTAAATTACTAAATACTGAAGGTAAGAACCAATAAATTTACAGAGTGCTTTTTCATGTTCAAAGAACTTTACAAAACAACTGGCTATATAAGCTGATTTAACTTACGTCACTGATAATACTATGAACTTTTGCTTGGACTTTAAATTTATTTTGAACCTAGAAAGAAAATGATTTGCAAGTTTTTACCACTCTAAGAGATGTTATCTCAGCAACATGGTTACAACCAATTTAAGTAGTTCATTTTAAAATGAAAAATGCATCTCTGGTTGTATTGGCAGCAGAAATAAATAATGCCAGAACCCTCTCTGAACAGAGTAGCTTCGAGATCACACAGTAATTTAGATTAATTCATTCAACCACCCTCTGTTAAGTACCTATTACGTGCAAAGCACTGTGGTAGGCACTGGGGATACAAACATGAAAGAAAAACTAGTCAAGGAATTTAAATACTACCTGGTTAAACAAGCCAGTGGGAGAACACATGCAGCAGAATTTACTTGCAAAAGTACTAAGTACCTTTGTACTTAGGGCAAAGTGCTAAGGGCAACAGACAGAGCTTTTTAAGGGATGAGAGCAAAGGTTGCCTTCCAAAATATGATCTTATTCAGTTAAGAATAAAGAGACTTCACAGGAAGCCATTTGATGATCTGTTGAGAAGCATGCACCATGATGAAATCATATTGATCAAGGTAGGAAAAAGCAATGGGGTAAGAGTGTGGACCTAAGCACACTTTTTATTTAAAGCTTATTTTTTTCTTCCTTGAGTCATTTAAATGTCAAACTTAGAGAATAAGGTGAAATTTAGATAAATTTTAATGCTTAAAGAATTGTGACTTCCTTTAAAAAAATCATTCTTAGTAGCCTATCAGATTGGGATACTCTATTATGTAGAACTTTTAACAAAAATCTCTGGGTACTAAGGGGTACAACAACAGTTTATCTGTCCTCATTTCTCTTCCTTTACCTTAGTTCCTCATAAGCTAGAGCTTTTCTTTCAATCAGGGCCTCAGCCTAAACATCTTAATTTTTATTTAGGCAACAACTTCCTCCTTCATATTGAACTTTCTTCCCTGACTGTACAGATGGCAGAGTAGTACGTGGCAATAGGTGAACTGCATGATCTCTCTTGTGGAATACAGTGAAGACCTGCACCTATATTTAATGTTGCGCTCTGAGGACAAGTCACACACACACACAGACACACGGACACACGCACACACACACCCCACAAATGTTTCAAAATGTTTAGGGTTCTGGCAACACTACAAAAATACAAGTCTGAAAATAACTACATGTCTCAGTCTTGGAGGCACAAGTTACTTGGGTATAACCCTTGGAAAATATAAGACTGTTACTTGATACTTGCCTTTTCAACTGGTGACAAAGTAGCAATGTCATACAGCCAGAACAGTTATGGAATGCAATTCAAAGGCCCAGGTTGTAGAGAGCATTTGCTACTACTTTGCTGTGTGCCAATGGACAAAGCACTTTACCTGTGAGCCTCAGTTTCATCATCTGTCAAGTGAGAGGAAGAGGGTGGGACTAGATGATCTCTAACATCTTTTCCACTCTAATGGTATACCTTTCATGTATTTTACAGTACAGTATGTTCTATGCCCAAAATGAGGTGGCAAATCTACTAACAATCAGAAAGACAAGAACTTTTATTTACAACAGAATTTTTACAAGAACTGCATCAAGGTATACAACACGCTTGTGACTTACATGTTCCATGGTATATTAACCTGATGTAAATTTTCATACCTAAATTGTCCTGTTTCTATCAGAAAGCAATCCGAAGTTGGTTGCCAGTTTGCCACTAAACAATAATTATCCATGTCTTATGCTGGCTGTGAGATGAGAGACTGAATTGCCTCAGGAGGCTCCCCACCAGCAGAGATCTCCAGCAGAAGTAGTATTATAGATCAAAGTCTTATCCCCATATGAATGACCTTTAACACCTCTCTTGATTCTAGTGTTTCTGTACATCTGTGAATAAGTCAAATTCCTCATATCCTTTCTGCATTTGACTCTCTTTGACAAGGCCAAGAAGGCTGCCAAAATACATCCACCAGAGGGTGCTGTACTTTCATGGGAAAAAGATCAGGTTATATTTCTGTGCATTAGGTGATAAGACATATTCTAACTACTTAGTGGAAATTTATATCCTGGTATTGCCCAAAAGTACTGGGTTTCTGACAATCATATTCCAGGTGGTAAGATACACTTGGAAAAGACGCAAGGAAGCTCGGTTTCAGGCTAACAAGGAAACAAAATGAAATGCTTCCACTGCTTTGTATAATGTCTTAAGATTAACATAGGTGTGGTGGGTTTATGAAAAATTTAAAATCTTAGTGCTTATAAAATTACTTTTACTTCATGAGGTTGGTGACAATTTCTAGTACTGGGAAAATACAAACTATAGTCCAGTAGTTTGCATGAGAGTGGA
Source organism: Phalanger gymnotis (assembly GCA_028646595.1). Taxonomy (NCBI): domain Eukaryota; kingdom Metazoa; phylum Chordata; class Mammalia; order Diprotodontia; family Phalangeridae; genus Phalanger; species Phalanger gymnotis. The sequence continues at coordinate 307,704,937 of CM053622.1, forward strand.
GAATATCAACAATAAAGATGTCCACTGGGACTTTTCATAAAGGCCCGTCAAGAAGGGAGAAGTAAGAGGCTGAGAAAGAGGGGAATAAAGAGAAGGGAAGAGAAGGGGAGAGAGAAGAAAAAGGGGAAGGGGATGGAGGAGACAAGACTCCAAAACTCAAGCTGACGATAAAGGGAGAAGAGCTAACTCTTCACTGATGCCAAGTCTCATTCAGAATTTAGTCTCAGGAGTTATAGAGAAAAAAAAAATCAAAAGCAAAATGAAAAAAAGCCACCTAAACTGTGCAGCTCTCATTCATTTAATTTCCATATTCCTGGCTCCTTCCACTCCCCCCTCTCAATATGCTGTCCTCAGCTGAAATGACTGTTCAGACATGTTCACTTTATTCTTGCTACACAACTCAACTTTGTTCATTCCCATCACCCTTTACCAGCCCTACTTCAGAACTTAAGTTGAAACCAAAGCTCTAAGTTGGGAATTATTTTGGCTCCTGACATAATGTGTTATAATTTCCTCAAAACTTTAAAGTTCAGGAATGGCTATACCCAAATCCATTGTCTTTACCTAGCTAAGAAAGGAAAGCTCCACCTTTCAGCAGATCCATTTCTCCATGCAACCTGTGTTGCTAATCGTGCTTTAGTTTATCTTTAAGATGATTTGCAATCCTGTAGCTTCCCTGCTAAATTCCAATACAAGTAAGTAAAAACCTATGAAAACTATGTCAGAGCTAAATCCACAACAAAAAAGGCAGTAATTTAACCAAGGCAGTTCAATATAATATATCTAGTCTGTCCTTAGAAAAATCACCTCTCCCAATCCTACAGCAGTGTCCAACTCCCCAGATCTGATTCTATTTGAGCCTGATACCTCTGCCTCACAGAACCTTCTGAAAGCTTCTGTGTCACTAGCACACATCTCCTATAAGGGGTTATATTATTGACTTTTTTTTTATACACAGGAATTTTTTCTGATAGTAAGTTCCACCTAAAATATCCTTTACAGTAGCCTCTATTCATCTACTCAAGTCAGATAGATATTTGGTTTTTTAGCCTGTTGCATTTTAAAATAAGAACTCTTCCTAGCTGTAGTTACTGCTACTGCCAGAAAAGGGGCCCCATATCCCAAGAGACAGCATAGCATCCCTTATTCACAACAAATATCATATGCCAATTTTTTTCTAATCAAACAGTCCGAAAAGATGTTCTTAGTGTTGTTGAATTGTACCATAATACTCTTTCCACGCAGGAAAAAGACAAGGACCTCTTTTCTCATCAAATACCAAAATAAATTACTGAAACAACAGTCATGAAGGGGGTTCAGATCCAGGGCTGAGCCCACATCAGTACTTTGCTTCTGAAGGAACACCAAGGAATCCATGAGAAGGTTTGATTAATGTTCTTCAAGAAGGTAGATATACCATCCCAACTTTCAAGATGGAGACAAAGGCAAGCTTATAAAGGGGCTTGATTTCTGGTAAGTTTCTTTGACACATTATAAAAAGTATATTCCATAAGCATTTAGAAAAGGGTAAAGACATCAGAATGGGTTTATCAAGAATAAGTAATTGCAAATCAATTCCATTTTTCCTTTTTTGGCCAGTATTGGCACACTTGGAAATGTGGTAGACATCAGGGGAATAATGCACTGAGTGCATTATCTAGATTTCAATAAGGCATATTAAGAGTCTCTCATCTTTATAGAAAAGATGGAGAAAAATGGACTTTATAATAGATCGATATGAATACTGTAGAATGTAAGATCGTTGAAGGCAGAGACCATTTTTTTTTTGTCTCTGTTCTCTAGAGCCTAACAGAGGACTCTGTGTATGCTAGGTGCTTAAAAACTAAATTGAACCTGGAAAGAGACCTCTAGAAGAGTGTCTTAAGACTCTGCCTTTGGCTTTAGGCAGGTTCATCATTTTTATTAATAACCTGGATGAAAGCCTTATCAAACTTCAGATGATTCAATGCTGGGATGAAGAAGTATGACAGACAATAGAATCGGAAACAAAAAGAAAAAACTGACTGTCTACAGCAATGAGTCAAATCTAATAAGGTATTCAATAAGTATAAATGTTCCTATATCCATAAAATTAAGAAGTTGGACTATGTGACTTCTAAGGTTCCTTCTTAATCTAACTCTATGATTCTGGGTTCAGAGAAATGAACTAACAAAGTTACAAGATGGGGGAAATGTGAATATAAGGTAGTTCATGTGAAAAAGACTTAGGGGTTTGAAACAGACTATGAGCTCACTGAGTAAAACTAGTGATGTGGCCAATAAAGCTTTCAATGAAATCTAAAGGGGACAGAGAGGGAAAGGATTAAATCAGAGGCCATCAGAGGATAACTGTGAGATTCTTTGTCAACTATAAAGGTTAAAACAAAAGCATGTCAATGTCCTTAATAGGCATATTGCATTTATACATTCTATATAAGCCTTAGCCATTAATATTTTCAATCTTACTAGCTACCTTCTTAAGAAAGTAAATCCTATGCATCTACTATCTGATGTGTAAAAACTAGTATCCTATATGCCCCAAATTTACCTTTACAAATTGTTATGAGGATATTCACCACTTCTAATTTCCTGGGATTTAACAAATCTGTGTTTACCTACTCCATGGTTCTATTTTTAGCCTTTGTTTATTCATTCACCTGAGTACTTACTAAAGGCTACTCTGCTGAGGCTGAGGAGGCCTAATCTTTTATATCTGCTCATATATGGCAGTCCTTATCTCTCTTTTGTTCATTTTATTTGCCCGTCTCTGGTCCTCCTGTAGCTCAGCTGTCTTCCCTGGAAAGATGACAGAGATGTTCAGACCTACTCCGCAGGGATGTTATGGAGAAAGTGCCTTGCAAACCTCACATAAATGTGAGCTATTATGATCATTATCCTAGAAATAGTTGCACAACACTGTAGGTTCTGGAACAAGTTTCCAGGTATACCAGAATATCTGGCACTTTACTTTTTGGCCATGGCGGCATATCAGGTTGAGATCACCAAAAAAAGAGAAGTCTATAAAGAAATCCAAGCCCCTTTCCTGAATCACAATCAATACCTACAGCTCTTCATCTATATGTGTTATTTTTCAAATATTCTTCTTTAACTGCATTACTTTGCTCATATTAAAATGTATATTCCATTTTCTCCAAAAGATAGTGAAATGCCACAACAGGCAAAACAAATTTGGGAGATTTCATTTCATGGTGCATTTCCTCTTCCTGATCAACAGTAATTCCTCAGTTACTTCTCTCTACCTAGAATTATAATTGATTTTTTATTTTATTCTGCCTTTAAGCCAGTGACACAACAGTCACTACAATTCCACAACTAGTCAATTTTCCTTATTGTCTTTGGCAAGAAAACGTGTCAAAGACTTTTAAAAGGTCTACATGTATTGCATTCAATGGTTCTTTATTAATCATGATTACATACTCCCTTATTTATAGAAGTCTAAGAGGCAAGTCAGACATTATTTTTTTCTGAGAACAAGTTGTCTTTCTCCCACAATGACATGCTTAAGTATTTGGTAACTCTACCTATTATCAGAGACTCCACCTGTCTGCATTCTAAGCAAGGGACAATGTACTTTTCTATTTTTCAGCTCAACTTAAGACACTAATTTCTTAATTCCTCTCTTCCCTAATTTCTCCACTTATTCCCTGAAACTGCATCATTAACCTACTACTTTTACATAAACAACAATACAATGAAAACAAATGTTAAGAAAGATCACGGCAAGAGCCATCAAAAACATTTTTGTTCAAAAATTCATGAGTGCCAATAGTCTTTCTCAAAAAGGCAACATTCACTCAGAATCTCTAAAAAGTCCTTTTGTACTTATCAAGATTTATGCTAAACAATATATAAAATCAAATGTTTGCCCTACTTGTGTGATATAAAGATTCTGACAATCAAATTGCCAAATATTTTAGTAGGAAGGAAGGTAGTTCAAAATATTCTGGTTTCCACAACTAACTAAAAAAAAACACGTAGAAATGATCTCAAGAGACTAAAACACCAAGACAACAACACCTAAGTTTGTAAAGTCTGTTTTCTAAGCTGTGATTTCCTTCCATATGCCAAGTTTAGAATCTTCAAAGAGAATCTCTTGGTACATATTGTCATTTAGAAATGTCTTATCTGTAGTAGGTAACGGTTTTTATCAGGCATACAGTAAAGGACATTGATGTCATTTATACTCTCCTGTACCCTTCACTTTTTATTTTGATGACATGTGGGAGAATGGAGGGTATTCCAGAATTCTCAAAAGATATGTCAGTATAAGCTCTTAAGGAGCAAGCTAGAAAATTTTTAAGTACAGGACCGGAAACAAACTACACATCTGTCATCCAAGGACCAAACTAGCCAAGTTTATGAAAGATCACCAACAGATGGGTTACCCAATAGGTAATAAATTTTTTGGGCACAGCAATTGATCAAGACCTTCTACTAAAGTAGGGAGGGGTTATGATCAAAAATGGCAGAAAGAAGCATGTAGCTTTCTTGATCAAGTAACTTTCCTTATTTTTCCCTGGGAGAAAGTGGCTGTTATAAAAAGAAAAATTGTTTTTTGACCTGTCAAATTAGCTAAAGGAAAGATGCAACTTATCACACACTCTGGCATACAAAAGGCCCCCCCAAACCCACTTCCCTTGACATGAGGTTCTCTTAGTGGTTCACAACATCTTCTTCCTCAAGAATAACTTCGCAGCATGTGCAGCAAAACTGCTTTGAACACACTGCACCTAGACAAAGGCACATTAAAATATCCTTCAGGAAACAAAAGACACCAAACATCCAATTATGAACTACAGTCCATAGGGGTGTTTACAAGTGTCAAGTTCACTTGGAAGAGTTATGGAAAAGTAATAAATTTAAATGAACAAACCCTTTGGTTGGGCTGTTTTGTGTCTCGGCCATAAATATGCATTTCCTTTTGGCAGGAGGTTCTTCTTCTTCATCAGAAGAGCTCTCTACTGTTAAGTCAATAATATCTACTTTCTTCTTGCTTGTCTCACTGGCCACGGTCACTGAACAGGGCTTACTGAGGACACTTGAACCTAGGCAAAAAAGAGAAAAAAGAAATAAAGGTGTTAATATGGAAAAAAGGTCCTAGTCCCAAAAGACAGGATGTTTAGCTTAGTATGAGAACAACACCAACTAATCCATAATCTTAATTATCATGTGAATCATATTTATCTGTTGGTAAATGACCATTTGCCCCAAAGAACTAAATGAGCAAGAATGGGCAGATGAGCAAAATTCTATGAACACTACTAAGAAAAACTATTAACAACATAGCTTCATATAGTTAAAAAAAAAACCTATTTTTTTTTCTCAAATCTAAAATTCAAAGGTTGTCAACTACTAAAATTATTTTACACACTTTTAAAAGCGATGATAATCATAATAATTTGACTGTGGTTGTTGTCCATTAATAAGGATTAATTAAGGTAGTATAATTCCCTTATTTTTTCCCTTCTATTACCCTACTGATTATTATCTCCAACAAAATTTGGTGGGAAAAATGGAAAGAAGAAAATTAAAATAAATCAATTTTGCTACTTACTAGAGATGGAACCCAAAGTTATTAGTTAAATTTAAATTTTGAGAATTTTGATGGATGTCAATTAATCTAGGCTATCTTTTCTTCATTAGTTCAAATAGCAAATATATAGCATAATTGAGGACATCAAGACTCATAACTAAATTTAGTTTACAATAGGGACCTACTTAAAAACAAACAGAAAATTCTTTAGCGATGCCACTAGCAAAAAAAAAAATATTACAAAACTCCCTTAAATACTCAGAAATTTTTAAAAAATTCATTCAGAAGAGACACTGTTCCTTAGGGCTAATCTTCGAGTTGAATGAGCTACTTCCCTTGAAATACTTATGGAGTAAAACAAAGACATTTGTAAGAACTACTTTTAATTACATTTTTCACTCTATAACAAGCCTGCACAACAAACGACTCATGGGTGGTACCTTGTGCAGGCCTGTTTTACATCCTTTACATTTTTCCCAGGCTGCCCAAAATCCTTTCATGGGTCACAGGTGCCACCATTAGTGGCTCAGGTGTCAAATATTGTGCAGGCCTGCTCCATAACGAGCAAAAGGAACTAAGATGATTATGAAGCTACTGGATTAGGTGGCCCTTAAAATCCATGACACCTCTAAACCCATGAACTTGTGTGTCTGTGTGTGTTTCAAACATGCAGCAAATGCAATAATGTATTACAGCTTAGAATACACACTGAAGTAAAAATAATTTACGCACTTAAGTAAAAATAATTTTGATTTATGAATGCCTATAGCTCAAATGGACATCTAAACTGAGATCTGATAGCCAAAACTAAAATTGCAGGGCAAGTCCCAGATTTTTTAAATTAGGTACTCTGTACATACTTTCTATTTTTGTACACTGTGGACTTGAAACTTTAAGTGCTTCTTTCTTCGGTCTCATAGGGCACCAAGAACCATCTTCTTGGAATTTAATCTCATCCACATCAGAACACTCACTGAGAATTTCCATGAAGAGCCTTTAAGCCAAAAAAAAAAATATTAAGCATAATTCAAATTTCTGTTCACAAATTGAGATAATAAAGAAAGTGATAAAAATTATGTTGTTGACTAGAACTATGACAATAACGAGGGCCTTATTTTCAAAGTGCTTTCTTCCTGTTCTCTTAAATGGAAAAAGTAAGAAAACAATACTGTGGTATTTCTAGGCTTGCAAGAGCATTCCCTGAAATATTATGTACCTGAAGTCAACAAACAAATTTTAGAAAAACATAATAATTCTTTTTCTTTTTTTTAAAATATAGAACACTTCATGAATCTGCATGTCATTCTTGCTTAGGGGCCATGCTAATCTCTGTAAGGTTCCAATTTTACTGTATACACTTCCAAAGTAAGCACAATAGTTACTTTTCTAACTTTCATTTACCAACATGGCTTCTCAAAGCAAATCTTTTTTTTCAAACCTTCTTGGATGTAGAAGTTATAAAATATGAACTAGGTTGGTACTGTACTACAACAAGGACAAGAATGCTCAACCAATACAAAAGTGAAATAAATATCGAATCCCATTTTAACAAATAACATTACCAACAAAAGTCAAAAAAAAGTCAAGACAATTTATTTCAGGAAATAGCTAAAGTAAAGAAAAAATCTTTATTATTTCTTCTCTCTCAAAAGAATGGTCTTTATCATGCAGGATTATTGAAATGTTGGCCCTTAAGATATTTTATTAAAATCAAAATGATTTCAAGGCAGAGAGAGGAAAGTGTAGATTATCCATCAAAAAAACCACTATAGCATCCTCGGATAAGACCATATGATAGCTATATTTCCTTCTAAATTGCAAAAGAATGTAACAATAGACTGGTAGAGTATTAAGATGGAAAGAACACTGGATCTGAACTCACAGGATGTGAGTCTGACTCCTGGCTCCGTCCCTTACTACCTCATTTCGGGTTCCTTATCTATAAAACGAAAAGACAAGACTAGATGACCACTAAGGTTCCTTATAGCTTTGAATGATCTATCCTATGAGATACAGCAAAAGAATGTCAATAAACATTTCCTTTATCCTCAGCTACAAATCAAAGCACTTAAGTTGTAGAATTCTAAAATTAGCATCCATCTAGTAACAGTCATTATGGATTTACTGAAACTTTTATCCACTTTCCCTGCACATATTTTTTCCTGGTACAGTTTATGGGTAAAACATTTCAAACTGCTCAATGCGCTATAAATTTGCAAAGTCACCTGTGATTAGGAACTGTGCCCCTAGTTATTTACCCCCAACGCAAAGTATCCAATAGAGCCAAGTACCTCGGTTGGACATAAATCGGCTCCAAAAGGACATGGACCAAGTCAATTTTCTTTGTCTCTCCCCAACACCAAACACAGTGGTTAGCTTACAGCAGGCATTTAGAAATGTCTGATGAATAAGTAGGTAAAAAGAAGGCCTAAATACAAATATAAAATACAAAATACAATGAATGATTGTCTAGGAAGAATATATTAAGAAAGGACTATAGTGGACTATATATTGAATTATGTCACCAATACAATATCATTACTAAAAATGTTAACAAATGACCTTGCTACACAAACAAGAATATTACAATGTTAGCAACTGTTTTACTTGTCTAATGACAAATCTAAATTTAGTCCCTTTGAAGGGTATGTGAAAAAACTTAAAAGTGTCCCAAGATTTAAAATAAAACAAAAAACCCTCAAGAAATACAAAAATTAGCATTCACTAAGCACTAGGGTGAAGGTGGGAAGAAGAGGCATAAAATCTTCAATAGCTTTTGAGATCCATAAGAAAAAATTATACTTCATTTGTCTAATACAGTTTAGACGAAATAAATTAGAAGTCTATTCATGTTTAGGATTTTATTACTAAGCACTGAAATAAAATTAGCTTAATTACACTGGAAATTAAAAGCACTGGCTTGTACAAAATATGAAGAAAACTAATTCATGAAGGAAACTACACAAGATGCAAAAGGGTTCATGACTCCAGTTAAGCCACGATCTTTATTACGAAACCCTCTTTACACTCCCAGATCATTGCTACTAATGGGTTTCCACTTTCCAATGTAAGCTTCTTGAAGCCAGGGGCTGTCTTTCTTTTTTGCTTTTATTTATATTCCTAGCACTTATGTCAGCACTTGACACATAAGCACTTAATAAATGCTGGTTGCCTGCCTGCTCATGTAAGAGTCAGAAAAAAGAAAGGATGATTAGAAAGGTGTATTTAGAATTTTTCTGTCTGTTGCCAATGCCTATCAACAATCTGTGTGTGTTTGAGGGGAAAGAAATCAGCTAATTACCAATTTTTCACACTTGAGTCTCCTGAGTCTCGAAAATGACAAAATGACCAGTTATTAGAACAAAAGGGACATTAAGAAGAGGACAATGAGTTTGGATTTTTTTTAATCAAAGTTTCCTGATAACACCCCCTAGTTAAGGTCTCTGCTTACATTTCAGATATTTATATAATGGGCAGATACCTATTAATTACCAATTACAACTGAAAACAGGCAAGTAGGAGAAGAGCAACAGCACAGAAATTTGACGAACTGTAATATAAAAATCCAGAGTTTGCCTATTGAGACCTTCTTTTCTTTTATTTTTAAGGATCAGAGCACTTAGCCAGAAGCCAAAAATAACAAAGGCTTCAGCTACAACTCAAAGGACAAGGGAACTTTTCCTAGAAATGCACAGATTGCGCCAAAAAAGTCTTTTTTCCTGTCTTCACCACTAAACAAGCAAGTGGTGTACTGCCTATTTGCAAACTTATCTCCTTCCTAAAGGAGCATGTGAAGTTACAAACTTCTTGCTATGAAGCAAAGCAAAGAAGACTAACAAACTCTCAGAGTCAGGGGGAAGAAGGGTTGTCCTCCCTCCACCGCCCAAGCCCCCCAAAAAAGATGAAGAATGAAAAAAGAGAAAAAAAAACTATGGAAAGACAGGGAGTCTAAATTTGAGACACAAGTCCTAAGGGAGTAGAATAATCAATAAAGACTGATTGAATACAATGAAGGACTATTAAGTTTCTGAAGACACATACACACCCATGCATACGAGTGATTTTTTTTCCCCGTCAAAGGGAGTCTTTTTTCCTAACAAATGAAGGCTCACTGAGTTATATACGGAAAGGTTTTAGAAAAACATGGGTACCAGTGAGCTGCGGCAGGTACCAGACTTCTCAACCCACAAACACCAAAGACAACAGAGAAGGTTAGTGAGAAAAAACTGCAGGGACTGAGTGAAAGGAGTTTGAAGTCAGGCCACCGACCTGGGGGCAGTGGAGGTGGTGCAGCTATAGAACTACAGCTGCAGTTGCTTCAGGCCCAAGGCCCACCTGCTGGGAGGAATTAAGTAGTGGATCAGAGTGGGAGTGCAGAGCCTGGCAGTCCTTGGGAAGAGAAATAAGAGTGATGCTAGAAAATCATGAAAAACAAGTCAATGACTTGCTAAAGGAGACCCAAAAAAATACTGAAGAAGATATTGCCTTAAAAAATAGACTAACTCAAATGGCAAAAGAGCTCCAAAAAGCCAATGAGGAGAAGAATGCCTTGAAAGGCAGAATTA
>CM053622.1:307715555-307744249 GCA_028646595.1 Phalanger gymnotis
TAAGTAGTGAAAGACCTGGTGCCTAGGTGTGAAATAACCATGGGGGATGGAGGCATTGTTTTTATCTACTATTTAGTGCAACACAAATGCAATATGTTCTACGGTAATGAGACCTTCAAAACCATTCCCCCAAAAAGTCCCAGCTAGAGTTCTCGTATCCCACGATCCAATGACAATGAAGGGACCAGTCATGAATAGCATCTTCAAAAGAAATTATTCTCTAGGCAAAGAAGAAACCCTTAGGAATGTAGGAACGTTCAAAGCACACCCCATGTCAAGCTATTTTTTCCTTTCTAGTATATATTATCAATTACTAAGAGAATAGTTTCCTTTGCCTACACAAATGATAGTCTAGTGCTGAATACTCATCCATTATATAAAGGAGTTTGGTAGTAAGAAGAAGATATAGTTGTTTTCTTAGAGTCTAATAAAACAAGGCAAAATGGGTACTGTGCTTCCACGAGTATATGTCTGTCTCATTCCCAAGATGGCAGACAAAAGTAAAAAACAAAATTCATTTGGAAAAAGAAAAGGTCTAGAGTATTTAGAGAAAGAATGAAAAACAACAAGAATGAGGAGAAGCACTTTCAGACTTCAAACTGTATGATAAAATTACAGTCATCAAAAGCTTTTGGTATTGGTTAAAAAAGAGAAATAGATAAATGGAACAAACTAGACAAGGACAATCAGAAATAGTGGAATTCAACGACCAAGTGTTTGATAAATCTGAAAAGACTATTTAAGATAGAACTCTCAATCTGATAACTATTAGAAAAACTGGAAAGCAGTGTGGCAGAAATTAGGCTCAGACCAACATCTTAAGCGATATTCTACAATAAACTTGAAATAGATATGTGACCTGAAAATTAAAGATCAATCAAAAAAATTAAGAAAAGCAGATCATATACCTTTCACAGCTATGGGTAGGCATTTTTAACCAAAAAAGGAATAAAGGCAATTATAAAAGAAAAAATAATTTTGAATACATGAAAATGAAAAGCTTCTCCACAAAGAAAATTAATGTATCTAAGAAAATAGTCGAATAGGGAAAAAAATGTTTATCAAATTTCTCAAATAAAGGTCTGGTATTCAAGATTTTATATACAACCCTCACACATATCTTCAGGTTTTTTTTGTGGTAACTGCTTGGATTTTACTGATTATTTTTTCTCTTTTCCCCTTTTTTTCTTAAAAAATATTCTTTGTTACATGGAATGGCTCTCTGGAAGGAGAGGAGTAGAGGATACAGGAGGAAATTTAGGTAATGTGAAAAAAAAAGATATCAATACTTTTTTTTTTCAAAGAGATCACTGATAATTTTACAGAGTATGTTCAGTTGAGTTTTGAGATTAGAAGCCAAATTGCAAAGAGTTCAGTACCTGGTTTACAATCTCTCTCCATCCCTTTGCCTTATCACTGGGTGACTCCAACACAAACGCTGATGTATATTTGATTCCCATGTTCTCCTAGTTCCTCAATCTTCCTCTACTTCAATGACATGTCATTCAACCTCACACTCACATTGGGTTAATCACATTTTTTCACCATCATCACTGATGATTTTTATCATCAATCACATGTTCCACCTGCATGACAAAGAATCCTGAAATTCCTTCTTCCAAACTAAAAATTACCATCATTCCACCTCTCCTATACTTCACTCTTCTTAAATCTCGTCTTCCTCAGTACTGTTACCTTCATTGCTTCCATCCCTCAGTATTCAGCACACCAACCTTTGTCTGGATTTACTTCCCTCCTTTTCCAATCCTGACACTAGTTAACTAGTTTATCCAGTATTACATTATTCTCTACTTTCAAACCCCTTGTTCATTTGTCAACAACATGAATCAAGACATCAAGAGCGATATCTAACTATCTAGCTGTCTATCTAGAGAGATAATTAAAAGACCCTGACATGAGAAAAATATAGTTAGAGGATACAGTGATCCACAATAGACATTCTCATTCGATTCACTTTATCTGATGACTCCCACTGCTACAGTACAGTTTAATTTATCCTGGAAGAACAAAAGGTGGTATGATTTAAGTTGATACAATCAAAACTATATAGAAAGGATGAGCACAAATGGTTAATAAAACCCCCTAACAATACACTGTACCTCTTGTAGTCTGAAAAGGGTAGGTCTTTAAAAAAAGCACAAGTCAAGTACTATTAGCATAATAAATTTATTTAAGTCACTAACCCAAAAAATGTAATAGTAAAATATAAATAGATTTAAAATTAGGCTTAGATAAACATATGACAAATTTCTTCTCATTTGCTAAGGGAAATTAAGATGTTTTTGGATACATATGTATTCCTCCAAAACCAGTATTAGAGGTGGTACCTGTGCCTTCCCAAAGTCAACTTGACACTTAGATTGAGAGAGTATACTGGGTTGGGCAGGTTCTGGTTCCTAACTAGTAGGACATTTCTCATATTTTATTCTTAAATTCAACAGTCCTTCTCAATTCTTCAATTTAAGAACTTCTTTATTTAAGAGAGATGGTAAAATACAGTCTTACATGGGTTCTATGTGCTTTCATTAAACAGGAACGTCAATAAATAGATAAGTATTGTTGTTCCTTACACCATATATTGGGAAATATGACTTTCCTAAGTAGAGAGACAGGAAACTGTAAACCCTGCTCATCACAAATCATTAAAAGGAAAAAATTAAGCTTATCTAATGTTTAAAAAAAAAACAAACCTAAAAATGAAGCCCATTTCATGTCCAAAAAAAAGCTAAAAAAAAAATTATTAAAATATAATCAAGAAATTCTTCTTAAATTAGCTGGATTATATACATGAAAGAAGGCTCTTTCTTGCTAGGGTTTTTCTGCCATGGTCAGTAGGCTGTATAAAAGGGAGAAGTATCGATAAAGTAAAGCACAGGACTAAACTTACCCATCTAGTATTAGACTTTCATAGGCAGCCTTTTTGTCACACACAGGACAAATCCAGGTAGGCTTCTTTTCATTCATTTGCAGGTAGAGAGCAGCATCAAAACATTGCAGATGTGTGCAAGTCACAGCACGACATGGAATTGTCAGCCTCATTTTTCCTAGCTAAAGAGTAATACAAAATGGAAACTATATTTCAGAAAAAAACAATTTAAAAAAAAAAGGAATAGTTGCAAGAGAAATCCAATTATGTTAAATAAAATTTATGCTTCAGCAAAGCAATATACAACAGGATTTTGGTAATCTTATCATCCTAATAAACGGCAATACGAGTTTAACTACTATAAGCAAATCAAGAGAATTATCTACCCATTTGGTAAAATATACTTGGGATTCGATGAAACCCCAAAACTGTAAAACTTTCAGACTACTAGCATGCTATTTAAGGCAATGGTAAGCAACTAATTAAGGGCAGCTAAAGAAGGCTCTTTATAGATCCACTAACCATTCAGGACTGCCTTATAAATTTACCTTTTTGTTTTTCTTACTTCCCTTCTTTCTTTAACTTTGTTTCCATCTCATCTTCTTCTCCCCGTCTTGCCCTGCACCACCCCCCGCCCCCGTCAATTTAGGTTGTCCAGTGGCACCCATGGAAACTAGGGGTACCACATTTAGCACTGTATGTGTTGCTCAAAGCTTAAAAAAAAAGTTACTAGCTTTTTTATTGCCCTTACTTAATGCACTGAAATGGCTTTACCTTTTTTTCCCTAGTGTTCTGTAAATACAAATCCCTAAATTGCCTAAACTACTACAGATGCCTCACTACGGAATAAATATAACCCTGGATTCTTGTGTCAATAAGGTAAAATGGGCACTTAGTTTGGGGGGTGCCCTTGAGGAGTTTGGCTTTTGTTTTGAGTGAAAGTATTTTCAGCTGTTAAGTGTTAAGCCCCAGGCCCAAAGCCCTATCAGGTGTGAAACCTGTGTGGGCATAGATCAATGTTTTAAGAGGGGCAAACTCGGGAACCAATGGTCTCTGGTCGTTGAGGCGGGGCTGGAGAACGCCAGAGGCTTGGCTTCGAGGAGAGGCGAGAAACTACAGCTGAAAAACAAAATCCAAAGCAGAGCCGACCTGTGTGTGGATCCAGAAGTTCCAGCGAGGACTTGAGGCCAGTGAATATGATTTATGCCATCTTGTTTTTCTGTGGCCTCCTCGTTACTCTTGTGAGGCGGGCCTACTGGGCCTGGAGGCTTGTGATCACAATATTGGAATGGGGAGGTTGGTTCACTAATTTGTCACTGTGGGCCCTGAATAAATTTTTTGATGCCTTCTGCTTAGAGAATGTTATATACCTTGTGATTTCGAACCATTCAGAAATATATGATCCTTTTTGAGATCATAAATTCGGCCTTCCTACTACAATTCTCAAAGTTAGTATCATAGGAACAAGCTAACACAGACCCTCTAAACTTGGAAGGTTCTAATCGAGTGCTCTTGACCTTTTTTTTTTTTAAGAGGGGGGAAGGCAGGGCAATTGAGGTTAAGGTCACACAGCTAGTGTGTCAAGTGTCTGAGGCCACATTTGAACTCTGGTCCTCCTGACTCCAGGGCTGGTGCTCTACTCACTTAGCAACCTAGCTGCCTCACTTGACCTTTTTTAATCAAAACACCTTGACAGTTTGGGGAAGACTCCAGCCCTCTTCTTAGATTATTTTTAAATGCACGCGATTCCAAAGGAATCCAAATATATCAAAATATCAATATAATCAAGATATGGTAAGAACAAGTTCAAGGGCCTCAGGTTTCTAAAAACTCCTATTCTATGTGACAGGGCAAAGAAGCTCATAACCATAATGCTAATTACTAGATGATTAAATCTTTGCCCCTAGTAAGCCAAAATGGCTTTCAGGCATTATTAAGTCTGTTTTGTTTCAGACCATCCACAAACACTGTGCTAACTATCATTACAGGATCTCTGTCCAGAGGCCAATAAATTGACATACTATCGGAAGATCCACACCAACATTCTTATTATAAATAAATAAAAAAAGAAGGAATCAAAGCTAAATCAAAACATGTTTGATCTGTCATTCATTTTTCATGAGTCCAAGATCAGAATTCTCCCTATTGCACCATACCAGTTGATCTGCTGATGTTTTATGATTGGTATAGTAATGTTTGGTCTAAAAGAAGCATGGTGGGAGCGCTAGATTTGGAGCCAGAAGAAACATGGATTCAAATTCTAGTTTTGACCACGATTAGCTGTGTGTGCTGAGCAAGCTACTAATAACCTTTCTGAATTTTTCTCATCTGTCAAATGGAGCCATTATTGATACTATCCACCATACAGAATTGTTGGCAAAGAAAAAACTGGACCCCCTAAAAAATGTCAAGCTATAATACGTATATGGTTGTATCTCCCAACCTAGGTTGTCTTAAATAGTTCCTTGAGGATTGCACCTATATCCTGTGCAATACAAATGGTAGGATTTGAATAGTAAACTGAATTATCATTAATTACTATTAGGTATAAGGGACCTCAATATTGGCATTTCTCAGTTCTGTTATGTAGTTTTTCACAGTGATTTCTTATTCATATGCCAATTGTTCATGGTGAGATAAGCCACATAAAGCATTTTGTAAACCTTAAAGTACTATATAAAATCATCTATTATTACAATATTAATAAATGTGCCACAAAACTGAACACCATAAAATTTTAGTTTGGTCCCAAAGAGATATTACCTACCCCAACTTTTTTTTCCCCCAGAAATAGAGGACTATGCGATGTAAAACAAGGCTTTCTACAGCTGTCAGACTTTTTATGTCTTAAAAATGCTTTGTAATAAGGGATAGCCCTGGGGCGGGGGGGAGACTGGGCACAAAGGGGGAAGGATGCATTCAGAAATTTGGTTATATAAAAATGAAAGATAGCCATAAACATTATGTTAAAAAAATATCAACAGACAATTCTTTTAAAACTCAAGGCTGGTGCAGCTAGGTGGCATAGTAAGTAGAGCACTGGCCCTGGAGTCAGGAGGACCTGAGTTCAAATCTGGCCTCAGACACTTGACACACTTACTAGCTGTGTGACCTTGGGCAAGTCACTTAACCCCAATTGCCCTGCCTTTCTCCTTCCAAAAAAAGCCCCCAAGCCCCAAAAAAACCCAAGGCTGATTTCAGCCTGTCTCCCCTTCCACTCTCTACAATATTCTTTTAGGTCATTACTTCCTATAGTCAGTCAGTTTGGCTATCCTCAAATAATTTATTTGGTATTAACCCAGCAAAGAATAATTAACAAGACAAATCTGCTGCACACCTCTAAATCATGGTTAATCCATGCATTACTCCCCTCTATTACAATAGATAAATATTAGATTTCTGTCAAAAGACAAGATTTCTTAATAACCTGTCAAAAGTTTCACAATATGCTTATTTTGTATCAGATGCCTTATAATCTATTTCAAATAAAAACCATATCAATGTAAACATATCATATTTAACATTGTTAAACTGGGAATCCCATTAAAAGATGGTGCTAGACTCTGAAACATTTAGGAACTCTGATCACTATAATGACCAACTGTGATCCAGAGGAACAACAAGGAACTACATTATTTGCCCTGACAGAAAGGTACTGGATTCAGAATGCAGAATGAGATAGATGTTTTTCAACAGGGACAATGTGGAAATCTGTTTTGCTTGATTTTGCATAATGGGTAGCAAGGGTGTGTTGTCATTCCCCCCTACCCTCCAAATGGTGGGGGCAAGAGGGAAAATAAATGCTTGTTAATTGAAAAATAAAAATGTTCAAAAATAGTGTTAGAGAAAACAACATTGTGGGGAGGAGTTAATTCCACAGGAACAGAACTGAACCAAGTAGAGTGAGGTGTTTAGGAATGTTTATATAGTGAAGTTGGCCAAAATAAGCCAGAGCTGTGAGAAGGCTGAGAGTTATAGCACTTTTATCAAAGGGTAGAATGTTACTGTAGTGAACAGCTATACCTTAAGAATGTTAGTGATTGCGGGGAGAGAAGAAAGGAGAGAATGGGGAACTCAAAGCTGTAAAAATGAATGTTAAAAAAATTTTTTTACATGCAACTAGGAAATAAGATATATAGGCAATGGGGTATAGAAATTTATCTTGCTCTACAGGAAAATAGAAGGGAAGGGGATTGGGGGGTGGGGCGAGGCGAGATTGGGGGAAGAGGTAATAAGAATGCACACTGTCCTGGGGTGGGGGGAGGGAGAGATGGGGAGAAAATCTGGAATTCAAAATCTTGTGGAAGTGAATGAAAATACTGAAAATAATTTTTTTTTTAAAAAGAAAGTTAGTGGTTATAATCACATAGTGCAATATGTGCCTCCAATCTCTCCACAAAGTGAAGGCTTTTGAAGTACTTTGTGGTTTCACTTACAGGACACATCAGCGATACCCGAAGACTGGTTGTAGCAATTTCACTGTCAGGATCTGCAGTGAGCTTCTCTTTAACTTGAAAAACACAAACAGAAACCAACATTATCCAGGCACAGACTGACTCAGCCTATAAACAGAAACTTCCAAATACTGCCAAAAGGTAAAAAGAGAACTGAAAGAAATGCCTGGTGTGTGATGTTGTTCTTAACGTCAGTCACAACTCCAGTATTAGCTTTATAAACATCTTGTTTTTTAATGAGTTAAAATTCAAATCCCTCAAAAACAACAAAACAAGACTTTCAAGATGCTGCACAGGTCACAAGCTGTAGGACACACAACAGAAACAAGAAGATGTTGGGAACAATCCTCTTCTTATATAAATATGCCTGAAATTGTCCTTATTATTTCCTTATGTTGAGTTAAATTCCATACTAGAATGCAAAACTTATTAAATTTCTCAAAAAGGGGGCACCTGAGATGGGATAGAAAGGAGAGAACACAGATATGAAAATAAAACTATTTAAAAAATTTTTTAAAAGCTTAATAAAAATATTGTTACCTTTCTATTAAGTCAGTGTACTGTAGTAAGTTAAAGGAAACCATTCTCATTAAATGACATAATTCTCCCCCAAATATCAAAGGGATGCCAAATACAAACAAACACTGTTCTCTTTTATTCAACTTAGGTTCATAATTCACTGAAGCCCCAGTGATTCTCCACTTAGTCTATTACTGCCAAAAACAGCTGGATCCCAGGCAGCTGGGCAGAGAAGAAACAAACTGAGAATAAATTTTTCTGATCTTTAGAGAACTAAGCATATTCAGATGTGGGTAAGAAAGTCAACACTGCAATGAGGCCAGGGAATGGCATCCTGTCTGGTTGACCTTACAGCACTCTACTGCAGGGTAGAGGATTCTGTTTTCACATCACAGAGCCTTCTCTCCACACTAGTCCAATCCACAATTCTAATCAAGAGTAGGTAAAAAACCCTCCTTCCTTAGAAAAGAAAAACAAGTCTAATCTCTGCAACAGTGTTCATCTGTAAACATTGGCTGGGAGTAATCTCCAACGACCTCCAAAGAATAATATATAACTCAAATAACTGACACTATTAAAATGGCTACTTGAAAAACAAACACATTTTTGTGCACTATAGTCATCTGCAATACTGACTAATGGGAGAAGAAATTATTCCTGCCCATCTATCATGAGAGCTAAATTAAGAATTCCTACATAACAAGAAGCAAATATTTTTATTTACTGGTCCATATACCTTTAATAGGGAAATCATTTTCTTGCTTAGAAAGAACAGCCTGTCATCTATTCACTGGAGAGTCATACAAAATAAGTTGCTATTTTCAGGGCTATTAATTCTAAAGAGATTAATAATCTAGAGAGTCAAAATCATAATTACAATAGGGCTTCATTGAAACAGGTCAAAGGCTGTTCCAGATTTTCCTTCAGATCAGACCTGATATTAGTGAGCCAGCATTGACACAAATTTTGTACTGTTTAAGTTACCGTGCAACCCTTACTGTACTTCACAGGACTGAGAGCTATAAAGGAACTGATAAATCATCTAGTCAAATCTTAGAGATGGGGAAATCAAGTCCCAAGAGAGGCTCCAAGACCTAATAGGGATCATACATACAGTAGTAAGTGGTAGAGCCAGGATTTCAATCTAGTTCTTCTTACTCTAAATTCCAACTTCATTCTACCCATCCTACACACTGACTCAGCAAAAAAATTTCCCCCACAAATGTTTCATACACTTGGTTTTAGATACATTACTTACTTAATGCTCTGGAATGATCAGGGTTTCGAATACCTTTCATTTTTAATCTCTGTAACAACATGGCTGACGTCAGCTGTCGTACAAGATATACAGACATGGAGTAATTCTACAAAAAAGATAATTATTAGTTAAAGATGAGAAAATTCTTACAATTACATGTTCCAAATTAGTTTTCCATGAAACCATGACAGCTCAGGCAAAGAAAGAGGAGAAAAGCAAAGAGTAGAGGGAAAAAAGGAAAAAGAAAACAATTTTCAGAGGAACTGAACTCTCAATCAATCACAGATATTTCATATCTAATTGCCAACATATCTATGAAAGACAACATGGTCTAAACAGGGACCACTAATCCATATATAATGATCCTTGTGGGCTACATAATGATTTAGTTTTAAAGTATAGTATTACTGATGTTTTATTGTCTTTTATTTTGCTAAATATTTCCCAATTGCATTTTAATCTGGTCCAGGCAGCACCTGGATGACATGTTTGACACATCTGGTCTATGGTACTGCAAGCCCAGAATTCCAAATTCTAGTTTTGATCATAGACTATGTGCTACATGCCCATGGCATATCATTTAATTAATCATGGTCTTGGTTTCCTCATGAGGAATGAAGTGATAACCAATTTTTCTCTTTAGGGAAAAGAGGTAGTAGACCAAGCATAAGTTAAAACAGGGAGAAGCAGTGGGGAATATAAGCACCAAAAAGTAAGTTGGTAGAATTTGGTTAGCCTGAGATCTACACAGAGAATTCTCATCCATAGGGGCTGTGAAAAGATAACATATAAATACACAGAAATGATAAATGGCAGACTTTCTTTTTCTTTCAAAAATCAACTTTTATATATATAGAGTATCCCAAGTTTTAGACTTTGGGAACATCCTGTATGATATGTGTATTATATATATATATATATATCTACACACACACATACATTATTAGATAAAGAAAATTCATTGATAACATTGATACACAAATGGTCAAATTGTGAAAACAAAGACAACTAACAAGTTAACAAGGTTAAATAATAAAGATCAAGCAATACTTTCCTAATTCTATTACAAAACTGTCCATTATAGAATTATTCAATCACCTACACATGTTGTGAGCCTTGTTCTATACAGACAGGCTTTTTGTTTTTGCATCAAATCTTAAGTATTAAACATTTATCATATGCTGGTTTTATTATATGGTTAAAGAGAAAAGTAAGCTGCTCATCATACAGATTCAGGACTTTGTGGAAAGGCTCGTTTTACATCATATTGAAGTTCTGAATAAAAAAAATGGATTAAAGAAAAAACTGACTAACTATACTCAATGGTTTATAGTTTTTTACGTAACCATATTTTCTCTGTTCTTTGAATCCTGAAATGCTTGTTTGCTGATGAACGTTAAAAGTTCACAATAATTTTTTTTAAATAAAGTGACCATTTGATAAGATTGGTTCATTCAAAGCATTAATTTCGAAATCAGTCTTGAAGACACCGTCTTACTTATAAACCTGGTAATGAGCAAGAACAGAAATTTACAAATGGAAGTGAAGGGAAAAAATGAATGTGCTGTTTAAGAACATACATAGTGATACTAGCATAGTGATTAAGTACCAAGAGCATATTTTCCTATCTTCATGTTTGATACCGTCATATTCCTGGGGAAAAAAATTCTTTAACAAAGGTATCATAATTTCTCCACCTATAAAATGGGAACCCCACTCTCCATGTCCCACTATAGATTCAGAGAGCATAGTATTATTCAAGTTAATTCTAAAATGAAAAGTCTAAACATCAATTTCAAGGAAATGAAGCTAGCTAAGATTTATAATGCCGACTGATCGTAAAGAATCAGCACATCTTGGGGCAGCTAGGCAGAGCAGTGAGTAGAGCACTGGCTCTGGAGTCAGAAGGACCTAAGTTCAAATCTGGCCTCAGACACTTGACATACTAGCTGTGTGACCTTGGGCAAGTCACTTAACCCCAATTGCCCTGCCGAAAAAAACAAACCAAAAAAAACCAAAAAACCCCAAGAATCAGCACATCTGGCCAGTATCATCATATTAGCAAGGCAATAATCACAATATAGCAATCATTGTCAATATGCACTTAAAGGAATGATATTCTGGGTAAACATGCTCCTAAATGATATCCTCCAATGCCATGTTTTAAATGTGCCAGATACGTGGTAGTCTAATGAAATGATAAAAAAAAAATTTCTAAATACCTTTTAATTGTGATTTAACACATCTGCAATGTTTCCCCTACAAAGGGCCAATTTATCTTTTTAATTCCTGAAAAAGCTTACAATTTACTGGATACTATTTTTTTTAAAAAGTACAATAATCCTTATAGTCCATTTTACTCAAAGAACATCAAAAACGAATATAATTTCTTCTCACCAAAATAGTTAAGACACTCAAGAAGTATTGCCTCTGAATACAGGAAAAAAAAATAATTGAAACCACCTAGTTAACTATTCAATAACTATCATACTGACCCTCAAAGTTAGCAACATGGGATATTTAGTGGACAAAGAGTCAGCCTCAGTTAGGAAGAGCTGGGTTGAAGTCTCATTAAAGACACATACTGGCTATGTGACCCTGGGCAAATCATCTAACCTCTCCATACTCTAGGCTAAGACTATGAGTTTTAGATCTACGCACCTTTACAGGGTCTTTATAGGTCAAAACTAATTTCATAATAATACTAAAGAGGTGTCATATACCTATTAAAATACTTCTCCCTTTTCCAACTATTCATCTTGTGAAGGCAGATTTTCTTCATATTCTTCCAATGAAATAATATATTATAACGGATTAAAATTCAGAAGCAGATGAGAATCAAGCTGTCTTCAAGTAAGCTAGACATTAAAGAGATCTGCAAAATATATGCAAAATGATGCCACTCCTCTCACTATTGGGGGGAGAGGGAGGAGAGGAAATAGTTATTTTTCATTAAAAATCTATTTATGTTAACATGTAATTGATTTGTTGCTGCTTTTTAAAAAGGATTCTGAGTCCAAAATGTTTGAGAATTTCTACCCTACACCAATAAACTCACAGGTCTGAGTAAAAGAAAGAAAAATTGTACCTTTCCAATCTCAGATGCCCACGAAATGGAAATCTGGTTTGGCACAGCAGAAGATAACCTAACTAGAGATGTAATATTTAAAGGGCGCCCCTGGCGTTTCTGTTCAATTCCATTTTTGGGAGGTGGTGCATATCCCTGCAAAATGAGAAAAATAAATTAAATTCTCTGGGGAAAAAAAGTATCCTTTCTTAACTATTAAAGCATGCTACAAGAAGGTCCTTATTAGCTAACAAAATGAATAGCTAAAATTTATAAATTCCTTTCTCAAAGTGAAACATAAATGGAGGAAAGGAGAGAAATTAGAGATTCTCTTCCTTCCAACATGTATTTCTGTTCTTCCCGTGGCTCTTGTCACAAAGGTAATCAACTAGTTTAATGTTCAGGATGTGACAGGTAGATATGATAGGAAATAAAGACAATATTGAAAGGGAAAAAACCCTACAAAAAGCAGCTACTCATTATATGTATATAAAGAAAAAGGACCAAATTTTCCTTTAAGTACTGGTTATGAAATGAAAAACAGGTCAAAATATATCAATGGATATGTTTTATCTTTTAAATTTCATGTAGAGCCATAAAACTTGGCCACACACAATTAAGGTTAACTCTGAAGATAAACTGGTTTCTGTTGTCAACCCCCACCCCCACCCCCACCCCCCCACCACCTGTCTAGGACATTTTAGCCCTAATAATCAGAATGAAAACACCTTCCTTCTTCTAGTAGGTGTGCAACTTCATCCAAATACTTCAAGCTATACTCTTCAATGTGTTCACAGATTAACATCTTAACATAACTTTGAATTGCTGAAATGGGAAACAGCCTCATAAAAAAAAAAGTCTAGGCAGCTTCTTGCTTAAGAGAGAAATTAAGGGCATAACTTTTGAATCCTATATTCACTGAAAGAATCCAAAACAGCATGTTTGAGGGGGAAGGGTAGTGCGGGGGAAGGAGAACTGATTGAAAGAAACTAGCTTCTCTTCCTCTGTACACAAGTTTTATGGTTGAAACTGGCACAACACCCTAATTACTGCCCAGCAATCCCCAATCCCAGTCTACTGCAAGAAGAATAGATATTGAATAGTTCCTCCTCTTTGCCCTGACTTTCTGACAGTGATGGAGTGGGGCAAGGGTGGGGGGAGGGTTTATTGCTATGAAGATTTTATGTTTCTAAAAAATAAGTCATTTAAGTTTTTGTTGTCTGAATTTGGGCCACTCCAGTACATATCTAACAACAAGAACTCCACTCCCAAAGGAGTGCTTTCATTTTATTCAATATGATTTTCCATGGAACCAATGAACAACACTGAGTTGAATGAGCCTACAGTCAGCTCTTGGCCAAGCATGTGATTTATAGGAACCCGAATAAGAAACTCTCAGGGGTAAGGAACCTGTGGCCTTCTAGGTCCTTAGGTGCAGCCTTTTGACTAAGCCCAAGTTTTAGAGAAGAATCCTTTTATTAAAGGGATTTGTTCTCTGAAATTTGGATTCAGTCAAAGGGCTGCACTTGAAACACAATCAGGATAACACAAGATCTAGCTGCTTCTACATTAAGGGATCAAAGGGCTTGGAATATGATATTCTGGAAGTCAATGGAGCTAGGATTAAAACCAAGCATCACCTACCCAGCAAAATTGAATATTATGCTCCAAGGCAAAATATGAATTTTCAATAAAACAGAGGACATTCAAGCTTTCTCAGTGAAAAGAACAGCTGAATAGAAAACCTGACTTTCAAACACAAGAATCAAGATAAGTTTGAAAAGGTAAACAAGAAAGAGAAATCATAAGGGACTTAGTAAAGCTGAAATGTTTTGTTTACATTCCTACATGGAAAGATGATGTGTATAATTCATGAGACCTCAGTATTAGGGTAGCTGAAGGGAATATACATATACATATAGACAGAGAGCACAGAGTGAGTTGAATATGAAGGCATGATATCTAAAAAAAAATCAAATTAAGGGATGAGAGAGGAATATATTGAGAGAGGGAAAAAGAGAGAGAGAATGGGGTAAATTATCTCACATAAAAGTGGCAAGAAAAAGCAGTTCTGGTGGAAGAGAAGAGAGGGCAGGTGAGGGGAAATGAGTGAATTTTGCTCTCATTGGAATTGACCTAAGGAAGGAATAACATACACACTCAATTGGGTATCTTACCCCACAGGAAAGAAGGAAGAAGGAGATAAAAAAGGGGAGATGATAGAACACTCTCTTGCAGTTAGAATTATGCTGTCACAGAGAAGGAAAGTGGATAGAAGTTGCCTACATGATGGCCTTCATCGAGCCCTCTTGGAACCCTGTACTCAGAAAAGATTGTAAGATGCTCAGGTGCCCCCAGGGTTTCGGTACCTCCCCACTTAGAGAGCCCTGCTCAGAACCCAGCTATGGGTCTTGCTGAGGTGCCTCTCTTTGCAGCACCTAACCACAAGGAAACCCCTACTTCAGGTTGTAGCTTTGGGCCCCACCCCCATGGCAGTACTTCCTCCCCTATCCCCTCTCTCTGAGGTGGCACCGGCTCAGGACTCTGGGGTTATCTCCTCTTCTGACCCCTTTCCCTCCTCAGGTGCCAGCTGACTTTTTCCCAGGTTCCTCTGGCCCTGCAGTCCAATACAGATCGGTTGGCACTCCCCAGCACCTGTCTCACAAGAAGTGGGACTTCCTATCTCTCTCCCCAAGCTCCTGCCCCTACAGCTCCCTCACGGCGTTTTCCCCTGAGGGAAGTGCCTGACTCCCCTAGCGGGACAATTAGAGTCATGTTCCATTCTCTATTTTGGATCTCACTCAAGTTAAAGAGAAACTGGGAGATACTGGAAAGATCCCACTAAGTTTACTGAGGGTTTTAGGGATCTATCCTGACAATTCCAGCTTTCTTGGGGTGATTTGCATACCTTCTTCTCTATCCATTATACCACTGAGAAAAGGAGAATCTGAGAACAAGCCCCAAAATTTGGAGATCGTTTAGCTAGTGATGACCCCACAAAACAGCCCCCAGGAACAGCTGCTGTATCCAACTATAGGACTCTCAAAAGACTAAAGATAGGGGAAAGAGGGACCATATGGTAATTTGCCTGTTAGAAGGCCTAAGAACAGCATTTCGAAAGCAAATAAATTTTAAAAAAATTAGGGAAATTAGTCAGAGAGAAAAGGAAAACCCTGCCCTTTTCCAAGACCAGCTAGTAGAAGCTATTACAAAGTATACAAATTTGGATCCTGACTCTATTGAAGGGGCAGCAATCCTTAGCATGTATTTCATTAATCAGTCTGCCCTAAATATTAGGAGGAAATTGCAGAAATTGGCAATGGGACCCCAAACACCTCAGGCCCAATTACTGGAGATAGCCTTTGGAGTCTTTAACATCAGCTGCAGCAGAGGAAAGAGAATGCAGAGAAAGAGATAGAGACAAAGAACATGCTCAATTCTTGGCTGTTGCTATGGCCAGGAAAAGACCCAAGGGAGTGCCTCTCCAGGGCACACCCTTAGAAGAAGCCTGGTGGCTTGGGCAGTGGGGAAACCTGCTTTCGATGCCACAAGGAGAGTCACTGGTCTAAGGAGTGCCCCTCCAAGGCGCTGCTCCAGAGGAAGCCCCCAGGACTGACGCCTCAAGGACCATGCCCAATATGTGACCAGGAGGGACACTGGAGGAAGGATTGTCCCTGAGGTTGGAAAAGTGGTGGAGCTGACCCCTATTATCCTGTCCTCCAGTCTTCTCAAGACTCAGAATGATGGGAAAGCCTGGGGCTTGGCAGCACTCCAACTTTCTCCATCTCTCTCTCTCTTTCTCTCTCTCTCTCTCTGGGCAAAATCAGGGCTGACAGTAAGGTTACTCACTTAATGAAAGCTACATTCTCTTGTTTCTCTGGCCCTACCTGCCCCTCGACCCACTGGGTCGCAGGCATCAAAGAGGAAATTAAGGAATGTCTCCAGACATACCCCCCTCACCCTGGCCTACTGGAGGATCTGTTGTTTGAACACTCCTTCCTCATGCTCACCTCTTACCGGGTCCTCTGGTTGGGGAGGGACCTGATAGTGAAATTGGGAAGCCAATTTTCTCTAGTTACATCTCCCATTTCCCCACTCCCTCTGTTCACCAGAACTCCACGTGTTCTCCCAGAAGTATGGGAGGCAGTTGGGCCAACTGATTGGTATCAGAGAATTCCTAGGCGAGCTACTTCTGCCACCCCAGCCATAGTTCACCTCCAAAATCCTAAAGTGTTCCCCCATTTCAGTCAATATTCAATTAAGCCCAAGGCCGGGAGGGACTGAAACCACTAATTGCTTCTCAAGGCCCAGACTCACTCCCTCTAGAGTGGGGCCCCAACCAGGCTAAAACTTTTGAGACTAAAAACTAAACTGACCACCACTCCAGCATTAGCTTTACCTAATCTAGAAAAACCTTTCACTCTGTATGTTGATGAAACAAGAGGACAGGCTTTGGGAGTCCTAATCTAGTCCTTAGGACCTGACCCCAGGCTGGTTGCCTATTTTTCAAAACAATTAGATTCCAAAGCTACTGCAGCCATTCTATTTGAGGAAGCTTCTAAACTTTTAGCTGACCAGCCCCTAGAAGTTCTGACTCCCCATCAAGTTCAGAGCATCCTAGAAGTAGAGAGCCACCAGTGGCTGACTAGCCACAGGGTAACCAAATACCAAGCCTTGCTCTTAGATACCCCTGACCTAATTCTTCGGGTGTGCTATACATTCCTGAACTCCAAAGTAGTGTGGTACACAGAACAAGTGGTTAGGAGAGCTAGGTATGAAACAGTCATCTTTAATTCCCTCCAGGGAAATTGTCATTTCTCTATACTCCTATACTGCTTGTTTGGTCCTTGTTTGCTTAACCCTCTTGCCAGGTTTGTTTCTTCCAGGCTTGGAGACATCAATTTCCAGGCGACTGCTCGGACTATGTACACCCTGAACTGGACCCATCAAGGCAGGGACAGCTCTACACCTCTTGCCAGCAGGAAGCAAATTCAGAAACTGAGATCTTTGTCCTTTACCCTGAAGGAATCTGAGTCCCATTTATATGAGGGGGGAATGATGGGGTTTAAATTGTGGGAGCCCCCTTGAACTCTCCTTGAATATTCCCACTAGATGAGGCTTTTGCCTAAGGCTATAAGTCTTTCCAGGCCCCAATCTCTAGGTTACTCTTAACCTAGCCTAGGCCTCCATGGTCCTGGTCCGTCTACTTCCCATCCTTGATGCTATCAAAGTGGCTATGCCCAAACCTGTCACCCTTAAACTAGCCTAGTTTGTCTGTTATCTCCAGGTAGCCTTCAGCTACTTCCCACCCTTAATCCCATTCTCTTAGTTCTTGGAATCTGACCTCACCCCAGTCCCATCAAGCTCCTCCTTAGACTCCTCCTCAAGACCCTACCTGAACCCCTCCTCCCATGACCCCAGGATTACCCAGATCCCTTCCACAATCTTTCTGTATATAAATCTCATCCTGCCTCCATGAAGGGGCTCAGATTCAATCTAGCTTAGTAGATTGAATCTGGCCTGCTTGTGAAAACCAGCATTACAAATGGTAAAATTTCTTAAGACTCAACCCAATATGGTGAACCTTTAATAAACATTTTCTTTGACAAAAAAAAAAGTTTCAAACTCAACTCACATATCAAACTCCTCAAGGAAGCCTTCCTTGAAAATCCCCCTACCTGACTCAGATCTGATCTCATGGTATTTTATTATTCCTTTTAAGTAATTGTCACACTCCAATTTGTAGTGTATTTAACTATGTAACCTTCTAGATTACAAACTCCTCAAAAAGAACAATCATTTCTTCATTCATTCTACCTTCCCCAATGCTTCACATAGTATATACTGCCTCTCAGCATACAGACTTGATGAATGTTTCTTGGATGAATGAATAAATATTTGATTTGAGTAAAGAATACTAACGTTTCAATATCATCTTATTTATTTTATAGGTAGCAAAAAATACTGAATAAACACAAAAATAGATTTATTTTGTTTGGAAGTACATGTCACATATGGATCTCCATAGATAAGAATGTGCCCATAAAAGACTTAGGGGAAGAAAATTCATATGTAAATGAGGTAGGATAGCACACGATATTATTTATTTCTAAATACCTTAAAAATAAATGCCACACTAATTGAAACATAGACCATATCTCTAGGAATAAAGAAATCTATTTGAAAGGAAAAATGCACACAAATATCCTAAAATAACAATATTAAGTACCGAGATTTAGAAAAATCTGATTTTAGGAATAAGTACTGCCTATTCTTGCATGATTTGTTAATTTCTATAAATGAGGTTCACCTGAATTAAATTCAAAAAGATGTTTCACAAATCAGAAATAATAAATGCTTGTAGTTACATTTGCAATTAAAATTTTGGATAAATTTGTATACTAAAAAGTTTTTTCATTCCATATGGACCTATGAATATTAACTTCATTCATGGTCACTGAGATCAAATTTTCACACTGAAATGCTGCTTAAATCTATTCTATAATTTTTGCCCACATTGTCACTTTTTCCCATCTAATCACATGTATTTATTTTAACACACATTACATAAATTTAAGAAACAAAGAAGCAAAACAGGAATTCAAATACTCCAACTTACTGGCAAAGGAAACAGCTTCCCATTTACTTTTATGCACAGACTATTGGGATAATTATCCTCTTGCGGACAGCTAGTTTCTGCTAGGCACAATCTGTATTCAAAGAGAAATCATTCTTTAAAAGTATAATCAAACATTTAAAACAAGCCTGTAAAATGATGTTTTAGCCAGTGTAAAAATATTGATTTAACAATATCAAAATCACCTTAGTTGTACTTGGACAGTATAATCTCTTCTACCACCTGGCAAAAAATCCCTATTGGAAACAAAGAATTTTGGTTATTTAAGTACAATTGTTTTTTTCAACAAAATATTTCTTGTATTAAAATTTTTTAATGGATAGCATATTCCTACAATGACATTTTCATTCTCTCTCACAGCTTCATTACCAAATAATCCAAAACAAATCCACTATAATCAAAACAGGTTCATTTAGTTGGAAATTTGAAAGATGCTTTAATTACAGCAGTGGATACTCAAAGACATTTAAGTGTGATCAATATTCGAGGAAAGCCCTTAGTTTCATAAAAATTTATATTTAGAATTTCCAAACTACACATGTGCTATAACCACAGAACACACTGTTAACACAAAAAAGTGCAATGTGGATTAATCAAAATAAATCAATCACCATTCTTGGAAAATCTAAGTCAAAAGTAAAAGTCCTATGGATTATGGGTCAGTTGCTTCATCTTATATTAAAATTATGTGGCCGAGTAGTGTAGTTATTGGATGGAAGCCTGACGAAGCCCTAGATAATTACCACCCCTAAGAATGAAATTCTTTGACCATTACTACAGCTACTGTTACTTTACTGGATCTTCTTTACCAGCATGGAAAGAATGTTAAGTAATCTTTTGCTCAGAAATCTTAAGTAGCCTCACTTTCCAATCTATTTAATTGAATTTTCTTAATACCCTCCCCCAATAACTCACCATTGTTCCTACCTTCATACTTTTACTCACGCTGTTTCTCCTGACAATGCCTGATGATCTGATTATCCAAATATTCCCTAATCTTCAATACTCATCTCCAGCCAACAGCGATCATCTTCCTTTCCTAAACACTCATAACATTGTTTGTTCTTCATATTTTGATACCTCAGGCACTGAAGTATAAGTCATACGTGAAAAAACCTTACAACATACTGTTTTGCATTGTTTTTTCACTTGTATAGTGTATTAATTCTTGTTTTCCCAACAATAATGGGAATTCTGAGGGCAAGATGAGCCATATATTTCCAGTTTTATCTTACAGTATGTTCCTGAGCACAGGCTAAGTGTTAAATAAAATACTTATTGAAAATGAACCAGGACAAAAAGCCAAGCTGTCATCAACTCCCTAAATGGCATACATAATTAAGGAATGAGTAGTAATGAAAGAATAAGAGCTTATCCTTAACACTGATAAAACCAAGAGTTTTATAAAAATATTTTGCAAAAAAATTTTTTAAATATCTTGAAGCCAATTTCTATTAGTTAATACTAAAGGAGATTTATTACCATTGCTATTCATATAAGTCAAGTCCAAAGCATTTATTAAGTGATTAATGCCTTCCAGGTACCATGCTAAGCCCTGGGGATACAAAAAAAAGCAAAAAGTTCCAGTCCTCAAGGAGTTCACAATGTAATGTGGAAAAGAGACAATATGCAAAGAACTATGTAAAAACAAGTTATATACAAGATTTAAATGGAAATAGTTTCACAGGGAAGGCACTAACATTAAGGAAGGAGCAAAGTTTCTTGCAAAAGGTGAGATTTTAGCTGAGACTTCAAGAAAGTCGCCCAAACTACTTTAATTTACAAAGAGAAGTCATTTATTTGCTTCCTGCCATAAAAGTCATAAGAAGCTAATGATATCTCTTAGACTATGACTAGGGAGTTCTTAACCTGGAATCCATGAATTGCTTTAAAAAACCAACAAAAAACAACTCATACTATTTCAATATAATTGGTTTCCTTTGTTATCATGCAGAGTTTATGTTATGCATTTAAAAATAATATTCTGCGAAAAGGTCCATAGCTTCACCAGAGGGCTAAAGGGATCCATGAAAAAAAAAAAGTAATGACTTCTCACTCAGACAGAGATAAGTATTCAAGTATAACCAAAGAAAGAATTAAATAGGATTGCATATGAATCATTCTGCTTATTCTTGCAAGGCTGGGTTAGTCATTAGAAGTATAAAAGATTCTCACACTTGGCTATACTGATGTAATAAACAAACAGTTGCCTAATTTTAAAAATATTTTTAAAATTTACCAAAAGAAAATGTAAGCTATGAAAAATCTCACCATTTGCCCTTATGTAGCAAAAATTTTCCACTGAATAAAGAGATTATGTCCAATAAGGGATTCCCTACACCAGAATCTCAAGGATTCTGTGTCAAAAATACACATAGTCTTACACATTTTCAATTGTCACAAATCAAAGTCTTAGAAGTTTCCCTAGGGAAGAGGATTACCTTTAAGATCCAAATGATTATAAATCTCTGAATGAGAAGAGTGAAAATGTGAATTAAACTGGAGGAAGATAGACCTTATCTCAGTCAAGTGGTTCTGTGATGAAGTGGGGAAGAGTTGAGAAGAGCTAATGGGTGCCTGTTAGAAAAATCAAGGTATATGAGCGTGTGAGGGTGAACAGAGAGAAGATGAGAGGATGTAGTATAGCTGGTCCCAAGTAACTGACCTGTAGAGACCCTGTAACACAACCCATAAAGATACCAAGACTGCTCAGACAGATCAAAGATACAAAAGCTTACTTCGATAAGAGTTTTCTTGGGGAACATTAAACCAGACCAAAAGTCAAGTAGGGATACACTGAAGGCACAACCCTAACGTAAAGAACCTTACTGTTCCAAGATGAAAGGGGAGCTCAAGACTGTAACCAGTACTGGGACTTAAGGGTGAAAGATGGGTAGATTAACCAGAAGCACCCTAAACTCAAGGATCAGACGATAGGGGAAGGAATTGAAGACTAAAGGAGAATTGTGACATGAAAAGCCTAGGTAAGTGACTGTTAGGTTCTTGACCTAAACAAAACTGGGTAAAATGAAGAGAAGTACACCTGAGATATTCTCTCAGTTGTAGAGCCTACACCCTTAAATTCCCTCACATTAAAGTAAAATTTAATTGTACACCTGAAGCAACTGTGTGCTGGATTAAAGAGGAGTGAGAAAAAGAAACCCTGCTAAACTTAAGGAGCAAGAAAAAGTCCAGGGCCCAATGGCAACTTTTAAAAAAGAAATCTCACTTCTTTTGGATAGCGGTTTTCGAAATTACACCCTGATTTTGTCACTCTTTACAATAAACACAGAGGCTTATTTTTGAATTTTCTAAGGCTATGAATAAAAAATGTATCTTAGCATCAATTTTTTTTTGCACATGCAAAGTGCCTAAAACTGTCAAATTCATCTGCAAATTAATGGATCCTATCCTTCTGCACCATTAAATTGGTAAATCCAATGAATCCCTTGGAGAATTCTCACCAGTCATACTCTAGACAAAGTGAATACTGACTCCACAAATCTTTACAATACTGCAAGTATGGTACTTTCCACTGGTTTATTTCTTTTCACATAATCACAGAATGTTAGAGCCAGAAGGATTTTACAGATTATCTAGTCTAACACTAATTTACTGGCAAAATACACTTGGCACTGATATTTGTCACAAGCAAGTCATGCTAAGTAAACACCTGTGGAAGCCAGCCCAGCAAATCTGAGAAAGTTAAACTTAGAAATTCAGGGGAGTTGGCTCAGAAATGTGTCCTTTGGAGTATGCACCTTACTTCTACTCTTTTATAATTTCCCTATGGTAAAAAGACATAAAGGTAAGATGTCAAATGGGTATCTTCTTTTTTGAAGCAAATAGTAATGTCAATCCTAGACTCTCCAAGGAGATGCCCCATTGGTAAAAAGATACAAATGAAGTTTGAAGATAATACAAATATCTCTTTTTAGCTATTAGCCTGAATCTCTTTCCCTGACCAAAGCTTTAACCAAACCTGCTATCAAGACAGCCAAGTGAACTGATTCTAGGTTCACCTTCCTGTCCTAGCTAAGCAGAAATGAAATGGCTTGTAAGGAAGCAGCCAAGTGGTGCAGTGAGTAGAGTACCAGCCTTGAAGTCAGGAGGACCTGAGTTCAAATCCAGCCTTAGACACCTGACACATTTCCTAGCTGTGTGACCTTGGGCAAGTCACTTAACCTCAAATGCCTGCCTTCCCCCCTCCAAAAAAAAAAAAAAAAAAAGAAATGGCTTACAAGAATGCAAAAAAGAAAAGCTAAAGTACCCAAAGATTATAAACATTTGAACAATGAAGATTTGGTTGGGCTGGTGTAAATAAAATGGAAAGTCACTTGGAGAATGTGAAGTAAGGATTTTATAAGGATTAAGCTTTTTTATCATTTATCTTAAAAAATAAGACAGCTCCCTTATCACCTAAATTAATTTAATGGTCTCTACACAATTCCCTGCCTCCAACTTCTCTTTCCTTTCACTTATCCTTACAGCCAAATTACTTCTATACACCAGAAACTTTATTGTTGTAGGTGGTCCTGTCACCAATGCCTTCACAAGCAATCTTCTCAAGCAGCCTCAGTCAAAATACTTTATTACTTATAAACAACCTTCTGGTGATGAGCGTCACTAAATTAAGCCAGTCCTCAGATAACAAACACTCAGTCCATTGCTGTGCTAGTATGTAAAGCCTGTTCAGCCAGCACTGAACTGGTATGGCACTGATCCAAACCAAGATGGATCAATGGAAGATGACTTCCAAAACACTACATTACGTATATATGACTATACTACTCAGCAACCTTCAATGACACAGAATAAAATCCAAACTTCAAATTAACAAGTTTTTATCAAGCATCTATTTGGCACTGAATCAGCAAAGGGAAGACAAAGACAAAAATAGTCACTGACCCCACCCCACCCCCACCTCCCAAGGATGTTTTATTCCTATTATTAGGCCAGGCATTCAAAGTTCTTCACACTCTGCTCTAATCTCTCCCACTGTTCCCCTTTACGCAAACTGTCCATTTCAGTAGAAATGGTTTACAATTCTTGAAACAAATATGCTCAAAACTTATACTCAGTTTCACCTCCCAAAGATGCTTAGCAGCCTTATTTCTGCTTAGTTAAATAGTAATTTTCTTTAAAGCCTAAGTAAAATAATGTCATCTGTGAAAGCTTCCCAATCCATCACAAGTCACAGAGATCTCCATTTCCACTGTAAAACCAAATCACTTAATATCTACAGCCCTTATTTGGCATCTGTCATATGAAAGTTTATATCTATGTTAACTTTTTATATAAAAATATACGAGGCGTCCACAAATTATCTGTTGCTTTACGTTTTTATTTATTTTGTTACATATTTAAACACCTACTACAGAGCTTTCCAATGGGGAGAAAGGTGGAGGAGACACAGGGAAGGAAGGGGGATACTTCAATATGAACTACCTGACTGATACCGGCATTATTAACTATGATGGAAAACTCAAAACGCTAAATCACTTAACCTCCCTAGGCCCCAATGCCCTCATCTGTAAAATGAATAGGTTGTATTAAATGACCTCAAGTCCCTTCCAATTGTAGATCAGTGACCCTATGATGTAAAATTTTGTTAACACCTAATGCATTATTTTCCTTATTTCATGAAATTGAAAGGTTTTCCAATATTGAAAGTTAATTTTAATGTCTTATAGGTAGTAAAGAGCCAAAATTCTATCATAACAGTACCAGATGCAATCCATCAAAAGACAATGGTAGTGTTTTATTAGCTTCTTTTTTATTTTTTAAATTTATTTAACTATTTTATTTATTTTATACAAAAGTAACGTTTCATTAATTTTTACTGAGCCCCCTATCTTCAACAGAGATAGAAATTAAATTCTTTGTGGAATTAGGAGAACATTTAGAAGTGATGTGAATGCTGAAAATATCTGGAATAGAGGGGAAAAAATACTTAGATACATGTACCTTTTATACTAACCCTTTTAAAAACTTTTGTTTTTCCCTCCTAGTTTATAAACATTTTTTAAAAAGTTTTATAATATTGGAAAATTCATTTTAATATCTAGTAGAGAACCAAATTTTTCTCCATTTGTGCTATGAAACTACTTCTAAATTTGTAACATAAAGAAAATCATTTAACCGTTGAGTAGTTCACTTTTCTCTATAATCTACATGAATCTCTCTGAATCTCATAATGCAACATCAGTGACACTGATAATTTAAAAAACAATAATAGTACATTCTCCAGATTTCCTTTGCTCACTTTCTACACCCACTTAATTTTACTTACTCTTTAAAAACCTGTTTGTACTTTGAGCATCTGCTATTTTTGTAATGACCAGGAGCTACTTTCAAGTTGTTTCCCACTTATTCTTTAAAGCAATTTCTGTTAATACCTCAATTTTTCTCTTCAAACTATTACATTTCTATTGACCAGGTCGCTGAAATCACTGGCATAATAATAATAATGCAAAATGACAGCACTTTATTTATTGGGTCTTGGGTATAACAACGAAATTCTTCTGTCTACTAACACTTCCAAATATATTTAAATACACATATAAACTAGTCATATGGCTAAGAATAAGGGAATTTTCATATGCTACCTCTAAAGAGAAAAGAGCCCCATACCCACTGAAACATATTTCAAACCCTTCTCTTACCTGGAAATGCATATCTCTCTTACTTGTTGAGGTGTCAATGCAAAAATAAAAAACTTCTCTTGAAATCTCTGAATACTGCTCTGAACTGGAGAGAAAAAAATACAATGAAAGACGAGCTTTCAATAAAATTTTGAGAATATAAAAGCCAGTAATAGCCAGACAGTGTAGCACCTACAAAATTCTTGGATTGTTTATTACTGAAACACACTAATAAAGAAGTGGCCAAAATGAATGCAACCCATGGTGGGAAATTAAAGGTGGATGTTTTTGAAAAAGTGTTTGCAGGAAATTTAGTATTCAATTATTCCTCATCCTAAAAGCAGAGAAGAAAGTACAGTTACAATATCCATAATATAG
The DNA here is from genome assembly GCA_028646595.1 of Phalanger gymnotis. Taxonomy (NCBI): domain Eukaryota; kingdom Metazoa; phylum Chordata; class Mammalia; order Diprotodontia; family Phalangeridae; genus Phalanger; species Phalanger gymnotis. The sequence continues at coordinate 307,741,400 of CM053622.1, forward strand.
ACTCTTTCAAGGTAGTAATATTTCACCTCTAACTATAGCATCATCTAATAAAAATAGCTATGTTATCATATAACAAAGCTGGCAAGAAACAAATGATCTCACATATAAGAATTCTATTCATTACAAGATTTCTCTGGTGCTTTATATTCAATTGTATTTTGTTAGGAAAAAAAATAGAAAGATAACCACCACCCCCCATTCCCACTAATGTAGTTATTAAAATGTACAACAAACCAGTAGCAAGATCTGAAATATTATTTGAATGTTAAAAGTGAAAGATTGATCAGAGATGTTATACTTTTTGATAAAGCCATGGACATTATTGGAGACTTGGAATCTGTTTAGGATTCCGAGAACTATTCCCAAAGAAGCATCTTATTGCAGCTTAAAAAAGGAGAAAATTATAAATACAGATGCTACAAAGGGCCCAAAGACTGAAAAAACAAAATGCTGCTCTGCAACAAAGCACTGGGACTGGAGTCAGGAAGACCTGAGTTCAAATCTGACCTCTGACAATTAATAGCTGTGCGACCCTTGGGAAAGTCACTCCCCATCTATCTTGACTTCCTCAAATGTAAAATGGATATAATAAAAGCGTACCCTCCCAAGGTTGTTGCGAGGATCGACTGAGATAATATTTGTGAAGTGCTTAGCACAGTGTCTGACACACAGCAAATACTTACAAATGTCTGTTCCCTTCTCTCCCCTCCCCTGCCCGCATTCCCACTCTAGTCCTACAATAGAGCCCAGGGAAGAAAAACTATATACTAGAGCAGCACGTGATGACTACTTCTGTACCCAACACACGTGAGCATAGTAAAATAGACATCAGGAATAGGTACATTGCAATCATGAACCAAACTTCAACCTCCCAAATCATTCAGTCAGAAGACCTAGGTTCAAATACCACAGAAAACTAGCTGCATAGCCCTGAACAAATCACTTCATTGCTTTGTGCCTCAGTTTCTTCACTCACAAAATGAAGGGGTTGGACTCAATGGTCTTTAAGGTCTATTTTAGTCTCTACATTTCTCCATAGTGGGAAACTGTCATAAAGTAGGTTCTATTTTCCCAAAGGTAAAATATCAAAAGTGGGAGTTACATTCTTGAAAACAAGCATTCAGCATCATTCAAGAAAAGATATGACCAATAATGGTTTTATTAAATCCCAAGAATATTACTATAAACTCCTAGAGCATTTGAAAGTAATAAAGAAGATATAACGAGTTCTATAGAACACATATTGATAATACAGGGTTCTGGATCTAAGTACCAATACTGGCAAGAGTGCCCTTAAGCAGAGAGAACATAGATCAAAAAAGAATTCTAAAGGGAGATGATCCTTGAGTTAAATCATCAGGTGGTGTTCATTACCCTGCGCCTTTAAAAACAGACGTTTCTATCCTCTCCCTCTCCATAAAAAAAGGTGACTTCTCAGTTATTCCTTATACTCCTGTCAATTACAGGCTGCCTCAGTTTCCTCATCTGTGTCTAGAAGATCTGGGTTCAAGTTCTACCTCAACACATACTGGTGAAGATGCCAATCTGCTTTGATAGACAGAGTTTCCTCACCTAGGATGTCTCCTGTGAAATTTCAGGTACAGATCTAACTCCGTATACAAAACATTAAATAATGCATATCAATTATGTGGTAAATTTGACCGAAAACACGTTATCCATAAGTAAACATTCAACATAATTACAATATCTGCCTCCTTAAAATTAGGAAGGAATTTTGAGAAATGATAATCACGGTTAAATTTTCTTTCTAAAGAAACCCTCTCTTGATGCAAAGTGAAATGTACCAGGTATAAGGTAACAGCAATACTGTAGGAAGATCAGCTGTGATGACTTAGGTTTTCTCAACAATACAACAGTCCATGACAACTCTGAAGGACTTAGGAGGAAAAATGCTACCCATCCCCAGAGAAAGAACTGATGGTGTCTGCATCCAGACTGAAGCAACTTTTGAGGTTTTTCTTTTCACTTTATTTTTCTTGAGTTTTTTTTTTAATCTATGCTTCCTTTTACAACATGACTATTATGGATATATTTTGCATCACTACATATATATAACCTATATGGAATTACTTGCCTTCTCAACCGGGGTGGGGGGAGGGGAGGGGAGGGGGGAGGTAAGGAGAGATTTTGAAACTCGAAGTTTTAAAAATAAATGTTAAAAATTGTTGTCTACATGTAACTGGGGAAATATTAAATACTCAATAAATACCAAAAAAATTTTTTAGAAAGAAACCCTTAAAAGTTTGAACAGATGCCCCTTTTTCCTCTCAAAATATTTCCCCGTAGCTGTAGAAACTTTGGCGAATTACTCTAATATCAGTCCTGGAGAGAACTTAATAAGTCAACTTCCTCCTTTTGTTGAAGAGGTAGGAAGACTGATTCAGAATGTGGTAGAGAAGATCTTGGTCAGCTGGCTTTGCCAAATATTTCTCCTTGTTACAAGGAAGGGTTCAATGCAGGAGGGAGGAAGAGAAAATGACCATCATGTAATACAAAAGGCAACAATAAAACCTAAAATAAAAAATATATCATTTCCTTATAGCAAAAAGATTCAAAATTATTCCACTAACCTTGGAGCTGCAGTCAAAGCAGTACAATAGATTCACAGGATCACAGATTTAGAAGTAGAAGGGGTCTCAGGTTCCCGAATTCAATCCCTTAATTTTACATATAAGGAAACTGAGGCCAGCAAGGTAAAGTACCTTACACAGGCTCACACAGCCAATATCTTTGGCTGAATTCAAACCTATGTCTTCCTGTCTCCAAATCTTTTACTCTATCCATTACACCATACAAATGTTTTTTTTCCAGTGGTAAAAGCTAAAAAAA
>CM053622.1:307744749-307768861 GCA_028646595.1 Phalanger gymnotis
ATTTAACCTTGTTTGCCTCGGTTTCCTCATCTGTAAAATGAGCTGGAAAAGGAACAAGGAAAAAGATACCACTCTAGTATATTTACCAAGAAAATCCCCAAATGGCATCATGAAGATTCAGAAACGAAGGAAACAAGTCAACAATCACAAAATCATGACACACCGCATTAAAGGTGGCTCTAAAATTCTGGGAATAAGTGTTCAGTGTATTAAAAACATGGCTAAACATCAAAAAAGGGAAAAAAATTAAGTGGCATTGTGTTGTTAAGCAAAATTGTCTCATTAGCATGGCTTTTGTTTCTTTTGAGTGGAAGTACTTTCAGCTGTTAAGTGCTAAGCCCCAGGCCCAGGGCCCTGTCAGGTGTGAAACCTGTGTGGGTGTGGATTGGTGACTTAGGAGGGGCCAGCTCAGGAACCAATGGTCTCTGGTCGTTGAGGCGGGGCTTGAGAACGACAGAAGCTCGGTGCCAGGAAAGGTGAGCCAAGAGACAGTTTCAGCGGAAGCGGAAGCTGCTGTGGAAGCCGGAAGCCATCTGGTGGAGAGAAAAAAGGACAGGAATACTAATGTGTTGTTAGTGAACCCATGAACTGATCCAACTAATCAGGAAACCAATTTAGAACTATGCTCAAAAGTCACTAAACTGCACATACCTTGTAACCCAGCAACGCTACTACAAAGCATGCACTCCCAGAAAGGTCAAAGAGGGAAAAGACTCATATGCATAAAAATATTTATAGGATCTTTGCTTGTACCTTATGACCCCCATCCTTGTTCTTTCTACTTATCATGACCTTGAATTCTCTACTGCTTAGTGCCTTCCCACCCCATCCCTATCTCTGCCTCTCAGTTCAATTGTACACTCTCCTCTATACTCTAGTCCCTCGTTTCCTTATCCTTTTATCAATTATGCCTTCTCAAAATCCCCAGCCTCGGATTACTCTCCCACTATTCTTCCTTCCTATTCATCAGAGATGGAGAAAGTCAAGGAATCACACTAACTGGGTCCACTGTGGGAACTGTGGAGAAACTGAGTGACTCACACTTGTGATTCAGTTATGGATCTAGCTCAGTTCCCTTTCTATTCAATTATGGGTCTAGTACAATTTCAGTCTTGTGAGAAAACTTTATGCAATTATGGGAATTGCGAGGAAACTTTATTGTATCGTTTGAACATGGCCCTGTGTGGCTGGGAAGCTGGACCCCTCTACCTGCTACTTAGAGACGCTTCACTAAGGACCTAGGTTATGCTGACCAGAAACCTGAACAGATCCAGACATGCAAGTTTTCTCACAATTACACATCTCAACCCATATGTCTTATCTGAAAACTAGTCTCATATTAGTCAATCAATTACCGTTCCCTTGTTCCTTTGATTGAATATAGACACTTGGCAGAGACCAGAATACTTCTTTTTCTGATTTCAGGGAACTGTACCTATTCTCTCTACTCCTCCCAACTTAGAAAGTTCCTAATCTTTCCTCCAATTAGAAATCAGATTACCTAATCTTCTGTCCTGTTTAATATCCTTTTGTTTTCTTTTAATGCATAAAAATCCATCTCCCTTTGTATTCAGGTCCACTGCCAAGCTGAAAAGGCCTAGTTCTGATATGTTATGCAATTGGCTTTCATTGCTTAAGAAACTGATATGCTCAGAAACTTGAACCTTTGTTTCCTCAGTCATTTCAGATTTCACCTGTCACACCACTACACATTTATATTACATAATCTCACCCAAATTATTGTAGCAAGGTAACCTTTTACACTTCCCTAATCAGTTTGCTATCCCACTTACCACAACAGTTATTCCAAACCTTTTCATTCCTCCTCAAGCTCACCTTGGCATCCTCTTTCTCCATCCTCTCAGTTGAGGACTTTGTCTCATAATTCACCTAAAATATTGAAGTCATTCCTCTAGAGCACTTTCTTTTCTCCTCTTCATCTTACATCACTCAGTTGCCAACCCCTACTATCTCCTCTCTCAACCCTGTCTCACACAAATCTGTAGAAGCAACCACACTAGCACACAGAGTAGGCTACTAGCGCACAGGGTAGGCTGCTAGCACAGGTTCTTGATCTGCTTTTCTAAAGGAAAGACAGCTTCAAAGGGGTTGGTAATTGTAGTAGCAATTAGATTGGAAGATCTTTCCCACCCATTAATAGGCCATGTGACCTGCTTATGTCACAGGAAGCCTAAGTTACATGGTGGGAGGAGCTTCCTGATAGGAAAAGGAAGTTATGGAAGTTATGTCACAGGAAATGCTGAGAGAGAGAGAGAGAGAGAGAGAGAGAGAGATGTTATGGCTACTAATGGCTGCTGATGACCATCCTTGTGATTGTTAGAGTTGAACAGGCAGACTTAGCTGTACTGTGAGTTTGTCTTTGGGAAGACCCTAGCAGGAGGTCAGAGAGATTTTGGGATGGCGAGGCTCCAGGTTGTTATATGGTGTTTTAAGTTCCTTGTTGTTATGATAAAGTGGGCTGTGGAAGCTGAACATTTGGTTATGGGATATGGTTTTCTGGTGTCTGAACAAATGTTATACTTCTTTTACCTTCTTTATAGAGAGTGTCTCACATTTTGCGATACCAGAACTATATAGGCATATTCATGATTATCATTGATGTTGTGTTTATTGCCTTACTGTTTCAGTAATCTTACTTTAATTCAACAATGCAGAACAAGCAGAGAGACCTAGAAAAATTAGCAGATATTGATGAGTGATCCAATAGACAGGGCTCCAGCTGTCCTAGTAATCTTGCTACACACTTTAACATTTACATGTATTACCAGATGGGGGAGCACCAACATCTGAGTAGGTGTGGGGGGGTCCTGAACAAATGGCTACCCAGAGTCTTGTTCAGGAAATCAAAGGTCATTCCCATGAGTGAGCCCCCAAGGCAAAATACCAATCTCCCAGAATATATACACTTTAGACTGATATGCTCAGAACCAGAAGGTGTGAAAACCTAAGTGACTCAACACCTAATTGGTGAGAAAGCCTAGTGATTCAGCACCTGATTGGCAAGGCCCAATACCTGGGAACAAGAGATTGTTATGGCCATGGATCCTGGAAAACTAAAGACCAAGAAATAATAACTAAAATCCACTTTGCTTATGCTTACACCATCCCATCTTCTCTAGCAGATTGTCCCCTCTATCATTCACACTCTCTCATTAATCTTCAATGTCTCAATATCTACTGGCTGCTTCACAGTTGCCTACAAACACTTTCAAATCTCCTTGAAACATACTTAGAAAACCTTACCTTGATCTTCCATTGCCACTATTTATCTTGTGATATCTCTGTAAACTCCTCGACAAAGCCATCTCTACTAGGTACCTCTACTTCCTGTTCTCTCCCTCTCTTCTGTTTCCTCTATAGTCTGGCTGCCAACCCCTTGAAACTGCTCTCTCCAAAGTTAACAATAATCCTGAAATTGCCAGATCTTACGGTCTTTTCTCAGTCTTCATTCTTGATCTCCCTATGATCTGTAACACTGACGATCACCTTCTTCTCCTGTATGCTCGCCCCTTTCTAGGTTTTTGTAACATTCTTTTCTCCGGGTCTTCTTTCTACCTGTCTAACTGATCCTCCTTAAGTTCTCATTAATTGTGGATGTCCTCCAAGGCTCTGTCCTGGGCTTTCTTCTCTTTCTCCTCCCCCCTACCTCACTTGGCGATCTCATTAGCTCCTGTAAGTTCAACTATTGACTATGCATTTGACTCGAGTGTCTATTTATCCACCCCTAACTTCTCTCCTGATCATCATTCTTGCATTTCCAACCACCTCTTAAACATCTCAAACTGGACGTTTCAGAGACATCTCAAACTCTGCCTGTCCAAAAAAGAACTCATCTTCACTCTCAAAAACTTCCTCTTTACCAAACTCTCCTATTACTGTTGAGGGCATCACCATTCTCACAGTCATATAGGCCTCTAATCCTCTTATACTTACTACAAGTATCCAATCTGTTGCCAAATTTTGTAGTTTCTATCTTCATAGCATTTCTCGTGTATACCTCCCTTCTCTTTAACTCTCACCTTGTGTACAAAAGCTCTCGTCATAGAGCGAAGGGCATGGCTGATGCCTGGAGTCCCTTCCTACTCCAAACCGTCAGCTCCTGAAGTGATTTTCCTAAAGCACATGTTTGACTATGCCACCCTACCCAGCACTCCCTCCCCACAAACACACTCAATAATAATCTCCAGTGGCTCCCTATTACCTCCAGGATTAAATGTATAATCTCCTCTTTGCCTTTTAAAGCTTTTCACAACCTTGCCCCTTCCTATGTTTCTATTCTTCTTATACACATGGTGTGATATGCAGCAAAACTCGCCTTCCACTCCTTCCCTTCCCACCCCATTCCCCACTAGTATTTTCCTTCTGAGATTACCTTCTAATTACCATATATATATATGCACACACACACACACACACACACACACACCCTATACACACATATCTGTCTGTCTGTCTATCTATCTCTGTCTATCTTGCACATAGTTGCTTACATGTTGTCTCTCTCATTAGAATGTGACATCCGTGGTAGCCAGAGACAGGTGTTTTTACCTTTCTATTCCCAGGGCTTAGCATAGTGGCTGGCACATAGTAAGTGCTTAATAAATATTTGTTGACTGATAACAGCGTTCTTTTTGTAGTAACGAACTGGAAATAAAGTGCATACCCAACAACTGGATAGTACCTTAGCAAATTATGAATGTGAGAGAGCATTTGTCCTGAGAGAAATGACAAAAAGAATGGAGTCAGAGAAACCTGAGGTGGCTTGTGTGAGTTGATTCAGATTAAAATGAGCAAAACTAGGAGAAAAATAATATACAATGACTACAACATTATAAAGAAAAATAATTGTGAAAGACTAAAGAACCATATATAATTCATTCAATAACTGATCAGGAGCCCAGAAAACTGATGCTGAGTCATGTTTCCCACCTCTTCACAAGAGTTGGTGACCTGGAGGTGCAGAATTAAACATATATTTTCAGACATTGCTAACATGTGATTCTTTTGGTTTGTTTGTTTCACAATACTATTTGTTAAGAAGAAGGGCCTTTATTTTTTATTTTTGAAAGATAGAAGTCAAGGGAGGGACTGAGAAGTGTAACCATACTGATTTTTAAAAAGGAAGAAAACAAAGAAAAGGATGTCAATGAATCATTTTTAAATATACAGGAGAAAACATAAGAAATGTCAAAAAGGAGATAGCAATAAGCCAGACAGACAATATTGGAAATAACATGTTAAATTTGAAATATACTTAGAAAAAAATAAGCTATATGTAGTGAAGTTACATAATTTCATCCAAGTCCTTTTTTTTGTTCTTCTCTGTCTGGGAAAACCTTCATCTTTGTTAATGCTTGTTAAGTTCATGATAATAAAAATGGAAATTAAAAGAAGATTAAACAAAAATCTTATGCTATGACATATTGTTGGTTGAGTAGCAGTTTTGTTTTTGTGTCTTCAGAGTTCTTAAAGGAGTAGAAAAACACAACAAATACCATGATGTCCAGCATAGGAGGCAATATAAAAGACCCTACCAAATATACATATATAATTACATTATACAGACAACAATAATTATATAATTCTATTTTATAATTATAAAATTATAACACTAATAAATATATAACATTATATAATATACAAATATAATACAATTACATAATTATAATTGTAAGTGTAAATAGAATTAATGCAAGGAGTATAAGATGATTAGAGAGATTTGAGGTTATGACTACATGACATAATAATTATACACATATCTATCATATTAGGCATATAATTATCAATATAATAATTACAGAATGAAAAGTAATTATAATTCTATAATTATACATACATATTAACATAATAATTATAAATTTATTATAATACAATACACATATTACCAGCAAAGGAGGTAGACTGGTCATGTATCTGGCATAAACATAATGAAAAAACAGTCTAAGAACCCTAAGATACTAAAATTACCTAGAGAAAGGCCCCTAGCACACTGAGTAAATCCATTAGGAAGGATTTTTATCAAAACAGACAAGAATTGCACAGAATGAGAAGATATGGGTGGGATGCCACGGGAAGAAGGGTGGAGAGAGTGCCCACCGATGAGATCCTGCATCCATTAACGTATAGAAATAATTCTTTTTATTTGTAAAGAGCAGGGGGCAATGCTAGGATAATCTCAGAATAAAAAAGTTTTCGAGTTGGCCATCTTTTTCAAGAAACAATACATTAGCAAACGTTTATTTTTTTTAACTACTGTTCAGAGCAAAGTGCTAGGTCTGGGTGATGCAGAAAATTTAGATAAGGCAGTTTCTATAAATATGCAATTATAATATACAATGAGGATATCAGAGAGCTGTAAAATACTACATCAAGTGAAGTAGGAAGGGAAGGCTTATTAAGGGATTAGTGAGAAGACTTCCTGGAGAAGGTTGCATGAGAGTTTGGCTTTACAAGATGGGGATGAGATGATGGGGAAGAGTGACAAGAGATGAGCCTGGGCAGGCTGGGTAATGCCAGGATGGAGAGGACGGAGAGAACCTAGCCAATCTCAGGAGGACTGGACTTCCATACCTTTCCTCCCTACTAGAGAGAAATGAGAAGTATGCAACAGGTCCACAAGATTCAAGGAGGGAAGGAGGCAAACACCGAAACAGAGAGAATAAAAGGAACCGCCCTAAGACTAAGAAGGAAGCTTTCATGCCCAGCTCTGCCAATCATTCTGGCCACTGCCCTTCCCAAGCCACGATTGGCCAGGGGCTGGACAAACTGAAATATGATTGGCTACTCACCAACAAACTCTAACCGCCGATCGGCCTTTAGATACAGTGATTGACAGGAACCCTAGCTCAACTCTGGCTGATGATTGGTCATTTTTCCTAGGCCCTGCCCTATCCCGAAGGAGGCGGGGTACATAATCACTAGGTTTCGCGAGCCGCAACTATAATACTTAGTGAGGTGGTCGGGCGAGGGTCAGTCTCCTTTTCTCCTTCGCCCCGCCCATAATACAGCGCTTAATGGAGCTTTCCTACCAGACTCTCAAAGTCACACACCAGGCGCGAGAAGCGGTGAGTAATGGCTGCCTGAAAGAAGCGGCCGACTCTGAACACTGTGCGCCTCCTTGCCCACACCCCAGAGAGGAGGCAAGTCGAGAGAGTCACCCGTTGCTATAGTGACAACCGGACAAGAGCCATAGCAGCGCAAGCGCAGAAAAAGCCCCTGAGCTTGACTGAGTTATCTGCGCAGGCGTAGAGAGAATTTTGATTGGGATTCCAGATGGGGAGCGCGTCCTTTGTCAGGGAGGGAGGAGGTTGCGGGATGCTGCGCCGGATGAACAGGACCTTGGTCGTTCTGCACTTGGGCTGAACCTAGCGGGTTCTCTGGAAGGAGGCTATGACTTTTGCCCAGGTGTCGGGAACCTGCTCCTGGAAGTCCTGTTTCCTTTTACATCCTCTATTAATCTGGCTTCATCTTTAACCCTCCCAACTTTATCTACCCCACGGTCCCATTTAGCCCCATCTCTGCACACTCCCCCTAATAACTAAGGCACCGCCATCCCGGCCTTCGTGCCATTGTTTCTGCCCTTCAGTCCACCTGGCAAACCACCTCCTGCCCACCCCACCCACTCAGCTTATCCAACACCTCCTCCTCCTTCGAGACCCCCAGCTCAAGCTTCCCCTTCTCTACGTAGCCATCCCATCTCTTCTTGAGAGGGAGCCTGGTGTTTGCTAGTGGTTTGAGTGTGGGACCTGGAGTCAGGAAGACCTAGGATCAAAGTCCACCTCAATAGCTGTGTGATCTTGGGAAGTTCTCTAAATCTCTGAGCTTCCAAGTTTTCTATATAATGGGGACTAATCATGCCTGTAGTATCTGCTTAACAGTGTTAACTGAGACCCAGATGAGATGGATGTATGTGAAATACTATACAAAATGTCAGTTCTCTGAACTCCTATAGCTTTTATAGTATGATACTTTTAATGTTGCTGTGAATTGTACGCCTGATTGTTTCACGGATGTAGTTTGTCTTCACAACCAAGTGGTGCCTTATTTTTCCCTTTCATTCCTCCACAACCCCTTGAACTACACGCACACATACATTTATACACACATATATATGATGTGTGTGTGTATATATATATGTGTATATATATTTATATATATGTACATAGGCACTCAAGAAATATTTAGAAATCTTAGAACCATAAAAAGTAAGTAAAAAGACTTCTAAAGATCATTTTGTCTATGCCATTATTTTATAACTAAGAGAACTCCAGTTTACAGATCAGGAAGCATGTATGTACAATAAGAGGGAACAGGAATGAAATAAATGATCTTTAAAAGCCCTTCCAATTTTAACTCATCAGTAGGATGCAGTAAAATAACTTGCTCTGGGTTTCTGCCTTTCCTTTGTGGTCTTCGAGAATATAGGCCTTAAGCTGTGCATATTGCAAACCCTCAATAGCCTTTACCTTGTGTTTTCTTCTTTCTTTTATAGCCTGTTGTCTTAAAGCTGGTTACCTTATGACCTGAGCTTCAGGGAAACCCTAGGGTACTAGCAACTATGAAAAACCCGATGGGCCTTGTGTAGGAAGTGATACTAGAGCTGAACCTTGATGAGGTTACAAAGAAATGCAAAAGCACAGTGCCCTCCCTCAATGAACCCATATTCTGTATATCCAAGATCTATACAGAGCAGATGGAAGGCAATGTAAAAGGGAAGGTCCTAGTAGTGAGGGGAACTAGGAAAGGCAGAAGTTGAAATTTAAGCTGAGTCTTCAAGGAAGCAAGGGTAGAGGTAAGGAGGGAGAGTATTCTAGGCTTGAGGGATAGCAAGTGAAAAGACGTGGAGTCAAGAGATGGGAGTGTCTTGTTTGAGGAACAGCAGGGTACAGTATATGGAAAGGAGAAAGTGTTGCTATAGAAATCTTCAGTAAAGAGAAACTGAGGCAAAAAAAGTTCTGAGCACATTGATTTTATTAGCAAAGCTAGCAGTTGCCAATAAATATGGTCAATGGATCCTCAGTAGCCAAAGACTTCTGTGGCAGAATACAGAGCATTCTTATAGTTTAAAAAAAAAAAAGAACTAATCAAAGTACATATTCATGAAGTTAATATGTCTTCATGATATAAATGCATTTTCATAAGCTTTACAGGAATAGGTAAGTACATTGATTTGTAACATTCAGGCTGAAGGTGTTCTCTACTCCATGTGACTTTAATTAGATCAAAGCTCAGCTTTCTCATTGGCTCAGATGTATGATTAATGAAGTAATTCATTGATATACTATGAGTACATCATGGGCTGTTGGTAAGTTTTCATGAGTCTAAATGAGGGATTAACTTACATGCAGAAAGGGAAACTTTAATTCACACAGAAAAGAAGTCTTAATAAAACAAGGGACTTGGGCTCACAAGAGTGGGGAAGTTAAATTCTAACAACTTATTAATAAAAAGGTAGCTTAATTAAGTTTAGTAATTCGTAGCAGGCCTTAGCTAAAAATCAAGTCTGATTATATTGATTGAACACACTTTCCAATTTCTCAAAAGGTTACACATACTCGAACACCTACCTACCTACCCCATGTCCAGTTAGTTGCAAAGTCCTATCCTTTCCACCTTCATAACATCTCCTTTTCTCCTTTTCTCCTCAGACACTGCTACCACCTTAGACTAGGCCCTCTTCATCTCATGCCTGAATTATTCCAATAGTCCATTCATTTGTCACATTGATCCTCCTAAAGTGTAAATTTGACCATGTGACCCCATAGTCAGTCCACTGCAGTGTTTCCCTCTTGTCTCTAGGATCAAATATAAAATTGTTAAGGACTGTTAACCGGTCTCTTGAACTTGTCTTTTCAAGATGCCATATTTTCCAGAACACTGGACCCAGAGTATGCAGGACGCCCTGAGTGTGTCAAGGACAAAGCCTCCTTGGCCTCCCAGCTGACATAATTTGTTATTTGCATCCCAAGCTGGATGCCATGTGTGTCAGGCACCAAGTCAGTCTACACTAGACTGAGAATTTGCTTGTGCAGTTGAGGCCCTTGTAGATAAGCAGACCCCCCTATCTGGAGACAATTGAGTGGGAGGTTACGTGGTCAGACCTTTGTGTTAGGAAAATCACTGGGGACTGAGAAAAGCCATTAAATTTGGCAGTTACCAGCTTATTGGTGAATTCAGAGAGAGTACTTGCAGTTGAATGTGATGTTGGAAGCCAGATGGCAAAAGGTTTAGAAGAAAATGAGAGAAAGGAAATGGAGACATCCAGCCTAGATGACTTTCTCAAGTTTCACCAAGAAGGGGAAAAGAAATATAAGATGATAGCCAGTAGGGATGGTTGTATCAAGCGAGGGTTTTCTAAGGATTGAGTAGACCTGGGGGGGTTTATAGGCACCTAGGAAGAAATCAGTAGATAGGAAGAAATCAATGATTAGAGAGAGTAGGGGAGTTAGTGGGACCAATCCACAAGAGAATGGGATGAGATGATCAGGAATGCATGCCTTCCCAAGAAGTGCAGCCTCTTCATGAAAGACATGATGGAAGTTTCATTTCTCATCTGTCTATTATCCTACCTCTTCAAAATACGATTTTAAAATATTTGTTACGTGACTATATATGTAAGATACTGTACTTGTGATTGTGAAACATGAGTACTGTTGATGAAAACACCTTAATACCATACATTTTAGCCACAAGTTTGCTTGTAACTATGACTTTAACATTTTTCTAAATCTAAGCATTTCTAGTTTAGAGAAATGTCCAAACTGACACAGTTGTGTTCTTCCTACCAGCCACTGGGTTTCCCCAACATTTCCCTACCCCAAGGCAATTTGAGGTAACATTGAAAGAATCTTGACTAAGAAAAAGGTCACAATATGTTAATATGCAGCTTGTGGTTAATATTCTAGAACTGAAAACTACAGATTCCTCCCTTGAAGTTAGATGCCGCACAGGATAGAGCCCCGGGCCCGGAAACAGGTTAGGAAGAAATGAGTTGAAATACAGCCTCAAACATTTATTAGTTTTATGACCATGGCCAAGTCATTTAACCTCTATCTGCCTTGTGCTTGTGGTTGTGATATCATTTGTGAAATGCTCCTTTAATGGGGAGGGGAACATAGGTCGCATCAGTCACTTACTTCTCCACTGAAGGTAGTGACCCTAACAAGACAGGGAATTGGTTTGGTTATCCCCCTTAATCACATTCCTGGGATTTAAATCTTTGTTCTTGACCTTCTACCCATTTTCCTACAGGGAAAAATCTGGAAAGGGTTTTAGGCTGGAGGATATATTATTTTTTAATATTTTCAGTTGAACAAAAAAAGAAAAGAGGTTGGTTTTTGTTTGTTTAGTTTAGGTTCAGTACCTAAACTGTTAATAGACAAAGCCGGTGAGTGGAGACTTTTACACCTTCTTGGACACATCTACAATGCAAGCCCAGCAGCCTATAGTCCTGGTATTCAGGCCTCAGACCTGAACAAGTTAAGTAACATTAACAAGCATTACAAGGTAGTTCACTAAAGCTGTGAAATGGAAGGCAGACAGTAAATGTTGAGTTCACTTGGCTACAATGGTTTATAAAGCTTTCTGAATGAGGAGGAAGTTTGACCTTGAAGGATGGTAAAAGGTTAAAAAATAGGATCCGGGAAGCCAAAAGAGGTGAGGAAAGCCGGGGCTAGTAACCAAGGACTGAGCTCAGGGGAGGCACCACAGGATGCAGGAGTAAGATGCGGCAGAGACAAAGCAGGATCTTCTGCTTCCTCCTTCATCTCCATTCTCTCCTTAACACCTTTGTAATCTAATTTCAGTCCCTAGGTTCTACTGAAATTATATTTTCAGGAATCACCCCAAATTCCCTAATCCTGGAAGTAGCATTTGGTCAGTTATAATCTCCTCCCTAGGATCCCTCAAGGTACCACATTATGTTCATTTTTCTTTCTCCTTTGTCAGGCCCTTCTCTCCCTTGTTGCCCCTAGTACCCATCTCCTTCTCCCTATTTTGAGAGGCTGCAAGATGTAGTGAGGGAAGCACAGGCCTTGGAGTCAGGAAGAGGAGGGCTCTAATCCCATCTTTGACACTTAATTAGCTCTGTGACCCTGGGCAGCTAGGTGGGAAAGTAGATAGAGCTGAGCTCCAGGCCTGGAGTCAGGAAGACTCATCCTCCTGAGTTCAAACCTGGCCTCAGGTACTTCCTAGCTATGTGACCCTGGGCGAGTCACTTCACCCTGTTTGCCTCAGTTTCCTCATCAGTAGTATATCACCTGGAGAAGGAAATGGCAAACCACTCGAGTATCCTTGCCAAGAAAACCCCAAATGGGATCATGAAGAATTGGACACGACAGAACAACAGCTGCGTGGTGCTGGGCAAGCCATTTAACCTCTCTAAACCTCAGTTTCTCCATCTGTAAAATGAGAACCAGAACTTTACATAGTTGTTATAAGACTAAAATTAGATGATGTATACAGAGGTTTTGCAGACTTTGCAGACTCTAATTACTTTATATGTCAGCCTCTGTCTTACCTTCACATCTCTTTCATTCTACCCTTCTTTCTCTCCTCATACAGCCTCTGTAGTAGTTCAGACTCTATCACCTGTAACCTCCCAATTGGTCTTCTTGTGTCTAGGCTCCCTCGTCTCCAATATGCTCCACTCAATATCTTCCACCCAGTTGCCAAATTAATATTCTGAAAACACATATCTGACCACGACTCCCTCAGAAGTCTTAGGTTCCCTTTTAGCCCTAAGTTTGTAAAGCACAAACTTTTCCGCCTGGCATTTCAAGTTTTCCACAATCCAGCTCTTGTCTCCCTCTCTTATTACTGTCCATGCTAAGTTAACACACTTACTCCCACTCCATCCCCTTCCGGGGGGTCTCTTCTAGTCACACTGGCCTGCCAACTCTTCTCTGTACGACTTGATCTCATTTCCTGCATCTCTGTGTGGTCCAAAGGTACTTCCTCTTCACTTCTTCCTGGTAGAATCCTTAGCTTCCTTCCAACCTAATTCTGATGCCACCTTTCCTGAGGTCCCCCATCTACACGCTCTCCCACTTGGATTGGTGCATTCTCTCTATTGCAACTACTTTGTATGTTCCCTGTACTGACATATTTGCATATGTTTTATCATTCTTTCTTTTTCTCCACATACCACCCCCTGGAATATAATCTTCCTGAGGGCAAGTACTTTTTCATTTTTGTCTTTGTAACCTCTGCAACCTAGCCTCCCACTGTGCCTCCCAATTACTAAATCACTAATAAATGTTTATTTAATTTTTCATTTAATCCCTCCTCTACCTCAGTGACCTGCCCCACCTACAAAGAGCCCCCAGTTCTGGACCTAAAAGCTAAATTGAGATAACTTGGTAGAGTGGAAACATTGGATTTGAAGTTAGGACAACTGTATTCTGTTCTGTAGGCTTTGTCATTAATTAGCTTCGCACTCTTGGTTAAGTCATGTATGTTGGAAAAGTGCTTAGAGCCATGTCTGGAAAGCTATAGGTGGAGGAGCTTGGCAGCCTCAGGTGCAGCTACAGCAACTGCTTCAGGGATTTCCTTTTCTTAAGAAAAGCACAAGACACCAGGATCACTGCCGGAGAAAACCGTGTGATTGATTCTGGAAGGCAGAGACAAAGAGGAGGCATGTCCAGAGAGAATGCGTAACCCATAATTGAGTGCACTGAAACCATTAATGGTTTATAATATTTGTATTTATCTATTTCTTTTTTATTTATGTATTTAACTTTATAATAACTTCATGTATGTATGCTTATGGTAGTAAATTAAAATTGATGAATAATATATAGTATTTATGAATTTGTGAGTAAATATATTTTTTTAGTTTTCTTTACATAAATGCATCATTCTACAAATTTCTAAAAATGCCCCGTTGAATTATCTGATGGCCAAGTCTGAATAGCCAAAACCACAAATATGAAATCTGAAAACGTTGAGGGATGACTGCATATATAGCGAGGATTGGCACTGGTGTCTTATTTCAAAGAAAGCTGATAAGGAGGCAGGCTGTCATAGAGGTAGCAGCGGTTTTGTTGTTCAGTCATTTTCAGCCATATCTGACTCTTCCTGACCCCATTCGGGGTTTTCTTGGCAAAGATCCTGGAGTGGCTTGCCATTTCCTTCTCCAGCTCATTTGACAGGTGAGGAAACTGAGGCAAACAGAGTTAAGTGACTTGCCCAGGGTCCTACAGCTAGTAAGGGTCTGAGGCCAGAGCTGAACTCAGGAAGATGAGTCTTCCTAACTCCAGGCCCAGCTCTGTGCACTATGGCGCCACCTAGTGGCCCATGTAGAGATAGAAGCCAGCCACCTCTGAAGTCCAAACCCCATATTTTGGAAGTTAGGAACCTGAGGGTGAGAGACATTGAGACTTGGCCAGTCCTGTGGGTGGCAGATCTGGGACTTGATCCTCCAAATCGAGCTCTTTTTTCATTGTGCCCCTTTGTCTCCCAAACCACAGTTCACAAAACAAATAAATTAGGGAGTATTCAAATCATTAGATCATTAGAATTCTTCACTTTGTGAAGAGAGCAGAACCAGGAGAACATTGTACACAGTAACGGCAACAATGTAAAATGATCAACTGTGATAGACTTAGCTCTTCTCAGCAATACAGCGATCTAAGACAATTCCAAAAAACTAGTGATGGAAAATGCTAACCACGTCCAGAGAAAGAACTATGGAGTCTGAATGTAGACTGAAGAATACTATTTTCTTTCTTTCACAATATGACTTATATGGAAATGTGTTTTACATGGTTGCACATTATAACCTATATCAGATTGCTTACCATTTTAGGGAGAGGTGAGGGAGGGAGGGAAAAATTTGGAATTCAAAAATTTTTTAAAATGAATGCTAAAATTTGTCTTTACATGTAATTGGAAAAAATAAAATACTATTAAAAATTCTTCACTTTGGGCGGAGCCAAGATGGTGGCTGGAAAGCAGGGACTTGATTAAGCTCTCCCCCAAATCCCTCCAAACACCTGTAAGAAATGGCTCTGAACAATTCTAGAGCCGCAGAAATAGCAGAGGGAAACAGGTACCCCAGGAGAGCCTGGATGATCGCCGGGAAGGGTCTATCGCGTGGTGCTGGGGTGCTGGGAGTGGAGCACAACCCAGCATGGGCTGCCCCAGGACAGACCATACCAGGAATCAGCAGGCAGAACAGGCCCTAGGGCCATGAATCATTGAGCTGTGGCAGTTATCAGCCTTCTCAACCCACAAATTCGAAGACCATGGAGAAGGTTAGTGGGAAACTGGGGGATCAAGCTGAGACTGGTCTGGCTACCAGCTCTGGGGGTAGAGGAGGTGCTGCAGCGGTGGTGGCTGTGGCAGCAGCAGGAAGCTCCTGAAGCTGCTTCTAGAGCTCCAGCGTCAGCTGCTTCCCAAGTCCCTGGCTCACACGGGGGAGGAATCTAGCAGCGGGTCAGAGTGGGAGTGTAAGGATCCTCTGTGGGCACAGAGGCAGATTCTCTTGCTGTGCCCTGCTTGGATCTGGATTGCGGTCCTGGTTGGTGGTTCTTGGGGAAGGAGGAGTGCTGCTGTAATAGAACCTGGGGTGAAGGTGGAGTAGAAGTAGCTCTGAAAACAGCAGTGCTTGGACCCTAAAGCTTGGGTCAAAGTACTCTCTACTCTACAAACAGTCATACCCTGACAAAAAGCTCAAGGGTCAAGTAGTTGCCTGGGAACATGGACAGGCAGCAAAAACGAACTCAGACACATTCAGACTCAAACTCAAAGTCTAGATTCCTTTTTTGGTGACAAAGAAGACCAAAACATACAGCCAGAAGAAATCAACAAAGTCAAAGAGCCTACATCAAAAGCCTCCAAGAAAAATATGAATTGGTCTCAGGCCATGGAATAGGTCAAAAAGGATTTGGAAAAGCAAATAAGAGAAGTAGAGGAAAAGTTGAGACAAGAAATGAGAGAGATGCAAGAAAACCATGAAAAACAAGTCAAAAATTCTTCAATTTTCAAAGGTTAAATTATAAGGCTTTCCTCCTCCCCACCTATTACAGTGCTTTTCGCTTTCCTTACTTGTAAATGGGCTGGACTAGAATAAAGAATCTCACGTGGGAAAAGATTTCAGAGATGATCTAGTCCACTGACATCAAATACAAATGGAAATGATGGCCACCAAGCTGTATCTAAGGATCCCAGTGGCCACATGGTGACTTAGAAAATCACATGTTAATATTATCTATGTTCTATAATATTTTTATTTATTTTGTTAAATATTTCCCAATTACATTTTAATGTGGCTTGCCTGCCTATCCGCCTAGTGTTTGACACCTCTAACCTAGTCCATTGACATATAGACATATACATGTCACCAGTGTGGAATGTAAGCTTCTTGAGAGCAGTTTCATTTTTTGTTTTCATATCCCTAGCATCTTTCACAGTGCCTGAGACATGGTAGGTGCTTGATAAATGATTATCAATGACAGCTAGGCATTTTAGAATTCACATCCTGGTTATGCATGACTTCGCTGGGACATTTTTAAAAAATCTTATTTGGTATGTGGGCAGTAATACCGACACATATAACACTCCAGACATAGTGATTTTCAATTGCTTTAAGTATGTTTTGTTGATGCCAAATACTGTTAATTTCTTTAGTAGAACCACATTTCTGGTTGTTGATAAAGACTTGCAAGTTGATAATTCATATATTTTTAAGTGTACAGATACCTGAGAAGGCAGCTAGTAACGCAGCAGATGGAGGGCCAGACCTGGAGTCAGGAAAACCTGAGTTCAAATACATCCTTATACGCTAGCTATGTGATCCTGGGCAAGTCATTCAACCCTGTTGGCCTCAGTTTCCTCATCTGTCAAGTGAACTGGAGAAGGAAATGGCAATCCATTCTAGTATCTTTTCCAAGAAAACCCCAAATGGGGCCACAAATCTTTGGACACGACTGAAACTATTCAACAACAGATACATGAAGTAAAAAGAATGAAAGCTTTATTACCATAGGAACCAAAACTCACTTGTTCTGTTTAGTTTTACTTAGTATTAAAGTTTTGAGCCCTAAGTTACCAAAATTACACTTTTAATGAGGCAGTTCTCTTTTGGTATTTATGGTTAAGAAATGGCATAACCAGTTTGGCCTTTAGCACATTCCCCTCTTGGAGCCTACTTTAAAAGCCCAGCTCTCCGCCGTTGCTGGTTTTTTTATTTGTTTGTTTTAATATTACGTTTGCAGATTTTGTAATTGATGGCAGATAATGTCCTGGATTTGATGGGGCCCTCTGGCCCATTCTGACCATTTATACGGCAAAGCCTCGGTACTGGCTTGGGTTGTAAGTTCTGTTTTACTAACTGAGGTTATGACTGAGACAAAGACTGGTATCATTTACTGACAGGTAGTTCACATCCATGGCTGGAACTGTGGCTTTGCCAATTACATTCTAGCAGAGGACCTGCTAGAGTTTCTGATGCTAATCATTTTGACCTTGAATAACTTAAAGCTTGTCCAACCAGTCTTAGGACATAATACCGGTTTACCAATTGCTTGGTTTAAAGTTGAGTGGAAGTGAAAGAACTAAATCAGAAGATAACTGGAAGGGAAGTTTTCAAGTATGATGGCTTAGAAATAGCTTTTTTTGTTGTTCATATGTTTTCAGTTGTGTCTGACTCATTGTGACCCCATTTGGGATTTTCTTGGCAGAGATACTAGAATGGTTTGCCATTTCCTTCTCCAGCTCATTTTACAGATGAAGAAACTGAGGCAAACAGAGTTAAGTGACTTCGCCAAGGTCATATAGCTAATAAGTGCCTGAGGCTAGATCTGAACTTGTGAAGATGAGTCTTCCTGACTCTAGGCCTGGGCCTCTATCCATTGCACCACTAGCTGTCCCTAGAAATAGTTTAAATGTTTAATGTTAGTTCTTACATTATAAAGTAGGGATGTGATAAAAATCTAAAATCATATTTTCTTCCAAAAGTACAAAGACATTCTAATGAACATTGCCACACTGCCCTTTTAAAAATAAATTTTAATTGATATCTTTTGTTTGTCCATTACCTTAATTTCCCTCTCTTCTTTCCCCCTTCCTCCCCTCGCCCAGAGAGCATATAACAAAGAATTTTTGGTTCGTTGGCTTTTAACAACACCACAGATTAGTGATCACAGTGTAGACCAGGGGTGGGTTTCTGGTAGAAATTACTGGTAGATCTCAAAGTCTTCCCTAGTGGCCCTCTAAACAGATTGCCACCACCACACATACTCTGATGCCTCACTTCTTGGGCCTTGAATGGGATTTTCATTCTGGAGGATGATGTACTTAGTCATGGTCCAGGGCTCACTCTTGCTCAGAAACTTTATTCTTAGCAATAACTAGACACTTTCAATCAGAAGTTTAATTATCATTAACATTTCATTATTCAAAATTAGTTTCTGGAACATTGTAGGGTCTTGTTGATTGATTACCTTCCCCACTATTCTCAAAGTTTAGGTGAGATTAAAAATAGTTTTCCCCTCACTACTAATTTAGACATTCTTCAAAGATCCACTCTTTCACTGATTGGGTACTGCCTTGATTGACATGGGTCACAAATTCTCTGCACTACGGCAACTGATATAAATGATCTTTATTAGTTTCTGGTATATATGTACACAAGTATGTATGTGTATATCCATCCTTCTATATATGTGTGTATATGTATATATCTATGTGTATATCTATTTATATCTCTGTCTATCTGGGTGTGTGTATATATGTACACAAGTATGTATGTGTATATCCATCCATCTATATATGTGTGTATATGTATATATCTATGTGTATATTTATTTATATCTCTGTCTATCTGGGTGTGTGTATATATGTACCTGGTTGTCTAGTATTCTGGATCAATCAACCTCCGTTGATTTAAATAAACTGGTTCTAGGCTGACAGGCATATTTGGTAGACCTTGCACTCTGTTGACATAGCCTTCAAGAAGCTTAGAGTCACTTAATCTCTCTTGGACATGGTTTCCTCATCTCTAAAAGGATTAGATGCCCTCTTGGGTGTCTTCTGGCTCTAGATCTCTGATTCTTTAACAGAGGACTTCTGAGGAGGTTGTTATTGAGTCATTTCAGTTGTGTCCAACTCTCCATGACCCCATTTTGGGGTTTTCTTGGCCAAGATCCTGGAGTAGTTTGCCATTTTCTTCTCCAGCTCATTTTATAGATGAGGAACTGAGGCATACGGGGTTAGGTGATTTGTCCAGGGTAACATAGCTAGTGAGTGTCTGAGGTCAGATTTGAGCTCATAATCATGAGTCTTCCTGATGCTAAGGCCAGTGCTCCATCCATTGTGCCACCAACCTGCTCCTTCTGAGGATGCTGTGTGTGTGTGTGTGTGAGAGAGAGAGAGAGAGACAGAGAGACAGAGAGAATGAGTGAATGAATGAATGAGAGAATATAAAGCAAGTCAAAAACTGGATGGATTTTATCCTTTCACCAGATTAGAATCATATCACATCACATGCCAGGGAGTTGGCAAACCAGGACTATATTAGAGCACTGGAGTTCTTGCTCCAGAAAATTTTAAAGGCCATCCTATTTTCCACTCCTTGAAGTTTATATTTTGAACCTGCACTCCAGAAGTGTTATAGCGGATTGCCTCTATATGAAAATACATATATGAAAACTTTAGGTGAGATAATCCGATGCCGTTTCTTTTGGACTTTATAGATTGAATTTTATATCCAGAAACAAACATGCACCTGGCATGAAAATAGAATGAAAGTTCTATCGGAAGCCCAAGGGGTGAGGGATATGAGTGGTGGTGACAGTCCATTTAGAGAGTCACCAGGGAAAACTGAGTTCTACCAGTAGTTTCTTAGATACTAGTCAAAAACCCCAGTTCTACTTCATAATCACTGATTTGTAGAGCCTTTAAGGGTCAATGAAGCAAAGGAATTATAAACATTTAAAAGTTATGGATTCTATATTCTTAGATAAATTTTAGGTTCTACCAAGTACTTATTAATACTCCAAATATTATAGTGATTTGTTGTTAATTTTTCTTCCTTTACCTTCCTCATATATATCAGGATTCAGGGAAAGAGAAAAACACAATCAATCCTCAACTTTTGTGGGGATAACATTATGTTCCTAGAAAACAGCATGAAAGTGAACAATATGAACATTGATACATTGAACCTAAGGGAAATAGAGGTTTAAGTTCCTGCAAGCCCCCAAAATTGTAATCTTTTGCTAGAGATTACTGAAAATGCACTTTCTGCAAATAGTTGTTTATAACAAAACATTAATTCTGATAACAAACATTTTTCCTAACACAATAGCCATGAAATATCCCATAATGCAGTACACAAAGTAAAATTGGTAACATGCAAAGCATTTTTTCTCACTAGTTATTCCCCAGAATTCTGTGACCTTTTGTGATAGTATCTCAATTAAAAAAATTTTGATTTCAGACAATATTCAATTTCATAATACATGAAATCTATAGTACCATAAATACTGAGCTGCAAATAAAATTCTTGAACTGAAAACTTTTTAACCTGAATCTTACCTTCCACTGTGTCAGATGGTGGTATGAGAGAGTCGTATCGTATTCTTTACTGCTCTAAACTTTTCTACCTTGGCCTTTCTCTGAAAACCACGGAGAGGTTGCTGGTACTTTAGTAGCTACTGTTGGAAGATGTCAAGACTGGCAGGGTCTCAACATCACCTCCAACACTGTCCTTCATGGATATTGGATGACACGAGATCGAGAAGGATTTACCAGCTTGAAATGATCTGTCAGTGATGTCTGCTTCATTCACCATTTGAGATTCTTAAGAGTCTTAAAGGGTGGGAACATAGAGGTGAATTGACATTTAACCTTGAGGTTGCAACTGATAGTGGGACTGGCAGCCTTAATGTCTCTAGCCAGCTGGTCAGTTATGCCAAGGCACCCTTCAGAGTTTCGGAACAAAGTACCACAATTTTGGGAGCTCGTTTGTCATCATCATTTTTGCTGACCTTCCTAAGCCATCACATCCAACTCCTCATTCGTCAGCTCCTGGGGTTGCTTCTGCTGGATGACAGACACATCTTCCTCTCCCATATCTTTGAACCCTTTGTCTCCAGTGGTATGGGGTAGACATGCGATTGCTTCAAGATTCTGCCTCACTTGCTTCATGAACACCTTTAAAATCTTCAATCCTGCCTATAAGCAGGTCACCATTTTTTTTCTGGCAGTTATTCAAGGGAGCCTGTGAAACATCTCCCTGGGCTACGTTAATGTAGCCCGTGACTTGAAGCACGGTGACAGATTTCCAGAAATCCGTCATGGTGGCTTCTGGATTCATTTCCAAGTGGTCAGTCACAGACATAGTAGATTTCCCCAATATATTGGGACTCGAAGGCTGTTAGGATTCTCTGATCCACGGCTGGATCAAAGACGTGGTACTGGTTGGCATAAAGGTAACTTCTACGTTTTCATGGGAATTTTCCAATTGCTCGCAAATATGAACTGGTACAATGTTGAGTATTAAAAGAAACTTGAGTGCAAGGTTTTTATCTGCAGATATCCTACCTGTGAAATGAAGCAGTTGTTGAACCAGTCTCAGAAGATCCCTGCGGTCATCCACACTTTGCTGTTTCAGCACCAATGTACTGGCATTTTGGTCTTGTTTTTTCTTTTCAAAACCCTGGGATTTGGGGCTCAGTAGATCATCAGTGGCTTATACTTGAAGTCATTGATGGCATGGACACACAACAGTAGGGTCGAACAATCCTTAAAAAGCCTTGGACCCAGGAGCTTTGATGATGGTTTTTGTTATGTACGTGCACTTTCCTACTTGTTTCATAACATTCTTATTCTCATTCGCATTAATAACTTGTTCTGGTAACCTTTTCTTAAACAGTGTGCTCAAGATGTTCTGAAACTCAGCAGTAGCTGCAGCATCATAAGTACTAGCTTCACCAGAAAATTTCACATTTTTTAAAAACTATACTATCACTTAAAATGAAAACCCCACCTTTTGGCTAGCTACAAAGTGTTTCACATTTTCTTGGCCTTCATTTGTTGTTGTTGTTAACTCGTTCAGCTGTTTCTAACTCTTTGTGATCTCATGGACCATAGCACTCCGGACATTTCTCTTCTCCACTATTTCTTGAAGTCTATCCAAGTTCATGTTTATTAATTCCATGATACTTTCTGTCCATCTCATCATCTGTCTCCCCCTTCTCTTTTTGCCTTCAATCTTTCCCAATATCAGGGTCTTTTCCAATGAGTCCTGGCTTTTCATTATGTGGCCAAAGTATTTAAGCATCAGCTTTGGTATTTGACCTTTCAGTGAATAGTCTGAATTAATTTATTTTAAGTATTGACTGTTTTTATTTCCTTGTTGTCTAAGGGACTCTCAAAACTCCTCTCCAGTACCACAATTCAAAAATGTTGATTCTGGATTCTGTGGTGCTCAGCTTTTCCTGTAGTCCAACTATTACAGCCATACATTACTACTAAAAAAAAAAAACCAAAACATGGCTTTGACTATATGGACCTTTGTGCACAAGCTGATGTCTCTGCTTTTTAGTATGCTGTCCAGATTTGCCACAGCTTTCTTTCCAAGGAGGCAATGTCTTTTAATTTCATGGCCGTAGTTACTATCTGCAGTGATCCCTGATCCCAAGAATATAAAACCTGCTTCCGTTTCTTTTCCCTCTATTTGCCAAGAAGTGATAGGACCAGTTGTCAAGATTTTAGTTTTTTTGATGTTAAGCTTCAAGCCATTCTCTTTCAGCCTCATCAAGAGGTTGCTTAATTCTTCTTCACTTTTTGCCATCAGAGCAGTGTCAACTACATACCTGACATCATTGATATTTCTCCCAGCAATCTTAATTCTGGCTTTTGATTCATCCAGCCTGGAATTTCACATGATGTACTCTGCATATAAGTTAAATAAATAAGGTGACAGTATATAGCCTTGTTGTACTCCTTTCCCAATCTTTAACCAGTTGTTGCGTGTTCAGTTCTAGTTGTTGCTTCTTGACCTGCATATAGGTTCCTCAGGTGACAAGTATGATCTGGTCCTCGCATTTCTATAGGATTTGCCACATGCTTTGTTGTGATCCACACAATCAGAGGTTTTGTCGTAGTCAGTGAAGCAGAAGTAGATTTTTTCTGGAACTCTGTTGTTTTCTCCGTAATCTGGCAAATGTTGGCAATTTGGTCTCTAGTTCCTCTGTTTCCTCAAAAACCAGCCTGCTCTCCTGGCAATTCTTGATTCACATATTGCTGAAATCTAGCTCAAAAAAATCTTAAGCATAACCTTGCTGGCATGAGAAACAAATATAATTGTTCAGTAATTTGAACATTCAGTTCAGTAATTTGAAGAGCATTGCCCTTCTTTGGGTTTGGGACATGAACTGATCTTTTCCAATCTAGCCACTCTTGAATTTTCCAAATTTTCTGGTATATTGAGTGCAACACTTTAACAGCATCATCTTTTAGGATTTTAAATAGCTCAGCTGGAATTCTGTAAGCACTAACTCCTCAGGCCCATTTGACTAAATTTTCTAGGATTCTGACTCTAGATCAGTAACTGTGATTATTGGTGATATTAAGATCTTTCTTGTATAGTTCCTCTGTATGTTCTTGCCTCCTCTTCTTAATCTCTTATGTTTCCGCTAAGTCCCTACCATTTTGTCTTTTATCATGCCAGTTTTTAAATGAGACATTCCTTTGATAGCTCTAATTTCCTTGGAGAGAGCCCTTGTCTTTCCCATTCTTTTGATTTCTCCTATTTCTTCGCATTGTGCATTTAAGAAAAGCTTCTTATCTCTCTTTGCTGTTCTCTGAAATTCTGCATTCAATTGGGTATAGCTTTCCCTTTCTCCTTTTCCTTTTGCTTTTCGTCTTCCTTCAGCTTTTTGTAAAGCCTCATCGGATAGCCATATTGCTTTCTTGCTTTTATTTGTCTTTGGAATGTTTTTTGTTGCCATCTCCTGTACTATATTGCAAACTTCTGTTCATAATTCTTTTTTTTTAATTTTAATTTATTTTTAATATATTTAGTTTTCAGCATTGATTTTCACATGCGTTTGAATTACAGATTTTCTCCCCGTTTCCACCCCCC
>CM053622.1:307769361-307814373 GCA_028646595.1 Phalanger gymnotis
ATAAAGGATGTTATTTGGGTCATATCTATTTGGTCTGATGGTTTTCTCTACTTCCTTCAATTTAAATCTGAATTTTGTAATAAGAAACTCATGATCTGAGCCACAGTAGGCTCCAGGTCTTGTTTTAACTGGTTATATAGAGCTTTATATAGAGCTTTTCCACCTTTCACTGCAAAGTATATAATTAATCTGATTTCTTTATTAACCATCTGGTAATGTCCATGTGTAGAGTTACCTTTTGAGTTGTTGAAAAAGAATCGTTTGCTATGAGCAGTGAGTCATCTTGAGAAAACTCTCATTTTCTGACCTGCTTCATTTTGCACTCAAAGGCCAAACTCGTCTCATTCCAATTATCTTTTGATTTCCTACTTTAGCATTCCAATCCCTATGTCATCTTTTTTTTTTTTTTGGTGTCATTTCTAGAAGATGGTGTTGGTCTTCATAGAACTGATCAACTTTGGCCTCTTTGGCATTAATGATTGGAGCATAGAGTTGTATTACTGTAATGTTGCACAGTTTGCCTTGGATTCAAAGAGACATCATCCTGTCATGTTTGAAATTATACTATAGTACTACTTTTCTCACCTTTTTATTGACTATGAAGGCTACTCCATTTCTTAAGGGATTGTTGCCCACAGTATTAGATGTAGAGATCACCTGAATTAAATTCACCCACTCTTACCCAAGATGTTGATATTTAATTTTTCCTTCTCCTCATTTGACTACTTTCAGTTTACCTTGGTTCATAGATCTTGAATTCCAGGTTCCTATACAATATGGATCTTTACAGCAGGGGACTTTACTTTTGTTTCTAGACAGATCCACAGCTGATCCTCCTTTCAGCTTTTTCTGAGCTCCTGTGTGGGCAATCAAAATGGGCTCTTAGCACTTAGTTCAACCAAGTGCCCTTGAAGAGTTTGGCCTTTATTTCCTTGATTAAATTAGGAGTCCTTGATGACCTCCCTGCCTCAAGGGAAAGCCTAGTTTACATGGGTTTGAGTGACATGTTTGCGACATCAGAGGCTTTTAGACCACGTGGGTTTAAGTCACATCTTTGATGATTTTAGGTCATGTGGGTGAGTCTCATGTGTGACTCACCCTTGACCCTGAAAAAGACATAAAACCAGGGCTTAGCTTTCTCTTTTTTGAGCTCTGACCCACGGTTATGGTGGCAGGCGTGACTCTGGGCCAGTCCTTGTTGCGATCTCCTGTGCTGAACTTAGATATTGGTAACTATGAATTGTATTTGGCCTGTCAATGTTTGTAATTTGTTTGTATTTGCTCTGAAGTTCAGGGTGCTGGCTTTTGTATTTGTATTTGTATGCTGAATTAAAGTAAGTTTGTTAACCCCTTAACGTTGCTTTCCTTACTAAAGCAGATCAAAAGTACCTGGGCTTTTGCAGTGTTCTGTGAGCTGGTTGCTGTTGATTTTACACATCCTGCCCCGCCCCCCTCCCAGCAGCTGCTAGCCAGATTGTTGAAACAGCTCCTTCATTAGTACTGGAGCTACTTGTATTTGTCTTCTACTTTTCCCCAGTAGCATGTTGGACATGTTCTGACCTGAGAAGCTCATCTTCCAATGTCATTTCTTTTATTATTTTAATACTGTCCACAGGGTTTTCTTGGTAAAGACACTGGAGTGGTTCGCCATTTCCATCTCCAGTAATCCCCTTTGACCCTTCATTACATGCTTATACATTTGTTGTGCCTCCAAACAGATGGTTGCTGTACTAACCACCCTTTTTTGTTCTTCTACCGTCTCATTTACCTACAAACTTAGTCACTTTTCCATTTTTCGATTCCCTCATTGCACCCTTGAGAGGTTATTTTAGTACTTTTTGGAGCAGATTCATGAACACTTTTATGAATACTTTCCTCTTTTTTGCAGAATCATTGATTCTCGTGGCGGACAGACATTTCAGCACAAAGTTTATCTAACATCTTGGTTTTCTCATTAAGCTGCATCACTGACTTTGCACTTGGGCTTACAGCCCAAAGGACTTGCTCTATGCTTTGGGGGCATAATTACAACAAAAAAAATTTGAGTTTTAAAGGAAATCAATGAAAATGTGCAACAAATGCACAGGGAGCTCTTTACAATGGTAGGGTGAACAAGATCAGGGAAATGCCTAGTAGAACAAGACCAGCGGCTCCACAGACTTGCAAGCATTGTACCTCTCATTTTTTCTCTCTACTACACCTAGCCGCAAAGGCTCAAGGTTACTGATGACAAAGTAAAAATGAGATTACTAATAAAATCATTCCTTTTCTTTAAATTTTGAGTTTCAAATTCTCTCCCATCCCTCTCCTACCCACTGAGAAGGCAAACGTTATGATATCAGTTATACATACAAAATCATACATGTTTTTCTGAAACCATCCCTCTCTGTCATTTCTTATAGCACAGTAGTACTCCATCACAAACATATGCCACAACTTGTGGGCATCCCCTCAATTTCCAACTCTTTGCTATCAATATTTTTGTACATATAGGTCCTTTCCATTTCCTTTTCTTTTGTAAGTACAAATCTAATAATGGTATTCCTGGGCCAGAGTATGCACAGTTTTATAGTACTTTGGAAATAGTTCCAAATTGTTCTATAGAATAATTGGAACAGTTCACAACTCCACTAGCAGTGCATTAGTGTTCCTATTTTTCCACATCCCATCCAGTGTTTGTGATTTTCCTTCTCTGTCATATCAGACAGTTTGATGGATGTGAGGGTGGTACCTCAGAGTTCTTTTAATTTGCATTTCTCTAATCAATAGTGACTTAGAGTGTTTTTCCTATTATTATAGATAAGTTTGATTTCTTCTTCTAAAAACTGCCCTTTTGTATTTCTTGACCATTTATTGAAAAATGGCTCTCATTTTTATGTTTGACTCAGTTCCCTGTATATTTGAGAAAAGAGGCCTTTATCAGAGAAACTTGCTGTCATAATTTTTGATATTCATTATCTGTCATATCAAAATGTAGTTTCCCATACTATCTTTTTTAATTAGAAATATTTTTGCTTTGTCTGAGATTATTATTGCTACTTCTTCCTTTTTTACTTTAGCTGAAGCATAATAGATTCTGCTCCATCTCTTTATTTTAACTCTGTGTGTATCTTTCTGTTCAAGTGTGTCTCTTGTAAACAAGTTATTGTTGGATTCTAATCCCTTTCCATTTTATAGATGAGCTCATCACATTCACATTCACAGTTGAGATTACTAACTGAGCATTTCTCTTTATCCTGTTTTCTTTTGTTTATCCTTATCTATTTTTATCCTATTCCTCATCCTCCTCAGAAGTCTGTTTGGCTTCTGACCACTGCTTCCCTTAATCTGTACAGCCTTTTGCCAACCCCATTGCCTTATCGCCTTCTCTTCCTGTTCTCCTATTGGATGAGATAGATTTCTGTACCCCACTGAGTGTATATATAAAAATTCTTTTTTCTTTCAACTAATTCTGATGAGAATGAGGTTCAAGTATCCCACCAACCCCCCATTTCTTCTTCCGCTGTAAAAGCCCTTCCTTAATGCTTCTTTTATGTGAGATAATTTTCCCCACTCTATCTCTCCCTTTCCCCTTCTCCCAATGCATCTCTCTTTCTCAGTTCACATTCATGCCCACTGTCTATGTAGACTCCTTCTAACTGTCCTAAATAAAGTTCTCAGGAGTTGCACATATCATTTTCCCATATAGGAATATAAACAATTTAACTTTATTAATTATCTTATGATTATTTGTTCATGCTTAACTTTTTATTTTTCTTTTGAGTCATATCCAAATGTCACATTTTCTATTGAGCTCTGGTCTTTTCATCAGGAATGATTGAAAGTCCTCTATTTCATTAAATAACCATTTTCCCCCCAAAGGATAGTTTTACTGTGTAGGTGATTCATGGTTGCAATCCTAGCTCCTTTGCCTTCCATAATATCATATTCCAAATCCTCTGCTCCTTTAATGTGGAAGCTGCTAAATCTTGTGCAATCCTGACTGTGGCTCAATGATATTTGAACTGTATCTTTCTGGCTGCTTACAGTGTTTTCTCCTTGACCTGGGTGCTCTGGAACGTGGGCTTGCAGCATTCCTGTTGTTGGGCTTGTGTTCGTTTTTTCACCCCAACAGCAGCTGCTAGCTGAATTGTTGCAACAGCCTGTCGGCACCAACTGCACCCAGTCTTAGCAAAGGGTCCCTTGTAGTGTCTTTCTGACCAGTAGTGTGGACCTCTTACCATCTATGGGCTGAGAACTCCTAAAGCTGCTGCTGCTCTGCCGCAGCTACTCCAGGGACAACCAATGTTGCTACTGCTGCATGGGCTCTGGGCCTGCCCTTACCCTGGTATCATAGACCTCTCCTACCAATGTTCTGAGTTATCTTAGACTGTAAAAATGTCTCATCCTGACCTCTTGGTGGTTCTGCCACTCCAGATTTGATTTGAGGTATTATTTTATAGTTGTTTGGAGAGGAAATGTTGGGGACTTTATGCTAGTTTCCTACCTCTACTCTACCATCTTGGCTGCTTCAGTCTGCTTTCATATGTTTATACAGGTCTTAGTAGAATTCTAGTAATTATGAATTTTTACATTTCAAATAAATTGAACCTTTGACTTACTTTCCCTTAATAATGGGAATATTGAACTCATTGACCTTGAGGCAATGAGTTAAAAAAATGAGTACAATAATGCTGTACTAAGAGATCACCTATCGGAATAGGACCATTTTTTGTTAACTCTATTTGACAAGTCCCTGACTTGACCACTAAATTGAGAGTTCTTTTAAATGCTCTAGAAATAGAAGTGGATAAGTTGTGATCTGCATCCCTAGGAGTGTCCACATAAGCATGATCAGAGATCCACTGGAGTATTGCAAATGAAATAGCAGATTCTTGCCCTAATCCCTGCAAACATCAAAGGTCAAACTCAGCTCAAGGTCAAACTAGGGTTTTTTTCAAATTAAATTTTTACCAGTCTCTGAGGAACATTCAGAAATGTGCTGTTTGGTGAGTAAATTGCTTTGACATTTTAGCTTGACTGCATCACACCAGCTGTGGTTTGGATCTGTAAGTGGTGTTTGATCCGTAAGTTAATGTGTATTCTACACACTGACCAGGAAAGCTAGGATTTCTATGTCTTCCCTCTTATGGAGTCGTAGTAGATACTTTCAAGGAGTTATTCCTTTGCCTAGGACAGATTTTTGTATTGAGATAAAATCTACTGTAAATGTTTGCTAATTAATGAGGTGGTTGGCTATTTAGTTTTTCAAATGAGATGTTGTTAAGTGCCTTAGCTTTTATTAATTGTGTGGACCAAAAAAACCTCTCCGCAGTAATTGAAAATTTAATTACACCAGTTTTTTTTTTGTTGTTGTTCTTGAAAGAACTGGAGCTTATTAAACTTTAAACGTTCAAACATTTAAACATCTATTGAAATACCAATAGCTATAAACAATGTGCAGTTCTAAATACTAATTAAACAAACTTTAAATCACAATAAAGCTAAGCTGAATTTTAAGTAACTTTTATGTTTTAAGTGATGCTCTTTGTTAACTGATGAGAAAGATTAACCACTTCACTGCTGACCACTGCTGCAGACTTGTGGGCACTGCTTGAAATTGCTGTGGTTACTGTGGAACCATGTTCTTCCTGTACCTGTACTGAAAAAGGCATACAGATTAGACAGCTAATCCTGAACATTCGCATATACTGTATGGTCAGTTCTGGTGACTTGGAAAATTACATGAAGGCTCTGGAAGATGCCTGGCCCATCCACATAAATGTGTTTGCTTTTCTATAGCTTTTTAGAATACTGGGATGAAATTTTACATTTGCTGTCATTTGTTGCTTTATTCTTTTCTTATGGCCTCCTTTCCCTGTCCAAAAGTGAAATATTGGGCCAAGAAAGCCATTATTTTGACTGAACTATGATTTTACTGATGTGGGTCCTGACTCCTGTAGTACAAATCTCCATCCTTGCCATTTCATCCTGTATGACTTTGGTACATAGATCCTCTGCAGAGGTCTACCTACCTTGTTGGTGGTTTTCCTCCACATTTCTCAACACTGAGTGGACATTAGTGAAATGTCAGCCTTTAATGGGTCAAAATGTTTTATATTTCATTAGCCGTATCTTTGGAATCTTGGAGAGGTAGCAAAGCACAATGGAATAGCATCCTGAACTTGGACTGCATAAGACCTGGATCTGAATCCCTCCTGAAGCTTAACAGCTGTCTGACTAGGGGCAAGTCACCTAACTGCTGTGAGCCTTAGTTTCCCCATTTGAAAAATGAAGATGGTAACACCAGTTATGCCTACCTCACAGGGTTGTTTTAAGGGTCGGAGTACATATAAAACACTTTGCAAACCTTAGGGTACTATATTAGCCATTGTCTGCAAAGCCCAGAAGGTATAAGCGGATGTGTTGACAGCAAAGTTCTGTCAGTTCTACCTCCTCAAATATTTCTCACATCCATCCATTTTCATCACCTAGGCATTCATAGCCCATTTCCATGGGGTATGCCCCCAGAGAACTGTTTATTATTTTTTGAATGTGAACTGAATGTTTTACAGTATTACAAATATGTGAACCTTGAATACTTTATCATAAGGAACATTATTTAATTCATCAAACTAAAGAAACTAAACACTTAAACTTAATTTTCCTTAAATTAACAACTAATTATAAATACCGAGTTTAAGAATTAGACATTAAATGCCAATTTTTTTTGAGATATTAGAGAGTGACTGGCCATACGCCCTATACACATGCCTATGACCCTAGTACAAGCCTATGTTATTTTGCCCTTGGACAACTGCAATGACCACCCAACAAATCTTTGCCTCTTGACTCCTTCGGTTCATTATTTAGTAGTCAAACTAATCTTTACAGATCTAGTCATGTTACCGAGTGGGATGGTGAAGCCTTCTCATGGAATCCGGATCTCGGCCTTTCTGTGAGTTGAGTGGAATGAATGGGTTTAGGGACCTTTTGGCATGGCTCAGGGCTTCTGATTGACAGCTAGGCCTAAGTTTTGAGTTACTAAAAATCACCTGAACTATGTCCTTTCCAAATAAGGGGAAAAGTGTCTTTAAGAGTTTGACATTGGCTAAATTGTACTTGGGGTAATAGACTTCTGCAAAATTGTGAGCCTGGACTCCACCAATGAGAGTAAAAGACCAGTGGTGGTGGGGCAGGGACTTGTTTACATTAGAGTATAAGGCTGGGTTTTGCCCTTTGGGCCCTGCCTCTCCCTACCCATCATCTAGTGGTTCAGAGACCACCCTTTCCCGCAGGATCATAATAAAGAAGTTTTTCTGTTCCTAAGTTTGAGAGACTTCTGACTTTTTTTAATTAATTGCTGGCTGGTAGTCTCACTCCACACCTTACTCTTCCGTTCTAGAAGTTTCATTGGTTCCTAAGTACCTGTCGAACTTGCCTGACCTCCACAATCTTACTTACCTTCCAGCTTTAGTATTCCCCATTACCCATTTTTATTCCAGACAAACTGAACAGCTCTCTGCCTCCTGACTCACTTTTCTGCCTTCATGTTTTTGTTCTTCACAATTTCCTGTTAAATTTTCCTATCTTTTTAAAAAGACAGTTCACATGCTACTTCCTCCATGAAGCCTTCCCTGAAGGTTTCTAGCTAGTAATGACCTTTCCTTCCTCTCTATTCCCTACCCCCACCATTGAAAGCACTCTGTTCTTATAATCAGAACATTAGACTCTAAACTCCATGAGAGCATGAATTATGTATCAGCGAGCCCTACCTCCTTCCCACTGCTCTGGGATCCACTCAGTACTACCATGGTGGAAGATGTTATTATAGCTAGTCAGCTATTAAAATCCACCTCTTATGAGCCCCACTGCCTGATGGTCACTCTGTTATGAGATACGCCGGTAACATAAATCCACTCAAATGTTTAAACGAGACATGAAGCAAGATAAGTAAGATAGGAAGTATGTGTATGATAGAGCTATGGTGAGAGAGATGAAAGGGTGAAACTCTAGGGAAATAGGCATGGGAATTGAGTTCAGTCACTATAATCAGATTTGATTTTTAGCTAAGGCCTGCTATGAATTATTAAAATTAATTAAGCTAACTTTTATTAGTAAGTTGTTAGAGTTTAACCTTCCAGCTCTTGTGAGCCCAAGTCCTTTATTGGTAAGACTTCCCCTTGTCTGTATAAGTTAAAGTTCCCCTTTTTGTAAGTAAGTTAATTCCTCATGTAGACTTATGGAAGCTTACAAAACAGTCCATGATGCTCTCGTAGTATATCAATGAGTTGCTTCATTAATCATATATCTAAGCCAGTGAGAAAGCTGAGATTTGATCGAATTAAAGTCACATGTAGTTGGGAACACCTGCAACCCAATTGTTACAAATTAACATACTTCCCTACTCCTGTTATATTTCCCTGCTCCTACAAATCTTGTGAATATATATTTCTCTCATGAATATGTATTTTGACTAGTTCCCCTTTTTAGACTCTAAGAATGCTCTGCCTTTGGCTACCAAGGAGTCATTAACCCTACTTATTGGCAACTGCTAGTTTTGCAAATAAATTGAATATGCTCAGAACTTTTTTGCCTCAGTTTCTCTTTATCACAGATTTCTATCATGACAGGGACAACATAGACAATGATAGTCTCTTTCATGCCCTAGGCAGAACTGGGCAAGCCTAAAGCTGTATGTTTACCCAGGCTTCTGCATAGTTGAGTTCCTGACCTACCCAGGTTCTTTTTGCTTCCTGTGCAATCCTTTTCCTTCTCCCAGCCCCTTGCTAGCCTTGATTAACAATAACAGTTTCCCACAGAACCTTCTTCACTTTGGAGACAACACTAGGGTCTCAGGATAACTCTAATATAGATGAAGAAATTCTAATATAGATAATAAATGCTGTAGGAGCTTAGAGTAGAAGGATATTACTTATGCCTGTCCCATTGGGAAACATTGATAGTTCAGGAGTTAAATGGGTAGGATTTAGATATGGGAGAAGCTTAATTAATTTTGTATTCCATATTGTTTTTTTAAAGTATTTTATTTTACATGTAAACAACGCATTTCAACCTTTGTCCTTCCCTTCTTCTCTTCCCTAAGACAGTAAGCAATTTGATATAGGTTATGTATGTTCAGTCATGTCAAACATATTTCCATATTAGTCATGTTGTGAAAGAAGAAACAGAGCAAAAGAAAAAAAACACCAAAAAATAAAGTGAAAATAATATACTTCGATCTGCATTCAGATTCTATGAGTTCTTCCTCAGGATGTGGATAGCATTTTTCATCATGAATCCTTTCACGTTGTCTTGGATCATTGTCTTGCTGAGAATAGCTAAGTCATTTATAGTTGATCATAATACGATGTTGCTGTTTTACTGTGTTCAATATTCTCCTGGTTCTGCTCACTTTACTTTGCATCAGTTCATTTAAATCTTTCCAGAGTTCTCAGAAATCATCTTGCTCATCATTTCTTAATCTACAATAGTATTCCGTTATAATCATATATCCACAACTTCCTCAGCCATTCCACAATTGATAAACATCCCCAATTCTTTGCCACAACAAAAAGAGCTGCTACAAATATTTTTGTATAAATAGTCTCCTCCACCTTTTTTTGATTTCTTTGGGATACAGACCTAGTAGTAGTATTGCTAGATCAAATATGTTCCATACTCTTTATATTATCATTATTTAATTTCGCTTTTGCTTCCAGTTGTCTTAGAAATACAAACTGGGATTTTTGTGATACTGTATTTTTGTTGCCTTATAAATTGAGCTAATTCAAAGAGAGGAATATTTTTAGGGAGAGGGTGTTAACATTCACATATATAAGTGAGTCAGTCATAATTATATAATCTAGTTCCCTGGATAATTACAATAATCTGATGGAGAAAGTTCATCGGGTTTTCAATATACTCTTTAAAAGTCATAATCAGGAAAATGTTAAAAAAAAAAGTTTCCCTTTATGGAACACTGTGCTTCTGTGCATACTTGGCTAACTACCTATGCTGTTGTATTTAATGTAATCAATATCTTTCCCAGAATTGTAAATACTTCTTCTTTTGATAGCAGTAATCCTTTGGAGATTGTTTTCAGAATCTAGAACGATTCCTAAGAGGAAAGGAAGAGAGAGTTGCGGAAAAAAACAGTAGAACTGGTGGGTGGATACTTTTAAGCTTCTAAGTGAATATTAGTTTCAGGGACTACAAAATAGAACTATAATAAAAGCATTCAAAAGGAATAGATGTATCCCTCTTAACTGTATGTTTTTGAGATGGAAAGCTTAATGTAAAAATTGGAATGTATTATAGAAATTGAAATAAGCTATTGCAAGTTAATCTCCATTGCACCCATAAAAAAGGAAATTAAAAACACTAATGCTGTGTGCGTTGTATATACTGAAAATTTTCCTACAAATATCTTCTAAGTGTGAAAGTGGGAATGCTATTCAATGCTTCCTTTTTTCTCTTTCTCTGGTATCATAGGATTCAATTTTGAATCTCCTAATAGAAAAACTTGCTACACAATAGCCCACAAAGGAAATAAATGATGAACAAAGAAGCCGAGATCATTGAAAATAGGGATAGATGAGATGCCCAGATCAAATGCTCACTCCCAAGTCTCCCTAGGTAGGAACAAATTAATTTAACATCTAAGTGTGCCCATGTGTCCAGCCACTTACCCTCTTATACCTTTAATTGACCTCAGTTTGTTAGTTTTTCAGGTCACAGAAGAGTTTTCTGTAAAAATTTGAATTTCATTGGTATAATTCATTACAATAAATGTGCAATGCCTCAAGAAGTAAATGTGTAAGGTTCATCAGAATTTGAACACATCTTTCTTTAACCAATATATTTGGAAAACTGAATTTTTGACTCCAAGTAATAAAGGCCACCATAAGAAACTGATATATTTGGCGGGGAGAGATTGGATTGTACATTTCCTTATCATTATCTCTTTTCTAATGTTAAGTTCTGGGTTTCCATCAAACTTGTCTAAAAGTAAAAATCACATTATTATTTCAAGGCCTAGAGGCTCCTATTACAAGCCGTTTCACAGTCTGCCATAATAAGAAAACCAGTTTTGAAATGGCCTTGTTACCAAGTTGACAAAATCCTGAATCACTGGACCGAGCAGCTCCTGTCCATGGATCATCTCTTGTAGAGACAATAAAAGCAGTTTGGGAAGCTTTGAGGTTCCAGGGGAAAGACGCTTATGAAGGAGGTAGGGACGTTGACAATTCAGGCAAGGAGAATGGATAAGGCTTTCTGAAAGCTTTATAAAAGCTGTTTTCTTTGGGGAAAATCAACCTCATGTTAAGTCTTCTTAAGATAAAAAGATTAAATACCCTGGAATTAGATCTCAGTGTTCTTTATTATTGTTCTTTGTTTTATTCTGCTTAACACTGAGTCAGCAGTACAGCCTTTTCAATCATAATAATGAGATACATATGTAAGAAAAATGTCACACAATTTTAACATACCCCTAGGCATTATAAAAATGGCTTGAGGGGAGATCTTCTCAAGATGGTGGAATGAATGGGCCCAGTTCTCTCACATACCTCTAGGAAGAATGAAAGAACACCACCAGACCGGGTAATGCTCAAGAACTCCAAGAACAAACTACAGTTAACTGGATCTTTCTAGCCTACTTCCAACATGGAAGTAGCCAAAAGGGTTCTGGCTCTAGGGAGGAAATCCAGCCAGGAAAGACCAGTTCTTGGACCCAGGGCAAACCGGGGAAGCCTATAGCCTTTATCTAGGTACCCAGGAGGGGCCAGAAATATGGGAGGACAAAGTGGAGGAGATCCAGGGTCTTGTGGAACCTGCAGCTATGTATCTCTGATGCTGCATATCCAGGCCTGTGAAGCCTGGACCAAGAAGGGTCCTATTGCTCTGTTCCTGGGATCAGCCTGCTTTAGCGTAGATTGCTGGCCTGAGCCACCCCTGAGGCCCTCGAAGAACACAGTGTTCACAGTCTGGAGGAAGGAGTTACAGTATGCCTGCTAATACAGATAGGGACCAAACAGGTCTCCACCATCCCTTCTAGAAGTATACAGAGCCTGGGCCTGACATAAAGCCCCAACTCAGGAAGTAAGGATGGAGAAACTGAGCAAATAAAAGAAAACAATAATGTTAAAGAAATATTATGGAGCCAGGGACAACCAAGACACAGACTCAAACTCAGAAGAGAATCTACGATTATAATAATAATATTTATAATTATAATATTTATGTAGTGCTTACTGTGTACCCTATATTGTGCTAAGGGCTTTACAATTATGATCTCATTTGATCCTTATAATAACTGTGGGAGGGAGTGCTATTATTGTCTCCACTTTACAGATGAGGAAACTGAGGCAAAAAAAAGTTTTTAGTGACTTGTCCAGGGTCACATAGCTAGTGAATATCTGAGGTCTGATTTGAACTCTGGTCTTTCTGACTCCAGGCTCAGCACTCTATCCATTGTATCCCCTAGGAGTCTCAGAAAGGAAAGACTTAAACATACAGAGTTGCCACAAGCTCTATGAACTTTTTTGAAAAAAAAAATGAAACAAGAGTTAAAAAAAATATTATAAGTATAAAATCCTTGGGGATAAAATGGGAAAGGAAATTAGAGTTTTGGAGCAGGGGTTCTTTATCTCATTTGTGGCATGGACCCCTATAGCAATTTGATGAAGTTTAGGGACCTTTTCTTAGAAAAATGTTTTTAAATGCATAAAATAAAATATACAAGATTACAGAGGAAATTTAATTATAGTTTGAAATGTGCTTATCAAAACATTGTTGGGGGGGGGAACCTCACATGGCCCCTTAGGTTAAGAAACCCTACTCTAGAGGAAAGAATTCAAAATAAAATAAGCAGTTTAGTACAGAAGATGAAAAACTAGTCAAGTAACGGACTCCTTGAAAATTAGATTGGATCAAACACAAATGAATGACTTTGCTGAATGACAAGAAACATAGAACAAAATAGAAAGACTGAAAAAATAGAAGAGAATGTGAGGTATCTCTTATCTAGAGCTAATGACCTGGCAAACAAATCCAGGAAAGATAATCTAAGAGCTACCAGATAACTTGAAGAATATGACTGAAACAAAAAAGCCGACATCTCGTATTTCAAGAAATCCTAAATGAAAGCTGCTTAGCTTTTTAGAATCAGAGGGCAAAGTAACTTCCTGAAAGAAAACCTAGAATGAAAACTTCCAGGAATGTCATTGTTACAGCCCCAGAGCTTTCAGGTCAAAGAAAAAAGATCTGGTGGCAGAAGTCAAAAGATAAAGGTTTGTAACTGAGAATGATTTTCCAGGCAGGGGAAGAGTAGAGCTCTAATAAAATAGAAGCCCTCTAAACTTTCCTGATGAAGCCCAGCAGTTACCTTGAAATGTAAGCAGAGGAGTCCAGAGAGACAAAAAAGAAGAAATACGTTTGAGCCATTGGAAGGGATAATGAAATGTTTGTGTTCTAACAGTAGGAGAAGAAACCAGGGTCCCTCAGTACTTGAACTTCTTCAAGGGTCATAGGGGACTAAATAAAAGAGAGAGCCTGGGACTGCTTTTGGTTTGTTTTGATGAATTGAGGAGAAGAAAAAGTAGAGAGGGAAATGAAATAAGCTAAAGAGGAAAGAGGGAAAGGATGACCCTTAATAACTTAAGTAATAGCAGTGTGTGTGAAGACTATACAAACATGGAGGAGGTTGGGGGCATGGGGGGACTAGCAGGCTAAACAGGGACCTTGCTTCTGAAGCAGATAAAGGAAGGTTGAATACATGGACACACAAAGAGATTGGTGTAGAAATACATTAAACTCAATAGGGAAACAGGCAGAAACAATAAGGAGGAAAGGTAGATTTAGGAAGAGATTGTCAAACTCCAACAGTGAAGGGTGGCTTATGAGAGGGACAGTAAAAGGAAGGAAGCTGTGGGTGAGGACTGGACAAGGGGAAGAGAATTGGGCAGTGGAGCAGAAGCAATTTCATCTATGTGTGTATCTATGCATCTATGCATATGTGCACATACACATACACAGATACATATACACGTGCTCATATACATACATATACACACCCATGTGCATACATGCACTCATATTTATGTGTATATATGTGCCCGTGCATGAATGTATATATGCACACACGCTCACACATATACATACATATGCATGCACACATGTATGCATATACATATGCATGTGCATGTATACATTTGTGTGTATGTATATAGTGGTGAGCACGTTTCTTCCCTTTCACCACTTTTTGAGAGGGACGTGGGGAGATGAGCAATACAGAGAGGTAAAATGTGTAAGAGGATAAGATATAGGGAGATAACCTTATCATAACCATAAATGGGATGAAATGCCTCATAAAAGAGAAGGCAGCAGAATGGATTAGAAAAAAGAATCTTGACAATGTCATTACAAGAAACATACTTGAAACAGAACATTTCATTCAGTTTAGAGTGTGGAGCAACATCTATTATGCTTCAGCTGAACTTAGAAAAGCAGGAATAGCAGTCATGATTGCAGACAAGACAATAGTTTAAAAAAATACACTTGATTAAAAGTGGTAAACAGGGAAAATGCATTATACTTAAAGATGCCGCAGACAGTTATTTAATACTAATACTTTATGTGTGTGTATGTATATATGTATGTCTATATATACTATATATAACTTATATAATATATATGCACCAAATGGCACATTAAAATATTCAAAAGAAAAGTTAATTTATTTATATAAGGAAGTTGTAAAACTATAATAGTTGAGGATAACAATACACCTCTCTCAGACCCATACAAATGCAATAAAATGTAAACAAGAAAAGTTTAAAACCTGAGTAGAATTTTAGAAAAGTTATATATAACAAAGCAATGACCAAATGGGAATAGGAAAGGGGGATACATATTTCTCAGCTTTGCATGGTATTTTATAAAATTAAATTGTGCATTAGGACATAAAGATCTCACAAATGCAGAGAAGCAGAAATATTAAATCTGTTACTGACCACAGTAAAATTAAATTATATTCCATAAAGGGCCTTTGAAGAAAGGATTAAGAAATAATTGAAGATTCGGTAAATTAATCCTAAATAAGTAGTGGATCAAAGACAAAT
Source organism: Phalanger gymnotis (assembly GCA_028646595.1). NCBI lineage: Eukaryota > Metazoa > Chordata > Mammalia > Diprotodontia > Phalangeridae > Phalanger > Phalanger gymnotis. Next base: position 307,784,463 of record CM053622.1, read on the forward strand.
CAAAGAAACAATAGATAATTTCATCAAAGAAAATGACTACAGTGAAACAGCATACCCAGACTCTTGAGATGCAGCCAGAAGAATCCAGAGGGGAAAATGCATATATCTAAACACTTTAATCAATGAGAGAGGATAAACAGTTTAATGAATTGGACATGTAATTCTTTTAAAACGACTAGGAAAACCAACATGTTTTTTAAAACTCCAACTAAACATCAAAACAGAAATTCTGAAAAGTCAAGAATAGGTTGATGAAATTAAAAGTAAAAAAAAAAACTGATTTGATCATTCAAATTAGGAACTGATTTTTTGGGGAAAATAGATAAACCATTAAGTCATCTTTTTTTTTAAAGGAAGGCATCAGAAAAGAAAACTAAATTACTAGTATCAAAAATCACAAAGGATATTTCACAATAAATGGAAATTATTAGAGGATCTTTTGCCCAATTAGATGCCAAATGTCTAACAACTTAAATGGATAAATATTTCTAAAAATCTAAAATACCCACATTAACAGAACAAGAAGTGGAAAATTTAAATAACCCAGTCTCAGAAAAAGAAATTTAACAAGCCATGAATTATCTCCCAAGGGAAAAAAAAACCTCAGGACTAGATGGATTTATAAGTGCATTATAGCAAACATTCAAAGATCAATTCTAGTATTATATAAACTACTTGCAAAAATAAGAAAAGAAGAAATCAATCAAATTTTTTATATGGTGCAATTATGGTTCTGATACTAGGAGAGACAAAACAGAGAAAGTAAACTACACACCAATGCTCCTAATGAATATCAACACAAAAATTTTAGATAAAATATTAGCAAGAAAAAGTTACAGCAATAAATCAAAAGGACTGTATGAAATAATGGACCAGGTTGGATTTATACCATGAATGCAAAGTTAGTTTAATATTAGAAAAATTATAAATATAATAGAACATAGTGATACCCAAAAATAAAAACCCCACATTTATAATATGTAGGAAAAATGTGTGAGAAATTACAATATCTACTTCTTTTGAAAACACCAAAAAAGCACAGGAATAAATGGAACTTTCCTTAACGTGGCAAATGTTATCTATCTAAAACCAAAATCCAATATTATATATAATGGAGATAAATTACAGCCCTTTCCAATAAAACCAATCACTTCTTCAAAATGACAAGATATAAAATAAATTCCCACAAATCATCGGCCACCCTTATCTAGTACAAACAAAGCCCAAAAGGAAGAGATAGAGAAATTCCATTCAAAACAACTAATTTCTAAAAGAATTCTAAAGAATTTCCAGAATAGCAGTTCAGCTACCAAGACATGAACAGTAGCTATGTCAATACAATCAAAAAACATTTTTTACAGAAAAGAGGATAGCCCTAAATAATGGTATAGATTGCTCACAGTTGGCAAGTACCAAGATAATAAAAATGGCAATACCACCTAAATTAATTTACTTATTCAATACCATACCAATCAGTCTATCAAAGAATTATTTTATAGAGCTAGAAAAAAAATAATCTGCAAGAAGAAAATGTTAAAAATCTTATGGAAAAGAATGAAGAAAGTGGAATGATAGGGGGCCTAATGATACCAGATTTCAAACTGTACTATAAAGAAGCAATCCAAAGTTGATCAGGGGGACATTTTTAGTATACAGCATAAAGAAACTTCATGATCGTGGTAGCACAGTGTTTGATAAAACCCAAAGACTCCAAGAATGGAGCCAAAAACACACCGTTTGGCAAAAATTGCTAGGAAATTTCTGGCAGAAATGTTTAGAGCAGTATTTCACTTCATATGTCAAAATGAACTCCAAACAGACATGTTACTTAGATATAAACGGTCATATTATAGACAACTTAGAGACGCAAAACTATGAATAAAACAAAGTATTCATCACCAATCAAGTGATAGAGAGGATCACAGAAGATAAAATGGACCATTTTTTTGCACAAACAAAATCCATGTGGTTCAAATTAGGAGGGAAATGGTTAATTTGAGAAAAAAAAATCTTTGCAACATGTTTCTCTAATATCTAAGATACACGAGGATCTGAGTCACATACAGCTTCTGACTGCCTCAATTTCTTCAACTCTAAAATGGGGGTCATAGCACCGACTTTACAGGGTTGTTGTGAGACATTATTTCAAAGAACATAGCCTAGTACCTCCCATATAGTAAGTGCTTAAATGCTTCTTCCCTTCCTCCCCTTCCCCCGTTCCTCTAAATTACCTTCGGGAATAGTTGGGCCAATTTACAACTCTACTAATGTTGGGTATAGATTGTACTTGTCTTTCCATCACTTCTCCAACATGAACTGTTCCTAACTTTTGTTACTTTTGTTAATTTATTGAATGTGTGTTACTCCTGTGATTTGGAGCGGTCTTTGATGTGTTCGTTAAGTTTGCAATCCTTGTTTTGAAAAGTATTTATTTATATACTTTAACCACTCCCAGTGGGGAGTCATTCCTGGTCTTGGTTATTTGTGTTAGTTCCCTAAGTCACTGTTGTTGTTGTTGTTGAGTTGGTTCAGTCACATCCAACTCTTTGTGACCCCATTTTGGGGTTTTCTTGGCAAAGATACTGTAGTGGTTTGCTGTTTCCTGTTTCAGATCATTTTATAGCTGAAGAATTTACAATTGAGGCAAACAGAGTGAAAAGTGACTTGCCCAGGGTCACACAGCTAGTGAGGGTCTGAGGTCAGATTTCAGCTCATGAAGATGAATCTTCCTGATGCCAAGCACAGTGCTGTAGCCACTGTGCCACCTAACTCTCCTGCCCCTAAATCCCTAATCCTGTTAAATTTCCTCTTGTTAGCCTCAGCCCATTATTCTACCCTGTCAAGATCATTTTTGAAGGCCAGTTCTATTATCTTTCCTAGCTTCATGACACACCCTGAGTGTGATAACTATGTCACCCATGCCTTTGGAAGGAAGCACCTACTCTATGTGGAGACTTTTAACAAAGAGCATAAATTAATATATACCTGAGGTAGTTTTGAGACAGTCCTAACTTGAAATATAGATAGACTAGCTGTTCTCTTTAAGGTTTTTTCAATCCTAGATTTCTTGTGGAAGGCTTTATACATGGATAACAGTACTTTGACATTCTAGCCATTACCAGGCACTGTCACACATATTTATACTAGCTTATAATGCTGGTTAGCTTCTGAACAGCTTCTAACCAAAAATTTTTAAGAGGTCATCAATCAAAGGATATTAACAATTAACAGAAGAAGTACAAGCATATAATAACCATATGAAAAAATGCCCACGGTCCTAATAATAGGATAGATGCAAATTTTAAAATATCTTTGAGGTTTTATTTCACATCTAGCAAATTGACAGAAATGACAGAAGATGGGAATAGTTGACATTAGTAGAGCTTCAGGAAAAAAGGCACACTTATATGCTATTGATGGAACTGTGAATTGAGCCAGCCATTATGGAAAAAAATTTTTGCCAAGGACAGAAAGAAAGATCCCACAGTTCTTAGCAACATCTTGTGGTAACCAAAACCTGGAAACAAAGTAGAAACCTGGTGATCAGAAATGGCTGAACAAATTGTGGTATATCAACTAATAGCGTATTATTGTGCCAGAAGAAAAAATGGATATGAGAAATATGGGAAGTCATATACAAAACAAAGGCATAGAACCAGTAAAGTAATACACACAATGACTACAAGAATGTAGATGAAAATAACACTTAAACTCAGATTAAGTACATGACCAATTTTGGTCCCAGGTAATAGATGAGGAAATACACCTCCGTCCTCTTGGTAGAAAATTGGGGGATCGTGGGTACAGAGTGTTGTATACCCTATTAGATGAGATTGTGATGTCGATCAGTTTTGCCCTTAACAGTTTTTCTTTGTTACTTCCCATTGATATTATCAGGAAATTATGGGTAGTGTAAAAATTAAAAGGCATAATAAAATTGCAAAGTCTCCAGGGTTGATGGAGGATTTTTAAAACAATAACTATTTGTTACTTCACATTAGCCAAAGGCTAATTACTAGGTAACCATAGCTGTAAAATGTTTATAGGCATATTAAAAAGCAGTCTTACTGTAGTGTGGGTGGGGAGGGACCAACATGCTCTAATGGAAGGAACACTGAACTGTGAATAAGGAGACTTGGGTTCTAGCTCTAGCACAACTGTTGATTAGCTGTGTGACCTGGGGCAAGTCACTTAACATATCTCAGTGTCAGTTTCCTTTGATTCATTTTTTTCAACAAGTCATTTTTTGAACCATCCTACTCAGTAAAGCAAGCCAATGTACTAGGTGTGATGGGTGTTATAAAGAGAGGGATAATATGTTTGAGGAGATTATAGTCTAGGTAGGGAGGTGAGCCATGCGCACAAATAACTATAACACCAGACAGAAGGTATGAAATGCCAGAAGATAAGTGTGAGAAAAGAAGAGATTGCTTATGTCTAAGAACATTAGGGGAGACTTCATGGAGGTTGTGACATCAGAGTTGAACCTTGAAAGGTAGATTGGATTTTTATGGGTAGAGCCAAGGGTGGGAGGAGTTGGTCATTTAGAAACAGGCAATCAAATTAATCTCTTCCTTCCTGATTCTTCTACTTCTTCAATTTTTCATCATTTAAAAAAAAGAATTATGAACTAGATTCTGTAAGGGACACAGTCCTTCCTTATGGTATAAGAAGAATTTAAGTTGTAAATAATTTAAGGAACTGCCATCAAATTATTGGAATAATTTCATGAAAGTGTTCTCCTCATATTACACTAGATGGCACTATAAGTGAAGCAAATCAAAATTTCAAGGCATTAAGTGATAGAATTTTATGGCAAATGCTAATTCATTCAATTTACAGTTCCTTTCTAGTTTATATGAGTAAGGGATTCCTATAGTCTAGACCAGGGGTGGGGAACCTTCAGCCTCCAGGCCACAAGGATTTAAATGAGTTGTAGGCTAGATGGACTGTTAGAAATCACTTAGTTGATAATCATTCATTATAAAATAATGTTCATCCTATATATGTGCATAGATGTATATATATCTATATATAATATTTTTTTAAATTTTCCAAAGATTTCTCATCTCAGAAATTTTTTAGGGTTCGTTAACCTTTTTGATATGATATTATATATATATATATATATGTTGGCCTCCTATGAGATAGTGTGTGAACTAGTCCATTGAAGTTCCATTGCTAGGATTCCTTGGAATTAAGTTAATTGCCAATAAGAAAATAGCAAAGAAAAAATACTCCAACATTTAGAGATTCTTAATTGTAAGGAACCTTTGTCTTTGTGCACTTAGCATAGTGTCTAGCACATAGTAGTCAATAAATGCTTGTTGAATAGTTGATTACTTACCTAAGACAGATAAACCATAGTCCAGGATAGGTACACAGAATTCTTAGTCTAAGGACCATCTGGGAAAGATAATCAGCCTAGACTAGAAAGCACCCACCTCACAATACTAGATGAGTCAGGGAGGACCTGAGTTCAAATGCAGCCTCAGACACTTGATACTTGCTAGTAGTGTGACCCCAGACAAGTCACTAAACCCTAATTGCCTCCCAACCGGCCCCCCCCCCAAAAAAAAAACACTAGAGATTCTCTCAATACTACTTGAGTTGTTCTGCCCTATCCCATATTTACTGTAGTAATAGTTTTCCAACACCAGGAGGGGCAGTATATTTGTTTTTACTGCGAGACTATCTATCTTTATATGATGTAAGCAAGCACTTTAGGGACAAGGAGTGTCTTCACTTTTATCTTTGTATCCCCAGTGCCTGGCATAGTGTTACATAGCAGAAACTTAATAAATGCTCCTTGATATTTATGTGTATGATATATGTCAATACATCATATATATAAATATGTAGATATATGATTATATATGTAGTAATATTTGGGTTCCTAATAAGCATTTACTTTTGGGATTCAAAGGTAAGACCATTAATTACTTTTGTTAGAGGAAAGTGAAATGAGTTAATGAACCAAGACAAATTGGCACAATAAGTGGGGTTTCTGAAATAGAAAATAACAAGGATGCCCCCCAGTCTCAAAGTGAAAAGCAGTGTTTTATCTGCTTAACCCCAATGATGTCATCCACAGTTAAGGAAGGATGGGGTGTAATATGTGCCACAGTCCCGGAAAAAGAAGAGATTTAAATGAACTGAAGAGGAAATGGGATTATTATCATACTAGGCAAGTAGAGACTAGACGCACCTAAGTTAACTTTGGAAGAATACCTTGGAGGAGTGCCAGAAATGGGCTAACAGAGCATAGAGGACCTCAAATCCTACTTATGATAGAAGGTACAGTGCAAAAAAGTTAATTCACAGCCAAGCCAAATAGTTGTACTCAAAAGTTTGAGTCTTAATTGGAAAGGACCTTAGGTGGCTCTGAGAAATGGAACAGGGATATCTGGGAGGGCTTTCAGCAGCCAACGGAGTGGGTTTGATTTCTCTGATTTCTGTTGCTGTGCCACTCCTGGGTACCTGTCCTGTCACTTGAGTTCAAATACAAATGGGACCAAGTACCCTGGTATTAAAAACAACTGTGTCAAAAATATACCTCTGATGACATCTGCGGGAAAGAAAATCCACTAATAGTCATAAGTGTTCTTGTAAATCTGTAACAAGCACAAAGCTGACAGGAAGTGGAGGAGGGCAGCAGGCACCACCCATGGGGCAGAAAAGTCCACCGGCTGGCCCCACCCTCTGACCTCGGCCTGTGTCTTATTTGTAGCTATAGAAGAACCCAGAGAAAGGACTACTTCAGGACCAGGGTAAGGAAAAGAATGCTCCCTCTGACCCCCCCTCATTAGGAGCTAAAAATGTTCATTTCATGATAGTGCCCTGGAAGCCTATGAGAATGCCCCAGTCCTTGGCAGCTGTTTTGGGACTTAGATCCTTTCACAGAAGAGGAAGACTAAAGCTAACAATATCAAAAGTAATAGATGTTTGTTGCAGGCTTATTTTAACTCAAGGCTTCTTGTAAAAGGCAGAATTTTAGCTGGGACCTGAAGTAAGCCAGGGAGGTCTCCAGACAGAGATATGGAGGAGAGAATTCCTTGTTTTGGAGACTGCTAGTCCAAATGACCAAAGTTGGGAGGTAGAGTGTCTGGTGCAAGGAGGAGGTCAGTGTCCCTGGGTCACAGAGTATGTGGTAGGGAGTGAAGTGTAACAAGGTTGGAATGGTGGAAGGGGCTCCAGGTCATGAAGGGCTTTGAATGACCAATGAAGGATTTAATATTTGATCCTGGTGGTAATAGGTAGTTTATTGAATAGGGGGAAGCATAGTTAGATTAATTTGACAACTGAGTGGAGAATGGACTGCAGTGGTGAGAGATTTGTGGCAGGTACAGCAACCAGTAGGCTTTTGCAGTAGTCCAGGTGTGAGGTGATGAGGGTCTGGACCAGGAGGGAGGCAGCATCAGAGAGAAGGGGGGAGATAAATACAAGAGATGCTATGAAGGTAAAATTGACAGAATTTGACAACATATTGGATATGGGGGTGAGAGAGAATGAGAAGTCAAGGATGGCAGTTAGGTTATGCACCTGGGGGAGGGTGGTGGTACCCTCACCCATAATAGAAGAGAACATATTTGAGATTAAGGAAGCTGGGTTCAAAATCCTGCCTCTGCTATGTTACCACTTTTGTGACTTTCAAACCACTTTAGACTTAAGCTTCTTTATCAGTTAGGGTTTAGACTCCTATTTCACCTGAGCTCCAGACCCACATCACCAACTACTCAGTAGACATTTCAGACTGAATGTGTCATAGGCATCACAAATGCAGCATGTCCAAAACAGAACTCACTGTCATTTTTCCCAAACCCACCCCTCTTCTTAATTTCCCTATTACTGCAGAGAGGACAATTCTCCTTCCATTTATCTGGGGTCAGACTTATGTTCTGCTGCCAGCCTTGCCCATATCATTTCTTTTGCCATGGGCTTTTCCTGCTAGCTGTATGGGGCTTGTTCTCTTCCATCTTATGACATCAGAGAAAGGATTGGAAGTATGGGTATGGGACCTAGAGCCAGAAGCCAGAATTGTACTAACAGCCTACTGTGTTTCTGTTAGGAATAACAGTGGGGAGGAAATGTTCCATGTTGGGCTATTAATTGTATGTGCTATATATTCTCACAATTTTATTTTCAATGTGACTGGGATTTGGTGCACCAGTTTATCAATGTTAGCTGCGCTTAAGGTATTTTTTGTTATTAAATGTGCCTATTGCATTCCCGATGATCTGTTTTTCAAAATAAAATGCCTTGAGATAAATTTGGGGGCCTGCAGAATGAACTGCAGACCCCTCTTAATAAGACTATCTGGATTGGAGACCAAGAGCAAGTTGTTTTACATTGTAGGAGAGAAAGTTAAATCTGTAGGCCCTCTGAATTGACTGTAAGATCACCCTACATGGGGTAAAGATTGGGAGGAGATAATATTGGTGCTTCATTGTCATTTTTTAAGTACCTTGTTATAGAAGAGATGGGCAAAGCAGGAGGAAGGTGAAATCTGGGTGGTGGTTCAGATATCCATGAGGTGTGTACATAACAATGAGAAATATTAAGGCTGTCAAGGCCCCTAGTTATCAAATACTATTAAAATGTTTAGCCTGTGAGTATGTAAAATATTTAGGACTAATATTTGTTGAGTCTATTTTGTGTCTTAGCTAACTCTGTGATCCCATTTTTGGTTTTCTTGGCAAAGATGCTGGAGTGGTTTGCCATTTCCTTCTCCAGCTCATTTTACAGATGAGGAAACTGAGGCAAACAGGGTTAAGTGACTTGCCCAAGGTCACACAACTAGTAAGTGTTGGAGGCGGAATTTGAACTCAGGAAGATGAGTCTTACTGACTCCAGGCCAGACACTCTATCCACTGCAGCACCTAGATGCCCCCCAGGACTGATATGCCCATTACTTTTTCCCCATCTGTAAAATGAAGAGGTTGGACAAGAACTAAATGGCTTCTGAGGGCCCCTCTCCCTCTAGCTCTCTGATCCTGGGCTGCATTGATAATGTAATGCCTCCATAATGATTTTGATTCTTTATAGTTTTGGATGTGTGTGTGTGTGATAAGTGAAATCAACTAACTGCATCTGTAATACACTCAATAGTATAGAAAATATACAATATTCTATTAGATTATATTCTATATTCCTTATAGACTATGTCTATGTTCTGTTGCTGCAATAACATTCAACAAGTATATTAAGATAATTTCTTAGGCTAAAGTAGGAATTTTGCCCAGGTATTTACCAGTCCTTCCCCAACATGATTGGCTGGGACCTACCGCCAAAATTTCCACTGGCTGACTGATCAGCATCGCTCTGGGGATGATATTTTACAGGCTCAGCATGAGCATCATCAACAAATGGGTGAACCTCAGAGTTTGAAAGGACCAGTTATTTGTTTCCACAGTCTCTTGAAGAACTATGAAAAAGCCCAGCTCCACATAAGCCTGATGAAACCGGCCAGCCAGCAATCACTGCCCTGTGATACCAGCTGCTTTTTGGACATTTCAGACTGGTTAGAGGCATCTCATATTCAGTGTCCAAAAAAGAGCTCACTTAGCCCCCTAAAGCTACTTACTCCTTTCCCAGATTTCCTTCTTGTTGAGGGTAACATAATTCTTCCAGTCACATCAGTGTTTAGCCTTGGTAATCACTCTTGAGTTTTCACCCTCCCAGGTCACCCCAGATACCTTGCCACTTCTCCCTCTATAACATCTCTCACACCTATGCCCCTCTTTACATTCACAAGGCCACTACCCTTATTCAGGCCCCCATCACCTGGACTATTGCAATAGCCTTCCAACTGATCTCTCTGGCTCAACTCTCTTCCCACTTGAAATCTGTCACAGCTACCAGTGTAATTTTCCTAAATTTACTCCGGTCTTGGCCCTTTCCTATTCAGTAAACTCCAGTGGCTCTCTGTCATCTGCAGGATCTAATAAGAACTCCTCTGTTTGCCACTGGAAACTTGTTACAACTTGGCCCCAATATACTTTTCTGGCTTTGTTACAAATTATTTCCTTTCTCGCATTCTGCAGTCTACTAGCTTTCTTGCTGGTCTGTCTACCTTTGCACTGACTGTCTCCTGTGCCTGGAATGTACTCTGGTCTCACTTACCTGCCTCTTGAAATCTCTAGGTTTGGTTTGTTTTTTTTTTCCTATTCTCAGCTCAAGTGCTACCTGAGGCTGTTCTTGTACCACACCTCACTGTTAATGCATTTCTGCCCCAAATTAGCTTTTTCTAATTTCTAAAATTAGCTAATCTAATTAGATTAGAATCAGTTGTGATTATTCCTATGTAATGGCATGAGGGAAAGGAACTGGCTAGTATGGGCCCAGTCCTTGACACATGAGAGCACTGCTTGATTTCGGTCTTAGAAGTAGGCAGAGAGCATGTGCAGACAATCTCTGCCTGCCTCTGACCTAATCTCACTACCTTTTACTTTTAGTTTGGAGCTCACTTTCCCAGGGACTTTGTGTGTGCAAGGACAGAGTATACCCCTGATTTGGGGCACGGTGTTTTGTACCAACCTTTGGCACTGTACTTTTTTAGTAAGTACCCTTTCTAAATACTAATTGATATCTACTAGCTAACCGATAATTGACAGACCACTGACTCAGGAGGAGGCTCAGGAATTAACTAGAAACCTCAGCTCCTCAGGATTACCTGATAGAACCCTGACAGAGATTAGCAATCATACTTTCTGGGGACCCCAGCCTATAGTGTAGTGGGGGAGTGTGTATGTATGTGGGGATGGGGAGAGAGAGACAGAAACAGAGAGAGGCATAGGGGGAGACTGAGACAGAGACCTACCGACTGACTCAGATGCCACTCATCACCCTCGTGGCTTCACCTTTTTTTTGGCCACAAATCCCTATATGTATTGTGGCTCCCTGTTAGAATATAAACTCTTCGAGGGCAAGGACTGTTTCTTTTTTGTATTTGAATCCCCAGTACTTAGCCAAATGCTCAGTACCTAATAAGAGCATAATAAATGCTTACTCATTCATTCATTTAGAATCAGCTGAGTTTAACACCTGGTTAGCAAAAATAACTAGTTAAAATAGGAAGCTTTCAGATGGCCCATACTTGCTTCCTTTAAGTGAGTTTCTTCCTGGCATACAAGTCATGGTATAAATTGTCATGGCAGATACTTTCTGTCCCCCAGCAGCTGTACCCCAAGTGACCTCCTATCTTATTCTATATTTCCTTACTACACCCACATTTCATGCCCAGGCCACAAAAATTCTCCTTGTGGCTCTGCTTGTTTTGCCATAGCTCATCTCTGTGGTAGCAGTGATATAAGAAGACCATGTATGATACACACAATTTATTTTATCTTATTTTTTTACTTTTCTGGTTTTTAATAAATGGTTTGGGGATCAGAAGGTGAGTCGGGTTGCTCAACTAAGTGTTGGCAAACTTAGACAAAAAAAATTTAATTACAATTTACAAAGGATTAGAGAGGATTTGTGATTTGAGCACTATATTAAGTGACCCGGTTCTTATTCTGTTTGAAAATCTTTTGTGCCAGATGTGATGACAAAGTAATTTTCCTTTAAAAAACAAACAACATGCTGGAACTTAGACGTCCAAACCAGCGCTGATTCTTTCAAAGTAGTTATTTTGGAAAGTTGTTGCTCATATTTTAAAACCTCTTTTTGTGAATTTCCCTGAAGCATATTCTTTTGAGTAACCTGGATAGTGATGAATCTTTATCCTTTGAAGGTGTATTTATTTAATTTTTGGATAGTCCCCAGATCAGTCAGAGCCAAGTATGATGGATAAGACTGATAACTGAACTAGGGAAGTGACCCTTTTGGGGGTAGCAATGAAGCATGACTATAAAGCAGTGAAAATCAGTTACTATGTCTTTTGCATACTGGCTATAAAATTAGTCCATTCCTCAGAAGGAGGCAGGGTGGTAAAATGGAGAGAACCCTAGATTTGGAGTCATAGGACCTGGGTGTATTTCCCTTCTCTGGGCCTCAGTTTCTTCAGCCGTAAAATGAGGGGATTGGCCTAGATCAAGGGCTTCTTAACCTTTTTTGTGTCAAGCTGGTAAAGTCTGTTGACCTCACCTCAGAATGTTTTTAAATGCACAAATAAAATAAGGTTACAAAGAAATCCATTACTAAACCATTATCTTGAAATTCAATTATGAAAACCTTACAAAACTCACTTCACAGGCCTCCTGAAATCTATCCAGGGGCCCCTTGAAATCCATGGATCCCAGGTTAAAAACCCCTGGTACCTTTTAGTGCTAAATCTGTGAACTAAATGTAGCTGTCCATTAACATTGTGAATAAAAGTTCCAAATGTGCACAATTTGATTATTATTTAAGTCAATGAGAAGAGTCTACTATTTAAGAATTTCCCTTTTATGGCATTTACTACAATATTTGTGAACATTCTAGATGCTTAGCTGGTCTACCCATTTCCAATGGGACAGAGGACCTGGGTTTAAATCCCAGCCCTGCATCTTGCACTCTTCCCATGATTTAGCAAGTCATGGAACCTCTTTGTTCTCAGTTTCCTCATCTATGAAAGGAGGTCGAAAACCTCTGAGGGTCCTTCCAGATAACCCCTAAAAATCTTAAATGATTTCCTGGAATGCTACCTTATACTTATGTAGGGACTAGATAGAGTCCCAAGTGAATGTAAGAAGCAGATGCAGGTAAATGCCTCCCATGTCAGATCTTATTTCTGGCCCTGGTTACGCATTTCTTGCTACTCTTCTGGCCTTAACACAGTCCCAATAGTAGTTGTATTTTTTCATGAACTCCCTACGATAAAAGCCCAATTAGCTTTTCAGCTAGAAGTTCAACTAGTAAATTGCATTTCTAATTTAAATCATCGTACCTTAAGTTTGCAATCAAAAAGGCAGCTTGAAGAAGGAAATCAGAATAGAAAGCAACTTTATGTCCCCCTTGAGACTGTAAACTGCTTTCTCCCTCTTAAATCATGCTGTTTGTTTTTGACAGGTTATGTTTACCTTCTAGTACTTATTGCCATAAAAAGAATATGTTATGTCTCACCTCCATCTCATCTAAATTTCCCTCTTTGTTTACAGGGTGAGATGAGGGCAGAAGCTCGCCGAAAAAATCTTCTCATTTTGATTTTGCATTATTTAACACAAGAAGGGTATGTTATATTAAATATATGTCTAAATTCTAAGATTACCCACACCTATTCATTCTCCTCGTCCCTTACTTCGCCTTTCTTCTCTTCATGTGGATAATTATTTTTTTCTTGTTATATTCCCTAATAAACATTTAAAAGGCCTACCCAGACCATGGACTGACTGTTCATTTTCCTTCCCTGACTAGTTTTATCTATAATTGGCACAAGACTAGAGCAAATCAGGGTTCTAGTCCCATAGCCATTCTTAGACCCCTCCTCTACCTCACATCCCCCTAGCTGCTTTTAACTAGCTATGTAACTTTGAACAATTTAACCCAATCTACAGTTATTTTCCTATTCTGTAAATGTTAATATTCTATTTATTCTATTCTATTATTCTATTTAATCTAGTAATATTCTATTAGAATATTATTCTAACAATACTTTTATCCGACTCTTCTCCCTGTGATTCATGTGTGCCCTGTTGTCTCTATTTTCTAATTCCAATAAGTAAATGTTTTTTTGATGTGCAAGGCACAATAGCGTGGCCACTATGGGAGAAACAGAGATGCAGAAAATACATATGCTTCCCTCAAGGAATTTAGAGCATACTAGGGGAGATAAAGGCAGCTGGATGGTGTAGCAGATAGAGCTCTGGGCTTGGAGTCAGGAACATCTGCAGCTTCAGACTTTTCTTAGCTGTGTGACCCTGGGCAAGCCACTTAACCCTTTTTGCCTCAGTTTTCTCATCTGTAAAATGAGCTGGAAATGGCAAACCTCTCCAATATCTTTGCCACGAAAATCCCAAACAGGATCACAAAGGGTCAGACACAAAAGGACTAAACAACAGCAAAAGGAGAGGTAACCAAATAATTATAATGCAGAGTAGAGTATAAGTGTGTGAGTGAAGCGCCGTCCTAGTTCTGTGAGAGATCTGAGGAGAAAGAGATCACTTCCAGCTGGTGGGAAGGCTTACATAAAGCAGCAGGCATTGGAGATGGGCCTTGAAGGATGGCCAAAATTTCAGTAGATGGGGGAGAGGGTGGAAAGGAGAAGGGAATAATTCCAGACATAGGGAAAGTTGTGAGCAGACTTCATGCAATTCAGTTCATTGAATCAGGGTGAACTTAGAGAACACTGAGTAGTCCAATTTTACTGGACTGTTGGGCATATATAGGGAAGTAGTATTAGATTAGTTTAGAGTTGCAAAGCCAGTATATTACTATGTATGGGAGAGGTGTTTCTTTTAAGGATGGAGTGTATGTGTATTTATATTAAGTACACGTGTGTATGTATGTATACATAGACATATATGTATATACACACACATATGTATGTGTGTATGTATGTGTGTGTGTGTATGAAGGCAGTGTTGCTGAATCATAAAGCATGAAGAAGAGACTAAAGTTAAGAAGACTGGAAGGGGACAATGTGTGAGGGGCTTTAAATGCCAAACAGAGGATTTTATATGTGATCCTGGAGGTTAATATGGAGGCACTGTCCATAATGTCAGACCTGGGCTTTGGGAAAATCTCTTTGGATTAGAATGGGAAGAGATTTGAGGCAGGGGATCCAGCCAGAATGTTATTGCCATGGTTCAGGAGGGAGGTGAGGGGTGGGGGGCGAGGCTGTGTGAGTGGAGAAAAGTGGATATAATGAGAAGAGAGAAACAGCAGGACTTGTCAGCAAGTCAGATGTGTGGAGTAAGTACAAGAGAAGAGTCTCAGATGACAATAAGCTTGTAAAGCTAAGAGGTTGGGAGAATGGTGGTGCCCTTGACATTAATTGGCAGGTTTGTAACAAAGGAGGGTTGGGGGAGGGGAAAGAAAATGAGCGTTGGCAGCTATGGACGTGTTGCTCTTGGGATGCTTTAGGAACATCCAGTTCGGAGTATTGCAGAGGCAGTTGGTGATGGGAGACTGGAGCTTAAGAGAGGTCAGGGAAGGATATGTGTGTGTATATGTGTGTGTGTGTGTGTGTGTGTGTGTATATATATATATATACACACATATATATATGTAGGTGTATACGTGTGTGTATGTATACATAATAGATAAATTTGGGAATAATTTGCTTAGAAATGGTCATCACCACCACGTGAGATAGTATATACTTTTTATCATATCATGGATCTCTTTAGCACTCTGGTGAACTTTATGGATCCCTTCTCAGAAAATAGTATTTTAAAATTCATATAATTAAATACAGAGGATTACAAAGGAAACCAATTATATTCAAATACAGTACTCAAACGAAAAAAGTTGATGGGCCTCGGGTTAAGAACCCCTGGTACAGAGGAGGAAGAGGGGCCAGGACAGCATGTTGGAAGACACCTTTGGTTAGTGAGCATAGATTGGAGATCCAGCACAGGACACTGAATGAGAGTGGCCAAACAGGACAGGAGAGAGCAGCGTCACAAAAATCTAGAGAGCAGAGAATATCCGGGAGAAGAGAATGATTGACAGTGCCAGAGGCAGCAGAAAGATCAATAAGGCTGAGAATTAAGAAAAGGCCATTGGATTTGGCAATTAAGAGATCACTAATGACTTTGGAGAGAACAGTTTCACTTGAATGATAAGGTCAGAAGCCATACTGCAGAGGGATTAGGAGGGAGTAAGAAGAGAGGAATTGGAAGCTCCTAGTATACACAACTTTCTCAAGCGGTTTAGCCAAGGCCAAGAATGGCAGGTAGCAGGGACGGTTGGATAGAGGGAGAGGTGTTTCTGTTAAGGATGGTGAAGACATGGGTGTGTTTGTGCTCAGTGAGGGAAACCAGTAGATAGAAGGAGATTGAAGATTAGGGAGAGAATGGTGCTGTTTGAGGGGGCAATCTGCTTGAGAAGATGGGATGAGATAAAGTCAAGGATGGATAGAGAGGGATTTGCCTTGACAAGAAGGGCCACTTCTTCCTCTGAAAAAAGGTGAAGTAGGAAATAGTGGAGGAAGACATCTGAATTATGCAAAATGAGGAGGGAAGAAGAGGAAGCTCTTGGCTAATAACCTTAGCTTTTTAGTGAAGGTTCTTAGCTGAGAGGGTGAGGTGAAGAAAGGTGGTTTGAGGAGGGATCAAATGGTTTTGGATAGCCTCTGCGGTGATTGGGAGAGTAAATCAATTAGGGAGGTCCAAAAGATTACCTTTCTTCAGGGAGGACTCAGTTAAGATTATATAAAATAAATTTGTAGTGCAACCCAATCAGCGGTTTTATTATTTTCTTTTGCAACCCTTTTCAGCAGTATGTGAATAGACATGAAGGCAGGTTGAGAGTGATCCAAAGTTGCCAAGGTATGATCAGTGATAAGATAAGGGAACAAGGGATTCAGGAGGAGAGACCAATGTAGAGTTGAGCTGGTTCAGAAAAGGGTCAAAATGGACAAGGGAAGAAGGTGTACATAGTGCTTCGGGAAAGAACTGAGGGATGGAAGAAGGAGTGTCAGTTATGGTGAGGATGGAGAACAAGGTTGGGGCCATAAGGCATAGGGAAAGATGGAATGGTAAGAGAATATAATCAAATAGAAGAATTTCAGAGTTTCCCATGGAGGTGGAATACTTGTTGGTTATTACATCTCTGTAGCCTCGTTAGAGTGGAGGAATAGGTCTTGGGAACTGAGTAAATTAAGGAACCGAGAAGTTAGGGTATTTGAGAGAGCATCAATATGTGTATTGAAGTTGCTTTGTATGAGGACAGGAATTGAGTGGAAAAAAAAGACATGAGTTAGGCACTGAATTCATTAAGGAGGGAAGGAAAATTTTTTGGAGTTCAACAGGTAATGGCCACCAAAATCAGGATTGGTTGATAAATATGAATAGTATGAACCTCAAAGGAGGAGAGATTGCTGAGTCATGGTGGTTGAGGGAGAGTCTTGAAATGGCAGAGGGGAACAAGAAGTATTCTGACTCCTCCATCACAACCAGTGAGTGAGATGGGGGCATGAATGAAAATGCAGCCAGTAATAAAGTCTAAAATTCCTGAAGAGCCATAGAATGGAAAGATTTTTGTGGTAGAAAGCTTGCTTAAGGACAATAACTTTTCTCCTGTTCTATAAAACAGTGCTGAATTTTGTGGCTTAGAAGTTGGTTAAATGTCCATTCCCATTGAATTCATTTAGGTCTCTGGCTGAGAAGAGCTGGAGATATATTAGTTAATAGGCTGAGCCAGTTAGTACTGGATACACCAATATGGTTCACTTCATTTAATCAGCAAATATTTTTAGAACATGGGTTGTGCTAGAAGCTGTGGGAAAATAAAGAAGTAGATATTGTGTGTGTGTGTGTGTATGTGTATATAAACATACACACACATACATCCAACACTAATCTCTCCTGATATCTATTTCCACATCACCAGTGTTTCCTGGATATTTCCAACCTGATGTCCTCAGCATCATTTCAAATTCCATGCATCCAAAATAGAACTCATCATCTTTCCCCCTAAATTTGTCCCTCCTTCCTTTCCAAGGCAGTGCTGTTCACCTATTCACTCAGGTTCAGAGCTACTGTGCCATGCTTGACTCTTCTGTCTCCATTGCCTCTCATATCCAGACAATTGCCAGTTCTTTCTAGTTCTGCTTCTATGACACTTAACACATCCACCTATTTCCCTCCACTCACCTGATCATCCTAGCTCACTTTCTTATTCCTCTTCATCTTTGAGGTAAAGAACAAGAGCCTCCTAATTAGTTTCCCTTTATCTAGTCCCATCTTCCATTCAAATGCCAAAATCATCTTCTGGAGGTATTGGTCTGACCATGTCAGAATCCTTGATCAAAAATTTCAGTGGTTCCCCCAGTGCCTCTGGGATAAAATGCAAGCTCTTAGCTAAGTATTTAAAGCCCTGCACAATCAGATTCCCACTTCCCTTTCTAGCTTTATTTCATATACTCAGTGTTCTAGCCACACTGGCCTACCAACTGTTTTCTAAACTTGACATGGGAGACACTGGCACAGGACTGTCTAGCATGGCATGCCTGCATCAAAGAAGGTGCTGTGCTCTATAAGCAAAGCAGAATTGCAATAGCTCAAAAAAAAAAGATGCCTAAATTTAGAACATGTCTACTCCAAATGTTCATAAGGAGTATTTGTGCCTAGTCTGTGATAGAGCCTTCCAAACTTTATTGGTCTGATCAGCCACAGTCAGACACATTGTACATTGACCCTGACATAATGATATCACCTTGGTCCTCTTCAAGTACCAAAGACAACCACCACCAGCCAGTCGAACTTGATATTCCGTCTCTTTTCTTATGCCTAGAATGTATTCCCTTCTTACCTCGGTCTCTGACTTCTTAGCCTTGTTGACTCAGTTGCTGCTACTCTGTGAAGCCTTTTCTGATCTCCTTCCCCGCCCCTCCACCCTGAGTTGTCAGTGCTTTCCCCCTCCACAAATTGCCTTGTATACAAATTACCAGTTGTGTATATTGTGTCCCCTCAGCATGGAGTCCATTCCATTACCTTGGAGAGGTCATAATAACTGCCTTCAAGTATTTGTCAAGTAGGCAAGGGATTATACTTGTTCCCTTTGGCTTTAGGGCAGAGCCAAGAGCCATGAGTAGAAACTGCAGAGGCAAATTTAGACTTGAGTTCAAGAAAATTTTCCTGCCAATATGAGCTGTCCAGAAGTAGAATGGACTGTATGGAGTGGTGGTAGACTAGCCCTGCTTTCAGGTCCTCAAGTAGAGACTGGATACCCACTTGTTGGGGATGGCATGGAGGAAAGGGAGATTTCTTTTGTCAATGGCTTATGGGGCTATCGAGGAGGACTAGTACCTCTGGTGTGAGGGTTTGCTGAGTCCTTTTCAGGAATGCTCATCCACCTTTCATCTGACTCTCACATGTGGCTCCAAGAGGCTGTAACTTGCATACTCTGGTAAAACTATCCCAGCAGATGAGCTAAACCAGATTGAGGGTAGTTGATAGGCCTCAAACCCATTGGTGTGTTAGAGGGATGTCTACCCCAAGCATGTAAAGACTTCCCCTGGAATAATGGGCATCCCAGGCCATCGCTAGTTGTCCTGATTTTTGTCTTGCTATTGGACTTTGATGCCTCTGCACAAGAGAGTGAGGCTGACTTTGTGCAACTTTGCCTTACTAAGTCCAGTTCATGTGCAGGTCAAGACATCACCCCTTGATGTCATTGGTCCTCTTTGAAAATGAAAGATAAATGATAACTTCTCCTAAGCATGGATGCTCCTTGAAGGCCTAGGCTGTTTTTTGTTTGTTTGTTTTAAAAAGCCTGGACCCTGGCACTATAACTCATACTAATAGTCGTTAGTAAATGTTTATTGAATTGAATGATTTCTGCCCTGAGGGAGACCACAATCTTGTTGGAGAGCCAAACTTTTGACATTTTTCTATCAGAAGAGATAACTTGGGAAGCTCTTTGTAAACCTCAGGACACTAGATAAATACTATTATTATTGCTGCTATCATTATGTGACAGTGTAATGTAAATTTAAATAAAGATAACAGGTGGTTTATGAGATAAATGCCAAATGAGTGATAACAGATACCACTATGGTGCTTCCAGAGTTTAGAGGAGGTAGAGATGATTGGTTTGGCTTGGCAAAGACGCCATCAGGGAGAAGGTGAGTCTTGGGTGGGACCTTTTAATTTTCTTTCGTGCTGAAATTCTAGCCATATCTGAGAAATACTCTATTGGAACAGTCATATTAGTGATAGCTCACATTTATACAGGGTTTTAAGGTTTACCAATTGCTTTTCTTAAAAGGAAAATATGCTATTGAATCAGTTTAGTTATATGAAATTAAAGATAGGCCTCCCCAAATAGGTTTCTCATATTTGTGACACTGAGGAAGGGACTCATTGCTTTCCTCCCTCCCACCCCCAGTTCTTTGCCAGCTTAGCCGTGCTCTGGGGTCTAGGTTCAGATTAAGGTAAATCTAGTGGCTCAGTCTTGCTAAAGAGAAGATAAAAGCATTTTCTGGGCTAATTTTAGCATTTGTATTTGCCCTTAGGGTTAGCTAGGTGTTCAGTCCTGTGTACTTTAGGTCTATTGAGCCCCTGTTACATGCACAGAACTAATTGTGGTATGACAGACAAAATAAATCAAAGATCTGTACCAAGCTTGCCGGTGAACTGTTTCCACGAGCAGCCAGAAGGAGTAGAAGGATGGCTACACAGACAGGTGGGCAGTTGACAAACATTGATAAAGTGGGTATTCTGTTCCAGTCATTGTGCCAAACAATGGGGATACAAAGAAAGACAAAAATAGCTGTTCCTACTTTTTGGCAACTGTGAGGTCTGAGAAACCATTTCCAAAAGGCCTGGTGCTTAAAAACAAAACAAAACAAATAAACAAACAAAAAAAAAACCAGATCCTCCCCACCCCCTGCAGTTACCTTTTTCACCACTGGAGGATACCCTTACATCAGTAGTATGACAAAATGCTAGGTTACTGGTGACCATTTTTCCAGAAGCCTGATGGAAACTGACAAATAAACAGGATCATGGAGGTGAAAACTGAAATATAGGCTTTGTAAATAGGCAGGATGAGCAAATCAGGAAAATTAAGGCAGAAAAATAAAGTGGGGGAAGAGGTTACCAGGAGGATTTGTAACCTAATACTAAATTACTTTGTTACAAATTAAGTTCTGTAGGAATTAAGATTAATTAATGAATTATTTTGTTACAGATGAAGTTCTGTAGGCATTAAGATTAATTAATGAATTAAGAATTAATTAATGGTTATTGTGGGCAGGAGTAGTCAGGGAAGTCTTCATGGAGGAAATGGGGCTTGGGCTGGGTCTTTGAAGGAACATTTATGAAACCACATTCTCTTCCTTCACCAAAAAGTCACCAGCTAGCCAGGAATTCAAGACCTAGAACAATG
The DNA here is from genome assembly GCA_028646595.1 of Phalanger gymnotis. Classification (NCBI taxonomy): domain Eukaryota; kingdom Metazoa; phylum Chordata; class Mammalia; order Diprotodontia; family Phalangeridae; genus Phalanger; species Phalanger gymnotis. Next base: position 307,805,439 of record CM053622.1, read on the forward strand.
CTAGGGAAAAATATTTCGGTGATAGAGTCCAAGAATTACCGAAAATTAGAGCAGGAAGAGACCTTAAAGATCATCTAGTCTAACCTCTCACTTTTACAGATGAGGAGACTGAGGCCCAGAGGTTAAATGAGGCTTACGGTCATGCAGCTGGCCAGTTTCTGAACTCAGTCTTCTTTTTGCTATGCCCAGCTTCCTTCCTCCTTTGAAGGAATTTCTTTCAGTTGATTGATTGTTAAGCTGGAGTCTGAGAAATCAATATATTTAATCATATTCACTTATGTCTTTTATGTACCCTCAAGAAAATCAACAAAACTCTGTGCCTCATTTTCTCCATTTGTAATAGGGTGATAATGACCAGTATGGATTTAGGGAGTCACCAAACATTTGATGTTCCAGGTATATCCAATCAAAGTTATGGTGGTTGTCTACTGATCTCCAGTTCACTCCCTTTTTTTCCTCAATAACTTCAGTGACTGGCTCGCAGTCTTCTCTCCACCTTTTTCCCTCACAGTAGGGACACTTCAGCATACACATTGAAACTCCACCAAGCACCCTAACCTTACAGTTCCCCAACTTATTCATTTAATGTAACCTACTCTTCTATCCTACCTCAGCTACACACAAAGGTGGTCATAACCCTTGACCTTCCTATCACCATCATATGTATGTCACTTCGGTGTTCATGAATTCTGAAACTCCCTTATCTGGTCATAACCTGTTGTCTGTTATTCTCTTTCTCCCTGTGCTCGAAAACCCTGTTTTTCATCCTCACTATGACCTCCCGTCCCTTGACTTCTCAGTTCTTTTCCATCCCCAGCACTCTTGTCTTTTCCCCATCTTGACCTATTGGTGAACCAGTTCAACTTAACACTATCCTCTTCTCTCAAGTTCCTTGCCCTCTTACCCTGTTGCTGATATTGCCCTGCCAAGGCTGAGGCTTGGATTATTCTCACAAATTACTGCCTTTTCTCCTACTCTTATGCTAAGAAAATCACGAAACTGTGTTGACTACAGTTCTTTCCACTATAGCTTTATGATATGTAATCTCAACAGGGCCCCTACTGAAGTAAGGCAATCTTTTTATACATCCTCCCTTTCTTGGCTAAACTCCTTGAGAAGGCCATCTATAATTGATGCCTCCAATTTTCCTTTCCTCTTCTTCCTTTCCTGACTTTCGACAGTGTAGCTCCTGACTTCATTGTTCAACAGAAACTTCTTTGTCCAAAGTCACCAATGATCCCTTGATGTCAAATCTAAAGATCTTTTTTTTCCCAATCATCATTTTTGACCTGTCTGCAGCCTTTGACACCATTGATCACCCTCTTCTCCTTGATCCTGCCAGTAGATTTCCATGACACCGTTCTATCTTTGTTCTTCTCCTGTCAGATCATTTCTTGGTTTCCTTTGCTATATTTTCATCCATGCTCACTATTGCAAATATCCTCTAAGGCTCAATCCTGTGTACTGTTTCACTTGGTGATCTCGTCAGCTTACGTGGGTTGAATTATCATCTCCATGCTGATGATTTTCAGATTTGTTCATTCAGCCTTAACTTCTTTCCTAACCTTCAGGTTTGCATCACCAACTGTTTATTGAACATCTCAGACTGCATGCTCTGTGGAAAACTTAAACTCGTCGTGTCCAAAAGGAGCTCATTATCTTCCCCGAAAGCCTCCTCCCCTTTGAGATGCCTCTGTTATAGTTAAAAGTACCACTACCCTCCTAGTTACTCAGGTTCACAACCTAGGTATGATCTTTGAATCCTCAGTTTCTCCTACTCTCCTCCCCCCCATGTCCAATGTATTTTCAAAACCTGTTGATTTTACCTTTATAACATCTCTCCTGTATGCCCCCTTTTCTCCTCTGACACTGCAGCCACCTGGCCACTGTCCTGGTCCCGTCTCTCATCACCTTATGCCTGGACTACTGTAATAGCCTGCCAGTTGATTTCCCTGCTTCAAATCTCTCCCATTTCGCTTCATCCTCCACTCAGCTATCAAATTAATTTTCCTACAGTGCAAGTCAGACTATGTCACCTCCCTAGTCAACAAATTCCAGCGATTCCCTATTATATCAAGTGTAAGATCTTCTGGTATTCAAAACCCTTTGCAACCTGGCCCCTTCCCACTTTTCCAGTCTTCTTACGCCTTACTCCCCATCGTTTACTGTGTGATGTAGTGACTTGCGCCCTTGCTGTTTCTGGAACATTTCTGATTGCACATTTTCATCTCTCAGTTTCCCCCCTTCCCCCTCAAATGCTCTTCCTTCTCATCTCCACCACCTGGCTTCCCTGGCTTCCTTCGAGGTCCAGCTAAAATCCTACCTTCCACAGGAAGCCTTTTCCAGTTCCCCTTAATACTAGTGCTTTATGTTGATTCTCTCCACTTTTCCCCACATATAATATTTGTACATAGTTGTTTTGTACATTATGTGTACATAGTTGTTTGCATCTTATCTCCTCCATTAGACTACGAGCTCCTGGAGGGCAGGGACTGTCGTTGCCTTTCCTTGTATCCCCAGTGTTTAGAACAGTATTTTGCACATAGTAGGTGCTTAATAAATCCTTATTGACCGACTCCCTGACTTTTGAAAGTTCCACTATTTGGTAAAATGAGGAAATGTATAGAATCATTTGTAATTCTTAAAACGATTACATTTGCATGTTGCAGCTTTAAAAGAAAAATAGCGTCTAGTACATTCTAAACAATGTTCTTTCAAACTTTAGTACAGTAGCCCTGACTGAAAAGGCATGTTAAGAAAGGAAGCTTCTCTCTTCTCTCATATCTCGCAGCTGCAAAGTACATGTGTAGAAAGAAACTATAAAGACATCTGGATTTCAGAAACTTGAGAAATAGTTTTTATTTGTAGTGCTATAGGAAGTTTTCAGAAACTTGAGAAATAGTTTTTATTTGTAGTGCTATAGGAAGTATTAGATGTTACACTGAATAGTTTCTGTAGACAATCTCCAATGAAGATTCTAAATACTGGTAATTATATAAAAGTTTTTATTATAGAAACCTATTTGATTGACTCTAAAAAACCCCAAAATTTATCAGAACTTATACATCTAAATGAGTATTGTTTCTGTCAAAGTAGTCACTAGGGAAGGCTCTACAATTATTCCCACTACTGTGCAAAGGGTTTTAGAATTGCCTTTAGTCATGGTCTTTTGGGGAATCATAGCAGAAGCAAATTTTTCTCCTTTGAAAGTAGATTCATTTGCTTTTTTGGAAACAGCTAATAGTCCTTTAAGGGCCCAGGCTGTTGAACAAAATGGAGATATGGGGCAGATCTCGCATCTTGCATTTCCAGTTACCTTTTGGACATCTTGGACTAGGTATCCAGTTGACATCTTAAACTCAACATGTCCAAAACAGAACTCATTACCTTTCCCCTAAAACTCTCTGCTCCCCACCCCACCCCTTCCAAATTTCTCTATTACTGTAGAGGACAACAGCATCCTCCTAATCCCCCAGGCTCACAACCTAGGTATCATCCTCAACTTTTTGCTCTCTCTCACCACCCCCCATATGCATTTTTTTTTTGCCAAATTCTGACATTTTACGTTCATAGAGTCTTTTCTATTTGTCCTCTTCTTTCTGACACTGCCACCACTATCTATGGGACAGGCCTTCATCACCTCTTGCTTGGGCTATTACAATAACCTGGTGGAGAGTCTGCCTGCCTCAAGTCTCTCTCCAACTCCGGGCCATCCTCCCTTCACCCACAAAAGTGATTTTCATAAAGTACAGGTCTGACCATGTCTCACACATCTTCCTAGCCCTCAACCCAGTAAACTTTGGGCTTAAATGCGAAATCCTCTGGTGTTCAAAGTCTTTCATTACCAGGCCCCCTCCTTCTTCTCCAGTCGTCTTATACCTTACCCTCCATCATGTACTCTTCAGTCCAGCGGCATTGGCCTTCTTACTTTTCCACAAACAAGACACTCTAACTCTCGGCTCCTGCTGTCTGCCATGCCTGCAGTGTTCTCCTATCTATCTCTGGCTACAGTCTTCCCTGCCTTCATTTCAGTCCTATCTAAAATTTCATCTTCTTCAAGATGCTATTCCCAGCTTCTCTAAATCCTAGTGCCTTTCCTCTGTTAATTATTTCCTATCTTTTCCATCTAGATCTTATTTGTACATATTTTTTTACTCATATCCCCTATTAGACTGTGAGCTTCTTAAGAACAGGGACTATCTTTTACTTCTTTTTGTATCCCCAGTTAGCACTGTGCTTGGCACATAGTAGGTGCTTGTTGTTGCTGTCTGGTTATTTTAGTCATATCAAACTCTTTGTGACTCCGTTTGAGATTTTTTTTTGGCAAAGATACTGGAGTGGTTTGTTGTTTCCTTCTCCAGATCATTTTAGGGATGAGGAAACTGAGGCCAACAGGGTGAAGTGACTTGCGCAGGGTCACATAGCTAGTAAGTGTCTGAGGCCAGATCTGAAATCAGGGAGATGAATCTTCCTGACTCTGGGCCTGGCGGCACTCTATCCACTGAGTCACCAACTACCTAGGTGCTTAGTAAAATAAATGTTTCTTGACTGACTGACTGACGTCTCTCTAGTTAGATTGGAAAGCCTGTAGCTCCCTTAGAAATCATAGGTAACCGGGCATTGGTGAAAATCATAGCTCATAAAAAAGATAATGAAATGCTTTTGAAAGCTATCAGCCCAAAAAACCAATATAAAACATAGGTTTGAAATATGATATCATTTTTGGTCAATGACAAGTATTACCATAAAGTAATGTTTTTTCTCATGTAGCTTATAGATAAATTTGAAAAATAACTGCCAGATTTCTCAGTTTGCCATTTGAGAAATGCTGCGAGCAATAGCAGCATTATTGATTATAGGTAGCTAGGGGTACAGTGGATAGAGCAATAGGCATGAGTCAGGAAGATCCATGTTCAAGTCAAGCCTTAGATACTTACTAGCTGTGTGACCCTGGGCAAGTCATCTAACCTCTCCTTGCCTCATTTTTCTCATCTGTAAAATACGAATAATAATTGAATTTACCTCACGGGGCTATTACAAGGATCACATGAGATAATAATTAAAAGTGCTTAGCACAGTGCCTGGCACATAGTAAGCATGATATCTATCTATCTATCTATATATATATATATATACACATATGTATATGTACATATAAATATATGTGTATATATATACACACACACATATTAGATAGATACAGATATACATAGATATAGATATATATATCTATAGATATTTGCATGCATGCTGTATAATCTTTCAGAGTGACTGTTCTTAACGATACAGCACACGTATGAATGTGTAAGTTCTAGCCTGTTTAAAAGGCAGTCTTGGTATTTTTTGGTCACACCCCCATGACCCCAGGTGCACTCTGCTCCACTTAACATGGGCTTGTTCTGTTGTATAACGCTTCTGTTTGAGCCTGTGTTGACTGTTTCTTTCCTTATTTTTCCTCTGGGTTGTTGCTAATGACTGATCTCCTTCTTTTGAAATTGCTAGATACGTTGATGCTGCCAACGCTTTGGAGCAAGAAACCAAACAAGGCTTACGGCGTTTTGAAGTTTGTGACAATATTGATCTTGAAACTATCTTGATGGAATATGAGAGCTATTATTTTGTAAAATTCCAGAAATACCCTAAAATTGTCAGAAAGGCCATTGAAACTGGTATGTGGCAATATGTGTGTGTACGTATATATATGAAATAACTCTTAACTCTTAGTGTTTTATTCACACCTTACTCCCCAGTAAAGATGATGCCCATTATCCAACATTAAGATAATATATTAGAAAGACCATATAGTGCCTTTCCCCTTGATTCAAACACTAAAATATGGCGCAAATTAAATATAATAGTCTGGACTTTTTTATATGTCTCTGCCAAGGACCTTGCCATTAGAGTCATTTTAGAGCTGAAAGATCAGAATCCCATTTTATCATAAGAAGTTCTTAAGAGACCAAGCGCACTTTTCCTGCATAGCTATGGGGTGTGTAGAGAGAGAGCACCGGACTCAGAATCAGGACACCTAGGTTCTGTCCATGGTGTGGACCCTAGTTGGGTGACCCAAGAACGTAACTTCCCTTGTCAGTCTCCATTTTTTTTTCTGATAAAATAGACATAACCATACACCACTACCTTCTTCATAAGGTTGCCATGAACAAAACTCTTTGTAAACATTAATGTGCTCTATGAATGTGAGTTATTGTTCTTTCTTTCTATTAAAGTTTTAGAAAGGGCTTGTATGATAAGAAATCTTTCCAGCTAGATAGGAAAACCTATTAGCTGCCTTGAAAGTCACAGGGAAATGGACATTGGTGAAGCTAATAGCTCATGTATAGATAATGAAATGCTCTCGAAAGCTATCAATTCAAATAATGATCAATATAATACATAGGTCCAGTATAGGTTAGCAGTAAATAGAGGCCCGATTGAGGGAGTATCTAAAGTCAGGACCCTGTGTTTTGTAGTAATAGAATGATTCTTAAAGGCCCATAAGTGGAGGAAGTAATTATAAATCAAGGAACATCATTGTCCTCTTTACAAGGGACTTGTTAAGCCACAGACTTGACCATTTAATTCAGGGACCAAAATACTAGAAGGACTAGGAGCTGGAAACAGCTGAGCCTGAGGATCCCCGAATCATAGGATCTTCGAGTTAGAAGGACGCCCAAAGGTTATCTAATTCAATTATCCCCACCGTACAAAAATCAAAATGTTGCTTTTCTGTCCAGAAATCAAATAAAAAACCATGATAAGTCCTAATCTCAAGATTATTGGGGAAGTAATATAAAATGTGAGTTTTTGGCCATTAGTTCCAGTGTAACACTTGGCACGCCTTCTCATCGTTCTCCGGTGGTTTCTGACATCACTGTTTTTACTTCTTTGGGGGTAAAACTGCCGTGCATTATAAATGTCATGAAATATCTGACAAGATTCATGTCTTGACTCAGTGTCACTCACAGTGCAGTGAGATGAGATCAAACAACAACTTCATGAAATGAAGCTGATCTGGGGCCCTCATGATCCCAAGATATCTTATATCCAATGGCCTTGGTGCCTGTCACACAGGAGGCTACAGGGCTCAACTCTCCTCGTAGCAAGGAGTAATTTATTTTCATATAGCATTGGCCAAGAATGGCACGAGTCTGGATTTCAGTAAGGTTTACAGTCACAAGCATAGATTTCTTAAAAGGAGGGACAGATGTCAGAATTACTCTTTCCTTTGTTTGGAATTTAGTCAAACTTTTTTTTTTCTTCTTTCAACATTTACTTTCCTGCAGAAGAAAACAAGATACCACGAAATGGAAAGTCCAGAAGGTAAAGTAAATGGAATTAACTATTTCTGAATATCTTATTACAGCTGTCCTGGGGGCGTTAAACATTTACAAACGTAAAACATTCATTACTTTTCATCCAATGGGAGGTGCTTCTGTATTGAGAGTCCAGTGACCCTTCCATGAATGGTCATTGACTATAAGCAGCTGAACATTGGTACATGAGTTTGACAGGCTATAGACTTTTTCCCCAAATTCGATCTCATCCCACTATAAGACCAGGAATCAGCTTGACTACAAGGCAACCTCACTGAGGATCTTTGTCCTGAGGATCTATATAGCTCCATTAAGCCTTGAAGCTTTGTCTGACTTCCTAGTGGGTCAGTACAGCAGTATTTTCTTCAAGCAGTTCATAGCAGAACTTCTCAAAAAGGGAACACTAGTTTGACAGCTGGTATTTCACAGCAAGCCAGGCTTTCCCTAAAGTTCTAGTTTTTATCACTCCTTTGCATACGCTATTACTACAGTGGATCTCTCCACATTCCCCGAATTTCTTCTGACTTCTCCCTTCCCTTTCCTCATTCCATCCCACAGCAAAACTCCACTCTGGGTTTGTGGCATCTTATGTGAATTCCTCTATGACTTTTCTCTTTTCTCTTTGTGATTATAAATAAATTTGCCCCTTTTTTTTAAACAAAGTCTGTCCTGCACCACCAGCTTCATCCTTCCCTCATTGCCTAATTCCCTCCACTCATCCATCCCTCATTCAGATATTCTTCAGTAGTTCTCAGTTTTTCCTCTGCCTTCCCCTGTGCCATGGCAAGATTAGGGTTAAGAAAAAAAAATTTTGAGGAGCCACTGCTTTAAAGAAATAATGTGGCTTTTTAGCATCAGGATTTTTCTACATCTGAGTATGCCAGATAATAGCTTCTTTACTTAGGGAAGTTTGAATGTACTTTTTGCTATTAAAAGATTTAAACTTCATTGGAAGGAAAACTTTGCACACCTGCAGGGGCCACACCATTTTGTAAAACTATGAATGAAAAAGCGCATAGAATGTCCTGGTGATCTTGTCAGTGAGGAGATTGGCGTAGCTTGTTTTGATAAACTACTTGTTAAAAGTTTAAGGGGTAGATGTCGTAATTTTGTGACCTTGTATAGGTTGCCTACCCTCTCATCTGTTACCTCTAAAAGGAGACTAACCAGATTATGCTACACCCACCTCACAGGCTTGTTTGGAGTAGCTAATAAAAATGATTGGAGAGGAGCATGTGCATGATTGGAAGTGCTATGGAAATGCTTCAAGTTAATACGCTGCCTAAGGCTAGCGTAGTTTTGCACCATTCTTTAGGAACAGTTTTATTGTTTTGACAAAAGTGTTATTCTTTTATTTATAGTTTCCATAAAACTAGTCAGACTATAGTAATAAATGGTAACTACTTGTGAGAGGAAATAGCGAGGGGGCATTTAAAAAAGCAGGGCTTTGGAACACATGCAAATTCTGATTATTTTTTTATTATTATTTAATATATTTAGTTTTCAGCGTTGATTTTCACAGGAGTTTGAATTACAGATTTTCTCCCCATTTCTACCCTCCCACCCACTCCAAGATGGTGTATATTCTGGTTGTTCTGTTCCCCAGTCAGCCCTCCCTTCTG
>CM053622.1:307814873-307834649 GCA_028646595.1 Phalanger gymnotis
TATCATTATGTATAACCCTTCCACAATACTCATGTTGTGAAAGACTAACTATATTTTGCTTCTTCCTAAGCTATCTAAGGGGTGGTCAGTTCTTAAAGGAACATGCACTTTTTGTATCTACTGTGCAGGTATCTTACCTAGAGTTCACTGGGAAATAGCCTAAGCAGGGAGCGACCTGGAGGTATGGTTTTGACTGTGAAAATGTCACTAAGTCAGCTAACAGTCAGGACTGACTGGGAATATCCAGGTGGCTTCCATCAAATGTCTTGTTAGACATGATGAATGTAAGGAAGTATATATTTGACTATGTCTAGGATACATATCAGTAAGGTCAGTAAGCAGTAAATATTGTTATGGCCCAGTGCCCAGCCAGTTAGCACATACACAGGGAATCCAAACTAATAAATTCTATATGTACAGTTGGCTGCAGTATCAGGAGGAGAGATAAGTGTTTTGCTAAGGCATGCTGCCCTTGAACTGGAGAGAAATTGCTAGGGCCAATGTTTTGAAGCTAGGGAGAGATGTGATTTTAGAACTGGATGTGGTTTTGGAATTGGGGTCCAGGCACAGGCACCCAAGCAGAAGCTAAGGAGAAATGTGATGTTAGAATTAGAGTCCAAGCACAAGCACCCAAGAATCCCCAGCAGGGTCTCCCTATGCAAAGAGTTATGTATACATGAGATGTATACAGAGTAGTAGGAAGGTAGTCCAGAAGGAAGGCAGTAGGGGTTTGGGAGGTGTGGGGAGAGGACCAGGCAAGGCCTCCTGCAAAAGGTGAGATTTGAACAGGGCTTTGGAGGAAGCCAGGGAACAGTAAGCATGGAGGAGAGAAGAGAGTATTCTAGGCTTTAAGGACAACCAGAGAAAAGGCTTAGAGTTGGGAGTAAAGTAAAGCCTTGCATTCTGTAAAGTATCTTTACTTCTCATAAGACTTCCATAGATATTTCATGTTATCAATAGCATTTATTAAGCACTCACCAGGCATCGTGCTAGATGCAGGAGATACAAAGACATATGAAATAGATTTTATCCTCAAGGAGCTTATATTCCATTTGGGGAGACAACATGTACATCCTCACAAAGGCATGGAGAGGTATGTAGAATGCAAATTGTCTCATCATTTTATTTAAGATAAAAATGAGGCAAAGAAAAGTCGCCACTCTCTGTGCACCACAGATTAGATAATTCTTGTTGGGTCTGAGAAGAGAACCCAGGTCTCTGGACTCTCTCAGTCCATTGCATTTTCCATAAGATGAGAATGTCAGTGTATATGTTTAAACTCTAGTATTAACTTAGGCTATCTCATTGGAGCTATAATATCAAATACAAATATACAAACCATGACTTTTCAATTCCCATGAAAAAAAATTAAGTCAAAAATACAATTAAGTGGGATCAATTAGTATATGAGGGGAAAATTCAAATGAACACTTTGCACCTAAATTGTGTATTTAAGAAGTATGCCAGAGAGAAGTGAACAACAACTTGTAACTTCAGGTTTCTTGATCTTCCCTACTTACTCTATGGCCCTAATCAAGTCATTTGCTTTTCTGCATGCAATACTTTGTCCATAAAATGGGTATTTTAATATATTGAGCTTATTTCCACCTCAGAGATATTCTGAGGAATAACTAGTAAGAATTTTTTTAACCTTTAGTGAACATGAATTCTAAGTAATTATTGACTGAAGTTTTAAGTTAATTTTGTTCAACAAATGCTTTTGAGTATTCAGTCTCTGTAGCAGTGTTGGCTGGTTGGTGTCCTTCATTCCCAAAGAGGACCAAAATGATGTGATTTATGTTGGGGTCAAAGTACAATGTATCCAATCAAACTAATATGAGCTTGGAAGGCTACCACAAATCGGGCATAGAGGGAGTAGGACACAAAAATAAGTAAAAAGCACACAATTCCTGTCGTTAGGGAATCTCTACTTAGATGAAGAGGCAACAAGAACTTAATGCTACTTGCCAAACAACAAGGTGCTATCTGATTATATAACCCATATGTAAGGGTTGAGAGAAGGTGGAAAACAGGAATGATCACAGTAGGATGAATCAGGGAATGCAGCTTCATGAAGGAGGTGAGTTGTGAGTCAGATTTGAAGAAGGTAAATTGGCAGAGAGGAAGATCAGACAGAGGGCATGAGCAGGAGGCAGAAGTGTGCAAGAAGGACTTTCTTAAAATATATGACTCTCCCCCCTCAGGTGCGCTGTGCTTCCTGATTGCGTGTTTGCTGCAAATTAAGTAGTTAAAATAATTTCCTTCGAGGGTTTTTGTACCATAGGGTGGTGAATGATGCTTCTCAGAATCTTCCTAGGATCCCTCAGCATCGGCCTCCATCAAAGACGACACCCGGGAAGACATTGGAGCCCAAGTCCCCCAACAAGGATAACTCTAAACAGGTAAAAATGGAACTGCCTGAGCTTGTTTGCTGAATGGTCCTTTCATAATTGGTCCTCATTGGTCTTTTATGCTAAGATATAGCTAGCCAAAGGGGAGAGATTAATTTTTTTTTTGTTTTTGGAATCAAGTTGATTCTCTCCCAATGCATGGTGAGAGGAAATCGTTGTTTGCCTCTCTTAGATTTCTCACATGACTTTTTGGTGGAATTTGGTGGAATTACTTACCCTTTAAACATGAGCTCTAGACCCAAAACACTTTATGAGATCTGTGATCTCGGTCAGAGCAGGGAGAAACCAGGCAAGGTCTCCCAACCTGCATTGACCCAATGGATAATTCCACTTCTCTTCAAGGCTTTCTCTTATCATGAACCCAATTTCAAAAATACAGGCTAGAGAGAGGCAAGATGATGTAATGGACAGAGAGAGTTGCTGTTGGCTTTAGAATCATGAATCTTTAGAATCAGGTTTCAAATCCTGCCTCTGAGACATAATGACTGTATGACTGTGGACAAGTCACTTAACCTCTCAAGCAACTCTCTCAAGACTAAAATTTCAGAGCAAGTACTAGTTTACATTGGTAAAGGGAGTTTTCTCACAAGGATTTTTTTATATCAGTGAAATAACAAAAGTATATTTTTTTAAATACATGTTGCTGTGAATTGGAGTGTTATGGGAGTTGATCATCATAAACATGTAACTTCTTGCAACCTAAGGGGCAAATAGGACTGAATAAGTACAGAGAACCCATGGCATTTAGGGTAAACTGTAGAATGGGAAATAAAAGTGGAAGGCAAAGAAAAAAGGCCAAAATATTATAAAGAAAGAGTAGTGGGACGCAAAGGCATGTGATCATGTTAATCATTGGTTAGCCAGGAGAACCTTTTCACCATCTAATCAGATTCTGTAATTCTTACGTATATTGGCTTATGAATGCTTACCTCAGGTAATTACAACGTGAAGCTAAAGAGGCAAAGGTGATGAGTAATGAGATACACTAGTTAGCTCTGTTCAGCGTGTTCTCTTGATAAGGATATGTCTTTTGGATAGTTGGTCAGTAACATCACTTGGGTATATAAAAGATAGTATCTTACATTACATAGAGAATGATGTTTCACTCAGTTGGAATTATGTACAAAATCACAAAAACACTGAAGAAATTTCCCCATTCATAAGACCAACATATTATATTTAATTTTTGAAGGTTATCTTCCCCCATAGTGTGCTCCTATAAAAACACTCAATGAATTAGTTCAGTACTACCAACGAAGAAAATATGATCATTATTTACTCATTCATCAAAAGTTAATTAATTGCCTACTGTGTGCCAAGCACTATGCCAGGTCCATAGTCTCTGCCCTCATAGAATTTATGGCCCAGTTGGAGGATAATACATAAACACAGGTAACCTTAATATACATTACATGACAAGTGCAACATATGCAGTTGCTGTGTGCAACTGGACCAATGTTCAAAGCTGAATTTTTATCCTTGCAACTGTTTTCCTCCTTCTTCAGGAGCCTGACAATCCAGCTCCCTTAGAGACTCTTGACCTTGGTTTAAGTATATCAGGAATCAGCAAAGGCATTGGAAGTGAAAATGCCCATCCAAGAAGGGTGAGTCGAATGCTGAAATACTCATCATTGGATATGGGGAGATTTCTTATAAGACTTTGAAACAAATAGGATACCTTTTCCAATTGTAGTCTATTGTAATCGAGGTTGTCACTATCAGTAGGTCTGTCACATATTATTTATTGAGTATTTTATTTACTCACTGGTCAATAGCAACTTGCTAATGTTGTTACCTTTTATCTCTGATGTTGGGATCTAAATTTACAATGGAAGGGGAAAATGTTGTTGGTTCTTTTATCTTGTCTTTGGTAGAACTTTCTTTCCATATTGGGTTAACCACATGTTCTGATTCTTAATTGACAGTATCTCAAGCAGAAGAGACTCAAATTAAATGGACATTTGAGAGAAGAGAGTTTTATTCATAAAGTATTGCTGTGTGATCATCTACCTTTTCTAAGCAACAGCAAAGTTAAAATGTTCCTGCAAAAAATGACCTCTAGGATTCTATTTCCTTCAGAGTGCTTTTTCTATTTTTTTTGGTTTGACCAGGCTGTTATTTATGCAACTTCTGATGCATCCAGCCCTAACCAGCCAAACTGAAATAATGGTGGAAAATGCAGTGCCTCTTAGATAATTGAGGCAAAAAAACCCAAACAAGCCCCAAACCCAAACCCTTATGCAAATGAACTGGGTAGTTTAGAAAAACCACCTTGAAGTCTACATAATTTGGATAGGAGACTAGAACTGAGATAATTAAGCCTTTCTTGATTTAGCCTATGTCGATTAGTTCCTAACTCTTATTCACCCTTCACCCCCATATTGAGAGGAACCTTTACTGTTCAGGGCTCCTGGCTTCATTATGTATCCCAGCCAATTCAGTAGATTAGAAGTCCCCAATGTTTTTTTGTGGTGAGTTACTGTGTTCCTTACCTGAAGCATTATGATTGACTGTGGGAAGAATGTTGGGAAGATGTGTGGAAAGGAAGATGCCAACCTAGATGTTCACTCAGCTGGCCTTAAAGAAAGGAGCATACACTAGCAATTTTCAGAATCACTCTCATTCCCTCTAGAAATGCTCTCAGGATACAGGGAGGAAGGTGTGATACTAAATGTCACCCTCACCCCTCCCTCAGCCCATAGATACTTGAAGTTGGGAAGCTAGGGCCATTTCGAATGCCCAAGGAGCATAGCCTTCACTCTTGCCCTCTTCTCTATAGTATATGGTGTCCAAGGAGAAAAATGAAAGAAATGTAGCATGAAGTAGTTCCTGCGATAGAATATGGCTGGCCTATTTAGAATCCTTATTCTAGGCTATAAATTTTGTTTTGCTTTTATACCAAAAAGTACCTTAATCGCCCATGTTAATAGTAGGTTTGTTCATTTTCTATACATATGGTTTTTTCTTCCAATAAGCTCATCTCCTGTTGAGAATGCACATTTTCCAAGCATAAGAAGACTTGAAATGTATTATATATTGTATAGTATTTGTTAGATTTGTGGACGGAATATGGAAACAGGGATGTGATCATCCCCCTCTGAGTCTTTACTTATATCTACTGAGGCAAAACTACCTCTATTTGATGACATAGGACATTTTTCTCCCATAACTGAGTCTTCATGGTGTAGTGGAATGAGCACTGGGCTGGGAATTAGGAGAACTGGTTCTCTTCCTGGGTCATCTACTTTAGAAAGTCACCTACTTTCTCTGACCTTTAGTTTCTTTCTCTCTAAAATTTTGGAATTGGAATATGTGTTGTCTGAGGTTGTTTTAAGCTCCAACATTCCATGATTCTATTAGGTACAGGCCACCTTTTTGCTATATTTCTTGTTTTAGACATCTTGCCTTATACACGTAAAATACATAAAAATAATTCCTGTAGCTTTAATGAAGATGGGAAATTAACTTAGTGTTTAAGTCTAAAATTCAAGTGAAATATTTCAACACAGTAAATAACCATTGTTAACTTTCAGGGTCAAGCAATTGACTTCCATGGGTTGATCACAGATGCTATCAAAGGAACAACCAATGAAATAACCTTAAACAGTTTTGACTATAATGCAGACCCTTCAGTAAGTGGCAGCTATGTTATATTTGTCTTTCAAAAGATATCAAAATCCTAAATGAACTTTAGAAATCGAATCCTCAGAAGTGCAATTAGAAACAGTTCAAATCACTGGTCGTTGTAGCTCACTACCGTGTGTTCATGTACGCTGTTTTCCTTTTCTAAATTGTGACACAACATTTTAATGTAAGGCTTTTTCTTTCTACCTTCAGGTACGATTGCTAAAACCTCTCAGTGCATTTATTGGTATGAATAGTGAGATGAGAGAACTTGCAGCTGTTGTGAGCAGGGTAAGATCTGATATTCAATTCACAAATTTACTAAGCCTGATTGTGGCTACTGGAGCATGTAGGCAGTTTCTTTTATTAATAACAATAAATGTGATCATTTATTTATAAAGTGCCCCCACTTGCAAAGATGCTCATATTTAGAGCCACAATAATGCATGATAAATAAATTATAGAAGCATAAAATTACAATACAAAAAGCCCATCTTACTATAGAGACCAACTGAAGAAGGAGTTACTTGCAGCTAAGGTAAAAAATACCATCTCCTCACCACCCCTACCCCTGGCCAAAACACAAAACAAAACAAAAAACTTTCTTTAGGTCTTATTTAGGTGGTTTCAGAGAAAGATAAAAGAATGTCAAGAAGAAGATTTCATAATTTGGAATAATTCAGGAGAAACTAGACCATTATGAAAGAGATTTCTCTGATGATGCCAACCAAAAGGACTACTTCTGGTTTTTTATATTTGTGGATCACAGTATTAGAGTCTGGAGGCAGATAGCAGGAAGTGTTGCCTGAACCATCCATCCTTCATAAATAGATGAGGCAAGAGGGTAAATCAATGCTGAGAGCAGGATACAAGAGCAGGAAGGGACCTCAGAGGTCACGCAGTTCAACCCGATGCTTGATGGGTGAATCCCCACTAGATCTTCAACAGGTGGTACCCCGTCTCTGCTTGGGGTAGTCCGTCCAG
Organism: Phalanger gymnotis; assembly: GCA_028646595.1. Classification (NCBI taxonomy): domain Eukaryota; kingdom Metazoa; phylum Chordata; class Mammalia; order Diprotodontia; family Phalangeridae; genus Phalanger; species Phalanger gymnotis. The sequence goes on from CM053622.1 coordinate 307,821,893, forward strand.
CTTTCAGATAAGTACAAGTCGTGTCCTATGCTTCCTTTTCTTTTATCTCTACATTCACTCCCCGGGTGATCTCATCAGTTCCTACATCTTCAGTTATTTCTACGTTAATGATTCCCAGATCTTTGTATTCTTCCCCACTCTCTGTTTCTGGATCTCCACTCCTATATCACTGACTCCCTATCAGATACTTTGAACTGCATATACCATACATAGCTCAAACTTAACATGTCCAAAACAGAACTCAGTATCTTTTCTCCCAAACCCACCCCTCTTCCTAATTTCCTATTATGTTTGAGGAAGCCATCATCTTCCCAGTCACCCAAGTTTGCAACATTGGTTGTTGTCCTCATCCATACTATTCTTACCCAGTATATCTAATCAGTTGCCAAATCTTGTTTTCCCTCCACAGTATATAACTCATATACATATTCTTCTCCCACCTCCATAGTCTGTTCCCATGACTGGAATGTTCTCTCTCTTTATCTGTACCTTTTAGAATCACTGGCTTCTTTGAAAACTCAACTCAGATCCCACTGCCTGCAGGAGAGATTAGTGTTCTTTCCCCTCCCCCCACTCCCCTGGCCCAGATTGCCCTCTGAGATTATCATGTGCTCTTCATGTATCTTGTATGTACCTATAACTATGTACAGCATGGATTAGTGCAGATAATGAGTCCCCTGAAGAGGTCACCTGTCGTCAAATTGGTGCTGTTTGAAGTGATATTAATGTAAAATATGCTTGTTGGTTCCAGCCCAGTGGAAATATGTGAATTCAAATAAGTGACCATTTCCAAGATTTGTTATTTGCAGTAAATAGAACCTAGCTCTCGGTGCGCCCCACCCCGACTCTAACCCACCACTCCCAGTAAAATTAAGCTCCTTGAGAGCAGGATGTATTTTGCTTTATCTTTGCATCTTCAATACTTTATATTCAATATTATATTCAATACATAGTGAGCACTTAATGCTTGTTGATCGATTGATTGGTGTTGGTAGCAGATTATATCTGCTGCTACCATAGAAGGTGAGATTTTGACTCTTTATCTCATATAGAACCACTTTGATGACTTAGATGCATGTATTGATGTGACAAACAATACAGATCCTTGAATTATCAGCTTGCTTTCTAATTTCACGCTGTCTCCTATAGTTAAATAAACAATGGAACATAGACTTGCCTTAGAGAAAAGCCCCTTCCTCCATAGAGAATAACAGCAGAGCTGAAGGGATCTCAAAGACCCTTAGTTGACCTCCTTCATTTTACAGATGAGGAACCCAAGGACCAAGGTGACTTGTCCAAACACGGCTGCCAGACAGACAGGATTTGAACCCAAAACTTCTCACTCCTGAATACGGGCTTTTTCCCTTGCACTATGTTCCAACCCCTGTTTCTAAAACTCGGTCAGCTCCACCAACTATCACGTGGACTGACTTCATCAAAAGTGCTCCAGCAAAGGCCAGAAGACTCCTTGGGCTAAGCTTTTGTCGTAGAAGGAAATTTGACATTAGACTCTGTAGCATTAGGAATATGTGACTGTACTGTAAACGCCAGTCACTTGGAAAAAAAAAAAACCTGAGTCCTGTCAATTGTAACTTAATTTTTTTTTTACTTTTTTTAAATATCACTTACATTTCCTAGTATATCTTCCACTCCCACTCCCAGAGTGCTGTCCCTTATAACAAAGAATTTTAAGAAGAGAATATAGAAAACCTAACTAGTACATTGCAAAAGTGTGACATTATACATTGTTCTACATCCATAGTCCTCTACCTCTACATAGAAATCAGGGAAGAGTCTTCTCATCTTTGGATCCAAGGTTGGTCAGACACTCACTAGTGATATAAGCCTGGGCAAGTCTCTTAACCTCTAACCTTTGCCTCACTTTCCTCATCTGTAAAACAAGGATAATAATAGCCCCTACCTCCTGGGGACTGTTGTGAGGAGCAAGTAAGATAACATTGTAAAGCATTGAGCACAGTGCCTGGCACGTAGTAAGTCCTATATAAACATTAGCTATTCCTATATTATGTAACATTCGTTTTTAGCTGTTATCGTCTTTTCCGTTGACGTTATTTGTGCATCTTGTATATTGTTTTCCTAGTTCTGCCTACTTCACTTGCTATCAGTTCATATGTATCATCTTTTTAACAAAAAGCATGATGTGAACAAAACAATCGTAGAGTGTAAGCTGGAAGTGTCTTTAGAAGTCAGCCAGTCCCTAATGCAAGAATCCCAAATATATCATTCCAATACAGTGGTTGTATGTCCAGTCTCTACTTGAGAACTTCCAATGCTAGGGATTTCACCACCTCCAGAGGCAACCGACTCTATTGCTTGGACAGTTTTAATCATGGGAAATGTCCTCCCCATACTGAGCTCACACTGTAAGGATATTGTTCATAAAGATACCAACCTTGATCTCAATTATAGAAAAAAGCCTTCAGCTGGAACATAGCTGCCTATACCCAGAGGTACTTTGAAGGCCAAGTAGATATATACTGTTACTTTGGTCTTGGTTGCTTTTTCACCAAAGTAGGTCATAAGGTAGTGACTAGCAATCAGGGGAACATGTAAAAATTTTTTGAAAATAAAGTTGGTCACCAGACGTGAAATTTAATCTTACTGAATACAGCTTTTAGCTCTAATCTGTGGGGGAATCTGGATTTTATAATGTTTGTCACTCATGTCTTTGTTAGCATTCCTAGTACACATCGGCAGGTCTCACGATCTTTATGGAATGTCTTATTGTAAGAACAGTTCCGTGACTGTATCTTCCTTGGTGACATTGAATCATGTTAGAAAGAAAGCTTTTCTGATATAAAAGACTTACAAATTCAAGTGGCCCGATGCAGGAAAAGACCCTGAGAGACTTTTCTTATGCTTCTTGTGAAATTGAAGTTTAGAAACTCTAAATTAGTTATCAGTAAAAGCCATCTTAATTGATTGTCTCAAATAGTTTCAAATGCATCTAAAAATCACGAGATTAAAGTCCCTATAAGAGAGAAACCCTCACTTTAGTTTTGTAGTTGACATTTTAGAATTTGGTAGAAGCAATTGCTACCTGATAGAAACGGAGCCGTCACTGGGGATAAAAAGAAATTGCTTTCTAAATAGCATTACCTCTTTTTGTGTAATGAATTAGGAAAGTGTTAGCAAGAAAAAAAGAGCCCAGTACTCCTTCAGTAACTCTGTTTCACAGTAAAAACTCATGTAATTCGAAGGCATATTCTGGATCCTCTTTAATTATTGCCATAAATCACCTTTATTTGTTATTGACTGAAGGCAGGTGAAGTCCATAGTTACGAGAATTTTTCTAGAAGTATCTTGTCATCAATGGCTTCTCTAGGGAAAAGAACTGAACGTTTTCATGGCTTCCCTTTGGCAAACTAACCAAAAATTCCAGTGCGTCCATGTATAATGTGAAAAGTTTTTTATAACTGGCACTTTATGGCCTATTATAAGTCAAGTGTTGTTCTGTCTCTGTGTTTATTATTGTTGTAGAGAAAAACATTAATTTTAACAAAATGATCAAATGTGCATTGCAGGACATTTATCTCCAAAATCCCAACATAAAGTGGAATGACATTATTGGACTTGATGCAGCCAAGCAGTTAGTCAAAGAGGCTGTTGTATATCCTATAAGGGTAAGAACAAAAAAGCTTTAAAGTCACCTCTTGGGAGTTATCTCTGCCCAATATCAATTGGACAGATATATGTTAGAGTCACATGCAATAGGAAGTGAAGTACAGGGTGTCTTGTCTTCCCTGAATTAGCTTCTTAGCCATTTCACGCTGCTTTGCCCAGATTGGGGCGATCGAAAGCCAGATCCATGATGTTCGTGTCCATTTGGAAACCCTATCATATTGATGACCTAGTCTAAGATAATTAATTGGCTGGGTAAAATAACTCCTTAAGATTACAGAGCCAGAGGATCGTAGATTTAGGGCTTAGGAAATAATTGAATATATTAAGTTATTCTTTGAATAGTGTGTCACCATCTATTCAACTTCACATCTGCCCCCGAAAACTATACCTTTTATAGTGAAAATGCCTTCCTTTAAAAGGACATAGCTCATCCACTTGCTTTATCCCCATTATCCTCATTGGACCCTGTGTGGGGCAGATAGACCAAATATTATTATCCCCATTGTGCAGGTGAATAAATTGAGAATCAGAAAGAGTCATAGGTTATCGAAAATGTTAGTGCTAGAAGGGCCCTTAGAGATCATTAAATCTCTTCTTTATAAAGGTAAGGAAACTGAGGCACAGAGCAATTACGACACTGGAAAGTTCACACTGCTAAAGCCACCCACCTGTGCCACCCCTTCTTTTTCTTCTCAATCCTTAAAGCACCTTGTCCCTTTTTTAAGATACGATAGCTTAAGATAAGGTACTATGTACCTGCTTTATTCTAACTGATTACTAGTTTCTTGAGGGTAGAGACTGTCTCATTCAGCTTTGTATTCCTCACAGCACCTACCAACCAGTCAATTAATAAGTATTTATTAAGTATTTACTGTGTGCTGGCCACTGTGCTAAGCACCACGGATTCAACAAGAGGCAAAAGACAGTCCCTACTCTCGAGGACCTCACGCTCTATAACGATAGTGCCTTGTACCAAGTAGCAAAGTTTCAAATATTTGTTAAATTTTAATCAATTAACCCAAATAAAATCCCATTACAGTAAGCTAAAAAAAAGGGAGGGGGATGTTCCTCTTCCCTCTACCTCTGTCTACATCTTGGTATATTTATACGTGCTGGGCTCAGGCAAGTAAGAACTTCTCAACTGTCATCTAGATAGAATTGCAATCTGCTTTGGTGGGACACCTTCCCACAAATGGGAGTTCTCTTCACTGATTAAGTCACAGATCCTTTAAGTATTTATGTTATTTTGATATGACATCTGCATTGCGCTGGAAAGCATATGTATTATGTTGGAGTTGTATGAATATCACGAAAGTATCAGGTTACTATTTCTAATTTGTAAAATTCTTCTCCCTCCAAAAACAGAGTCTTAAAAAAAGACTAAAACTTTATTAAGAATAAATATTTAAAAAATTCAAAGCCAGAGAATCAAGTTGGTCACCAGACATGAAATGTAATCCCATTCCATACATCTTGTAGCTCTACTTGGTGAGAGACCTGGATTTTATATTTGTCACTTGTCTTTGCTGGCTTTCCTAGTGCACGTTGGTACAAAACACATAATTATCCCTGAATTTCTCTTGTTTCCATAGTATCCACAGCTGTTTACGGGGATTCTTTCCCCATGGAAAGGACTATTACTTTATGGCCCTCCAGGTAAATACACATTTTTGTATCTTCTACTTTTGTTTCTGTGTTAACCGAATTATCCTTTTGTTGAGAGGGATTGAAAGTGTTATATCCCACTTCTACCCATTGGAAAAGTTGCTATTGTAGGTCTCAGCCCAGCTGAGCCCACCTCCAGACAGTGTCTGGCTTCTGCATCGACATGTTTTATACTTAAGAAAATTCGGTCTCAATTCTTGCATCTCTAGGTACTGGAAAGACTTTGTTGGCTAAAGCTGTGGCTACTGAATGCAAAACAACCTTCTTTAATATTTCTGCATCCACCATTGTCAGCAAGTGGAGAGGCGATTCAGAGAAACTCGTGCGGGTAGGAACCCCTGATTTTGTTTTCTGTAAGTTCTTATAGGGTAGAAGGAAGTGAGGAGGTGATTTCCCCTGGTTTCAAAGATGATGCTTGTGAGAAATTGCACTGTGGGGTTTTCTGTTCCGTGAGCATACAAAATAGAATGACCATTTTTACCTGGCCTTTGATCATGCATCCTATCACAGGATCATTAACAAAGGACAGTCATCCCCTCTGGATTCTAGTTTCTTGGGGGAATGGAGACCGAAGAAAGCCTTTATGTAGCACCTAGTATGTGCCGTATTGTCTCATTTGATCCTCACAACAACTTTAGGAGGTAGTTGCTGTTAATTATCTCCATTTTACAGTTGAGGAAACTGAGGCAACCATCAGTTAGGTGACTTGCCTGGGGTCCCACAGCTACTAAGTGTCTGAGGAGGGATTTAAACTCAGGTCTTGACTCCAGACCCAGAGCTCTGTGCACTATGGCGCCGCCTAACTGCCTATCAACGATTTATTGCTCATTTGATTTCCATCCTTTTCCAGGGCACAGATTATTGTCATTGACAGAGAAAATAGAAACAAAATAAGAATTAAACAATTCAGCTTTCCTCCTGTCCTTAGTTATTGTTATCCCATGCACTCCAAGCAGCAGCTTTCTCCCTTGATTCTCCATGATAGAGCTTTAAAAAAAACACAAAAAACAAAACAAAACAAATGCGTTTTTAGTTATATATTTCCTTTGTTTGGTATTTAAGGCCCTCTGCCATCTGGCTCAAAGATCCTTCTCCAGCTCTGTTTCACATTTTTGCTTTTCACGTACTTTTATATTCCACCCAAACTGGACTACTCGTTCATCTCCAAACTCAATGTCCCTTCTGTGATATATAGGCTCTCCTCATCTTTTGCCTTTTAGAATCTTTACCTTCTTTTTAGGCCCAGCTCAGCCACCTCTTCCATGAAGTTTTTTAGAACTCCCCCCTCAAATTAACTGGGGCATATCATAGCCCCTCAACAGAACACAGACTCTTTGATGACTCGTTCTGGTTTATGTCTGTCTCTGTATCCCCAGCACCTAACAGTAGAAGGAGATGATCGGAAAATAGTTGTGGAATTATCATTATCGATCCTCATTTTCCTCACTTGCACAGTGCTGATAACAGTACCTGTTTTGCTTGATTCGTGGTTATGAGATAGTATATTTGAAATCTCTAAAGGATATTGGGAGGATCTCAAAGTCCTCTCCCCTCTCCTTCTGGCTTGATGCTTTAACTTCATCCCTTGACTTCAAATCTTGTCTCTACACAGATGACTCTCCAGATTTTTGATATACTTGATCTCCCTCTTACGCACTGGGCCCACATCTTCCGGCTGTTTCTCATTTGGCGCCTTGATCAAACGCTTCCCAAAACTAGCCTTGTTCTCTTTCCTCTAAACCCCAGTCTCCTCTCCAGCTTGTGGGCTAGGGGCCATAATAACTGCCTTCAAGTATTTGTCAAGTAAGTGAGGGTTATATTTGTTCCCTTTGGCCTTAGGGCAGAACCTAGAGCCATGAGTAGAATTTGCAGAGGCAGATTTAGACTTAAGTTCAAGAAAATTTTCCTAGCAATTTGATTATGCATCCTGGGTCATCTTCAGGTGTCCTGGTAAATATCGGGCCACTGGACCCAGATGGCCCTGGAGCAGAGAGTAAGGCAGATGATCTTGCACAGCCCTCCCTCACTTAAGTCAGAGTCAACTGCAGGTCATGTTATAATTTTCCCGATGTCGTGGTCCTCTTTGAGAACAAAGGACAAACACACAACAATTTTTTTTAATTCTGAATTTAACAAACATCAAAGAAAATGAGTATTTCTATATACTTAATAAAAAAGAAGAAGAATATTTGTATGTGCAACTATGAATCTCTTTATACAGTTTGCTTTTCTTTTAAAACTTATGGTAGTGCATACCCTTTGATCCAGCGATACCATTACTAGGTTTGTATCCCAAAGAGATTAAAAATAAAGGGTGGGGTGGGGGAAGGACCTATTCACACAAAAATATTTATAGCAGTTCTTTTTGTGGTGGCAAAAAAATTGGAAATTGAAAGGGTGCTCATCAATTGGGGAATGGCTAAACAAGTTATAGTATATTATTGTAATGGAATATTACTGTATTATGAGAAATGATGAGCAGGCAGATTATAGAAAAACCTGGAAAGACCTATATGAACTGATGCAAGATGAAGTAAGTGGAGGCAGCAAAATATTGTATACAGTAGCAGCAATACTGTATAATGATGATCAACTGTGAATGACTTATCTATTCTCAGCAGTACAATGATCCAAGACAATTCCAAAAAACTCATGATGAAAAAAATGCTGTTCACCTTCAGAGAAAGAACTGATGGAGTCTGAATGCAGATTGAAGCATACTACATTTCATTTTCTGTATTTTTTCATGATTTGGGTCTGTATCTTCTTTCACAACATGACCAATTTGGTAATATGTTTTACATGATTGAACATGTATAACCTGTATCAAATTGCTTAGTGTCTCAGGGAGGTAGGGAGGTAGGGAGGTGAGAGAGGGGAGAGAAAATTCAGAATTCAAAAAAAATTTTAAATGAATGTTACAAATTAACTTTACATGTAAGTAGGGAAAAATAAAATACTATTAAAATATGATAAACTCAACATGCAACTTTCAAAGCTACCTGATTCTTTTTGGCCTTCTCTTTTTTCCTCTTTTATACCAAAAAGAAAATCCTTCAGTGACTCTCTTTTCTTTCTTTTTCTTTGGAAAACCCATCCCCATCTTCCTTCTCCCTCCCCTGCTCCCTTTTTTTTTTTTAAAAAAAAAAGGAAAGGAAAAATAAAATCCTTGTAACAAATACACATCTGACTTCACTAAATAATAGTAATATAAAATAATGGCTAGTGTTTATACATTTAAGGTTTGCAGAGTGCTTTAATTAATCCTTACCACCTACCTATGAGGTAGGTGTTGCTACACATAAGGAAACTGAAGTTCATAAAAGTCTGGCGATTTACCCAGAGCTCTGCAGCTAGTAAGTGTCTATCTAAAGCATCTGGATTTGAATCCAGGTCTTCCTGACTTCTCTGGGGTCCCAGTGCTCACTCGGTCTCTTAGCTTAGAATTCTTGGTGTTCTCTATTCCTTTTCCCTGTCTCTCTCACCTCTCATACATAAGCCCTATGAATTTGCTCTTGAGTATCTCTCCCTTTTATCCCATATGCCCTGTTTTTATTGCCACCATTCAGATACAGGCCATCGTTAGTCCCACCTGGACTCTGAAGACTGGCCTCCTCATAGTTCTTCCCATTTCTACTCTCTGCTTCCCCCGACTTCCCTTCCACACTGTGGCCAGATTTCTCTTCTTAATGCATTGCATAAGCACGTTCATGTCGTTCCTTTGCTTAGAAGTCTCCAGCGTCCAACTAAGCAAAAGATAGGCAGTCAAAGGCCTCCGCAGCTTGGCACTACCCTCCTTCCTCATGTACTCTTTCTTCCATATCTTTGATGTTCTTCTTTTCCAGGTCTTCTGTCTTCCAAACCACAGTGAACTTCTTCCTGTCCCCTATAGGAGCCCATACTTTCTTGCCTTTGTTCCTTTGTCCCAGTTTCTGGAATCACTATTCAACTACTGAATTCCAGTATGTTCTGTAAAAACCAACTTAGCAGTGACTTCATCCTTGAAGTCTTCTGAACATCCCTTTAGTTTAACATAGCACTTTACGCATTTATTAAGTATTATAAATTATCTCAAATGATGTATATAAATTTCTTTGCAAACTTTAAGTGGCATGTAAGTGTCAATTTTATTTTCTCTTTTATTATATCCGTGATTTCATTGGCGTAGGGAACTCCTGTTTTGAGGAAATTCCATCTACCAATACAAATTAGGAAGTGCTCCAAAATGTAGTTACCTGAGGAACCAAGACTTGCCCAGGAGCACAATATCAGCATGTGTCTCAGGCAGGACTGTTCTCTCCGCTATTCCAGATGCCTCTCTGTTGGTATTGTCATTGTCATAATCGCCATCATATTGTTCTTCTTTCTGTGGAGTGCAGTTAGAAATAGGCCGAGAACAAGTTGCTGCCCTATTTCTACTCCTTTACACGTAATGTTCTATACATCATTGCACAAGAGGATAAAATAACTGCTTTTTATAGTGGAATAAATGTATTTAGGATGGAACCTCATCCTCTGCAGGCCCACTGAAAGTAGCACAGACAGGACAACAGGGATGGGCTACGCCTCACATTGTTCTCACATGGTTTTGATCTACTAGGTCTCTATGTTTTGAAAGCTTTTCAATCAGTCAAAAAGCATTTATTAATGCTTTTTTAATTATTAATATACACCTACTATGTACTAGACACTAGAGATACTAAGGCAAAAAACCCAATTCTTTATCTCAAGGAACTTACTTTCTGTTTGAAGGGAGGGAAAGATGACGTGTATATGCAGAATAAATCTATACGAAAGAAATTCAAGGTGGTTAGGGAGGTGGGGCACAAGTAGTTGGGGAGGGGAGTCAGGAAGGCCTTCTTGTAGGCATTGGGGCTTGAGGTGTGTCTTGAAAGGAGATCCTGTGAGGTGGAGACTAGGAGGAAGTGTATTCCAGGCATGGGAATGGCCATTCCAGAGTCGTGGAGTTCCACCTGTGAGATACAGAGAGACGGCCAATTTGGTATGAGAAGGAGAACAGTGCGCAAATAACTGGAAAGAGGTAGGGGCCAGGTTGTGAAGAACCTTACATCCAAATAGAAGAGTTTATATTTGATTCTAGAGGCAATAGGAAGCAACTAGAGTTTATTGAGTAGGTAAATGAAGTAACGGGACCTGGACTTGAGATTACTCTAACAGCTATGTAGAGGGCGGATGTGAATGGAAAGAGACTTGAAGTGAGACTAATCAGGAAGCCATTACAATAGTCTAGGGAAGAGGAGATGAGGGCCTCACTTAAGATGACAGCTATGTGACTAGAGAAGGGGTCAGATGCAGGAAATGCTGTGGAGATCAAACAACAAGATTTGGAAACTAATCAATTATGTGATTTCAAGGAGACAATAGAGTGGAGGATAACCCCCAGGTTATGGACTGGGAAGATTAGAAGAACAGTGACGTGCTTGACAGAAATGGGAAAGTTTGGTAGAGGAGTTCATTTGGAGGAGGGGAGGGAAGAGAGAGACATTTGAGATGTCTGAGACTTCCAGTTAGAAATGTCCAAGAGCACCTGGGAATATGAAGCTGGAGCTCAGGAGGGAGACCAGGGCTAGATATAAAAATCTGTGAGTCATCTGCGTAGAGATGATAATTAAACCCATGGGAACTGATGAGGTCTTTGAGGGAGAATGTAGAGAGAGAGAAAAAAATGGCCCAGGACCAAACGTTGGAGAACACTCATCCTTAGGTAGCATAATATGGATGATGAATGAGTAACGAATCCTAAGGAGTGATGAGTCTGAGAGAAGGAGACCCATCAGAGACAAGTGCCATGAAAACCCAGAAAGAGAACGTATCCAAGAGAGAGAAGTCAGTTAATAGTGCTAAATGCCGCAGAGAGGTCAAGGATGAGGACTGAGAAAAGACCATTAGATTTGACAAATAGGAGATTGTTGATAGTTTCGGAGAGGGCAGTTTTAATTGAGTGATGAGGCCGGAAGTGAGATTGCCAAGGGATGAGCAATGAGTGAGAGAACAAGTGAAGGCAATGAGTGTTGATAGCTTTTTATAGGAGTTAAGCTAAGAGAGAGAGGAGAAACATAAGAATGGTAGCAGAGATGATCGGCTCTGTCTAGTGAGGATTTCTCATGGATGGGGCAGACCTGGATGTGTTTTTTTTTCCAGTTCCACCAGCATTTATTAAGCACTTTCTGTTTGCAGAACATTATGCCAAGAAAAAAGGGAAAATACAAGTTTAAGTAAGACCAAGTCTCTGACTTCGCAGGGTTTACAAACTAAGAGGCAAATGTGAAACAAACAAAAATAATCAGTTATCTTTTGAAGCCTACTGTATGCAAAGTATGCCATCAGACACTGCAAAAGGACACCAAGAGGCAGCAGGTCTCCATAAGAGCCCTGTGCAATTAGCAAAGTCTTAAAAAATTTAATAGCTTAAGTTGTAGGTATGCTAGAGACAAATCTGTAAAGTACAGGGCTCCTGCACGTAGCAGGTGCATAATTAACACATGGGATGAATGTTGAATGCAAACAGTATTTAAAAAGCAGACAGGCCTGTGTGCCTAATTATAGCCACCACTAACCCCCAGTCTTCTCATAAACGAAAAGAACACTACCCTCAAAGCCCGGAAATCCCTGCTCTGCTAGTTACGAACGGCGTGACCTTGGGCACATCGCTTGGTGGTGTTCCTGGATCTGTTTCCTCATCTGTGAAAGAGAGAGATAAAGGGGAGAGATTAAAGGAATGGTTCCCAAACTTTCAGGATGTCAGCTATTGGAGGATGAAGACATCTCTTTTAAAACAAAAAAAAATGTAAAGAGTCCTCCCCAAACACCAGCAGCAGTACTAGGATGACTTGGGACTCAGTGATTGAGAACATACATTTGTTGTTGTCCATTTATGTCTGATATTTGGGATTTTCTTGGGAAAGATACTGGAGTGGTTTGCCATTCCTTTTCCAGCTCATTTCACAGATGAAGAACTAAGGCAAATAGGGTTAAGTGACTTGCCCAGGGTCACATAGCTAGTAAATGCCAGGCTGGATTTGAACTCAGGAAGATGGCCTTTACTGAGTCCAGACCGAGCACTCTATCTAGTGCACCACCCAGCCGTCCCTGAGAACATACATACATTCTCATAAAAGACAACTACGACTATGAATTATTGTAAGATTTTCTTTCTTTTTTTTAAATTTTATTTTATTTTAATTTATTTTTAGCATGTTTGGTTTTCAGCATTGATTTTCACAGGCTTTTGAATTACAAATTTTCTCCCCATTTCCTCCCCCCCCCCACTCCAAGATGGCATACACTCTGGTTGCCCTGTTCCCCAGTCTGCCCTCCCCTCCGTCACCCCATTCCCCTCCCATCCCCCTTTCCCTTCCTTTCTTGTAGGGCAAGATAAATCTCTATGCCCCATTGCCTGTGCATCTTATTTTCTAGTTGCATGAAA
>CM053622.1:307835149-307857960 GCA_028646595.1 Phalanger gymnotis
GAGGTCCCATGAATCATACGCATCATCTTTCTATGTAGGAATGTAAACAAAACAGTTCAACTTTAGTAAGTCCCTTGCAATTTCTTTTTCTTGTTCTTTTTCTTGATTACCTTTTCATGCTTCTCTTGATTCTTGTGTTTGAAAGTCAAATTTTCTATTCAGCTCTGGTCTTTTCACTGAGCAAGCTTGAAAGTTCTCTATTTTATTGAAAATCCATATTTTGCCTTGGAGCATGATACTCAGTTTTGCTGGGTAGGTGATTCTTGGTTTTAATCCTAGCTCCATTGCCCTCCGGAATATCGAATTCCAAGCCCTTCGATCTCTTAGTGTAGAAGCTGCTAGATCTTGGGTTATTCTGATTGTGTTTCCACAATACTCAAATTGTTTCTTTCTGGCTGCCTGGATGTGTTTTGTAAGCAGCAGAGAAGGAACCAGTAGATTGGGAGAGGTTGAACATTTGAAGGAGGAGGATAATTGAGGGGCAATCTGCTGGACAGGATCAGAGGGGACAGGATAAGGGGGTCTTGTAGAAGATTTGGCCTTCACTAGGTAAAGGGCCACTTCATTATCAGAGACTGGAGGAAAGGATGGAGAGGATGGGATGATGTCAGGTGGTTTTGAAATGATGGCAAGGGGAGAGAGGGAGCTCATGAGGAATGGCCTTAACTTTCTCAGTGAAGTAAGAAAGATGAGAAGAGGAGAGACGGAGATGTGAGAAGCTTGAAGAGAGAAAATATGGTTTGGAATAGCTTCTGTGTAGAGTAGAATGTAGTCAAAAAATAACTTTAGGGAGGTAAGGCATAGGGAGAGATAGAACGATAAGAGGTAGGTAGAGGAATATAAAATTTTTTTTATTGGAAATGGAACCCTTAAGGGTAATGGTGAGATCCAAAGTATAATCCAAAATATAACATAGTGGGGATGGGATAGAGAAAAAGGCAATGGGATTTATACTGTTGCATTCAGGAGAATGTTTAATGAGTAAACATGATAGGAGTAAGAATATAGATAGAATATAAAATAATAAGTAAGAAAATGATAATATTAGTTTATGTTTATGTAATGCTTTCACGAACATCTCATTTGATCAAATACTCTTATAATCAAAGAAAAATTAATTCTCATATTTCAGTGGCTAAATTGGTGTCCCTTGGGCCTACCATGCATTTTCTTTTCAATAGATTGTGGCTTATTTGGAAGCTTACTAAGTGACTTTAAATTTGTGGTCTGTGTGTTCTCATCAGTAGGTACTAAAAGAATATAATAAAACCTCAAATAACCAAGATCCAATTTACCAGAACTCTCAATTAGCCTAATTAAAAAAAAACTGGTCTACTTTTTATAAATCCAGTGTTTCTAAAAAGTTAACAAACATTAAGAATTTGTTAATTTCCCCAGCCCTGCAAATAAAACAAAAAATACCACATAACCTACAATTGGAACATGCACACACAAATATGTGCACAGGGATACACACACACACACACACACACACACACACACACACACACACACACACTTCAATCAGAATCAGAATGTCCCAGAAGCAGTACAAATACAGCTCAGTCTCCCAGACCTTTTCCATCTATGGTGAGAATTGATGTTCGGAACTATCCTAGTAAAACCCTGCAAACACTTTATCAAAGAGAAGTTTGGTAATGTTCCCTGAAGACTGGACTTGAGCAAAACAAGTAAATCAGCTCAGATATGTTAACAACATTTGCATCAAGGCCGAGTTGAAAAAGACTTTTTTGTTAACCTTGAATTAAACAGGAAATTCATTTAGCCAGATGCTCACATTTCACTAGGGTTTCAGTTATTTGGGGTTTTGTTGTATTTAAGGCCAATTTGTAGAGAGGAATTTTTTTACTTTCCTTGGCTCAGTCCACTTTTTTTTGTTTTTGTTTTTAAATTTTAAAGACTGGGCTTTTCTTCTCTTGCCTAGTCTGGAAGGGCAGGAAGTACAGGGGCTTCTCAAGTGCAGGATCCCACTGTGATCAACATGGGAGCTTTGACCATTCCATTTCCAACTTGGGCCAGTTTGCCCCTCCTTCACTAGCCTCATGGCCCCTTGCTCCTGGAGGTTCACCACACATATTAATATGAACTTAACTCAGACACCCTATCAGTATAGCCCACTGCAGCCCTGAACTCCCAAACTCCAAAGATCTGCCAGCCTGAGCCTCCCTGTTAACAGGGATTATAGGCATACTATCATAAATTCATACTGGCTACCCCACCCTATGCTTTATTTAAAAAAAAAACAATTGGAAAAAGGAAAAATCTAACTTCTACTGACTTCAAGAATTCACATCCTGTCAGAACTCATGTTGAGCACTGTCTTGACTTTCCAAGCGCTTGGCATTGGCTTGGTGGAAAAACACTTGGCCTGGCATAAATCTACTCTCTCTCTGTTTAGAAGCCTTTCACAGGACCTTTAGGACCTTCCCCTAAATCAGAGAGGAGAGTTTTCCTGACATTTGTTTCTCTTATTTCAATTAAAGAGTTATTTATAGATGACGGTTTGGTTATGTCCCTCTTCTCCTAATGGGTGAAGGCATTTGTTCATGCCTCTTAAGAATGTGATTGCTATTGAATAGTTGAGTGATCTCTTTAGCAAATGCATGCAACTTGTTGATATCTGCCTTTTTTGAATTCCGCAAGTCCTATGGAGGATCCACCTGACTTCCTCCAAGTCCTTGCAGAAGCTTAGGTACACTATTCTGTGCATATTTATCGTTACATGTTCTGATATTGTGGAAACAACAGTGGACTGAGATTTGGGGCACTCAGGTTCATTTCTCACTCTTGCCATTCTCTGACCTTGGGCAAATCACCTCACTTCTCTGAGGTTGGTTTCTTCAGTTGTAAAATGAGAGCACTGGCCTGGATGATTTAGTAAAAACAAAACAGAAAGGTTAGTATGCAGTACACTGTGATTTTATCTTGTGCTGGGGTTAGGCAATCAACCCATAAGGCAAAAGTCCTTCGTAGTCAAAATTAGCTTCCTTCCAATGTCTTAAATCTCATAGAAAGTTTAGGAGTTTGGAATGGGAATCCCATCAAACTGCTGCTAGATGAGACCTTGTTACTTATCATTTGGGGATGAGAAGAGTAAATCAGTGGTGGCTACAAACCAGTCTGGGCTCTTCTCGTGGATTGTCCCAGCTCCAGGGGACTCGAGGGTGAGGCTTGGGAAACACGGCCTGTGGATGACCTGCTTCCCAGTGCCGTTGGATGGTTTTGTGCCTGCATATCTGTATGTAAATCCAGTTTTTCCTCTTCTTCTTTTTTGTTGTTTGATGCATGTGGTTGAGCTTACTTAAGTTAAATGCATTTGTGATACAACTCTTATGTCATATCTTTCATTTTTTATTCTTTACTAGAGTAAATTGCAGTTGCTTCATTATTTCCAACCTTGGGATCATCATGTTTTAGGGCAAGGAAATAAATAGTCTGTTTAAACTAGAGTATTTCTAATGATCAATCTGGACCTGGTTTCTTTGGGAAGCTAAAGTCTTATTGCACATCCTGTTACTTCTGTTCCCCACCCCCTTTCCTAGAATAACCCTTCTGCAGTTATTCCTAGCAATTATTCGTAACCATAAATCTGTTACTGTTGAGAGGAATTGTCATGAGTGGCTTTTAAAAAATAGAGCTATTGTGCCCATATGTTATGATGCACATCTACCTTCTGTTGTTGTTAGCAGGGGCTAACCACTAGACTGGGAAGCCAGGGAATGAGTTCCCAGTTTGAGCTTACCCACTGAGGATCGGGTAACCTTGGGCAAATCACTTACCCCTTTCTGGATATAATTTTAACAAATGATAAATGGAAGTAAGACTGTTTAACCCCAAGGGGTAGTGCTAAGATGAATAAGTGCAGTGATTGTAACTGTTAGCATGATTCACCAAGTACAACATAAATGCTTAATGATTTCGTCCTTATAAGCCTTTAAGTGAGAGCTACTAAGACTTCTAACTTGAGCATTTAAACAGTTGTTTTTTTCTTTGTGCAGGTGTTATTTGAACTTGCTCGGTATCATGCCCCTTCGACAATCTTTCTGGATGAACTAGAGTCAGTAATGAGTCAGAGAGGCACTGCTCTGGGGTGAGTGAAGACTTGGCTTTCATTACAGAATAATAAATTTTTTGTTGTCATTTTTTTCCCCTCTTGTGTGCCTGATGATCAGAAACCTATCAACATTTACCAGAAGAATGAGTCCATTAATAAGCCAACGCGTTTTCAGCAAACAGATGGAAAGTCCTTTAAATTAGATCTTGTTAACTGAATAGATGCTTTAAATAGTTTCTTTGACTGGCAAACATTTGTCTTCCACCCAGGAGTGGTTTTCAGGACTAAAGATCATCTGGGCCCAATGTACCAGGCTGCCAGCATCATTCTGCTGGCATGAATGAGTTGGATATAGCTGCTTTCTCTGGATCCAAGGACTGCCTCTCAGCCACAGAGCTGTCCTCCTCATCAGGCTCTAAAGAAGGGGAGGCTTATATTCCACGCCCTCACAAACCCGTCTCAAGAGAAAGTGCTTTTTGTTATGCTAGGCCAAGGTAGCAACCTTAGTTCTCTGTAACATCAGAAAAGGCATGCAGCATATCTAAAACAATATTTTACATGCTGCGGCCAAAGATTCAATACCTCCTAATAACACTAGCAACAAAGAACAGCTGTCCAACCTGTGAATTATTCTCCTTTTTTTTCTGAAAGATACTTTATTTTAGTTTTATGCCTTGATCAGAGTTGTTTCATAGTATCATAAAATCTTATAATTAGAAGGAGGCCGTCTTGTCCAACCTGGAATCTCAGACCTGGCATGGTCCTAGTCCTAACTGTATTTGTCCACCTAGTCCAACCTGTATTTGAATTGGCATCACCTCTATAGCATCCTTGACAGCAGCTTCTTTATTTACCTCCAGAGACAGAGAACCCACTATCTTCCAGGCAGCATGTGTGGCTTTCGGACAGTTCTTACCATTGGAAAACTGTTGGGCAGTTTTTCTTCTGTCAAACAAATCTATTTCCTTACAATTTCTGTCTGTTCTTAGTTGAGTCTCTGGGGTCAAGCAAAACAAATCTGGTTTCTTTTCCATGTGTTGACTTCTTCAGATACTTGAAGATGGCTGTCATGTCCCCTCTCTCATACCTAAGTCTGCTTTTCTCCATATGAAATATCTAGTTCATTCAACTGGTTCTTATATAGTATAGTCTCTAGGTCTTTCACCTTTCCAATTGTCCTTCAGCTGTATTCCATCTTGTCATTGTCCTATAAAATGTTAAATTGTACTGGAAGAAAATTTTAAGTAATATCTTTTTTTGAATATTTTATTTTTTCTAATTACATGCAAAACAATTTTAACATTCTTTTAACAATATTTGGAGTTCCAAATTGTCTCCCTCCCCTTCTCTCCTCCCTAAAGTGATATGTTTTTTGTTGTTTTGTTTTTTTGCGAGGCAATTGGGGTTAAGTGCCTTGCCCAGGGTTACATGGCTAGTAAATGTAAAGTGATATCTTTTAAGAAAATCCATACAATAAGGGAATAAGTAATTCCCAGAGACAAAATAGATCCACACTATGTTGCTGTGCAAACTTTCTTACTCCCTTCTCCATCCCCTACATAGAATCATAGGTCTAGAGCTGAAAGAGACCTTAGAGGCCACCTTGGCCATCTCTTTCACTTTACAGATAAGGAAACTGAGGCCTAGAGAAAACAGGTGATTTGCCATGGGTCATATAGTTAGGGAAAGGCAGAGTCAGGATTTGATTCCAGGTCCCACTGGATCATGGCTTCTCTTATGGCTTCCACCTTTAGGGCAAGAAATAGAAAGGTCTTTTGTCCTTAAAAGTTGTCGTTCAGTTGTATCTGACCCTTTTTGACCCCATTTGGGGTTTCCTTGGCAAAGATCCTGGAGTAGTTTGCCATTTCCTACTCCAGTCTTTTTACAGATGAGGAAAGTGAGTCAAACAGGGTTAAGTACTTTGCCTACAGTCACACAGCTAGGAAGTATCTGAGGCTGCATTTGAACTCAGGTCTTCCTGACTCCAGGCCCAGCAGTCTATCCATTGTGTCACCTAGCTGTCCTTCAAAGGACAAGAATTTAAAAGCTCATCCTTTTAGCTAGGTCTAAGGAGACAAAGTGAAAACAAACTGCTGAGCAGCCTTCTGATGATTTGGTCAATGCAGGTAGCCAATTTTGGTTATCTAAGCCTAGGAAAAGAGGTTTTTTTCTTTATTGACATGGTTTTTGGAGGAAAGGCAAGGAGTAGGAGACAAACTTAATTGTGCAGAAAACTGCCTCATTTTTCCATTCTGACTGCATATGGAGTAAGCTTTACCTTCATTGTCCTTATATTGTTTCTTCCATCAGAAGCACAGAAAACAACTTGATTTTGCTATTAATATCTATTCTTGTGACAATTTAAGATCCCTAAAAATAGGCAGCCTATGTACATTGGTTTATAAAGAGACTATATAATACATACAATGCTACAGATGGACACAGCATCATTGCCTTTAATCCACCAATAACACTCTTGTCTTCTGCTGTTTCCTAGTTTACTGCCAATCCTCAATTTGATGGCTTTTTTCTGTTAAATACCACCATCAGCATTCACTCACTTCCATTCTGTTAATCTTTATGCCAAGATTAAACTAAGTCATATGCTTTGTGTTTTTGTTTGTTTTCAGCGTCAGTGGCTTCTCAGTGTAGTGAAATGAAGGGGGAATTTGACATGCTGCATGAGTGTTAGCTAGTATAACTTAATCATGGTTTGTAGTTGGAAAGAATTTGAAATAGTAACAAAGAGTTAGTTTATTGTGAGTTACGTTATTGTGAGTTAGAAATAAAAGTGTTGATTCCCCGCACTTTGGAAATTCATGCTTTTCTACTTCTCTGTAGAGGAGAGCATGAAGGAAGTCTTCGAATGAAAACAGAATTACTAATGCAGATGGATGGATTGGCCCGATCCGAAGACCTTGTCTTTGTATTAGCAGCTTCCAATCTGCCATGGTAAGAGACCAGGATGGTACATTTTGAATACATTTGCCTGAGCCTCTAAGCACAGATAAAGATTTCATTCAGAGAACTTAGAGAAAAGCTTTTATATTTGGTTAAAGCATTTGAGGATTAATTTCGAGCTTTTCTGTTAGGCTCTGCAGTTCTTACTACTTGTACCAAGTAAGAATCATTCTTAATAAAGAAAACATACGTTAGCCCTACCATATGCTAATATTTTAAATGACTACTTCCATTTTAAAGCCAAATTTTTAAAAATTATAAGCCACACAAGACTTTTTATAAAGGTCCAAATACAGATGAATGTTTTATTAATATCGGTATTTTAATTTGATTGTAATGATGAACTAAACAAATTTTGTCTACTTCAGAGCCCTCATGTAAAGGACATCCACATATACTTGTATTGGTACTTGGTATGTTTATCAGCTCAGTAGTTTATTATTTGTTTCTTTTTTGGTTTTTTTGTTTTTTGTTTAAGATTAATTTATTTTGAGTTTTCAACATTCCATTTCCACAAGATTTTGAGTTACAAATTTTTGACCCATCTCTCCCCTCTCCCCCAACCCAAGATGGCATGTATTCTGATTGCCCCTTTCCCCAGTCTACTATCCTTTCTATCATTCCACTCCCCCCAACACACACAGGGCTTTGACCTAGATCTATAAAGTACTTAAAAATCTCTAGGGCTCAAAGAGTATTCCTAGAGTGGTGTGGTTGGATTTAATGGGCATATTTTTTAAAAGTTAAGAGGAAAATCTTTATCTAGAGCACAGTAAATAGACAAATAAATATTCTCTAATTGAATACATAATCCACCATTAGAATCCTGGTTTTAGGGTCAATCAAATAGTAAAGAGACTGAACCAAAAGGCCTGGAGAAGTGACAGTGACTTCTCTGGCCTCACGCCTGATTCATGGAAAAGACCAGATTCGGACCCATATCTCCAAGCCCTTAGTCCATTTCTCTTCATCCATTTCACTTACAGTGCTATATATCCATATACACACATATATACACACACACATATATGTATATCTACATACATACACACATACATACATATATGTCAAGAAGGTGAAAATGGGAATAAGAACACCTGCTCTCATCAGAGTGACACAGTCATCATATAGGATGATGTCTGCAAAAGCCCTTGGAAACTGACGAGTACTCTACAAATGCCAAGACAGGTATGTCATAAGAAAGAGTTAATCGTGTTCTCAGAGAGAATACCCGTGATATTCTTGATTCTTCTGGTGAGTGGAGTAATCATTGACCTTTCTGGAGCTGAGGAAGTCCTTTCAGGCTTTCACCTTATTTGGGGCATCTTTCAGGGCAGAACCCTCAGCTGTCCCTTAGGGTTCTATTAACTTATTCATTCCACTCTGAAGAGGAGGAAGTTGGCTCCCTTCTCTAAAACCAAGCACATTATTTCTGTCTATTTAGCCCTTTCCCTGACCTGCTATATCAGGGAATAATAGGCAGAGAAAGGAGAAATAACATCTCATCTGGGTCATTTCATGTGAAAATAAGCAGAGGAATAATAAATATTTCGACTTTAATATTATCATTTAAGGTAATAGGCAGGTTAGAAATGTTTAGTGTGCACAATTAGGGCTAATTTGACCTGCCTCAATTGCTGAGTATTCATAAACCTAGGCCTAGGAGTCCAGAGGGAAACAGGGTATTTAACAGAGCCATTATGGGAAATCCTATCTTTAGATGTCTACTTAACTCAATGATAATTTGCCCAAATAATGAAGGTGCGAAGCAAGTTAAAGCTGACCTCTACTTAACTGTTAGCAGAAGGTTTGCAGCTTCCTGTATCCTCTGGGAAACCAAAGCCCCAGATTAAAACCACCAGAAATTTAGAAGAAATAATGAGAGTAAAATGATTTGCATTGGAAGTAAAGTTGTATTGGAAGTTGTCCTGAAGAAAAGAGTGAAAATAAAGCTGTCTTGTCTCCTCTTTTGTCTGGCATTCACCTTGGTTTAAGCCTGTATCACTTCTTCCCTGTACTATTGTTGTTGTTCATACCTTGTTTTCGAAGAGAGGCTATCTCTTGACTTGCTTGTGAATTGGATTTAAGTGAGGCAGTTGCACAAAGCTGTCTGCCTCACCCTCTCCTCCAGAGTCATCAAAGTGCAGTGGCAAGACAATCATTTCCTGATCGGTGTCCCTGCCTTGTCTCTCCTTCTTCCAATGAAAAATTATCCAGTTGAAAAACATTTATTAAATATGCCCACTGTGTATCAGCCACTGAGACAAAACCTAAAGTTTATATTTGATTTACAAAAGCAGCACGTACGTGTAAAAGTAAATACAAATGAATACATATGAATACATACAATATGAAAAATAAACTCAGTGTAATTTGCTGTGGGACTGGGTAGGGGTTGGGGTGGGGAGAAAAACTGAGGGAATCAGGAGTGGCCTTCTTACACACAACATTGCATTTCTCTATCAGTCTTTGCATAGGCTTTCCTCCATGACTGAAATTCTCTCTCATTTCACCTCTTAGTTTTTTTCAAAACTCATTTCATCTCCTTCATGAGATGAAGGCCTTTCCTGGTCTGCTTAGATGCTGGTACCCTCCCTGACAATTTTTTTTTTTTGCATATACTTTGTGTATCTGTGTGTACAGATTGTCTTCCCCTATAAACTGTAAACTCTTTGAAGGCGGGTATGCTTTCATTTTTGCCATTTTATCTCCAGCACTGGGCACAGTGCCTGCCACATGTAGTAGGAGATACTTAAAAGTTGATTGACTGTATTCCCTATAATACCTGTCAAAGTCTTCAGAACATGGTAGATACTGAGTAGATAATTTATGGTTGATTTGGCTGTGCTTTTTCTTGTCTCCTCTGTAATGAGTAAGGTGTTTAGCACTAGCTTAAAATATCAGACTGTTCTTTTAAAAGTTTCTTTAACTAACCATTCATGCTTAAATAATTTCCTAGAGAGACTCTTGACAGCAGCAGTCACTCATACCACTTATGACACTAAAACTTTGATTTGTCAGCAGTAAGTACTCCAGAAAGAAATATTTTGTTAGTCATTTCTTGGCATTTTTCTTAGAATAGCAGTGGCTTATAAAATCTAACCAGAATATGTTCCCATAGTACATAAATAGTAATGTATTGTGACAACTACAGAGCTATCTAAAAGCAACTCAAGAAGGCTGTATAACCACAAGATCTATACCCATTTATGTTTTCATTTTGATGGGTTCATTTGGCTGCTTGGTTGTGTCTGTGATGTCATTGGCACCTGGGCATTAAAGCATCTTTTGGAGTTCAAATCTGGCCTCAGACATTTATTAGCTGTGCAACCTTGGGCAAGTCACTTAGCCCTGTTGATCTCAGTTTCCTCATCTGTAAAATGAGCTAGAGAAGGAAATGGCAAACCACTCTAGTATCTTTGTCAAGAAAACCCCAAATGGGATTATGAAGAGTCAGACACAACTTAAAAAAAAAGACTGAAATGACCATCATACAACTAACATTTTTAACCTGGAAACCTCAACTAGGGTCTATACAATCAACTGTCTCCATTGAGATCAATCATCTTTTGTAGTTTATCCATTTGAATGGCTTTATAGTTTTGTGTGTAGTAACATGGAACTTTCCATCTTTTTAAATGGTTTTTAAATGATCTGAATTCAGAACAACTAGTTTGGAGCAAAGAAGATGATTTGAATTTTATTCAACTTGGGAACTATATACCATTTCCTCTACAACATTTCTCACATCTATCTCTTCGCCTTCTACCAGCATTCAACTATACCACTATAATAGCCATTTAATTGATCATTCTTTCCAATTCTTCCTCCACACAGCTGCCAAAATCATCTTCCCAAGGCATAGTCGGGTGATATCTGTTCCATACTCAAAAATGTTTAGTGGTTTTTCATTTTAAGATAAAATACAAAATCATCAGCCTGGCATTTAAGGCTCTACCCTATCATGTTCTCCACATCACAGCCAAACTGGCACTCTATTTCCCAAAGCCAACATCCCATCTTCCACTTCTGTGCATTAGCACAAAACTTCCTATTCCATAGACCTGAAAAGTATTGTTTCTTTGTGTTAGTATATTAGAATCTTTATGTTCCTCAAGAACCGCTTCCCCCGATGCCCTCAGTTGTTCATGCTCTCTCCTCCTCAAATTGCTTTTGATGTCCTTCACTGTGTTTATACCGTATCCTTACCCTCACCTGCCTAGGAAAACAAAAGTTCTTGGAGAGTGGGGACCTTTCCATTTTTATCTTTGTATATCCATTACCTACCACGAAGCGTGGCATATAGGTGGGAAGGAGAAGGCAATAAGCCCCTACTATGTGCTAGGCACCGTGTATATATCTATATATGTATATGCACATATATTTATACATACATATGTATGTATATATATACATACATATGTATATATATGATATATAACAATATATGTTACATATTATATATATATTATATAGTATAATTATTATCTCATTTGTCCTTACAACCACCCTGCAGGAGAGAAGCTGTTGTTATCCCCGAGATGACCAGAGGTGGCATGCCTTGCTCAGTGTCACATAGCTAGTAAGTGTCTGAAATCAAATTTGAACTCAGGTCTTCCTGACTACAACCCCAGCACTCTGTGCTCTATGGCACCACCTAGCTGCCTAGATGTGTCTAAACAGATGTTTAATAAATATTAATTAAATCAAATCACTGTAGTACCTGGTTCCATACTTACACCAATGCGTCGCCACATTCACTTTTCTAGATTTTGGAAAACACAAATTCTGCTTTTGCTATAGCTGTTTCCCATTTGAATAGAAGGAGGGCATGAAGTATTTAAGATTAACAGTGCAGGGATCCCTCAATTAACAAATCCTCTGGGAAGCCTTCTTTATTTCTAAGTCAGACTTCTTAAATACAGAAAACTTCATCAGTCCAATGCAAAGCATTGGTCATCTGGCTTCAGAGTTGACAGACTGATAAACTAACTGCTGTAACCACAACAGCTGTTAATACATAATCCTAAATAGTTTTATGCAAATGAATTTTTACATCCCCCTGAGCTTTTAGGTCCAGGGAGACAGGGAAGTGGCATGGAAAATGAGAAGAGATACACCAACCTGCAGCCACAAGAGCCATGGCCAGGTCCTTCCTCTCATATATACATACATACTTACATACACACACACGCACATACATATATATATGTGTGTGTATATATATATATATATATATGTGTGTGTATATATATATATATATATATACATACACACATACATAATTTTTTGTTATTCTGGACTTGGCAAGTAGCAACATAAACATTTCCATATGCAAAGAACAGAAAAAAGATTACATGTGAACCTACAAATCTCCATCACTTCTAGTTAGTTTCCTTTTTAAAAGTATATAATAAATTCAGTATGTTAGTTTCAGAGCTGCTCTGCTTGCCTGTGCCTCTTTTTCTGTGCATTTTTTTAAATGCTTCATTGATTTTCTTTTCTTTCTTTTGCTCTTTTTTGGCATCATTATAAGCATCTCTCTTCTTCTCTTTCCTCCAACTCCCCTATGTAAAAACCTTTCTTTGAAGCAAATAAACATAGACAAGCAAAACAGCTTCATTCATTGGCCATGTTTAAAAAAAATATGTTAATCGTTCATGTGTCTAGTCCATTACCACTTTGTCTGGAGGTGGGGAGTATGTATTGCTATGGTTGGTAATTTCATTGGTCAAAGCTGCTTTCTTTTACATGTAGTAGTCATTGTATAAATTGTTCTCCTGGTTCTTCTCACTTACTTCTGCAAACTCATAAAAGTCTTACCAAATTTCTCTGAATCCATCCCGTCTCCTACTTCTTATCATGCAATAATAGTTATGTTCATACTCGATAATTTGTTTCATCTCCAGTTGATGGGTACTCCCTTAGTTCTTTGCTATGATTAATAGTGCTCCTGTAAATATTTTTGTACATATGGGTCCTTTTCCTCTTTGTTTTATCTCTTTGGGTTATATACATAGTAGTGGCATCTCTAGGTCAAAGTCACAGTTTAGTGACTTTTTAGGTATGGTTCCAAATTGCTTCCCAGAATGGCTAGACCAATTCACATCTCCACCAATGGTGCCCAATGTCCCTTACCTCCCATATCCCCCTAAATGAGTGTAATTTTATTTTTCAGTCATCTTTGCCATTCTGATGGATATGACTTTTATTTTCAATTAACAAGCATTTATTTTCTTTTCCTCTTTCTCTACCTACCACCCCCATCACTACCTCATTGAATAATAAGAAACAAAGGAAAGAAGGAAAGAAAGAATCATCTTGAGTCCATCAACTTTCTATCAGGAAGTGGGATTCTGATGGGTGTGAGGTAGAACTTCAGACTTCTATATATTTGATGGGATTTCCCCTGGCCACTGGCAGAATTTGTTACTTGCTGTTGAAATTTTTCAATTTAACCACTATCCTATATCTTGGAGTTTAAAAAGCAGAGTTGCCATTTTTTCTGGAGGATATATGTGACTTTTATTAAGCAACATTTGATTTTCTGTATCCAGAAAATTCTGAGCAGTTTTCCTTTATTTTCCTTCATTATAGTATCAAAGTTTTGTGGTTGTTTTGTTTTTGTCATGTCCTTCTAAGGAAACTTATGATTCTTAAATTCTGTCACCGAGGTCAATTTTTTCGGGCAGTACAGAGTCCATGCATTCTTTTAATATTATTACTTTTTGCTTCTCTTTTTCCAAGTTTTCCTCCACTGCAGTAGTTTCGTGTTTCATATTTGTTATTCTCCTTTTTACTTCTTTAGAAAAACTTTCTGCTTTTGGTTTGATATTTTTAATTTTGCTAATTGAGTTTTTAAATTTTACTTTGAGGACTCTTCATTCTGAGCAATATTCACCATTAATTTCTTTTGTTATGGATTTTATTTATCATTTGAACCATTTTGAAGTTTCTTGTTGTTCCTTGTTCTCATAGGAGTCCATAGGGATTCCATTAAACAATGAGTCATTTTTACTCCACCTTGAAATATTTTTAAGAGCTTTGTAATTTCTTTTAGGATTTGGTACTCATCTTTCCTTCTGATTTTAGGGTCTTCTTTGTTGATCTATCTGCTTGTGCTCTGGGCTTTGAAACAAAGTTTTTTTTCTTCTTGAAATCCTTGGTAATTAAGCCTTTTTCCCCTTATTTTCTCTTATCACTTTCTGTTTGCTGGTGGGTACACCTCCAAGACTGGACAGCAAAACTACCTCAGCCTCTTTAATCACCAAGGGAAACAGTGTTCACCAGTCTGGGTCTCTGCCTTGAGTAACCCAAACAGAGTTCTCAGTCTTCTTTGCTACAGGCCCCACACAGCCACAAATGCTTCCCCCCACTTCTATCCCAATTCCTCCGTGGCTTTTTTTTACTCTTCAGAGTTGGGCTGATACTTTTTCATGGTTGGGGGAGGGCAAAAAAAGTGTTCCCAGCAAAGTTTCTGTAGGGTTCCCTAACATAAAACTGGATTCACTGAGGAGGCAGCATATTTTCCACCATCTTCTCCTCTCTTTGGCTGGATAGAATCAATGTTTTCTACTTGTAGAAAAATGGGGAGTACGGCAGACAGAGAGTGAAGTGAGATGGCAGAGTTTCTGCAGCATGGGAGAATTCCAAAATGGACCACAAGTACTTGCCCCTGTGTTAGCTTGTGCTTCTCTGGTGCAGCTATAGAGGCTTATGGGAGAAGGGTACTGAATGAACACTTCGAAAATTCTCCAGTGGCAATTTATAAGGATTTTTACCTTTCTGGCATTCTCTTCTTTGTCCCATGGAGTCAGCTGTAATTGGTCTACATATGATGAATAATTCCTCTTTTTTTAAAAGAGGTTTTCAAAGTTAAGGATATCTGGAGAAAATGTCTAACTCTCCATCTTTTTGGTCACAAGACCGTCTTGATCCTTTTTCGTCGGTTGTTAATGGTTTGTTCCTTTTATTCATCCTTTCCTGTCATTGCTGCTTTTTTTTTTAAACTTACAGTTGCATGGTGAATTTTAAACCATCCTTTTAATTTTAAGTCTAGCTTTATCATTTTATATTAAATGTGCCTTTCCTGTAAGCAGCATAATTTATGGATTTTGTTTTAATCTAGTCTATAACTATTTTTAATTAGAAGAATTAGTATTATTCACATTGAATTTTATAAATGTTATTGGGTTTGTCTTCTGGCATTTTTTAATCTTTATTCCTGAAGACAATTGTTTTCTGGAAGGACTGAGTTTTATCATCTATTATTATTTTTACTGTGAAGACTAATTAATAAACTAAATTACATTTCTGACTTTTATTCTCTTAATTCATTATGACTCCCTGTGAAGCTTTATCCTCTTTTTTTGTTAAAGATAGAAATTGAGCTTTGAGGATTATCGCATCTCTTCCTTTCCCTTGACCCTCTTCTTTTTTAATGTTTGCCTTTTCTTGTCAACTTAAAACACTTACTTACAAATATGAATATATTTCAACTTAACGTTTCTTTTTTTGGTAATCATAATGTTCATTTTAGCATCTTATTTTCTGGCTTGTTTCTGTTTCAATGGCAAAGATATACTTTATATGTCTTAGTTTGGAATTTTTAATTGGGAATTTTGTAGATAAGTTCTGTGAGTTCTTTCCGGTTTTTGAAAGATACCATTTTACCTTTAAACAGTATGCTTGGATTTGCAAGATATGTAATCTTCAGATCAATGCCTGTGCTTTTAAGACATATATATATAATATATATTTATACATACACATACACATATATATATACATATACATACATATATATTCTTGCCCAGCTTTATCTTTAATTTCTTTTGACGAGATTCTGATTTTTTCTGTGTAATTTTAATGCGTAAGTCATTATTCGTCCTCAGACTTTCAAATATAGTACTTAATTTGCCTTGGAAAGAATGCTATCTAGGAGTAAAAAGAACTAGGTACATATCCTGAATCTGACACCTACTAGTTGTGTGAACCTAGGCAAGTTATATTACCACTTTGATCTCCACTTTTCTCATCTGTAAAATGGGGATAATAATACTTTCCTTATCTGTCTCACAGGTTCTTGTGAAAAAAATTACTTGTAAAACTTCAAATCATTATAGAAATGTGAGTAATGATGTTATTATTAGAGATGTACATTTTTGGATTTTTCCATTGCAGTGGTCTATCTTTTCACTTGCAGAATATCGCCTATTTTGTGAGTTTTTTTTTTTAATGCTGATAATTTTTTCCCAGTTAGTTTCTCAAATAAGATGTATGGTTGGTTTGGTTGTTGCTGACCTAAAATCTGAATTAAGGTTCACACTTCTTGCCCTATCTTTCAAATCTTTAGTTGCTTTTAAATTCTTTGGGAATCCGAACATAGTCTCATATGTAATTTCTTTACTCATTGATCTTTGCTTAACTACATTTAATTTCTATTTTTTTTGCTTCCATTGATGTTTCAGTTCTTTTATGTTACTTGTTTTTATTAATTCTTATTTTACCCTACTATCACTGGGATTTATTTTAATTTTTTTTTCTTTTTGGTAGGGCAGTTGGGGTTAAGTGACTTGCCCAAGGTCACACAGCTAGTAAGTGTGCATTAAGTGTCTGAGGCCGGGTTTGAACTCAGGTCCTCCTGACTCCAGGGTTGGTGCTCTACTCACTGTGCCACCTAGCTGCCCCTATTTTAATTTTTGTTAGACTATTTGATTCCTTTAATTCATTAATTACCAATTTTTTTTATCATTTGAAATTTCTTGCATTGTTTGTTGTGGTATTTCAGCATACATTTCTGTAGATGTTTTAGCTCTTGAATATTTTGGCTTGTTGAATGTCTTTATTTCATTAGAGTTTTTCTCTGATTTGCTCTGCTGGACCCTTCAGGGCTGCTCCTCTTCTCTGCTCCACTCAACTCTTTAGCTGGACTCTCTGGGCCTGTCCTTCGTTAGACATGGCATCTCCTATGGAGGGAACCACTCTGCTGTAAGATGCCATTGCTAGTGGAGGCAGGGAATGAGAGAGAAATTCCTTCTTCTCTACTCCTCACTCCCATTATTTTCTGGTAGAGTTGAAAAGGGAAAGGTGAAGAATAAATCCCTCTCAACACTCGGGCTCTTCCTTCTTAGATGTCTCTCTTCCCAAATGCCAGAGATGACTGTCCTCAAAGTTATGATGTTCTTTTGAAGGCCATCAAAGGTATGGCCAGTCATTGGCTTTGTTCAGTCGTTTTCAGTCCTGTCTGACTCTTCATGACCTCATTTGGGGTTTTCTTGGCAAACATTGAAGTGATTTGCCTTTCCTTCTCATGCTCATTTTACAGTTGAGGAAACTTGTGACCTGACCAGGGTCACACAGTAAGTGTCTGAGGCCAAATTTGAACTCAGGAAGATGAGTCCTCTTGACTTCAGACCCGGCTCTCTATCCACTGTACCATCTAACTGCCCCATCAGTCAATGGCTAGCTACTATTTAATTCCATTAGTTTAATTCAGGCATGTCTTTATTTCTAAGTCTAAACAATTCCTTTGCAAGCTATGAATGGCTCACTTCTAGTTTCATATCTTTATATAAAATCTGCAAATAGGTCACTGAGGATATGATCCACTAGTGTTAACGTCTAAAAAGGGCAAAACCTTAATACTTTATTGTGTCTGTTACCCTGGGGGACTCAAATTATCAGGAGTACCCTGATACACATATTATCTTGAATAGTTTTTCTTGTTCTTATTTTTAGAGGACTTTTTCATTAAAAAAAATCATCTCCTTTTAAACTTTTTTTAGAGTTCTTAAATTTGAAGGTAACTTAAGTGCTAGAATCCTGGCAATTTAAGATTATCCTCTCCTCCCTCAGCCCCCTTGACAGAATTGTCCTGTCTCTAATTTTGGTATAAAGTGGTAAATTTTAGCAGTTACTGCAAAGTGCTGAAGGCCTACTTTTTGTTTTGCTTCTTCTGTTGGCCATAGCCTTTGTTCTTCTTTATTAATTCCTGATTGTCACCTTCTTTGACATCCTCCTTGTTTCTTCTCCCTTCCAGGTCAAAGGACAATATAAGGGCTTCTATTGCTTCCTGGGTATTAACTTTAACCTCCATAGCTCAGCAAACTTTCTGGCCTAATTTTTTTATTCCTTCTACAAGACTTATTTTTCCTCCATTCAAGGGGTGGCAGTGGTAAGAAGAATATGCTTTGCAAGAGAGTGTTATGGAACTAGGACCATATAAACTACAAGAGTCTTTGGGTTGGATAGGCGGTCATAGTAGGCAGCTGGCTTGTGAGTGGGAGATTCAGTAGTAGACAATCTGGCTAAAAGCAAGAGCTTTTGGGACACAAAGGGCTGAATAATGGGCCAGAAGGCTGAGTGGGCTGGAAGAAGGAACTATGGACACAGTGGAATGGTCAAGCTGGATGCTGTGGCAGTGACAAAGGACTAAGATGGCTAGCAGTGACAGAACAACCATACCCTGGCAGGATCAGTGGTGGATGGAGGAGCATTGAGATCCTCCTCTTCCTTCTGTCTCCTATATAACTCTTGGAGAATGAAGTTCAATTTGGAGGACACTTTTATATATTGTTGAAGGAGTCTGGGTGTAACTTATTCCATTACAGTTGCTTCTTATTGTAGGATATTAGCTCTGGGCTCCCTCTTCCAAACCCATTCAGACTATAAATTGAGTCCCCAGAGCTTAGATGGATACTTCTCCTCTTGGGGTTCTAGAGGTAACTCTGAGGTGTTGGGGGAGGTATCCTCCACTTCTATTGTTCAAGCCTCCATTTGGTGTCTTCTCCCCAGTATCATTCAACCAGTTACATCATTGTCAGTTTGACTACTGTTTTTCCTCCTGAAAATGAATTAACCATTTAACATCAATTAGCTTTTATATATCCCTTATATTAGGGATATGTATTGAGGAACTATAGCAAAGACAGAATTTTAATATTATTCCCTCCTCTCCTCTCCCAACTAAGGCACACTTTCCCTTTTATTACACCTACTTGGTCCCTAGGAAAAGAGGATCAAAATTCATGCGACGAATATCATACATTCTGCCCACCAAAGTCACTTCTGTATATGTGGCCATAGCCATTGCATGAGTCACTTCCCCTGCCTGTGGGGCATAATGTTTTGGCTTCCAAGTAGATGCAATGCTCACCTGAGTCAAGCACATTGTTCCTCAGGGCTAGTTCCTCAATGAGTTTGGCTGCTGTGGCTTCCAGCAAACTCTGCTGTGGACCGTAGTTGCTGGACATTTTACTTGTGTTGCTATGTGGCAGTGAGACATGGGAATACAGCTGCCTTCTAGGAATTAAAGATGAGTCAAAAAATACACTGAAGGCAGTGAAGGGGTAGTGAGTGACATGGTCAAAGATTCGTCAAAAGATATAATGGTACCAGATGGCCAATAGTGTTTATTTTACCCTACTACCTACATTCTGTGTGTGTGTGTGTGTGTGTTCACCCTTGCAGAGCTGGGATAGCAAGTGTTGTTAAAATTATGTGAGCTGGTAAATGTTTAGTGCTCATTTGTCAAGATTAAAGCCCTCTGTTTTCCTTTTCAATAACAAATTTACTATATCAGGTCGACAGGTTTTATAAACATTTGTGTAATCTTTCTGTTCTGGTAGCTGAATCCTAAGAGAGCTTTAAGGTGGTTGTTGGTGGTGGTTTTTTGTTTTTTGTGGGTTTTTTTTTTTGCCACATATCATGTTTTGTGCATGCAGGGACTGGTATTATGCCTGAGCAGAATAGAGGTCCTTCTATGGCTTGTGACATTAGGGATTCCAGTAGGGGTCTTTCTGTTCCCCCCCCACCCCCACAATTCTTCCCTCGTTTGCTCATTTATGCCTAAAATCCCATTACTATACATTTCTCATTCTTGTGCTAGAGAGAAGGCCCAAATGAAATTATGCCAGGAAAATGTAATAGTAGCTTAAATTTGTGCTTAGGTAAAAATGATTGAGATCAGATGATTTCATTGAAAGAGGCTTTCATAGAAGGAAGAGAGAAAGGAAACAGGAAGGCATTAGCTTCCTAAATGGATAAGATGAAGGGTCACCATAGAGTACGACAAGAAGAGGAGGCTCCTAAATGCTAATATTTTTGACTTAAGAATTTGGGGTTGTTGTTTTTTTTAGATATGCGTTGTTTATTTTATTTTTAGTTTACAACACTCAGTTTCACAAGTTTTCGAGTTCCAAATTTTCTCCCCCCCACTTCCTTGCCCTCTCTCCCTCCAAGATGGCATGTGATCTGATATAGGTTCTACATATACCTTCACATTAAACTTATTTTCTCAATAATCAAGTTGTAAAGAAGAATTATAACCAATGAAATGAATCATAAGAAAGATAAAACAAAACCAAAAATGAAATAAAATGAGAAAAGAGGGAGCAAATAATGTGCTTCAATCTGCATTCAGACTCCGTAATTCTTTCTCTGCATGTGGATAGTCTTTTCCATCATGAGTCTTTTGAAGCTGTCCTTGGATTGTTGAGAAGAGCCAAGTCTATCAGTCAGACATCACAGAAGCAATGTGTCTGTGGTTGTGTACAGTGTTCTCCTGGTTCTGCTCCCTTCGCTCATCATCAGATCACATAAGCTTCTCCAGGTTCTTATGAAGCCCATCTGCTCCTCATTTCTTACACCACAATAGTATTCCATTACATTCATATACTATAATTTGCTTAGCCATTCCCCAATTGATAGGCATCTCCTTGATTTCCAATCCTTTGCCACCACAAAAAGAACTGCTATAAATATTTTTGTACATGCAGGTCCTTTTCCTCCTTGTGTGATCTCTTTGGGGTATAGCAGTAAGTGGTATTGCTGGGCCAAAGGGTATGTGCATTTTTATAGCCCTTTGGGCATAGTTCCAAATTGCTCTCCAGAATGGTTGGATCAGTTCACAACTCCACCAACAATGCGATAGTGTTCCAATTTTCCCACATCTTCTCCAACACTTGTCATTTTCCTGTTTTGACATGTTAGCCAATCTGACAGGAGAGATGTGGTACCTAAGAGTTGTTTTGATTTTGCATTTCTCTAATCAATAGAGATTTAGAGCATTTTTTCATATGATTATAGATATCTTTAATTTCTTCCTCTAAAAATTGCCCGTTCATATCCTTTGACCATTTCTCAATTGACTACTGCGTCTTGTGTACCTAACCTATCCTACTGATCCACCACTCTGTTTCGTATCAGGCAGTTTTGAGGACTGCTGCTTTATAGTACAGTTTAATATCTGGTATGGCTAGGCCACCTTCCCTAGCATTTCTTTTCATCAATTCCCTTGATATTCTGGACTTTTTGTTCTTCCAAGGTTGTTGGTTTTTTTAATCTGTCATATAAAATACCATAAAAATACTCAACAAACAATAAATTCAAGATTTGCTATGTTCATTGCTTTGTACTTGTCTCTTGAAGAAAATATTCATGACGTGCAGGAATAAGTCTTCTGAGTGGTCTGCACATCTTTGGCCTTTTTCATTTATCTAACTGAGCCATATTTTCTTATGTTTGTTTGCTTTTTGACCATCCTCCTCCATACCCACCTTTTCACTTATGTCATAGAGTATGTTTTTAATGTGCATTTCTTAAAAATTTGAGTTCCAGATTGCTTCTTCTCGCCAGCTCCTCCCCTACTCATTGAGAAGGCAAGCCATATTCATTGTGTGCGTGTGCGTATGTGTGTCTTCACAGTGTAATTCTGGGCTGGCCCTAGCCATGGTGCATGATGATCCGTCACCATTCTGAGGTGATATCTCTTTCATTCCTACAGTACCACCATTGAATATTGGAGATGGCATTAAGGAAACCTTGGAAGGTCCAAAAGACTAGCATTATGGGATTTAGAGCTAGAATACTTCATGATCGCCTGGCCCAGGGATTCTTAGCCAAGAGTCATGGACATGACCCTTTGGCAGTTTGGTGAAGCCTAAAACCCTTTTCTCAGAATAATGAGTAGTCACCTACATGAAGGAAATGCTAAATTTCAGTTAGTAGCTAGTGAAAATAAAGATGTAAATTGTTCCCACACAAGTTCACAGGTTCTATGATATCTACCCATGGATCCCAGGTTAAGAATACCTTATCTTTTCCAACCCCCTCATTTTACATGTGAGGACACAGGCCCAAAGAAGTAAAGAACCTCACCCAGAATCTTACAGGTAGTAGGTAGAAGAGTAGGAATTTGAACCCATTTCTCCTGATTTCAAATCTAGTGACACAGGTGTATCCCAGAGTTGTTGAATGATTATAACTTACAGATTCATGATCTCTGTAGACCTCCTTGGTCATTGTTCAGTTTAAGACTGATCTGGTTACTACCATTGAGAAAAGCCCACCGCTGATGAGCCCAGGAGTGCTATTTGTTCATTAAAGAATTTTGATGCGTCTAAATTTATGTATGCAACATTGTCTTGGATAACTTAGGGCACTGGAAGTGTTGAGCTAGTATTTTCTTCAGTGGTCTTTTGGACCTCCTTTTCCATTTGGCTAATTCTGCCTTTCAAGGCATTCTTCTCCTCATTGGCTTTCTGGAGCTCTTTTGCCATTTGAGTTAGTCTATTTTTTAAGGTGTTGTTTTCTTCGGTATACTTTTCAGTATTTTTTTGAGTCTCTTTTAGCAAGTCATTGACTTGTTTTTCATGGTTTTCTCTCATCCTTCTCATTTCTCTTCCCAATTTTTCCTCTACTTCTCTAACTTGCTTTTCTAAATCCTTTTTGAGTTCTTCCATGGCCTGAGACCAGTTCATGTTTTTCCTGGAGG
>CM053622.1:307858460-307927414 GCA_028646595.1 Phalanger gymnotis
ACTATGCCTAAAGGGCTATAAAAATGTTCATACCCTTTGACCCAGCAATACCACTCCTAGGGTTGTATCCCAAAGAGATCACACAAGTGGGAAAAGGACCCATATGTACAAAAACATTTATAGCGGCTGTTTTTGTAGTAGCTAAGAATTGGAAATCAAAGGGATGCCCGTCAATTGGGGAATGGCTGAACAAGCTGTGGTATATGAAGGTAATGGAATACTATTGTGCTATAAGAAATGGGGATGATACGGACTTCATAACAACCTGGAAGAACCTACACGACATAATGCTGAGTGAGCAGAGCAGAGCCAGGAGAACATTATACACAACCAGAGATATATGGATTCTGTGATGACTAACCCTGACAGATTTTGCTCTTCTCAGTAACACAATATGCAGACAGCTCCAAAGGACTCACGATGGAGAGTGCTGTCTACATGCAGAGAAGGAATTATGAAGTATGAATGCAGATCAAGGCACATTTATGTTTGCTTTTTTCTCCCCCCCTTTTTTTTCTCTCTTTTGTATTTGTTGTTGGGTTGTGTTTTTGGTTTTATTTTTTTTTTCTTTCTCATGATTTATTTATTTTTTTCTTTCTCATGATTCGTTTCATTGGTCATAATTCTTGTCCACAACTTGACTAGTGTGTAAATTAATTCAGTGCCAAGTTATGCATAGAAGATATATGGGATTCCATGCCGTCTTGGGGAGGGAGGGCTGGAGGGAGGGAAGAAAATATGGAACTCAAAATAATGTAGAATCGTGTGTTGCAAACTAAAAATAAAAATTTAAAAAAAAATAAATAAAACTGAGCACCAAGGTACTGTACAAGAAGAGTAACGGGTAACTCCTGCCCTTCAGGAACTCACAACTGAAAACAGACCATAGGGTTACACAGGTGTACACTTCAAAAGTTGTAATGGCACATTAAAATTGAAGAAAATATGAACTACATTTCAAGAAAAGCCCGGGTTAAAAATTTGTATTTATACTGGATTTATTAGGGAGGCATTAAACTTTTAGAGGCCACTCACAAAGTTGGGCAGCATGGCAGTTTATAGTAACCTACCATTTACAGCTGTAAAGGACCTCCGATACCAACAATAACATATGCTTAGTGCTTTAAAGTTTCCAAAATGCTGTATGTATGTTATCTCATTTGATCCTCTTAACAATCCTGTGTGGGCAGTTCAAATTAATATTCCTATTTCACCAATGAGGAAACCCAAGCTGAGAGAGGTTAAGTAATTTGCCTAGGGTCACACAGCTAGCAAATGTGTGATGTGGTCTTTGAACGGGAGCCTTCCTGCCTCCAAGGGCAGCAGTCTCAACCACTGAGTTACCTAGCCACCTCCTTATTTTCTTTCCACCATTATTTTTTTTGTTTTCAGCATTCACTTTTATAAGATTTTGAGTTACAATTTTTTTCTCCCTCCTTTCCCTCTCCCCTCTCCATGGCAAGCAATCTGATATAGGCTATACATATACAATCACATTAAACATGTTTCCACACTAGTCATGTTGTGAAAGAAGAATGAGAACAAAAAGAGAAAAACCACGAGAAAGAAAAGAAAAGAGAAAACAGCATGCTTCGATTTGCATTCACACTCCATAGTTCTTTTCCTGGATGTGGATGGCATTTTCCATCACGAGTCTCTCGGAGCTGTTGTAGATCATTGTATTGCTGAGAAGATTAGCTACCTCCTTAGTGATCATCTAAGCCCCTCATTTTACACATAAGCAAACTGAGACCCAGGGAAGTGATTTGGTCAGGGCAACACAACTAACGAGTAGCAGGCCCTCAGATTCCAAATCCAGTGCTTTCTCCATTCACTGAAGAGTTTGCATGGGATTGAAATGGCTGTTGAGTTTCCAAAGTGCCCAAGTTATTTTCCGGAGTGATTCACCAGC
Source organism: Phalanger gymnotis (assembly GCA_028646595.1). NCBI lineage: Eukaryota > Metazoa > Chordata > Mammalia > Diprotodontia > Phalangeridae > Phalanger > Phalanger gymnotis. The sequence continues at coordinate 307,860,373 of CM053622.1, forward strand.
TAAGGGGTTCTGACTGAAGAAAAGACATCATGACTGCAGTTTCCACTTGCATGTTGGTGCATTAGGGTTGGAGTCTTACCTTAACCCCAGCTTCGCTTGGCTATCTGTGAACTATATCTCAGGTCACCTTAATGGTATTTTTAATAAACATATATATATATATGTATATGTGTATATATACAGATATATACACACATTATATAAATATACATACACATATTTTTACCAATTCTTTCTCCTCAGCCTGAAAATATGTATTATATGGCTCACCCAGGTAGAGATGTTTAATAATTGTTAACATGCAAAGTAACTCCCTGAAAAAGAGTAGTATTAGACCACCTTTAAGATATAATACCTGGCTGAGAAACTTCTACTTCCACCCATCTTACTTCTGTTTCTGATAATGTTCCAGGGAGTTAGACTGTGCTATGTTACGCCGCCTGGAGAAGAGGATTCTGGTGGATCTTCCAAGCAAGGAGGCGAGACAGGCCATGATCCGCCATTGGCTTCCTGCTGTGAGCAACAGTGGGGGCATAGAGCTCCATGCTGAGCTGGAGTACAGCCTGCTGGGCCAGGTGACGGCCAACTTCCCCCACCCCTACCCTTACACAGTGAGCTCTGTTCTCTAAACCACCAAGTCCTAGCTCAGCACCTGAGCTTAAGGAAATAAGCCTCCCCAGGGGCCTAAGTAAACAAGCTTGTCTTGGCCAGGGTCTTGCCAGCATAGCCAGTTAAAGCTTGAAGAATAAGGTGGGGAAAATATTAAAGCAGAACCAGTATTACCATCTCTGAGGGATTCTTGTGCCAGGTAGAAGGCTGCATGAAATGATTTCCTTCCCATTCCAGGGAGTTTAAATCAAAGGGAAGGGAGGTGGGGCAAAGATCTCTTCCATGTTTGATACCCTTTCACATTTGGATATGAGAAAATGTCAGGTACTCATATTACAGGTGGAGCTCCTGTCCAAGCACTCGCAGAACAGCTTGGGGATCCATGAGAGGTAGGAGTGTCCCAGGTTACCTGACAAGGGAATTTCTGGAGATGATAGGCTGTTCGGGGCCCTCTTCTCCGTCTATACTGTTTTGCTTGGTGATCTCATCAGCTCCCATGGGTTCAGTGATCATCTCTATGTAGATGATTTTCAGATCTATTTGTCCGGTCCTGACCTCTCTCCTGACCTCCAGTCCTGCTTCTACAACTGACTATTGGATATATTGAACAGAATGTCCCATCAGTATCTTAAATTCAACATGTCCAGACTGAACTCAGTGTTTTTGCCCCTTCAGTATCCTTGCCCCGCCAAGCCCTCTCCTCTTCCTAACTTCCCTATTACTGGTGGAGGGGACCATCATCCTCTCCCAGGCTGGAAACCTCATCTCATCTCGTCATTCACTCTCACCTTCCATATCCACTCATCTGCCAAGTCCTGTGGTTTCTTCCCTTCTCAGACACTGCCACTGTTCTGGTGCAGGCCCTCACCGCCTGAACTATTGCAACAGTCTGTTGGTGGGTCTCCCTGTCACCAGTCTCTCCCCACTGCAGTCCATTTTCCACTCAGCTGTCAAGGGTTCTTCCTTGAGCACAGAGCTGATTATGTCCCCCATCTATTCATTCAGCTCCCATGGCTCCCTCTTACCTCTAGGATCAAACATAAAACCATCCATTTGGTTCTTAGAGCCACTGTAACCTGGCCCCTTCCTACATTTCCAGGCTTCTCAGACCTTGCTCCCCTCTGTGATCTAGCGACACTGGCCTCACGGACACTGGCCTCCTGGCTCTTCCTCACACATGTCCCTCCATCTCCGGACTCGGCACCTTTACTGGCTGTTCCTTGTGCTTAGAACACTCTCTGTCCTGCTCTCTACATCTCTAGCTTCCTTCAAGTCAGCTAAGTCTACCTTCTGCAAGAAGCCTTTCCCAGTCTTCCTTAATTCCAGGGCCTAAGACTATCTTTAACTCTCTCTCTCTCTCTCTCTCTCTCTCTCTCTCTCTCTCTCTCTCTCCCTCCCTCCCTCCCTCTCCCTCTCCCTCTCCCTCTCCCTCTCCCTCTCCCTCTCCCTCTCCCTCTCCCTCTCTCTGCATATATATGTATGTATGTATGTTTCATTCATATATATATATATGTTTCATTTGTACATTCTTGATTTCATGTTGTCTCTCCCATTAGACTGTGAACACCTTGAGGGAAGGGACTGTTTTTTGCCTTTCTTTGAATTCCCAGTACTTAGCACAGTGCCTTGCGCGTAGTAGGCTCAGAATAGCACCTTGTGTAGATTAGCGCCTTTGTAGGTTAACCGACTGGAGGAGATCCTCCTTGCAGTTTCCTTTGGGGGCCTGGGATCGAAACACAGTTCAGTATTTCTTTAGCACTAGTGTAAGAAGTGCTGTACTGGGGGATGAACAATGAAATAAGATAGTCTGTATCCTCAAGGAGCTTTCAGTGGTAAGCTTTCATATATAAAATCTATGATAAAACTTGGTAAATGATTAAGTACACGGGAGAGAGGTCGAACTGAGTAGTCTGAGAGATCCAAGGAAGGAATATAATTTCTCTAGCTGGAGGAACAAGGGAAAGTGTCACGGAGGAGATGCTGCCTGGGCTAGACCTTGAAGAAGCATTGCAGCAGCAGAGATGGGACACACAGGTTTCTTCACCAGGTTTGAATAGTACCAGAGACAGGTGCTACTTGTGTATTAATCCCCGTCAAGCAGAGTTTTATGCAGAAAGGGACAATTTAGTAGCTACAGCAGATTAGATTTAGGAGCCCCACCTTCTTCCAAGTTTTACCGACAATTTATCCCACCAGTGAGAGTGAGACAGAATCTCGAGATGTTAGGAAGTTGTTTAATGCTCCAATTCACTCACTTATCAAACCAAGACATTCATTATTCTCTTGCGAACCTTGTAAATTGCTCAGAAGTATCAGATACAGGGAGCTCTCTACATACATACAAAGTATAAACAGAGGGAAAATCAGGGACTGTTCAACACACATAACGGAGCATCCAGGAAAATGGACTTACATGTCCAGCAAACTAATGGTTTGTTTTGTTATTGTTTCAGGAGACTGAGGGCTACTCTGGCTCAGACATCAAGCTAGTCTGCAAGGAAGCAGCCATGCGACCTGTGAGAAAAATCTTTAATGCACTTGAAAATCTCCAATCAGGTAGATGAGAAGCTTGATGAAGACAATAGTTGTGTTTTATGTTTCCTAGTCTAACACTCGCCAGCAGGTGGAGCCTGGCCCCTGTCTCTTGCCTAGACTTGCAACATGGGCCTTGTTGACAGGTCTGGGGGCCCTTGCCCCTTGCACACCTTTTTAATATTTTGTTTGGGATCATGTTTGCTTTCAAATGATAAATACCGAAGACTCAGAGTTCTGTTTCTTCTGCAAATTCTGTTTTACATTGAGCTGTCCATTTAAGGCACTACATAAATATTACATAATGTTTTGATAAAGCTACGTTTAGGTCACCTTTGGGTCGGGATTTCAGAGGCTAGACTCAATCTCGCATTAAGAATCTCCTTTCCTCCTCTATTTACTTTGGGCTTCGCTGCATTAACCATTAAGTGTGCTACATTATGTATGTTTCACATTGATAGAAGGCCTATTAGCATTTCGACGGCATTGATCAAGATCAGGTCGATTATTTTTGTTATGTTTTTATCTAGAGAACAGCAATTTACATGCCATCCGGTTGGACACCGTGACTACCGCAGACTTTCTGGATGTGATGGCTCACACCAAACCTTCTGTCAAGAATTTGATTCAGAAATATTCAGCCTGGCAAAGCGACTATGAATCTGTATGAATTTACCCCTGCCCCTTCCTCACCACATATGGAGACACCGGAGAGTTAAAGGGGCTCTCACACCCAATTTTATAAGTGGGACACATTGACTGACTATACAAGTGAAAAGAATTTGTTCATTTGTTGGAAAAGGTCCTATATTAGAAAACTTGAGTTTAGTATATTTTCATTGGAAATCCGAGATGCCTTTTACATTTTATATGATGAATAACAAGATATTGTGAAATCCAATTAAATGTGTGTAATATTGTTTCTCTTCTACAATACAATGGAGATGTCCTTTCAGTTTCTTTGCGTAAAACTTTGGTGAACAATTTCCCACTTTAGTTCTTTTTTAAAAATTTTTAACAGTATTTTATTTTCTTCCAATTATATAAAATAACAATTTTTAGCAGTCATTTTTGAAAGATTTTGAGTTACAGATTTTTTTCTCTCCCCATCCCTTCCCTGAAGACGGCAAGCAATCTCATATAGGTTATACACCCACATTAGTTTTAAGCATGATCCAGTATCTTTCTTTTGAGGGGAAAGGGCCAAATTAAAAAGTTATGTTGGTACTGCATAGGTGATTTTAGGAATCTGCTGAAAGCTGAGTCTGAGAGCTCCTCTGACAGTTGACATTTTAGTGAGTAAAAGGAAAATGAGTGCTAAAGGAACCAGCCAATGTTTATTAAGTGCTTAAAATGTACCAGCCCCCCTGCTAAGCTTTGGGGGTACATATAAAGGTAAAAACACTGTCCCTGCTCTCCAAAAATTCCCTTCCTAATGGGGAAGACATGATTATAAATAACTACATCCATACAAAATATATACACATGTATATATACATTTTGTGTGTATGTAATACATATTATATATACATATATATAGAAAGAGTATATACACAGAAAATATAGACAGATTGGATGGGGGTGGGGTGGGGGAGGAAGGGTGGGAGGGAAAGGCTTATTGTAGAAGATGGCATTTGAGCTGAACCTTGGAGGAAGCCAGAGGAGCAAGGAGAAAGGCATGAGAGGCACTGAATCAAAAGTCAGAGAGTTGTGTCCAAGAACTGGCAATAAAGCCAGTATAGCCGGGCTGTCGAATGGGCAGATAGGAGTGAAGTATAAGAAAACTATAAATGTAGGAAGGGACCAGGTTGTCAGATCCTTTAAATGCAGAAAAAAAGGGACTTTATACTTGATCCTGGAGGTAACGGGAATCATTGGAGTTTATTGGGGGGAAGGGCATGACACAGTAAGAACTCCATTTCAGGAAAATCACAACTCTCCATTGCAACCCTTCCTCCACTGAGCTGCCAAGGGGAGAGACTTGAGGCAGGAAGAAAAATTAGAATGCTATTGCAATAGTGCAGGCTAGAGGTGAGATGAGGGCCTAGAGTAGACCAAGGTGGCTGTTTGGGTGAGGAGGTTTGAAAAGGTAGAAATAACAAGGTTTGACAACAAACTAGAAATGTGGGGTCAGAGTGAGGAGTTAAAGATGACACACAGGTTTGAAGCCTGGGTAACTGGGAGGGCAGGCATGATCTTGATAGTAATAGTAAAGTTGGGAAAATGGAAGGGAATGGAAGGAAGGTGTCTGGGTGGAGATAATGAGTCCTATTTTGGACATACAGAATTTCTTGTGGGGGGCAAGGCAGTTGGGTTAAGTTACTTGCCCAAGGTCACACAGCTAGTAAATATTGAGTATTTGAGGTTGGATTTGAATTTAGGTCCTTCTTGCTCTAAGGCCTGTGCTCTATCCACTGCGCCACCTACCTGCCCTGGTCATATAAAATTCGAAAAGCCTTAGTCATGTCTAGGTTGAGCTGTCCTAAAAGCTTTTGGTAATGACCGCCAATCCCTCAACCCCTCAATTTTCTCCCAGGCCAGGCTATCTTCCTGCAGTAGCCACTCTCTCCTCTTTTCCACTATCCTGACACATAGATAAGCCAGTCCAACTCTACCCTGTCCTCTTCTCTGGAGTGCCTGGCCCCCTTGTCATATCACTGATTGCACCCTACCAGCCTTGGATGACTCCCACCCCCTCCACCGTGGCCCCTATGCGTTCGCTGCTGAATGTAGATGGAGAAAATCACAAACACTGTTCTGACTGGGTCCACTACAAATTTATGATATGTATGCAACCTTAGCTGGGCTCGCACTGCTGCCAGGCGAGCCTTCTAAACCTGCTTTATCAACTCACTATGCCACTCTCCACAGCTGCTCTTCCAAACCTCTTTGAACCTCCCGTGCCTCTTCCTCCCCCCACCCCCTGAGCTGAGAACCTTGCCTCATATTTTACAGAAAACAATTGAAGCCATTTGCCATGAACTCCATCTTCTCCCCTCTTCTTCATCTCCTGTCAGATGCTTTCTGCCAGTATCTCTTTCATCCCTGTCTAACATGAAGAGATGGCCTTACTCCTTACCAACGCTCATCCCTCTACCTGCAAAAGCAATACGTTCCATCCCATCTTCTCCAAAAGATTTTCCCCTCTGTCATCCCACTCTCTCACTTATTCTCTCCCTGCCTGATTTCTTCCCTACTGCCTATGTCTCTCCTATCCTGAAAAAAAACCCCTCATGTGATCTTTCCATCTCTGCTATCATATCTCTCCCACCTTTTATAATCAAATTTCTTGAAAAGGCCGTCTGTGATAGGCACTTCCACATTCTCTCCTCTCACTTCTTAACCCCTTAAAATCTGGCATCTGCCCTCATCCTTCCATGGAAACTTCTCTCTCCAAAGTTACCAGCAATTTTTTAATTGTCAAACCCAATGGCCTTTTCTCAATCCTCTTTGACCTCTCCACAGCCTTTGACGCTATTGATTAGCCTTATCTCCTTGATACTTTTTTTTCTCTAGGTTTTTGGAACATCATTCTCTCCTGGTTACATCCTTCTACGTATCATACCACTTGTCACTTTCCTTTGCTGGGTCCTCAGCCAGGTTATGTTCTCTAACTGGAGGTGTCCCACTGAACTCTGTCTTGGGTCCTCTTCTCTTCTGCCTCTATGCTACTGCACTTGGTGATCACATCAGCTCACATAAGACTTAATCACTATCTTTATGTTGATTATTCTCAGATCAACCCATCCTATCCTAATCTCTGTTGACTTCCAATCTTGCATCTCCAAATGGCTTTCAGACACCTCAAACTAGATGTCTAGTAGACATCTTAAACTCAGCACTTCCAAACCTGAGTTCATTGTTTTTTTCTCTAAACCTTCCCCTGCCTAGTTCCCTAATTTCTTTATTACTGCTTGAGGGTACCGCCATCTTGCCAAACCCCTAGACTTGCAACCTTGGCATCATCCTTGATTTCTCACTATCTCATCCCTCCAGATTCAATCTGTTGTCAGCTGATTTCATCTTTGCAACATCTCTCAAATATGCCTTCTGTCCTCTGATACTGCCATCTCCTTGGTGAAGGCTTTTATCACCTCATTTTTGGACTATTGCGATAACCTGCTGGTGGGTCTGCCTGCCTCAAGCCTCTCCCTAACTCAGTCCATCCTCAATTCAGCCACCAAAATGATTATCCTTTTTTTTGATTTTTTTTATTTTTAGTTTACAACACTCAGTTCCACAAGTTTTTGAGTTCCAAATTTTCTTCTCCTCCCTCCCCTCCCCTCAAGATGGCATGAAATCTCATATATGTTCTACACATGCCTTTGCATTAAACATATTTACACAATAGTCAAATCATAAAGAAGAACCATGATCAATGGAGTGAATCATGAGAAAGAAGAAACAAAACCAAAAAGGAAGAGACAGGCAAAAAAAGCAGATAGTTTGCCTCAATCCACATTCAGACTCTGGCTGAATTCAGTTTCTCTGGCTGTAGATAGCTCTTTCCATCATGAGTCCTTTGGAGCTGTCTTTGCACCTTGTATTGCTAAGAGCCAAGTCTATCAGAATTAGTCATCACAGAATCAATATGTCTGTGGTTGTGTACAATGTTCTCCTGGTTCTGCCCCTCTCTCTCAGCATCATATCATGTAAGTCTTTCCAGGTTATTATGAAGTCTATATCTTCCCCATTTCTTATAGCACAATAGTATTCTATTACATTCATATACCACAATTTGTTTAGCCATTCCCCAATTGATGGGCATCCCCTTGATTTCCAATTCTTTACTACCACAAAAATCTGCTATAAATATTTTTGTACATACAGGTCCTTTTCCCACTCATGTGATCTCTTTGGGATACAGCCCTGAGGTGGTATTGCTGGGTCAAAGGGTATGCACACAAAATGATTATCCTAAAGAACAGGTCTGTCCTTGTCACTCCCCTACTCAGTAAAATCCAGTGGCTCCCTGTCATCTCCAAGATGAAATATAAAATGCTCTGTTTGACATTCAAAGTTCTTCATATGCTCCCTCCCCCTTACAGTCTTCTTACATCCAACATGTACTCTTCAATCTAGTGACACCCATCTCCTTGCTGTTCATGAACACTCTATCTCTTGGCTCTGGTGTTTTCTTAGGCTATCCCTTATGCCTGGAATTCTCACCTTCTTCGTCTTCACCTTCTAGCTTCTCCATCTTCTTTTGAGTACCCTCTATTCTAGTGTCTTTACTTTTTAAATTATTTTCTATTTTTCCTGTAGATTGTCTGTACATATTTGTTTGCTTGGTGTCTCCCACATTAGATTGTGAGCTTCTTGAGGGCCAGAATTGTCTTTTGCCTCTGTATCCCCAAAGCTTAGCACAGTACCTGGTGTATAGTAGGTGATTAATAACTTTTTTTGACTAATTGATGTAGGACTGGAGTTTAGGAGACAGACTAGGGCTAGATACGTAGATACGGGAATTGTTTGCATAGAAGCAATCATTGAACTCATAGGAGCTGATTATATCACTAAGTGAGATAAGATACATAGAGAAAAGGGCCCAAGACAGAGTGTAGGGGTTTACCCACAGTTAGTGAGTATGACATGGGTGAATACCTAGCAAGATATTGAGTGTTCAGATAGGAGGAAAATCAGGAGAGAACAGTGTCACAAAAAGAAGAGAGTATCCAAGAGAAAATGGTGATCAATGGTGTCGCAGGCTTCAGAGAAGTCAAAAAGATGAAAATTGAGAAAAGGCTGTGAGATTTAGCAATCGAATCATTGGTGGCTTTGGGGAGAGCAGTTTCAGTTGAAGAATGAGGTGAGAAGCCAGGTTACAGAGGGTATAGAAGAGAGTGAAAGAAGTGGAGGCAGTTAGTGTAGATGACTTTCTTAAGTTTAGCTGAGCAGGGGAAGAAAAATGTGGATATTGGTTGGATTGAGGATTTTTAAATTTTATTTATTTTTAATTTTCAACATTCACTTCCATAAGATTTCGAGTTCCAAATTTTCCTCCCCTCCCCCCACCCCAAGACAATGTGCAATCTGATATAGGGTCTCCAATACACATTCACATTAGTCATGTTGTAAAGCAGAATTAAAACCAATGGGAGGAGCCACGAGAAAGAGGAAACAAAAAAAGAGAAACTAGTATGCCTCAATCTGTATTCAGACTCTGTAGCTCTTTTTCTGGATGTGGATAGCATTCTCCATCACAAGTCTTTTGGAATTCTCTTAGATCTTAAGTGAAGATTTTTAAGGCTATTGGAGACATGGGCATATTTACAGGCATCAGTGAAGGAGACAGTGGTTAGGGAGAGACTGAAGATTAAAGAAAGAGTAGGGATTACAATAGGGGCTGTTGGTGGCGCCATAGTGCACAGAGTGCCAGGACCAGAGTCAGGAAGACTCATTTTCCAGAGTTCAAATCCGACCTCAGACACTTAGCAGCTGTGTGACCCCTGGGCAAGTCGCTTCACCCTGCCTCAGTTTCCTCATCTGTAAAATGAGCTAGAGAAAGAAATGGCAAACCTCTCCAGTATCTTTGCCAAGAGAATCCAAAATGGGGTCACAAAGAGGCAGACATGACTGAAAAATGAACAACCACAGGGATGATAATGAGTAGAAGCAGCATATAACCTGCTGATAAAGACAAAAAGGAACAGGATCCATGGTGCACGTAGAGGAGTTTTCTTTGGCAAGGAGAGGGACTATTTCTTCATCAGAGACAGGAATGAAGGAGGATGTAATAGGAGGAATATGTCTGAGTGATAAGAGCCAAGGAAAGAAAAGGGAGCTCTTGGCAATGGCCTCAGAATCTTTGGAAAAGTCTACATTGAGGTCCAAAACTGAGAGGGTGATGGTGGGATGCAGTGGGAAGCTTGAAGAGAGAGGAAAAGATTATTTGTTGTTCAGTCATTTTCAGTTGTGTCCAACTCTTTGCGACTCCATTGGAGTTTTCTTGGCAGAGATACTGGAGAGATTTGCCATTTCCTTTTCCAGCTCATTTTACAGATGAGGAAACTGAGGCTGTCAGAGTTAAGTGACTCATCCAGGGTCACACACAGATAGTAAGTGTCTGAAGCTGGATTTGAACTCAGGAAGATAAGTTTTCCTAACTCCAGGCCTGGCACTCTATCTAGCTGCGCCATGAATCAGTTAGGGTGCTGTAAAAGGATTTCCTTGTCCTTGACATAGTGAGGTCCCAGTAGAAATTATGTAACATAAATCTGTAGCATAGTTTACTATGCTTACTACAGTTTTATTTTTTCCTGTAGTTCCATTCAGCAACATGAGAGTGAAGGGGGCTGATGGTGGGAGTCATCCAGGGCTGGGGTTTGGCAAGGGAATGAGGGATTCAAGAATAGAACATAAGAATTTAACTGTGAATTAAATTGTTTCGCTAATGGGTTAAGAACAGGGAAAGAAGCAAAGTGTTTCTAGTGCAGGGGTGATGACCTGGGGGGAAAAAAAAACGGAAGGAATGGAGGTCATGGGGAGGAGGAAGACCAGGGTTGTGAGGCACAGCGAAAGATGAAAGGATAAAAGGTTATGCTTGGATATTGAATTTCAGGGTTCTTGAACGTGGAAGTAGGACAGTTGTGGATGATGGCAAGATGAAGGGTGTGACCATCTATCTGTGTGGCCAAGGTGGAGCAGGAGGATTTGAGAAGGCTGAGCAGGCAGTGGTCTAGTGAAAATTACACTGGATTTAGAGGTAGAGGGCTCATGTTTGAATGTTTGGCTTTGTCACCCAGTAGCCACTCCATGTATGGAATATTCTGTTCAGTTCTGGGATCCCACATTTCAGGGAGAACACTGGAAAGCTTAAAGAGTGAAAGGTCTTAAGATCATTTCATACAGGCATTCAAAATGTTTAACCTAGAGAACAGAAGACCTGGGGAGATGGGACAAGCATCTTCTAGGCTTATTGTGTGGGGAAAAAGTAACAGGTAGAACTTGTAGAGGGGCAGATTTAGGCTTGATGTAGGAAGTTTTCCCATAACAATTAGAGCTACCCCAAACGGGTAAATGCAGCTCTTCAGAACACCAGAGACTTCAACCCAATCCTCAGGTTCTTCCCTGTAATATTCATCTCTACCCTTCTTGGTCACACACGAGACACCCAAACCTAGAATACCTACCCTGAAAGACTTCTAAACTTCACCGAAGCTGAGGAGGTGCAGTTTAGAGGAAACAACACAGCAAATACAATAAGAGGATCGCGGTTGGAGCCCCAGCTTTGTCATTAACTACTTGGGTAACCTTAAGCAAATTGGTGTCTATGCCCGATTCCTCATCTGCCAAATGGAGAGGACAGTTGGACTGTCTGCCTCATGGGAGTGGAGTCAAAAAAGCACTTTGTAAATCCTGAAGTGAATTATCATTATGATTTACTGGATTTGAGATTGCATGTACAAAAGGCACTGGACTTAGAACCAGGTTTTACTTCTGGCTGTAAGAATATCTATTACCATAGGCAAATCGATTCTTTCTCTAGGATTATCTTCTTATCAGTAAAATAAAGGAGTTGGATTCAATAAGGGGTCCTTAACCTTTTTTGTGTCATGAACCGTTACTCAGAATCATGTATTTAAACATATAAAATGCAGTATATAAGATTACAAAGAAAGCCAGATCCCAGAAAAAAAAAAGATTTTTCCCTTAACCAAATTCACAGACCCTCTGAAACTTTTACACACATCCTTGGGAGTTCTGTGGATCCCAGGTTAAGAACCCCTGGTATAGATGATCTCTAAGACCCTTATAGCCCTAACACTCTACACCTATGATTCTTATGAGTAAATGCATGAGTTTTATCACAAGAACTTGGATCATACAAGCACCTTTTATGCTTTAATGTTCATGTTTGGCTGTTTTGAGTAGGTAAGGTTGTCTGTCATAACAGGTTAAGATACTTATTAAGGTAACCATCATCTTCTCCCATTTCCAGGGAATTATAGACGCTGTCCCTACCAAGAATTCCTTCTCCACACAAGTATGTTATAATGGATAGTGTGTTAGACTTACTAGTGGTGTGGACACGTCACTTTTACCTCTACCTACCTGATGGTAGTAGTCTTAAGGATCAAATGGTATGTCTGTGAATGATTATATAAATGTCCATTATTAGAGTAGATTGGTGCAATGGAGAATATCTGATTTGGCATCACGGGGCCCAGATCCTTTATTATGACTATTAATTACCATTAGTGTTCTTTCGGCAGCTGGGTGGCACGCTGTGTGTATAGAATGCTGGCCCTGAAGTCAGGAGGACCTGAGTTCAAATCAGACCTCAGGCACTTAACTAGCTTTGTGATCCAGTGCAAGTCACTGAACCCTGCTTGCCTCAGTTTCCTCATCTGTAAAATGAGCTGGAGAAGGAAATGGCAAACCACTCCAGTATCTCTGCAAAGAAACCCCAATTCCTATCTTTTGACTCCAAATGCAGTGCACTTTCCACTATTATGAAGCTTCTCCAACCTCTTGGTCTTCTCTCACTGACACCTTCCTGGTGCAGCAGATGGCAAGGAAGACCAGTATGGTATGAAGGTGAATTTTGAAGTATTCAGAATTAGGATTGGTCTTAATGAAAACAATCTGAAGTGCTCTGTCAACTTCACTAAAGCCCTCAGATTGTAATCTTCTGGGGGCAGCATGCCTTCATCTGTTAAGGCCTACAAAAATGACGGAATTGGAGAAATTCAGCCTGGAGCATTCTTAAAGCAGACATTTCTGTTTTCAAAGATAGGAGGGATTAGACTTGCTCTGATTTACCTTGTAATGTGGAACTAGGCTCACAAATTTAGGCCTAATGCAGATAAAATTCTCAACAATCAGCTACAGTACATGGTGGTAGGCTTCCTTTCAGTACAGCTCTCTAGCATGGGTCAAATGACTCTTCTTGGTAAAGGGAGGGTTTCTTGTTTAGGCATGGGGTGGGCTGCATGACCTCAGAGGTTCTTCCAACTCAGATTCTGGGAAGTCAGCAGTGGATCCTGATGTTAAATCTTAAAAATGGCTTGCAACTTTTGATATGCAAAGTAAAACCCAACTATGCCCTATGCAAACAAAAGTTAATGTTCAAGTGTGGTTTGTTGCTAGAGGCAGTATTTTTAGTGAATTAAGTTTAGCCCTTAGACTATTAATAATTCTCTATTGTAGACACCCAAGGGTTTTATGACTTGTAAGATGGCCCACAGCTGAAACCAAACAATGGATTTAAAGTTATTGTTCATACGTTTTTATTTATTTAATTCCAATTTATTTTATTTTCAGTTCTAAATTCTCTCCTCTGCTCCCCCAGCACTGAGAGGGCAAAAAAAAAAAAAAAGGCAAAGCCCATTGCAAATAGGTATAATCATGCAAAACAAATCCCTTCATTAGTCATGTTCAAAGAAAAAAAGGCGAAGAAGGAAAAGAAAATATGCTTCTATATGTGCAGACATTTTTAAGCATCTTGGCCAACCTTCAGTCTCACTTTAAGGAAGTAATAGTAAAAAATCCCCAGAAAGGCTGCACAAGAAAAGTTCCAAAGGAATTTAAAAGCTTCTAGCGCTTGCTTGGTAGAACTGTAATCTTAATAAAGTGAAGCAGTCTCCTAATTTTCCTCTAGCTTTTCAGAGGGAGAGGTCGCCCTCCTGCGTGTGTGTGTGTGTGTACACACGTATAAGCTCAAAATAAAGTGGGAACAGCACAGCAAGTTGGGGATTTGAAAGTCATTGCTTTTAATGATACCTAGATGATATCAATTCTTAAATTCTCAGCACCCATGTATTCTGGGCACATTACGGACCTGGGTAGCAAAGACTCTGAGACCAAGAAAGGGCCTCAAAATTCAATTTCATTTAACAAAAGCATATCAAGCACCCACTGGTCTCAGAAGATAAACGTGAAAAACAGTACAATTTCCGTCAAGTTTACAGTCTCGTGGAATTGCCATCAAGTTGCTCCCACTTCCTAGCCCTGGTAGGATTATACAAAAACCGACAAATACCATAACCCATTGTCTCTGTCACTGGACAGGCCCCAAGACAGACCATATCCTGAATCTCTTTTTCTAAAGGGAATGGTTATGGGGAAATGTCAACACACCAGTTTATTCAAACCTTAGGAGTCTTCAAAAATTATGACCATCCTTGTGAATGTCCTTTGGTATCTCCACCCAAAATACTTTTTCTCGTTTGTTTTTTCTCATGTTTGGCCTTCCTTTCAGTGGGAATGGCAGTTAGCTGCTCTGTATATCATTCATATTGAACATGCAATTTATAGCTCACATTCAGCATGTTTTCAGAAAAGCATAGGATTAGCCCACAAGAGCTGCAATTTAATCAATGCTTCTTTCAAGAAACATTTCCTAAGCACTCAACTCCCACTTTTACCCTTCTCTGAATGTAGATAATTCTTTGTTGTCTATACTATAGAATTCATCACTCATGCTGGCTTATGTTGTGCTCTAATTGTTTCGTGTTAGTCTTGCTTTCCCATCCTGGAGAGCAGGATAGTTTTCTGTATTCCCCAAAGTACTTAACACGGAGCTGGGTATTTAACAGGTATTCAACTACTTAATTGGAGTTAAAAAGCCAGGCAGTAAAAACCAGGTTCTTATAGGCACACAGCCAGAGTAGCAAATTTCCCAGGAACCTGTGCTTGAATGTGCCTAAAACCAGCTGCGATCGTTAGAGCCATACCCAGAATGACTTACCTTTAGAGAAGTTTTGGTTTTTTTTTTCCCCACACTCAAACAGTTATAGGAGTAAGCACAAATCCTGCTTGCCCATTTTGGTTGTAATGTGTATTCAGAGATTCTGAATAAGATTACTTCTCCCCACCCCCAACTGTAGGCTGCCCTGGTGCATGCAGACAGACGTAGTGTGGGAAATCCAGGCTGAGGGTCAGAGCTTTTCCCTCTCTGAGCAGTATTTCTCCTACTTTTAAAGCAGAGTGAAATCAGTCCAAAGGGCAGAATGACCACATTGGTAGTTCAAAAACCATGGAGGAAGATCTAGGCAGCTCTGATTTCCGTTTGTGTCCCTATCACATGCTTTTTGAACTCAGGCCTTCCCATTTCAACACAGCCTTATCCAAAACCACCTTCACTGAAGTACCAAAACACACAGCTCATTAACACCAATGAGTTTCAATAAGGTGAATGCTATGATGATGTACAATTACATTCTAATAATTTAATGCCCAAGAGCCCTGTACAACAACTGCAAAGGACTGGGATTATCACAGTATGCAAATGTGCTGGGGAAATTATTACCAGCTTAGGCCCCTTCATTTTGGTGGATTTAACATGAGAAGAATGATCCATGCTAAATGACAAGATTTCATTTTACAGCTGTACTAACCAAGTACATAAAAGCTTGAATATGTCCCAGTAGCTTCTAAAAGATTTTTCCCATAGTGTTAGAGGGAAAAATAATGAAATCTTACAAATGTACAGCTAATAGGACCCTCGTGGACAGTAACTTCAAAAATGCATGGTCTATAAGACATTAAAGGCTTGATTTTAGTTTCTGCACTGTTCCTGTTAATAACAATGTCTAATTAAAACATCTGTAAAATACTGATAGTTTTAATTTTACATAAAATTTCCAAAACAACTGTTACACAGTATAATAGGTATCTGCAATGAATAGGTTATTAATGGTAATATTATTTTAAATTAAAATCAGGCTCTAAATTTAAATTAGTCATTTCTGGCTAATGAAGAGAAAAAAAAGTCACCCGTGATGGGAATAATACAGCAGATAATCTAGTTTTCATCATTTGTTGAAGCAAATTCACTTGATTGCTTGGTCTAAGGGATAATTCATTTTACTTCCTACATGTTTCATTTGCTTAAAATATTTGATGGATTTCACAGTTGGAATCAATACTAAACTACAGGCTGATGCACCTTTTAACACATTGTTTTATAATTTAAAAAACTGATTCGACTTTATTCACACAATGAATACTACCCCCTCCTAGAGTAATAGTTAAAAGACAAGCAGAACACCATCCCTATGGTGGATTTTCTCTCCTAGAACTGTCTAATCTGATGAATATTTTAAAAGGAATGGGACAAAATTTTGGCTTTTGTTTCTTTAGGTTTTATCAAGTTTGTGAAATAGAAGAGGGATTGGGATTAGTAAAATTTAGTGAGTGGCTAAAAGTTCAATACCTTTCCCTCTAATTAATGCGTAACAAAAGAGGGTTACAATGTGATAAGAGCCCGTTTCTGTGTGTTCTGGCCCAAAGCATTTTCAAAAATGCATTCTGGGAAATAAAAAGTAACACTCCAAAGTCGCTTCAAGTTGCCCTCCTTTCTTATAGTAAATGTTGTAGGATGTGGTCCACAGCATGTGGGAAACTCTCACAGGTTAAGTAAGGAGCTGGATTAATTTTCTCTTCATCTGCTGTTCGATATTTCCCTGAAATGAAAGTAAACAGAGCAAACAAAGGCAGTTGCTTTGGATGTTAAATTAATCCTGGTCCTAGAGCACCTGAGTCATCAGAGAACCTCCCTTCCCCCCCTCCCCCGCCCAACCACTGGAGAACTAGAAGGTAACCATCTCCTACAGAAGCTTTTATGGGACTAGGAGGTCGTTCAAAAAAGCCTCCCATTCCCCATTCTCAGAGACTCTGAATTGTGCCAAACGACGCTGCTAGTGGATTGCTTTATGGCAGTTTCTAATTTCTGTAGCTGCCAAAACCATGCCTCCCCTCCCCTCCATTTACTGTAAAGACAAGAATGGACATGAAATGAATACTTTTAAATCGGGATCAAGAAAAGTCACAATCACTATTTCCTCCTCTGCAAAAATGGGAATCATGTTGTACCACTTGCCTCTCAGGGCTGTAAGATGAGATACTGTATATAAAGTACTATACGAATGTGAGGTGTTCTCTATATCTTTGTTCTACCTGTTCTCACTTCCCAACCCGCCTTTTCTCATAATTCCTTGCTCTTTTAGAATCAACATTATGATATGGTAAGAGAGAGGGAGACTGAAGGGGAGGGGGAGGGGGAAACAGAGGCAAAGAAAGGAAGACAGAAAGAGGGAGGAAGGAAGGGAAGGAAAAGGGAGAGGGGAAGAGGAAGAGAGGGTGAGGGAGAAGAAGAGGGAGAGAGAGAGGAAGAGGGAGGGGGAGGGAGGGGGGGAGAGAGAGAGAGAGCGAGAGCGAGAGCGAGAGAGAGAGAGAGAGAGAGAGAGGGGGAGAGAGAGAGAGAGAGAGAGAGAGAGAGAGAGAGAGAGAATCTAGAAATGAGAAGACCCCAGTTGGGCTATAGTCTACCCTAGTCTGACCACATTCAGAGTATTATATTTGGGTCAGGAAAGACAGTGAGAAGCTGCAGAGAGTCCAGAGAAGGGTGACCAAGACTGTGAAGGTCTCAGGGGTCATACCCTACGAGGTTAGGATCTTAATAATCAGGGCTATCCAAAAGCAGAATGGCTACTTTGGGAAATAGTGGATTCTCTCTCACTTGAAGTCTTCAAGCAAAGGCTGGGAAGCCACTTGTTGATAAGGTGTAGTTAGAATTCTTTTTTTAAGCATGGTTTGAGCCAAATGATCACTGAGGTCTCCTATCTCAGAATCCTTCAGATTCTGAGACAAGTTTTCATGTGCAGGAGTTAATTTCTTCAGTCCTAAAACAGGAATCCTTTCAGATGATTTTGCTTCTCTGTTGGCTAACCTTTGAACTCCTCTGCAGCAAGCCACAAGTAACAGAATGTTTATTTCAACCTAGGTGGTAACCTCAGGTTCCACTTAGGGAGCCTGGCTGGTGAAGAACAGAAATAGGCCCTTTCAGTCGATCCTCAATTACAGGATCGTGGGATCCCAGGATGACAGATTCAGAGCTGGAAGGAAGCTCAGAGGTCACCGAGTCCAACCTGGAGCTACTGGATAGGAACATCCAGGCACAGAGTACAAAACAGCAGGTGCTACATTTGGGGTTTTCCTAAGTTACAAAGAAATAAAATAGCAAGAGGCAAGAATGTGTAAAGGATAGCAAGATCATGAATTTAGACATTTTACTTCATCTTCTTTGATGAGGCTAAAGAAGAGGCAGAGGGGGCAACAGTGCCATTGCTGGAAAGGTACATGTAACTTGGATTAACAAACAAAATAAAACAGAGCAATTGTGACAACTACCAGTTCCCTACACAGGAAGCAAAGAGGACCCTGGAGAAGATCCAGGGCTACTGTTATGAATAATCTGAAGTCAATCTGAGATTACTGAACAGCAGAGCAAAAATACATACTACATACTTTTCAATCCTTGGCAGAAGAGCGATTCTGAACATTGGAATGTATATGGAATGGCCTGAACACCATCTTGGACAAAAGCCATTTTCCTCACACTGGGGCCAATGTGGCTTTCCCAGGCGGGTAATTCTTGGTTTCTATTTCTGAATTTGAAGGACTTGTATATTCTAAATCTTTTTTCATTTGAGCAGTCATATTAAGTGGTCTTATTATCACTTCATGTAACTAAGCAAACAGCAGCTGGAAACACGAACACACAGCCTGGCTCTGATGACGATTCTTTGACAGATTTTCTGGTTGCTTTCTGCTAAATTCATTAATTCTCAATAAAATAGGATATAAGATAAATTACTGGGTCTTATCTACTGCCACAAATGACTCATGGTCAGTTATGTTCTATGGTGGAAAACTGTATTTGGGAAATAAAATGTTGCAATACCTTGGTATCTCAAGCATCTGAATTTCTACTGTTTCTCAAACTTTTCTTTACTAATCATAAATAGGCTAAAAGGCAAAAAAAAAAAAAGGCCTGAGAAAATGCTAATATTAGGAATGTTGACTATTATATATTAGATTGTTTAAATGGCCAGCTGCCAAGTGGGATGCCTTTATCCTCTGTCTCTTTCTCTCTCCATATAAGTGTGTGTGTGTGTGTGTGTGTGTGTCTGTGTGTGTGTGTGCGCGCGCGTGTGTGAAGTACAGAAATTAAAGGAATAATTAAGTTGTCACTATATATTACAAAACACTGTAACCAGTGGTGAAGTGATCTAATCAACCTGAGATGGCACTGGAGGTGTACAGAAAGCAGGAGCTGAATTCTGGATGTAAATGAGTGAATGCAGATCTCACAATTATCATTACAATAAGGTTCCCAGGGCTATGGAGAAGCTAAGTGGTAAATGTAGGCCCTCTTCCTATATGCCTCTGTCCATTGGGAACTTCAGGGTGTTTCACTTCTAACTGGAAGCATAAGGAAGGCTCTGCCATTTTTGCAGACAGGTAGTTTTGGGTCCAATGTTGTTGTTTTTCCTATGGTACTGACTAGGAGGGTAGGCAGAATCGAAAGATACGTACCAGTCTTCACCAAGATACCTAGCATGCCAATGCTCTGAGCTCCACCAACATCATCTCTGCAGTCCTAGGAAAGATAGCACAGAATTAATTTAGTCACTTGTCAACACACCAGCATCTACTTGTAAAAAGTCAATACAGAAAAACAACCCATAGTCCACCAACTAGTACGAAGACCAGTATGGTTAAGTACGAGTACTTATTTCCATGCAGCTACAAATGAAATGAGGTATGATTTACATTTCATATATAATGACTAGTGCAATTCCATCATCTTCCATGAAAAGTGAGTGAGAACGATGGAAGACAAAGCAGTCTCCCAGCTAAGTATTCTGAAAGCAGAGCTGTGTCCTGCTTGTGGGGGAAATGTTTAAGGATTGGAATAGGCATTATAGTAACAAAATTGTTTTCTGAGGCACAGAGAACATATTTACTGAAGTTAAATGTTCTATACTTTCAGAAATATATGTCATTTTTCACATTAAAGCAGGCAATGAAAAAATTAGCATTCCTCTCATTTTTTCAGCTTCTAAAGTTATTAAGCCTAGGTAACATAGTAGTCACTGTGTTAGATTTTGAAGGCAGGTATTCTAGCATATAGCCTTGAGATTCATATAATGTGTTTTCTATAAGAGGATAGAGACTTTCCTTCTCAGAAAATATTAGAACATTAAAAATGCCCCTTCCCTGAGAATATCAAAACACAAGACAGGTTTTTTCTTTTTAGGTATAGTTTAAATGTCATACAATTCTAGAGGCAAGTGAATAGCATAAAAATATGGCTTCTAAAGGTGTCATCAGGTTATATGATTCTACAACTCAATAACAGATAGCAGAATTCAGAAAATGGAAGACGAGGAATTGAGAAGGTGAGTATTAAAATCTCATCTCTTCAAGTTACTTTGGAAAGCAATTTTATCCATATCCAATTATAGGGGGACAAAGTAATACAGAAACCAAATAATGTGCTGGATTCTGGTCTCAGTTTTACTATTAATTACTATGTGAGATTGGGCAAGGAAATTAATGTCACTTGACTCAGTTTCCTTATCTGTAATATAGGTGTGGAGTGATAGGGAAGAGTAGAATAGATGAACTCTAAAATTTCTTACAATTCTATGATTCAAAACTGGGTTACCCCCGCTTGCCACTGATAGACCAGGGTCTGATGAAGATGTTAATCTGCAATGTCCTGGAAAGACCATTAGTCTAAAAGGACCTGTATTTAAGCTATGAACCTATCATTTATACAATGAAGACAGTGCCACAAGCCTTACCTACTTCACAAGATAATTATGAACATCAAATGAGAGTATATGTTGTACAGGTATTCTGTAAACTGTAAAGCACTATGCAAATGTCAGTAATTATTATAGGATGTCCTATGCAGAAATTAGATTTCTCAATACTTCAAGGATCCATTATTTTGCCTCTTCACAATGCAATTCAAAACTCTTAGCAGATGGTCTTCATAAACTCTATGGCTGAAAAACCCCATCACTTGGCAGTCAAACTTCTGGGGATGATGGGCTCCTCTGAACCCATGGAGGCTGATATTTGGACAACAAGTAATTTGATAATAACCTGCCAACCAGAGCTTATGCTCTGCTGGCCTCCCTCACAGATTTCCTATGAGGCTAGAATGAGGAAATGTAGGTAAAGCACTCTGTAAGCCATTAAATATTAGGCAAACATCAGTTGTTATCCTTACTAATAAGAACCCATGACTGCTTCCACAAGAGGCTTTCAAGTTTTTAAAATATATTTAGTAACTTTGGGGCACACTTCCAAATTGTTTTCCAGGATGGCTACACTGATTCACAGCTTCAATAGTGCATTAATGTGGCTGTTTTCCCATGCCCCTCCAACATTTGTCTTTTCCATCTTATCAATTTTGTCAGTCTCACAGGTGTGAGGTAGAACCTTGAAGTTGCTTCAATGTGCATTTCTCTAATTATCAGTGACTTGGAACATTTTTTTCATATGGCTTTTGACAGTCTGAATTTCTTCCTTAGAAAACTGCCTGTTCCTATCCTTTGACGACTTATCAACTGGAAGTCAAGGTTTTCTTTTTTTTAATAACAACTGATATTTATGTAATTTTGAAGGCTTACAACAAAGCACTTTTAAAAAATCTATCTTGTGTATATAAATATACATTAAATATAAATATATACACACAGATATACATGTATATACGTGCTTCACCATCTTCTTTGGAATTAATAGAAACCTTTAAAACTTAGGTTCTGAACTATGCCCAAAGGGCTATAAAAATGTGCATACCCTTTGACCCAGGAATACTACTTCTAGGGCTGTATCTCAATGAGATCAGACAAGTGGGTTATCTTATCTTTATCTGTCAATAAGACAAAAATTACTTTGGGTCAACAAATAGTTTACATTATTTTAATTATGCCGACAATTTGAATTATTACCATACACATAAGGCCTACATTTGCTTTCCTAAAGTAGCTATTCTAAACCAGTTAACTAGGTGTGATAGAACAATCATGGGACATTTACTTACATCTCCAATCATAACGACTTCTTCTGGTGTACAATCAATGCCACGCAAAGCTTCCAAGAAAAATTTTCCCTCTGGCTTCCCTACAACTATGGCTTTAGTATCCGTAGCATACTCCAAACCAGTAACAAATGGTCCAGGTCCCAGGGCTAAGCCATCTTTCCTCTTAAAATATCTGGCTTTGTGTATTGCTATAAGAGGAGCACCATTCAGTAATAACCTAGAAAAAGAAGGAAAAAATGCAAACTGACTTTAAGAAGAGTTGTATAATGCTAGAGGGGGCCGTTAGCCTTAAACAATAAGGTTTTTTTTTTTAACTTAGAGAAATACATAATTCCTTATTAACATTTAGCAGCTTGCTGTCAATTAATGAATACATGAAGGTTTCAAGAGAAAAGATTGCTGTGGATTACAGTCACAGATGCTTTGAAGAAAGGTGACAGATTATTAATCTGGGGATTGCTTCAACCTTTTGCCTTTAGTGGCTTGGACAACTGAGTTACATCACCAAAGAAAGAGAGTTGGGGGAACTGGAACTCAAAAAGATTACTCAAGGAAGAAAGCTTAACTTCATTAGCAAGATGGGTAGTTTCAATCTTTGCTGAGTGGTACATGCAAGAGGATTGTGAGCTTTTTGTAAGTTAATATAATTTTTCTTGCTTTAGTAACCCCCTCAACTAATACCTAAAGCACTTGTGAACTCAGTTTTTCCTTTACATGTTTTAAACGCTTCAAAAAAAAATCTAATTTTCTGATTCCAAGTTTAATCCTTATTTTTTCTTGCATCTTCTTAATGTGTTTTAATTCTACAACTGTTAACATTACAGTAGTAACATTATATGCCAACTGTATATTTTTCCAGGGCTGAGTTTGCAATTTAAAGTTACAATCATCTACCCTGATACCATGAAGCCAAACAGAGGCTGCCCCCTCCACGCCTCCCCCACCCCAGTCATATACTACACTCAACCACAGATCCTTCCTACCAATATTGAGAAGAAAAACTGCATCCAATCAAGTGAACTCAGATATTGTTCCCCCAACCCCCAAATGGTAACAACAGTAGCAGCCTCTTAACAATCACATTCATATAGTGTATAATGGGGAAGAGAATTTGATTTCTTAACTAGCTTTTAACCAGCATAATCTCACTAGTTTGTTATTTTGAGTCATTTACTTAAGTTATGCTCACCATTTAAGAACTCATCACATCTTTTCCCTAACAATTTCTAGTAATTAAGCACTCAACTACTAAACTGCTAAATTATTTTTGTCAGTGGTCTCAAGACTACCTTCCTGTGGGAGATGCAGAATTCGGACCTTTGGGATTAAATATTTCATTAAGTAAAAACCAATACTGGGCTATTACCATGCCCAAGTGTTAGTTACAACGCACCACATTACTACAAATGGCTCATGGTACAAGAAAGATCCTTTCCTACTATTCAAATTCAATCACTGATACTAACAGAAATTTATTTCTTAAGAGAGGTTCTATGATCCAGTTGTTTAAAGGTCTAGCAAAGCCACTGTGCTTGCCTTAAAGAACCACAGCTAATGGATAAATCACCTCCTGGTGTCCTTCACTAGCTGCTCCCCCCACTCCACCCCCATTTCCCATTCATTTGCTCCTCTGCTGGGGAACTGGATTTCTTTATGCAACAGACCTCAAAATTGCATTCCACTTATACAGCTAAACTAAAAACATTTGATTTAGCTTTGTAAATATTTTATTATATATTAACTGGGGAAAGGGCTTGTAAGTTTGATTGATGTGTGTACTTAATTCCCAGACAGTATTTCAGTGCCTTCCCTGGAAGGGGTGAAGCTGTGGGTTGCTCGACACTACTCTAAATGGGAACTAGGCCCCCCCAGACTGCAGGATGTACCAATCTCTCAGTGAAGTGGTTCCTGCTCCTATCAATCTTTCTTACAGTATATATTTTGTTACATTTACACAGAGCCAGTACAGAGTTAGAATGGATTAGAAATTAAACCCCATCTAGGCTATTCAGAATAGATCTTTGATACAAAGCAAATATCCACATGTCTATCACAGTACTTAAAGCGTTTCTAAGGTAATATTAAGGTTGCTTTTGCAGTTGGAAAGAATCTACCAGAGAAAGCCTGAGATTTTCTGCCTAATTGGAAGCCCTTTTAGAACACAAAGAGAAAAGGGAACAAAGCAGCCCTAGCTTGAAAGTCTACAGCACAAGACGGCAAGCAAAAACCCAGGAAAAATTTTGTCATTGTCTACATGAAATTTAAAACCCCAAAACACTAATGATTTAGAGCAGGGTCAGCTTTTTCTATCAATACTGACAGCTAAGCATGCTGGATTTTAAAAATAAATTTTAAATAAAATTTTATTATATTTTAAAATGTAAAGACTGTTCTTGGCTTATGGGCAGGCAAGCTGGCTTGCCAAACCCTGATTTAGAAGAAAAAGAAACTAAAACTTAAAAGGAAGGTCACAAAAAATAGGATCATTAAAAATGGGGGAAAAAAAGCTAAGGAGAAATATAGATTTATACTAATTTTAGAGCTAAAAGGAACCTTAGATACAGATACTCTTAGTCCAACTCTTTAACTTAAAAAAAAAAGGGGGCCTTAAGAAAGTTAAAAGACATGTTAACTAACTGTTCTATAACTGGCTAGGGGCCAAGGCAGAACTAGAACATTCAGGTCTCTACACCTAGTCCTCAGTTCTTTCCACTATGGTGGAAAATGGAGCCAGGTTGTAAATATCAGAGGAGGTCTGACCCTAAAAGCTACTGAAGTTTACCGAGCGGGGGAGCAATACGGTCAGAGCTATGCCTTAAGAAGATTACTTCTGCAGCTGTGTGGAGAATGCATTAGACAGGAGAAGAGACTTAAGGCAGGACTACCAATTAAGAGAGTACTGCCAGTGTCAGATTGAGGGGTGATGAGGGCCTGAGTCAGGATGGTGTAGCAAGGAAGGGATGGATGCAAAAGATGTTACGGAGGTAGAAGCTAGGAGGTGTAGCAACTGACGAGATTATGTGTAGTGAGGGAGAGTGAATTAAATGTCAAGGATGATGGTGAAGTTGTGAATCTGAGACACCAAAAGGATGGCTATACCCTAAACAGAAATGGGTTAAATCTGGAAGAGGCATGGATTTGGGGGAGGAAAATAATGAGTTGATTTTAGGGCCCTCAGGGATTGAATTTAAGGACATGGGACCATAATTCCCAACATAGTTTTAACAAGTTTACGTTTTGAAATGCTTGGTAAAGTTGACTAAAGATTGAACCTAGCTACTTAACTGGGAGTCCAGCTTCTGTAACTGGAAGCTCTTCTGCATCTTTACTTAAAGATTACTAGCTGTAAAGATATCTTAGCTTATCCTTACATAGTCAGCAAGAGAAATAATAGGTATAAAACAGATGTACAAGCTTCTCTGTAGGAAAAATCTGTCTTACTTTTGTTAACTTTTCCCCCCTTTCTGCTCCTTTACACTCTCCACTCTTCATCTCCTAATACAGCATTTTGGTACAATACAATACAAATCTCAGTATATCTCACTGTTCATGGTTGGGTTTTTCCACCACCAGTTTTCTGCCACATTTCTGCCTTCTAACAATTTTGTTAGAAACAAGTTTGCAGACTGTAAAAAAGTATCTGCATGTTACTTTGTGTTTTTTTTTTACTCTCCTTTAATAAATTTGCCTGCTTCCTTGCCTCTTCCCACTGAAAAAGAAAAAACTCTTACAGCAAATATGCATAGTCAAGAAAATAAATCCCCCAACTGGCCATGTCCAAACACTTTGAGTCCATCAGCTTCTCTGTCAAGAGGTGGGTAGCTACGCTGCATCTTTGGTATAGTTATTTCATGAATTGATCAGAGTTCTCAAGTTTTTAAAGGTTTTTCTTCTTTATAATACATAAATGTATATATACATACGTACTATATATATACACATATATAATGTATACATATGTATAAATTATTCTTCTAATTCTGCTTACTTTGTTCCATATTAGTTCATAAAGGTCTTCCCAGTTTCTTTTTTATGAAACCATCCATTTTAACATTTCTTATGCACACTAACATTTCATCCCATTACATTCTCATAACTTGAGATATTTCCCAATAAGTAGGCACCCCACCCCCAGTATCCATTTTTTTGGACTTTGAAAAAAAGCTGCTACATTTTTTGTGTGCTTTAATTTTCATTTCTCTAATTTACTAGTGATTTGGAACATTTTTTTCATATAGATTTTCTTTTGAAAATTGCCTGTTTATGTCCTTTGACCATTTAATTATTAAGAAATGTCAATTAGTCTCATAAATTTTAATCAGTTCCTTATATATCCTGGACCTAAGAAACCTACTGCAAAGATTTTTCTCTAATTGTTTCTAATTTTAAAAATAGAATTTTAACTACACTGGTGTTGTTTGTGCAGAAACTTTTAAGTTTCATACAATCAAAATTGTTCATTTTAACTGTCTGTGACCCTCTATCCCTTGTTTAGTCATGAACTTTTTCTCTCTCCATAAATCCAAAAGGTAATTTCTTCCTTACTCCCCTAATTTATGTCACCTTTCATGGCTAAATCGTGTATTAATTTGGAATTTGTCTTGTTATATGCTGTCAGATGCTAGCCTATACCTAATTTCTGCCACATTGCTGTCCAGTTTTCCCAGCAGCATTTGTCAAATATTAAGTCATTACCTCGGTGAGGGGGATCTTTGGTTTTATCGAATGCTTTGCTACTTGGACAATGCTTTGTTACTTTTAAGCATATGCCTCCCCTGAAAGCTTTATTGGCTTTTTGTTTCAAAACGGCAGTGTGAACCACAAACTGAACTTAAGATGTAAATTAGGCAATTGCTAAAATTGTGAAATTACAATTTTTAGCAGCATGCTCTATTTAATTAAAATCAAAGAGACAAACACAAAATATCAAGCAGTGAAACTGAACTGACATACTAGATAAAGCTGAAAAACATCAAGGGAGGATCACACTTTCATTTATAATTTTGTGGCATTTTCTCAAGGAATATGACACAAGAATGTTCCCATTATCACACTGCCATCAAACAGTGGGTCTGGTTGGGGGCCCAAAGTGAGGGCCCAGGCCCACTGGTGGAAATGGCCTGACCCTAAGGAATGTGTGATCAGAGGGTGGGGAGATGGGTTGTATCATAATTTTTTCTTTTTTACCACAGTCAATGGTGGGGCTTTTCCAACACAACCATACCTACCCTAAGCCTCCAACATGTCCTCATTCCACTACCTTCCTCTGGGCTGGCTCTCCACTCTTCTGACTCCCTACCTTCTGACTAAGGAGTTTCTTGGGGTAGTTACTAACAACTGGGAAAAATTCTATCCTACCCCAGCTTACCCCTCTGGAACACATCGTGGCTGCTTCCCTTGGGCAGCCACAGAATTAAGAGCTAAGTGATCGGGGAATAAGAACCCAACCTTCTCCCTTTTCATTTTGGCGGGGGTGGGGGAGGAGACACAGTGAGTAAACAGATGAGCAAGCATGAATTGAATGTCAGAGATTGCAGATCTCACTCATGGTACCTACCTTTCCCCCCAAACCCACTCCTCTTCCAAACTACCCTATGGTCAAGGGCACCACCACCCCTTCAGATACCCAGATACAACCTCAGAGTTATCTTCTTTTTTTTTTTTTTGGAGGAGGGAAGGCAGGGCAATTGGGGTTAAGTGACTTGCCCAAGGTCACACAGCTAGTAAGTGTGTCAAGTGTCTGAGGCCAGACTTGAACTCAGGTCCTCCTGACTTCAGGGCTGGTGCACTACTCACTGTGCCATCTAGCTGCCCCTCAGAGTTATCTTCTACTTCTCACTTTCCCTTCACTTATCCACCAGGTTGAAAAAACTTATCATTGACACGCCCACATTTCTCATATTTGCCCTTTCTCTACTCACAGCTCCCCTACCCTAGTTCAGGCCGTCATCACCTCTCACCCAGACAACTGCAACAGACACTGAATTGGTCTCCCCACCTCAAGTGCCCCTTCTTTAACCTATCTTCCACACAGCTGCCAAAGTAATTTTCCTAAAGCAGAGGTCTGATTATGTCATTGCCCAAATCAATAAACTCCAGGGGCTATAGACTCTTAGGATAAATTATCATTTCAGTTTTACCTCATCCTTTTAAAATGTCTATTTTAAAGTTTTATTATTTACATAGTTATTAATATAGTACTACTAAAGTACTTAAAGAAATATACATATATTGGGGGTGCACATCTAAAAACTTTTTTGCTGATGGGAGTATGTGATTAAATTTTTTTTGAAAAATCTTTGCCAGACTACGCTTTTATTTATGAGTGAATGCAACTCTTTACTGAGAAGCCCGTTGATGATATTTTAATTTTCAGTGAAGATAAAGACCAGCTAAAAAGAAATTCAAAGAGAATCTGCATTCAGTTTAAAACAAGTAGTTTTGTCTTTGTGTGCTAGTCATTCTGATATTAGTCCTGTTTATAATCTAAGATAGCTATTAAACAAATTCATATAACTCTGTGAAGTCAGATCTAGTTACTAGAACATTAATTCGGGGCAGCGAGAATCGTCTTAATTGTGTATCAAAATCATTTCAAACGTTATAGTTATGGCAATGAATCTCCTGGAAATTTGATTCAGTTCTATCCAGCATATGATATTTAAATCTGCACATCAAGTTCTTCTAAATGCACAAACTGATGGGATACTTAAGAAGCTCAAATTCTTTATAATGTTAAACACATTTCCCATCTCTAAAGTGTTTTATTTTCATGATACGGCCTTTAATTAAGGAGAAACTATTTCAAAGACAGAGTGGCATTCTGCACTTAGAAAAAGCAAAAGCAAAAAAATGTTTCTCATTTGTGTAGTACTACCAAGTTTTCTGGAAATCCTAAAGCCCAGGGCCTTCGATGTTTAGAAAGAAAGAGTAAAGAGTCTTCAGAAATTCAGTAATAGCTGTAGCCCGAATAGTTGGCTTTCTTCCAGCTCTCTTTCTCTCCTTTTCTTCAGAGAGTACATTAGAACAATTTAACTCCCTACCTATGCCCTAATCCCCAGGGAAAGGTAGCAGAGAATGGCTTCGACAATTATTCAAAGTGGACTCTTTAATAAATTAGCACATTTCTGAAAATGAATTTTTATACATTTAATGTGTAATCACTGTCTGATGACATGATGAAGACCCTTAAAATTAAGAACACTATCTGCAAAAATTTAAGTATTTTTCTTTAAACTATTTTCATAACTCCCAAAAAAAAAGCCTCTAAGTTTTTTCCCTCCCTATAGTTTGTTTTCATGTTTGACTTTTTTTGAATTTTAGAAACATGTTGAAATTTGAGGTACTTTATTTTCATAGGTGGTCTCTCTTCCCATGTTCAAAACCCCATTCATTTATCAATGATCTATCAAAGGGAATTCTAAGTTTTTGCTTTTGTCTGCAAACTTGGTTCTAACAAGATTGTTAGAAAGCAGAAATGTGGCAGGAAATTGGAGGTAGAAAAAAAAAACCCCAACCACCAACAAAGAGATGTATATACTGAGATATACTTAGGATGACTTTGTATTGCATCAAAATGCTATATTAGAAGATGAAGAGTGGAGAGTGTAAAAGAACAAAAAGGGGAAAAAATTAACAAAAGACAGATTTTTCCTAAAGAGAAGCTTGGACATCTATTTTATACCTATTATTTCTCTTGCTGACTACATAAAGATGAACTGAGACATCTTTACAGATAGTAATCTTTAGGTAAAGATGCAGAAGAGCTTCCAAGTACAGGAGCTGGACTCCCAATTCAGTAGCTAGGTTCAATCTTAAGTCACCTTTATCTTTAGTCAACTTTACCGAGCATTTTGAAACACAAACTTAACACAATGGAGAATAATGTTGGGAATTATGGTCCCATGTCCTTAAATTCAATCCCTGAGGGCCCTAAAATCAACAATTTAGGGTTCCACAAACCCACTTTTATTCAGAAATGGCCAAAACCTAGATAAAGTTTGTTGTTATTAGGTTTTTATTTTTTCAAAATTTTTTTCTCCCAAAAAGAATTATTTTGTGGCTTAAGACAGTGAATTGCTTAGACAAACCTTCTCACTTCTTTAAAAAAGAAAAACACTCCTCTCTTTTGAAATATTAAATAGGAAAAGTTGGATGGAATGGAAACACAATCCATTAAGAACCACTCTCTATGACTCTTATGTAGTATTTGGAAGTTTATACAAACAAATATTGAATCAAATCCCTTCTTTAGAACTGGCTCATCTCCTTTCCTCTGACTTCCAGTCACCTAAAAGCTTACAATCTTGATTCCTTAAGAATAATTAGTTGCTCCTAATTCTATTTAAGTATCTCAGAAATATCCAGCAATTTACAACTACATTTTTAAATGCAGAGAGAGAGGCCTACCCACTAAACACATGGTAAATAAGATCCAATATAATTTATAAGGCTAGAGCATATGCCCAAAGGTAACGTGGCTCCAGGGCTAGTTTTTAAGGCAGAAGAGCAATGAGATTTAGCACCTAATTCTGATTCTCATAATCAACCTGAATTGTAATTGAACTAATCAGCAGCTCATTTCAAGTGTCTATATTTGCCACACACAATTCAAATAACTTCAGTCATTTGTTGGGAGGCATATTCTCTATGGAAACATCAATATGCAAAGAAGGGCAAGACCTCCGATCCTTGCTGTTAACTCTCCACACAGCTGTTAAGTGCATTTGTGAAATTCGAGTTGACCTATAAGTGCACTGTAATGCTTTAAAATGTAGCGTTTTAAAAATCAATATGCTTGGGAAAGTGTACTAATTAGACAGCATCCGAGCAATTAGAAAGTCAGTATTAAGTCAAGATACATTTTTATTACCATGAGGCTACTATGCAGCTAAGACACAGACCACCCATTTCCTATTAAAGATGTCCTTCCCAAGTTGCAGGCTAAATTCAATCAATACCTTCTCCTTGAATTTAGTGGTTAAAGAGGTGAATAAAAAATAGCTGGGCTAAGTCTGATTCTGGAGTAAGAAATAAAGTGCTAAGGCCCAGGTTAGTGTAGTTAGAGATGTCTGGATGTAAATGGTAGGTAGGGTAATCTTCCCCAAGGAGCTGAAGTAGAGTAACCCTTGAGGAAGCCCAGCAGAAGGACATTTAGAATGGACTAAAGTCAGCTTTACACAACGTGGGTGTGACCAGAATAGGCAAGCAGCAAATAGGGACACTCAGGCTATTCTTTCTGAGCAAAGGGTCCTTCTCATAGCAGAGAAAGGACAAATTGTGAGTGGATGCAGCATGGCAAGGACTGTGAGGCCAACTCTTCTTTCCCCTTCACACAATGAGGATGACTGTGAACTGCGGAGTCTTCAAAAACCAAGGAGAGCAATGGGGCAAAGACCTCCGAGGAGACTCCCTATTGTCCCCTATGAGTCTGGGACAGTGAAGCCATCAAGCAAATAAGCAGGTGTTTATGATCCAGGCATCTCATGGGCAGAGGGAACGCTGCTCAAACATTCTCTCTTCGTTTACCCATTTCATACCTGAAGTCCCGTGTTGGCCAGAGTGACTACTTTTGGGTGTCTTCTACGTGTCAAGGACGGCTACATACAGCAAAGGTCTTTAATAAATGCCAAACGATTCTGATGCCACACAGAATGTTAACCTCTAGGAATAAGCTTCATGCCCACAAAAAGTAAATTAACTTCTCAGGATTCTCAGCTCCAAACAAGTTACTGAGGTTACAAAGAATTCATCTAAAGCATAGCCAAACATACCTATTCCTTCCTAATAGTGGACTCCATCTGGGGAAAAACTTTTATTCAGTCCAATCTGTTGTCAGTCCCTTAAATTGGGTGCTGATCATCCTAAGAAATTAGCTCAGTAACTAGAGAATCACAGAAGGGTAAAAATAAAGCTTTAAAGTATCTGGCTAGTAGTCAATTTTACCCAAAGCTGTGATCCTATGAAATATAGTAGAGGAATGGACTTAGCCTACCTAGCTTTGGGACACTCCCTGACTTGAAGAACTCACAACATCAGGAAACCCACCCCTACAAAGAGCACTTAATAACATGCAGAATATTCTCAACAAACGCAAGGCTGTGGAAAGAAGCAGTTCAATCAGTGGATTACTGTTATCAGAGAAAGAAAAAAACAATCCAGTAATTCCTGAGGTGACTTTCTACAAAAGCTGAAAAGGAAAACAGCTTAAGAATTTTTAAACTACACACTCACCGGAATGCTTGATTCAGAACTTGGTAATTAAAATGTTCTGGTGCCAATCCTATGACTACAGCATTAGGATCATTTACGGGTATTCCTGGGAGGGGGAAAAAATAGAACTGCTGAAATTAGCACTGAAGAATGAATTGTATATTTTCTCCTTATATAACCACTTTGTTTCCAACATGTATAAATTCCCATTTTAGCCATACAATGCCCTGAAGTGGACTTAAGAAGTACACATCCTGATGCTCTACTTTATTCATTTATTCATTTTCTGATGCTATACTTTAGAAGCACAAGAGTTCATTATTATTTTTTTAACGGCAAGAAAGGGAGATTTTTTTAAAAAGTGACTAAAAAGCATAATAAACTTTTTCCTGCTTTTTCAGAAACACAGAATCCAGAAAAACAAAACTGGAAGTAACAATCTGATGCTATGAAACAAGTAACTTCTAACTTCAAAAAACTTCACCGATTATAAGAAACAAGAACAGACGAGAGTTAGCTCCCAGATCAATATCAACTGATGAGAAACTAAAAATTCAACGAGCAAGATAAATTGGACTCTCTGATTGATCCAGTTAAGGCTGGCCCATTCTCAGTAAACATGCAGTACACTGTAGCCTACACACACAATTCTCTGCATAGGCCCAAACACAATTTTGCTTCTCAAAGTGTCACATTCTTTGCAAGCCTCCTGCCTAGGATTTCCGCATTTGGTCTATTCCAAGTTTACCTGCATAATACCGGCAGATTAATCTTCCTAATACATGAATTTAGTCATATCCTTTTTCTGCTCAAAAACCTTACTGACTCCCTCCTTCCCCACTGCCGCCACCACTTACTGCTACTACTACTACTGCTACTGCTACTGATTAAACCATGCCAAAGCCTTAGACCTCATAATCTGCCTCTATCTAGCCTCATTATCCTTCCTGTGAACTACAGTCTGGCAATTCATGAAGGCAAAGAGGTCTTATGTTGGTGGACACAGTACCTACCCTGATGAAAATCATAAATCCTTGCTGATCTTATATATTCCAGGTGATTCCTTTTAGGTGGGGGCCCCCAGTTACCCACCCACATGTACTTTCTCTCTCAGTACGCCATAAGGCTTTGGAGCAGGAGCTCTGATGAGGTCTTCTTTCCCTCTGCCATGGCTCCTCATAGACTGGCTGCAGGCTGGTGAGCTCTTTTGCCATGGTCACTCTATGATTTGCTTCCATGGAGGAAAACTCACACTGGCGAGCCTGGAGGGACTGAACTGGTCCCTTGGGGTTTAGCTTGTAGGACATTCTTGAGAGGCTTTATGAAAGTTCTTTCCTCGGTACTAGAATTTCAGAACATCCTCTCAGGTCACTGACTCACTCACTGTAAGGCTGGGGATCCAGTTCTTTTATGAGGAAGACATACTATTCACTTCCACAAAGCCTTGAGATTACAGAGCAGGGACAGAGGGGAAGAGAGGCAGAGGAAGGAGGTTGAGGTGCTGCGAACAAAACCTCTAATATGCGGCCGAGGAGAGAATATTACTACAGGCCACATTTCTTTTGCTAGGGGGAACCCCAAAAAGCCACAGAAAAGAGTATCACGTCAGGGCAGCAGGATCCACCCTACAAATCCACCAATTCTACTTGACTGGTTGGCAACGTCCACCACTGGGGCATTTTTTTTCTTTCCAAATTTTTAACTCATCCATTTCTATTCATCTTTGGTATTCACTGAGGCACAGGAGCAAGATTTGGCTGAATTGCAAAATTACTGCACAAGTACGGCCAGTTTAATTATTCAGAGTTTCATAAGCAAAGTGTGTATTATCTCGGATCCTGGCTATTCTGCCTCTCTGCAGCTGTCTTATCACTAACTTTCCCATGAAGCAGTGGGTAAGAGAACTAGAGTGAACAGAATTCAACATATATTTATTAAGCCTCTACCTGCTATGTGCAAGACACCAGCGTAGGCCCTGGGAATATAAAAATTAAAGAGTTCCTGCTGGAAAGCAGGAGCTTACTTTTTAGTGAGTGATAAAACACACCATGATAAGCATAATACAGGGCAGAGAGTAAAAGGATGCAAAGAAGAGATAAAAAACCAAAAGATACTAATTATAAGAGAACACTAAGACCCGGTGGGATCAGGGAAGGCTTCTCTGAGGAGGGAGCACCTCCTGGAAACCTTCTGGGTTTCATATTCATCCAGAGTACTACCTCCACTAAATCCTCCTGCGCTGCTTCGTATGAGCATGGAGGCGACCCTGGCCAAAGCTAGGCTAAGTGGAGTACCAGTTCTGGAAAACCTATCAGCCAGAAAGGCCTCCTGGCAAAGGAAGACGTGTCAGCTCCGCAAAGACCAGCCTGGCCAAGCTCACAGAGGCCCATCACCAGCTGGCTGAGAGGAACAAAGTTTTCAGGGACAGCAATTCACGAAGGTCATCTGTTATTGATGTTGTTTGTCCTTCATTTCAGAGAGGACCGACGACATCACAGGGTGATACCCTTTGACTTGTGTGTGAATTAAGTGAAGCAGGGTTGCACAAAGTTGTCAACCTCACTCTCACTTCCAGAGTCATTGAAGTAGCAAGACAAAAGTCAAGATGACTGGCAGTGGCCTGGGATGCAGTGGATGACGTTGGCATCTTTGATGTCTGACCTAGCTTTAAAGTGCTCCATAGTGTCTGCTTCAGCCACTTTCACAGTCACTGAAACAACTGTTCTCATCTGCCCATTCTGCCAGGGGAAATCTTCACATGCTTTGGGTAGACATCCCCCTAAGGCACCAACAGGTTTGAGGCCTCAACCTGGTTTAACCCACTGCCAAGATGGTTTTATCAGAGTGTGGCTGCTGCACATGCTACAGCCTCTTGAGTCCCAGGCGAGAGTTGGGTGATGGACAGACACCAAAGGTGGATGAGCAGCCCCAAAAAGGGCTTAGCAAGCCCTCCCACCAGAAGTGCTAGTCCTCTCTTGATACCTCATACAGCCCTGAAGATCACCTACTAAGATGAGGAAGTAAAACTGTGACCTATGAAATCATGAATCCCTAAAGTGGTCACTTTAGTTTAGTAGAATCATTCCTATTATCACTAATAATCACTAAAATTTTAGCAAGGAAGCAGCTAAAACCTTTGGCCAAGTCTAGGATTACTGTGCATAAATTATCTATATTATCCTTTACCCTATTAGGAGAGATACTTGGGCATTTTCCATATTCCTATGGTAGTATCTTAATAAAGTAATTTAGCATAGTGATGGACCAGAAGATATCTTAAGGTTGGTTCCAGACCTGGGATTCAATATGAATATATTTCAATACCAGCTCTATATTGGAATAAAAACTCCCAACTTTCATCAAATAAAATCAAAAAGGAAAAGCCTGATAAAAATAAAATACATTTTCTTATCTTTTGGTAAAACCAGAAGTTAAATATGTGACTTTATTTCCTGCTAATACAGAGATGTTCTATGCAAAAATACACCCATTTCAAATAACTTTTAAAAACTGTCCACATTTTGTGACTCAATTTTTACCTTTCTTTCTGTGTGGTGTCATTTTGCCTCATACATGTTATATGTAAAAGGAAACACGGAGGCAAGATCATCAACATAAACATAAGGTTCCACATCCAAAGCAAAACTGTCTAAAAAACAAAGGAGAGGTCTTAAAGGTGATGAAAATACAAACGAGCTAAAATCTTATGTAAGAGAACAAGAAGAAGTAGCAAGGAGGTTGTAATCTAGGTATTGAATCAACATGAAAAGCTTATAAAAGAACACTGGACTAAACCACCACCAGTAACACCAGCTATTTCGATTTCTAATTTCTAAATTTCTCCTACCTTGAAAGTCTGGTAGTGCCCGGTCATCAATCAGCAACATAGGTCTAACTTGCTTCTCCTGCACTAGGTTTCTAGCTGCTGTCAGAGAAGTGAATATCTCATGCTCAGCAACATCAAAATTCATTTTTTTCAGCCTCTCTAACAATTCCACCTTGCTCTCCTTGGTTGTGTTCGTCACAAACCTAATGGCAACAGGAGCAGCACGTAACCTAAAGAAAGGAAAATGCAGGTGTCAATGGAGCATTTTCCTAAAGAAGAAAAAAAAACACAGTGTAACAAATAGAACTAGGTTTCTATAATAATAAGCATTCAGTTTTGCACACAACAAGCCCCTAAGGTACATGTTTTTAGAACCAAAAAGCTCACTTTATCACTGCTTAGACAGTTAGCCATTCTCAACTTCAAGGACCAGCAAAATTATATCCTAGAAATCTGTATCCATCCATCAGGGCTTCAGTGGTGTTCTCATATTTATCTGAACTGCACCTTACTTACTGCAGGGTTTAAGTTTTAAAAAAAAAGGAAAGAAAGAAAAAAAAGAAAAAAAAAACAAGCTTGACAACAATTACATTCAAAAATCCCACCACAGGTGAATTCTGAAAAAAAAGAGAATCAGAATCAGAGGCATGAGGACTCTTG
This sequence comes from Phalanger gymnotis, assembly GCA_028646595.1. Taxonomy (NCBI): domain Eukaryota; kingdom Metazoa; phylum Chordata; class Mammalia; order Diprotodontia; family Phalangeridae; genus Phalanger; species Phalanger gymnotis. The sequence continues at coordinate 307,897,062 of CM053622.1, forward strand.
AAGGTTATCTAGCTCAGTTCCTCGTTTTACAGGTGAGGAAACTGAGACCCAGAGTACATAAGTGACTTGCTCAAGGTTGTAAAGCTAACAAAGAGAAGAGCGTGGAAGGTAATGCTTCTGCTTCTTAAGGTAGGACTTTTGCTGTGAAACCCTAAGAATATGAGATTTTTCTCCCCATTTACTATTAATTTTCCTTAGGTACCAAGACCAGTTTAGCAACAATGGCAGTAACGGCAGCCAGAACAACCAGAGAAGCTAACATCAGGATCATGCTTTTAGGTTTACAAAGCACTTTATGTTTATCTCATTTGTAGTCAAGACTAGCAAGCTACAACTACCTTAACAGCCGAGGCGGAACATTCCATTTTTAGAGGCCAAAATGTCTGAATTATGCTTTGACTTGGGTGATGTGATGTTATGGTCAATACTGTCCTTGAGACAGTGGGGTAAGAATCTAAGCTTTTTCATGGCTTTAAGTTTGAGAATCAAAGTAATTTTCCGGCTCCTGTTAAAAGAGAATTTTAAATGTATTTTTAAAATTAATTATACTCATAGACATAATTCACACACTTCTTAAAGTCTCACAGACTTAAAATGTTGGGGGTAGGGAAGAGATAGAGAAACTTGGAAATGGAGAGAAGGAGAGGGGAGGGGGAAAGAGGGAGAGCATTTACCCAAAGGACACTACACCAAATTTATTTTATTAAATAATTCACTCTTTCTTGGAAATATAATTGTCCATGTGGCAGGTTTTCTACAAAACACATTAACTTTGGTGTTTTTCCTTTCAAAAAAATTGATTACTTCAACAAAACTATTATCCTAAAAATGAACATGTGTAAGTACTGAAATAGTCACATCATTTTTAATGAGTTTTCACTTTTATTTTTACTACTCCCCCACCTTCCCTTTGCCTATTTGTTACTATAGAAACGAAAACTGGCAGTGCTGCTATGGAGGATTTTTTTCTTTGGAATGGAAATGTGCCAGTCCTTAGTATCCGAGTGATCTGCGGGTTCCTGAGCCTCCCGGATCAAAGACTTACACACTTACTTAGAGAAGTCATTATTTAGCCAAATACATTAACACAATTTTCCTTTTCTTCTCACCTGTGGTCCTAAAAATTAAATCTAGCTTAAATACACAAAGGTTCCATTCAGAGGCTGAACAGCCTGCTAATCGGAAGAACCTGTTTTTGTTATACAGTCGGGAGGCTGAGTCCACAATCACAAGTTTCATCTCTTCTACTATTTCTCCTCGTGGCTTTGAACAAGATTATTTGTTCTCAACTGCCCATCTGTAAAGTGGAAAAGCTAATACTTAGCTTACCTTGACCTAGCCTTTCCTCTGAATTTCTACAGCACTTTATTTTCCTGACCCATATCAAAGAATGAAAATGATATTACTTTAACAGAGGTCCCCAAACTTTTCAAATTATGAGTAACTCTTTTTGCAGATCCTCAGAAATTATTATCCATTGATTGACACAATACATAACGGCAAGAAGCTGCTGTGAATTCAAGCAACGCTTTGAAATGAATTTGTATTTCATTAATGATAACAGCAATCTAGATACAATAGAAAAATACCGTGTGTATATACAAGCATAAACATATAAAGCACACATGTGTATGTATAAAACACATATTATGCTTTCCATACCTATATGATATATGTGTGTGTATACATACATACCTATATAGTGAAAAGCGGCACGGTACGGTGGAAAGAATATGAGGTCAAATACCACCTGTCACTACTTGTGTCACCTGGGCAAGTCACCTGACATTTCTGGGCCTCACTTTATCCTCATGGATAAAATGAGGAGGCTGAACTAGATGACCTGAGGTCCCTTCCAGCTGAAAACATCATCCTATTCGATTTATGGTTCAAATATCATTTATGGACACCTATTTTGCAGCCCATCAGTCTATGGCCCACAGGTTGTAAACCATTACATTAGACAACTGAGCACCTGATGACAGCCACTGAAGTGTTCTCACTGTGTCTTAAGCACATGTCTTAAACCCTCTACAGGGTTATAATCTCAAAGGAAAGGGGCATATTTTTATATTTTTTGTACTCACAATACAAAGTACCTATCTGTGAATTGGCTGACTACCTCACAAGCATCTAAGTATCTTTTAAACTTAAAAAAACAAACAAAACCACAACAGTGTTAAGCATTAAGAATTTTTCAAATTTAATTCTTGTAAGTAAGAAAATGTATCAAGCAGACACAAGTAATCACACTGACTCACAATATCTGACCTGGACTTACTGAACTTTTTATTAACCAAACTCTGTGCCTAATGCTAAGCTAGGCATTGTGGGAGATATAAGAGAAGTATAAGGCAGCCCCGACGTGGAAGCTTACTTACCCATTCAGTTTACGCAACCAAAGCCACAACTGCCAGTCTTTTTATTTTCAACTCTACTTAAACAAATTTAACACTTTTTGCTAAGCTAAAAAAAAAAAAAAAGAAAGAAAATAAAGCTCACTTCCAACAAGATTTTCCTATCAGTTGGAATTTCCAATCTTCAAATTCAGTTATTTCTCTGTGGACATTCTATATTTAAGAAAACTGTTATTTTTTCCCACTAGAGAGGAGAAGTGAAGGGGGAAAATAATGCTAATTAAATCAAACAGTCAAAACACAATAATCAAGTACTTCTCTGAGCAAGGTACTATGCTGGTACTCAAAAAACACCCCATCCCATAATGCTTTAATGTTTACAAAGCCTTTTCCTCATCACAACCCTATGAAATAAGACAGTGCAGGTGTTATCAAGCCTATTTTACAAATGAAGAAACTGAAGCTTCAAGAGCTTTAGTGATACAGCTAGTGTCTTGGCCATGCTGCTATTTAAAGCCATATAAGCTTAGGGAAAAGCGTTTAAAAATATTATAATACATGCACCTTAGGGTTAAACCCAAAGCAGTCACCTTCTGGAAGGTAAGTTTATAAAGTGTCATCTTTAGACCATCCATTTAGCTAATGACCTGCCTGGGTAAAATGGCACTCAAAAACATATCTGTCAGCTGAACTTGGAGGAAAGCTTGCCTTTTAAGAGCGTCCTGTGCGCCTGGTACAGCTGCATCTTCAACGTGAAGTGTGCCACTGAGATCTACCAAAACGGCTTTTAATGCACGGCGTGCTGCCATCCTTCATTCCCTAGGAAGAAGAAAATGAAATTAAAAATACTGTTTAGAAGACAATGGAAAATAAAAACTGATAAGTATGCAAACAGAATCATTCACACAGAGAAAGATGTCGTTCAGTGCTAAGATCACTTTTGTGGACAAAAACCCAAGTTTTTGAAAAGCAAGAACTCGAAATAAATAGTAAAACTTCTTTCTAATTCTACTTTTCCTACAAGACAAGGATTAAAAATAAAAGAGAACATGCAAAAATGAAAGTCAGAGTACATCAAGATATTTAAACCACCTTTCACACAGGTTAATATGTAACCACATATTAAATGTAGAAAACAGTAGATCTAAGAGGAAAGGGAAAGTACTAAGGTTTATCAAATTCCTATTATGTATGCTATATCATAATGAAAATGAATGTTTTTTAGATCCTATCCTGAAATCCCATATGCACATTTGCCATTTTCTGATGACACATTTAGGTCACTAAAGGAAAAACAAATAGGTTATAAATATTGCATAAATCACATGATATTTCCCTTAATTTCCCAATGTTATTCTCCCCCAATTTTAAATGAGTGTGCACACTAGAACACTTCTCTGTGATACAGACCAACCATCCTCTTATGCTTCAAGGGTAGGATATAAACTGGGCAGATGATTTTATGGGCCATCTAAATCTTTCTTTATAGAGTATAACATGAAGAGATAAATTTGATGCTATGGCAACCAAGGTCAAATTTCTACTCTAAATTAAAAGGTGGGTATAGAATTATACTTATAAAACCTAGATCTTGTTTCTCTTGTATATTTTCTGAAACTTCAGTAAATATGGCGAGGGAATTCTTATATGAGACATTTCAGATGGAAAGCATGAAACAGAGGAACCTGGTGTCTATCTAGGCTCTTTCAAAAGCTGCCCAAATAAAAAGCCGAGATCATATCCTGCAAAATTTTTATAAAACATTTTACCAAGTGATACAGACTTAGTACAATTATTATGTTTAAATCAAAACATCTTTCCCCTTCTCTACTGTGCCCTTCCATATAAATGGCACAGTTCTATCACAATAACACAGGCACATCAGAGAGGTTCAGCTAGAACCTCAATTTTGAAAACAGTTATTATGTGCCAAAGGAACAGTACAAAGGCTGGACTAAGAGTCTGAAAATTTAAGTTTACATTCCAGCTCTCCTACTAACTGGCTGTGTGACCTTGGACAAGTCACTGACCCAGCACCCCAATTTCCCTACCAATAACATGAGTGGGTTGGACTAGGTAATTACTAAGATCTCTTCCAGCTCTAAAAATCATATAATTCTATGAATAGGGACTATCTGTAATTGTCATCTGCCTATAAGAATATTGGCAGGGCAAAAAGAAAAGACAATAACTGTTTGCTTTTATCATGACTACAAGAGGATTTACGACAAAGAATAAATTATGTTTATGAAACTCACTCTTATCCACTAAGATTTAGTTCTGGTCTTGTACCTAGCATATTTATAAACCACCCACAGAAGAAATTCATAAATCCACCAAATCCCACTCCAATGGAAGAATCTACTCTTCAGAATAGATTTTCCCAACTATTTTCTCTCATGTAAATATTTTTCACTTACAAGTTACTGTGTCTAGGATTATTTCCCCAACTCCCAGGATGCCCTGCAGAGGAACCATAAATACTAAGGAAGCTGCTTCCTTGCCAAACTCCCCATTCATCACAACTCTTCCTTGCTTGATGCTGGAGGCAGGGCAAGGGAAAGGGTAACAGTAGCAGGCAGTTAGCTGTTGGTCAGAACTCGGTATCAGGGAAACTATGCATAAATGGTCAGAAGGTATAGGTGAAATAGTATTAAAACTGGTTCTTCTACATTGAGTTAAAGGTGGAAACCAATCCAACCATAAGCATCTATCATATGCCAGGCTCTGAGGATAACAAAAATATATACGAAACTGTCTCTGCTCTCAAGAAGTTTATATCCACTGGGAGTGGTAACAGTACACATCTGAGTGTATAGAAAATAAATACAAGATAACTTTTTTTGGGGAAAAACATAGCAGCTGGGAGAATCAGGAAAAGTTTCATGTAGAAAAATGGCATTTGAGTTGAGTCTTTAAGGAAATCAGAGATTCTAAAAAAGGAGAATATTCAAGGCACTGCAAAATCATGGAAATAAGAAACAGTGTCAAGTGTGAACTCCACCGAGATGGCCTAAATGGGCCTTGGACCTTTAAGTGCAAGAAGGAAAGCAATATACAATAAACATAGAAAGGCAGGTTGAAGCCAAGTCGTAAAGGGCTTTAAAAGCCAAACTGTGAAGTTTGTATTTAGCCCTAGAGACAATAGCCAGCCACTAGAATTTGTTGAGTGATATAGTCAGAGCTTCTAGGAAAAATACCTTAACAGCAGTATGGAGGACAGATTGGGATGGAGGAGAAATCTGTGCCAAGGAGATCAATTAGGAAGCTATTGCAATAGTCCAGGTAAGACATGACAAGGGCCTGAACTAGGTAGTGGCCATGTGAGAAGAGAAGGGGTTAGATTCAAGAGACGTAGAGGTAAGATGGACAGTATCTGGCAAATGACTGGTTATGTGGCAGGAGGGAGATGAACTGCAGATGAATTAGAAGTTATGAACCTGGGTGACTAGAAGGATGGTGGATCCCCTGACAGAACTAGAAGAAGGGTCAGGCAGTTCAGAAGAGGAGTGGATTTGGGGAAAATATGAGTTTTGTTTTGTACAGGTAAAGTTAGAGATATCTACTGGTCATCCAGTTGGAGTGTCCAGTAGACTATTGGTGACACAGGACTGGAAGTCAGGTGAGAAGTAAGGACTATAGAGATCAGTGAGTCATATAGAGAGAGAATAATTAAACCTGATGAGATAATCAAGAGTGCAGGCTTAAAGAGAGAACAGAAAAGGGAAGAGCTTTTGTGTATACCCATGGCAAGGAATAAATGAAGAGCAAAGGACATAGAGATAGTCAGATAGCTAGGAGGACCAAGAGAGGAGCCCCATGAAGATCCAACAAAGAGACACTATCCAGAAGGAGAGGCTAGTCAGCAGTGTATAATGCTGCAAGAAGGTGAAGGATGAGAACTTGGATAAGGCCAGAAGGTCTGATAATTAAAGAGATCATTGGCAACTTTGGAGAGAGCAGTTTTAATCGAGTGATAAGATCAAAAAGTCAGGCTGCCAGGTCCTGAGACATAGATAAGGAACGACTGAATGGGAACTCATGGGAATAGCTTTTATCTTCTCAGTGAAGTCTGATGTGAGGTCTTCATCTGAAAGGCGGGGGGAGAGGGAGTGGTGTGGGAGGCTGGAAGGAAAATGAGGATGTCTGGAATAGCTACTGTGAAGGGCAAAAAAATCAAGAAGGGAGCCATGAAAAGACGGCCTTGCTACAGGGAGGGCCTCATGGAGGCTGGATGACTTCAATAGTGGGAGTGATCCAGTTAGGGGCCAGCAAGGCTTATGTGGCAAAAGGGTAAGGAGGCAATGGATTTTAGAGTAAGGGCTGGGTAGAATTGGACTGATTAACTATAGGTTCACTACTGAGAAGAGAATAGAGTGAAGTGAAAGCAAGTATGATGGCTTGAGAAAATCCTGAGGGGTTTTATGGCCTGGAGGTTTCCCGTGTCCAATGTCTAGCTAAAGCCTTGCAATTTCACCTTTGTAACATCTCTTCCCTATATCCCTTTCTCTCCTCTGGCACTAACCACCCTCCTTACCTCATGCTTGGTCTACTGCAAGAGCTGGCGGGGGGGGGGGGGGGGGGGGGGGGGGGGGGGGGGGGGGGGGGGGGGGGGGTTGTCTCCCTGCCTCAAGACTCTCCCCACTCCAGTCTACCCTTCACTCAGCCATCAGTGTGTGCAGGCCACTCCCCCACTGAAACTTCAAGATGCAATATAAAATCTGTCATTCAAAGCCCTTCATGACCTATCTCTGCCCCTCACCTACACACACATTCCTTTTCAGTCTTCTTCCACCTTCCCTCCATTCCACATAATGTGATCTAGTGACACTCACCACCTTGTTGTTCCTCAAACAAGAAACTCCATTTCTGGATTCCGAGCATATTTAGGCGGAAAACTCTCCTTTCTCATCCCAGCCTTCTGGCTTCCAGCTAAAACCCCGTCTACTACAGGAAGCCTTTCCCCATCCCCCTCAATTCTAGCCTCTTCCTTCTGTTGATTACTTCCAATTTTTCCTGGATATAGTTTCTTTGGGCAAGAGCTGTCTTTTACCTTTCTTTGTATCTCCAAATACTTAGCCCAGTCCCTGGCACATCGTGGGTACTTAAAAAATGTTTACTGACCGATGTGAGGGCAAGGAATAGGTTTAAGAAGAGTTAAGGTATAGGGAAGGATGAAAAATGGAAGGTTATGATCAAATAAAAGGATTTCAGACATTGTGATCAGGGAAGCAGAACATTTATCAACACTTATAAAGTGGTCCAAACAAGGGACTTAGGAGCTTTCGGGATTTGAGATTTTGTTATCTTCTCATACAGACAGTGAGGGCACCAGATGAAGAAATTATAGCTCAGAGGTTGAAACATATACATCCGACTTTTTCTAAATGGACAATGCATTTGTCATGATGTAAGACTGAATTTGGCTTTATCACAATGTATCAGACCCTATCCCACAAATATTATTAAATGGATTTTTGACACAATAACTTGTAATGTACCAATCACATCAGGGCAAAGTATTATGCTATTAATACTGCATGAATTTAGATATCAAAAGGAATAAAAATTTAATGAAATATTTTAATGCACATGCTCAAGGAGCTACTTTTTCATTCTAAAAGGTCGCTAAGTGTTTTAAAAAATGAAGTAGCTGTGACTGAAATTCTTTCTCAACTACAATGTAAATTCTATTAGAATCGTCAGAAAAAGTAGTGTTTTTGGTTAAATGAAAACTAACCAGAATTTCCTTTTTTATTTCTGACAATGCTGCTGTCAACTTGAAATGGACAGATTTTTTTTTACTGCCTTACTAACTTAAGCAGTGGAAAGAGACCCTGGGGTTGGAATCAGAGAACCCAAATTCAAATCTAAGACTTATCAGCATGACTCTGGGTAAGTAAATTAGCCACTGGGTCTCAATTTCCTTATCTTTAAATTAGGGGATTGGATAGGTCCTTAATTCTATAATCCTGTGACAATCATATTTGAATTCTTCTTTCACAACTCAACATTTTCCAATGGCTTAAGGTCATAAAAAATCAGTCTTATTCTTTTTCATCAAAAATGATATGCCTAGCTTGATTACCCACCTCATTCACGATTCATTACAAATGAATTTTGGTTTTCTAAATCAAATCACCCTAAAAGGATAAGTATTTGCTGACATTGAAGATATTCAAAAGAATGTGCCATAACTCTAAAAACAAATTTAAATGAGTTCTAAAACTGGTTTGAAAATTCAGTGACAGCATAAGTAAAATAAATGCACAGGACCCACACTGATTACTCTGAAGTAGGTAGCACTCACTTTGAAGTGCAGATTAGAATATATTTGTAGGTTTTTTTTAAAAAAAATTTAGTCTCTAAATTACTTCAGTCACTTTGTAGATAAAAAAGATACAGGAGATTGGTAGGAATTGCCAATGACCCCAGGATGTCTTCTGGAAGTTGTATTTTTTTAAAATTCCTAATTTAGCTTTTTTCGTATCATTTAACTTCTTTTTCCTAAAAGTACAAAAAAAATGTGGTTAATTGAGAGCTCTAGATAATCAAGATTTCTAAATAATCCAGGTTTAACTATGCAATTTCCCTCTCTTTTAAAGGTAAAACATTTAAAACAGAATTACCAGCAGAATCTCTGAGTTAGATGGAACTGCAAAGGCTTCTGGTCTAACCTATCATACCTGAACAAGAATCCTCTCTAAAACCTATCTGACAAGCAGTCATTTAACATCCATTCTTAACATTATCCTAAGAAGGAACAATAGTCATTAATGACTAGAATACCCAACCATTACTTTTCCAAAAAGAGAATAGCTAACAGGCTCCAAGGACTAAGGATACTCCTAGAGATTCCATTTAAATGTTCCATCATGTTAAGATGTTTAAATGGTCTATAAAAGTATTCAGATACTACCTTCGGGGCTAAATTTAATAACCATCTCATAAAAGATAAGACTACTTAAAACAGAATTATATCCTTTATTAGATACATAGATATATCTATTTTGCCTTTCCAAATAAAATTAATTTTCAGTTTATTGTAGTCAACCCTTCAGGGTATAAAATTGAGTCACTGGTCAACAGTAAATATCACTTCAGCATAGGTAGGCAAAAGACCAGGAAACAAAATTAAAGAAGACTTTCTTTACCATGTTCCTCACAATAGTTAAATCTCTAATTAAAGAAAAATGAATCTTAAAAATTACTGCTTAAATTTTTTTTTTCTGAGGGTCAACTAAATTTGAATAAAGGTATTAACTACAAAAATTATTTTAGAAACTAACTGAAGAATCAATGAAAATAAAAAGAAGCCTGCTTTCATACAGTCCCATTGGATGCTCACTTCAATACGTGGAGGTGTACGACCGTCATACCTACCTTCAAAAATCTAGGGTAATTTCCACACAATAACGAACCATCAGAATAGGAATTTCAAGTATACCTTTACTGAAGAAAATATGCCTACAGCATTTAATCACAACTACTAATAAGAATTTCAATTGTTATTAATTACACAGATGAGGAGAGGAAGTTGACCACGGTCATACAGTTGGTTTATGAGACTCTAGCTGAAGTTTTCTGACTCCAATTCCAACGTGATCTTTCAACAAAACCAAACTGCTCGCATGGGAGAAAGCTGCTAACCCTGAGGCCCTAGGCTCCTGACAGTCAAGAAAGGCCGAGACATCTATATACTGGACAACCACCTCCAGAGAAGACTCAAGAAACAGCTAAAGACAAAATCCAGTAAAAGCCTCCAGTCAGGAACAAAGCCAATGGCCCGCGTCTCTGGAAACGGACGGGGAGCTGCTGATAAATTTCTCCCTTACTCCGTCCCACCACCACGTATAGTTCCCTGAACAGTAAGTTCTGCTTTAAACTCCTATTTCAGAAAGCCAGAATTTATTCCAGCGGGTTTGATATATTGGGAAATATTTTGAGCACAACTTGAATTCTGAGTTTTCTTCCGTTCGATTTCTTCTGAAAAATTGAGAATGCAGGGAAACTGTACCACCTCACAATAACTCACAAGCTGCCAGTCTTCTGATGCCCGCTTCCACAAGTACATTTCAGGTCTTTTTCAAGGTAAAATGCCATATTTAGTGTATATCTTTTGGTGCAATACAAGAGGTGAATGGAAAAGGGCAGTCTGAACCACCCCTACTCCCACTCCCTTCTGCTGTGGCCTCCATTTTGGGCCTCAGAGACTCCAAGATGAGGAACCAGTATTTATATATTAATTAACATGTATAAAACTATGCTACTGATTTTTTTATTAGGTTCTTATCTTTTTGTGTGTGTCACTGACAAAGTTTTTGAGCATTGTGCCCCAATCCGATTTTTTCCATAAGCTCTCTGGCTTTTGTTGTTTGATTTTGCATAGCTCGGTCCTTTGTGGGAATGTGTATCTCACATTAAGGCAGAATTGACTACACTGTGTAGCTGTCCAAGCCATCACTGGATTGTGGCAACTTGGGCTTTGCTCAAAGAAATCAAAAATTATAAGATGATGCCCCTTTTGTGGGCATAAGGATGTGTGTGGTGTGTTCTGCCCATGTAGGTTATGTGTGTCCACGTGGGTCTGTCTAGATGTGGGCTCAAAGGTGGTATGAATATCTCTGGGATCGCCTCTACCCACCCTTCTCCAAAGGAGACTTTGATTCCCGCAAGAGGTTTGGGCCAGAGGCTACCAGTCCCTTTGCAACCCCCAGAGAGAGTGGGTCACAGTCTAGACTTATATCTATCTGCCCCTCTGAAGGCTGTTAGTCTAGAGAAAATAATTTGTAGGTTCAAGCTGTGTTCCCGATCACTATTCCTTATCAGGGAAAGTGTGTCCCCAAGCTTAATTCTCTTCCCACCAAATGCCAATTCTACAATTAACACGAGGCAAATAAACCAACCTATTTATCCAAGGTGACTGCAAAACAGTAATCAGAGTGGGTGTACATACAACAATGTAGCAGACCATACAGAGTGAGTGGGCTCTCCTACTGAAACTAGAGAGCTCAGCTTAACTAAGAAAAAGAGACCCAGATCCCAGGGGGAAATTCCCCTTAAGCTAGGGATAGGGAAATGATCAAGAGGCTGGTTCCTCTACAAGTCAGCTTCTAAGACTGTTTACATCGAACAGGACCATAAGCTTTTCAGGTGTATGGTAGAAACTTATACACATAAATCTTTCACTGAAGTAAAAGAAAAAGGAATTCTCTACATTTCTCACTCCAGGGTAAAGAGTGTTCCAGATGCAATGATTTGAACTGTCAAGGAATAACAGCAAAAACAGACAGCCAAAAATTGCATTTTATAAACATTTCAAGGTAGGTAATTCAATAATCAAGGCTTTTGCAGAGTAGGGCTGAGGTGGCTAACGTAGTAGCTAGATGGCACTAGCTCTGAAGAGTGCAAATCCAGCCTCAGATACCTATGAGTGGTGTGGCTCTGGGCAAGTCACTCAAACCCTGATTGCCTTCCCCCCACCCCACCCCCCAAAAGAAAAGTAAAATAGGGCTGAGAAATTAAGTGATTTGTCCACACGCTGACTGCTAGGACTCTAACGCAGGTGACAATTCTTTCCACCGCAATCCAGTGTCTTTCAACGGGATTTAATATCCTCCTGCTTTGCCCTCCTCCCCCTCTCTGTCTCTGCAGAACAGTAGTGGCCGAACCAAAAACCATCTGAGTATCTATTGTGCACAAACATTCAGCGATTGTTTTGTTAATAAAAACATAAACCACGTCCTCCCCAGGGAAATCAGGTGGACTGGCCAGGACCTAGAGGCCGCGGACACCCAGCACCCATTCAGAATCCGGGACTCATTTTCAGCTCTGAGGGTTCGGAACTCAAAGGCCATTTTGACAGCGGACATACAGACACCCCTGGGGACAGAAGCGTTTTGGACCAGAACTTTGAGTCAGAGAAGGGTCAGAATTCAAGTTCTGGTTCTTACTACCTGTGTGACCCTGGGCCCTTTAACCTCTCCGGGTCTCGACTTCCTCTCCTGTAAAATGACTGAACTAGATCAGGGCCAGGGTCACCTCCGGCTCTCCATCTATGGAAAAGGCATTAGAAGGCGGCGCTGGGTTCTGGGTTCAAATCCCTGCTCTTCTACTTAATGAGCGATCTTGGGCTAGTCAGCCTCTCTGGGTCGACGCCCAAGAAAATCCTGAAATAATGGGGGATCGTTGCTGGAGATGACCCGGAGGGTCTCTTCCAGTTCTGGGTCAATGACAGCAGCCAGGGCTTGCTTCTAAACATACAAAGGCCCCACGGCAAGCACCAGGCCCAGCCTCGAGGAGTGATCGATCACTCAGCGCACTCCCGTTCTGGACAGGGGTCCCTTCTCACTCTCTCAGCAAGGATTTCAGAGTGGGGAAAGGCCTTGGGCGGGGGGCATCTAGTCCAAGGCTCTCAAGGAGACGGAAGCCTCAAGAGCAGAGGCAGCCTGTCCAATGCACAGCAAGTGGCAGTGGCAGCATTAGAACCCAGGACCTCTGACTGCGAATCTGGGTGGCGAAGGGCTTTGCTGCCAATAAACCTGGAAACGAGTTACTACTGAAGTAGTTTATTCTACGGAGGAGGAAGCCTGGGCTCAGAGAGGTTGGGCGGCCCGCCCACGGTCACACAGTAAGTGAACGACAGCCCCAGTGTCTACGCGCAGGAGGCAGGTCTTTCCCAGGACTCCAAGCCTGGGCTTCGCTTACCGCAACTCCCCCCTCCACCCCCCCCCACCCCCCTTCCCGTGGAGATGGTACCGCCTGCGCCGCCCTGGCAGAGAGACCGGCGGACCGATCCATTCACAGGATGGGGGGGAAGGCGGAGCTGGCACCAGCCTCTAGTGGGGAAAAGAAAGCTCCGGGAAACACACCCCTTCAAAAACAAAGCAACATGCCGAACCCTGGGCCAACCGCTACCGCCTCCGCTATTTCTTCCGTCCGGATGCGGCCCAACGAGAAGACGACAGCCACTGCCTCGGAAAACAGGATGGGACGGACAAGCAGCCGCCGCACTTCTGCGCAGCCCCGGAAGCTCCAGAGCGGCAGAGGAAGTCCCGCCTTCGTCGTCACCCTACACTTTAAACGTCAGCGTTTCTCTAACGTAGGACGCCTTTTAATCAGTCAACCAATCAGTTAAAATCAATCAATTAACATTTGTTAAAGTGCCCGGGACTATGCCAGGGCTGGGGAACCTGCGGCCTCGAGGTCACACGTGGCCTTGTAGGTCCTCAAGTGCGGCCCTCCAGATCGCAAGTTCCCCACCACTGGCCTATGCTAAGTTCTGGAGACTAGACATCTAAAGGCTGTTAGTCTAGAGAAAATAATTTGTAGGTTCAAGCTGTGCTCCCGATCACTATTCCTTATCAGGGAAAGTGTCCCCAAGCTATACATCCAAAGCTTAATTCCCTTCCCACCAAATGCCAATTCCACAACTAACACGGAGCAAATGAACCCGCCCATTTATCCAAGGTGACTGCAAAGCAGTAATCAGAGTGGGTGTACGTACAACAATGTAGCAGACCATACAGAGTGAGTGGGCTCTGCTATTGGAAGCTCATTCTTAACTAGAGAAAGCTTAACTAAGAGAAAGACACCCAGATCCCAAGACACCCAAGATCCCCAATCAAGGCTCACAATCAATGGGGGAAGACAAGATGCAAATAAATACACACAAGCTCTGTACTGGATAAATAGAAAATAACACGGGGAATCTAAGGATTACCCTTTTAATCTAGTCAATGGTGTAGGTAGTTTGGGGTCAAGGAGGACTAGCATCTCTGGTAGGAGGGCTTGCGGAGCCCTTTTCAGGACTGTTCACCCACATTTGGTGACCTCCTGTCACCCACCTCTCACCTGTGGCTCCAAGAAACTATAAAAAGTGTAAACACTTCTACAAAACCATTTTATCAGGTTGGCTAAACCAGGTTGGGAATAATCAACAAGGCCTCAAACCTGTCAGGCGATTAGGGGTATGTTTACCTCAAGCAGGTGAAGACTTCTACCCAGTGGAATGGACAGATGAGAACAATTTATTTCAGCAGCCACAAAGGTAGATGAAGCAGGCCTTGCGGAGGGCTTAAAGACATCAACGATGCCAAGGTCATCCACTGCATCCTGGGCCATTGGTAGTTGTCTTGACTTTTGTCTTGCCACTGGACTTCAATGACTGGAAGAGAGAGTGAGGCTGATGACTTTGTGCAACTCTGCCTCGCTTAAATCCAATTCATGTGGAAGAATTGGTCCTCTTTAAAAACAAAGGATGTTAGCTCTGATTCTTCTTTCACAACATGACTAATGTGAAATATTGCACACCATCTTAGGGAGGGGGAAGGGAAGGAGGGGGAAAAATTTAGAACTCAAAATCTTATAAAAGTGAATGTTGAAAACTAAAAATTAATTATTTTTTTAAAAAAGGACAAACAATAGCCTTAGTGAGAAACAAGGATATTGCTCTTTTATCAGAAGTAGTTGAAAATCAGTGAATATATTGAAAAATTTTGAGGAATGGAGGGAACTGACATTAGACATCCTCAGTCTTTTCAGTGAAGTTGGAGCCCTAAGTTATATGCCCTTAGAGAGCTGGGGCACAGAGGACACAATTAGGTTTGGAACAGATGTTTTGGGAAAACAGAGAAGGCACACAGTGGATAGAATGCCTAGAATCCAGAAGATCTGCTGAGTGACTCTAGGCAAGTCACTTAACAGGTCTTCCTCATAGGGTTGTTGTCAGGATCAAATGAATTAACATATGCAAAGCACTTTGCAAACCTTAAAGCTATATATAAATGTTAGCCATTATTAACTTTTATTATAGGCTGGGTGAAAGGTGTTGATGGCTGAACTGGGGTGATGAGTTTGTGAATGGAGGGGAGGGACACATGCAAAAGATGTGAAGGTAAAATTGGCCATACTTGACAATTGGTTATATGTGGTATATGAGGGAGAGAGGAGCCAAGCATGACTCCAAGGTTTCAAACTGGGGTGACTGAGAGGATGGTGGTACCTTCAACACAAACACTTCATCTCACTATCATCTTACCTTCCTCTTTGTGGCAGGGCCAATAGAACTTTAATTGATACAATGTTTCCACATTGGCAGTTCTATGCATTTTCTAATTAGATGTATAAGGGTGTGGTTTTACTTCTTAGAATTTTTGTAGATACAGATGCTATTCTTCACTCTGAGGAATGTAAATGAATCAATATTGCTTCCTATGGGATATATATATATGTATACATATATCCCATATATATATACATATATATGTATATATATATCCCATATATATATACATATATATGTATATATATATCCCATATATATATACATATATATGCACACATACATTTGTATATAGTAATAAGTAAGGTCTTGTTAGGATCTTTGCATGTCAGGTTATTCTTCTATTGAATCATAGGCCCCTCTATGAAGCATTTGCTGACTTAAGAAAATAATTTGTTTATTCTCCAGATAATTGGCATGTATCCTATAAATGTTAATTATTCCTTGCTTTTTTTGGTCCCATCTGGACCAGACAACCCCATAACACCTGGCATCACACCTTAGCTCCTTCATGTTTTGCTTGTTAGCTAACCTTGAGTAAATCAGAAAACATTGCAGTCTAATAACATCATCTCACTTAACCAATTACTTTGCTCAAAGATACTAAACCCTAGATCTGGAAGCAGAGGAATCAGATAACATCTTGTGTTCCACAAATCACCTTCCTAATGCTAATCAGAGAGAGACTTTTTCCTTATCCGCAAAAGGAAAGCTGAGAAGTCATCTTTGGAGCTGCCACACCAATTGTGACATCGGTGCCCCAATCTGGACCCGGTTTGGACTTTAACCATAACCTATGGCATGAAAAACCATTGTTGTCCTTCAGCTACAAAAACTAATGACCAACCTATGCAAAACTCATCCTCTCACAAAAATTATTAATCACACCTTCATCGACCTACCAGCACCATCCAATATTTCTGCCTGATGAAATTTTGGATCATTATTAGGCATTTGCTTAATTATCCAAATCCTCACAGGCCTGTTCCTAGCAATACACTACACCTCTGATACCATAACAGCCTTCTTATCAGTCGCTCACATTTGCCGAGTCACAAATTACGGCTGACTAATCCGCAACCTCCATGCTCATAGAGACTCCATATTTTTCATATGCTTTGTATGCTTATTCCTGCATGTTGGATGAGGAATTCCTGTTTCCAGTCAGCTGTGAAAAAATATCAAACAAATCTCCTTTGACACAGTTTTCTGCAAGAGTTTCCTTTTCCCCTTCCCTGGTGTGGATGTAGGGTTACCACATAAGTCACTCATCTGGAGAAACATTTGCCACCAAATGAAGGAATCAAATTGGATAGAGGAAACTGATCAAGTCCTCTCCTTGTTCTTGAATTGCTTAAATTCCTGGTGTCCTCCCGCAAATTTCTGCAGTGAGTGGCCTTGATTAAATCCCCTTCCTTCACTGAGTCTTTATGAAAGAAATCAACATTTGATTCCTCTAAATCCTGACAAAGCAATATTCATTTATTCCCCACTACTTTCCTTCTTGCTAGAACAAATAAGCCTTAGGGAATAAGACAGGGCTTCCTCTCCTCTGACACCTACTGTCTTTCATTAGTCTATTAATACTTTGCTTTTTGTTGCTCTTGAACACAAGACCTGGATGTAGTGATCTCTGCACCTTGAATACAGTATACACACTTCTGGCTATATCAACATGTTGGATTTGAAGTGTATTTGTCCTTTAAACTTATAAGGGGAAAACAGTAACACCAGCCCACCCTCATTCCCAGATTGCAATATTTGACTCAGACTAGTGAGCTCCCTTGCTTTCTCTCCCTTTGGAAAGATCATTCAAGTCTCTCCCATATCTACTTGGAAAGTGATCTTTGGCTTCCTACCCTTTCTAGTTCTGACATGTGGATCATTCATGCTATGGCCCTGAAGTCCCTCAGATGGATCATTAGATCTTCTTGGTTCCCTGACCAGTTTACTTGGGAACCGAGCACAAAACATCTTTATTGTAGAACATGGAGCACAAAACCATTAAAATTCAGCTTGCCTAAGGACAAACAAAATAACACTTGTGCACTTATATTGAAAGAATGGAAGAGACAGATGTTGCAAAAATCAGAGATAGTGATGATATAGCTAGTGCCCCAACGTGGCTGAAGCTGGAGTGAGGAAGAGAGAAACAACTATATAGGTGGCTCATAAAGTTGGAAGAGACCAAATTGTCCTTAAGCAGGAATCCTGTCTAAAACATTCATGAACAATGGTCATCTAGCCTCTGCTTGATGGAAAACTACCACCTAAAGCACCTCCCTTCCATTTTCAGACAGCATTAATTGTTCAACAGCTCAACAAACATTTACCATTAACAAAGTTTTCCTTTTATTAAGCATAAAATTCCTTTTATTGCTGCCACTCCCACTCTTTGCTCTTCATTCTGCTTTGGGACAAGGGTCTCTTCCACATGATGACCCTTCAAAGACTTGGCAACTGGTAGTCTGATCCTTTTCTCCCTGGTTCCCCCTTCCCCCCTAGCTATTCTCTACCCCAGGCTAAATATACAGAATTCCTTCAACCAATTTTTGGATGAATAAATGATGAGATTAACAAAAAAGCATTTGTTAAGCGTCATGGTGTCCTTTTTGCTTTGTGGTAAAGACCATCTCCCTAACAAGTTTGTCCACCAGGTAACTATTTCTGACATTTTCTCCACTTTCTCGTTCTACTTTGCAGAAGTATCCAGAAAAGAGAGGTTTATTTAATATACCTTGAGCCAATCACCTTCTGAGTGTTGTCATTATGCATAACTTAATCACATAGACCTGAATTCTTTTTAAGTTTGTTCCCCAAGAGGCTCAAATGGACCCAACCTTATATTACTTCCCATTTTCCCCCTGTAAGACCTAGCCACCCAATTGAAAATCAATACTGAGCTATCTACTAAAACGAGGCAGATAACCCAGTCCACTCTCCCACTAGCAGTGTTGTGGCCTTAGACACTTAAAAAATCCCATTGCTTCTTAAAAAGTGAAACATTCAAAGTAGGTGCCAGGAAGGAGGAAGTGCAGTCAGAAGAGCAAGGGGGTTGGGGTAAAATACAATGAGGTTAGGTTCTTGAATAGAAGCAAAAGAGACACCAAGGCTGGATCTGCAAACCTGGGACTGAGCCATTTTTTATAGAATGAAAACCCTAGGCAAAGTGCCTATCCCCATTCCCATCCCCTTACACGGAGAGAATGTTTTTCATTGTTTAACATCTTGCTACTTATAAAGGCCCGAATAAATACTTTGGACAGGGGCAGTTCAAAAAAAAATTTTGGAACATATCCTTGAAATTATAATAAATCAATGAGAAAGCATAATCGTATTTTGAAGATTGCTTTAAAAGCTTCCATTTCTTTAAGACATGGTTTAAAATTCTAACTCCTATATTCCCTAGCTGTGTGATTATGGACAAGTGGCTTAACTTCTCTGAGCCCTTTTCTTTATCTGTAAAATGGATATTATATTTGTACCATTTACCTCACAGTTATGATGAAAGTTATTTGTAAACCTTAAATTGTATATATACACACATATGTGAACTATTACTATTGAGATACACCTATGTATCCATTTTATTCAAATTATTTTTGAATTCAATTATTTCGATTTATTGGTTTATTCAATTTAATTTATTAATTCAAATTATTAAAATTATTCATTTATTCAAATTAAAATTATAGAACTATATACTATATGCATATACACAAATGTATATATATATATGTGTATAGGCATACATATATCTATACACATCTACACACATGGAAGACTTTTATATGGTGATCTTTTAGATGTTGGCTTCAGTTCACCCAAGGCAGTCCTGATTCAGAAACCATAGAATCATGTTTTAGCAGATAGTAACTTAAATGTCCTTCCACCTCCTTCCCTATCCTTTTATAGATTATGAATTTTAGAAAAAGATAGTTTGTCCTCCACAGAAAGAAACATCTAGGAGTCATGTGATTAGAAAGGAGTAATACAGTGAAAAGAAAAAATAATTCTCAGAAAGGGAGAAAACCAGTTTCAACTGGGTCTGTGATCAAAAGTAAGGCAAAGGGTAAGCTAGACCTGTAGCTCTCATGCTTGATAGCTTTATGCATAGTAACTGACACACTCTGCATAAAATAAGAGCCTCATTATCCTTACATGCAGTGCATGACTGGGAGGAGGAATCATGGCAGGGAACAATATATAATGGGAATATACGGGAGATTGTAATCTGAAAGAATCGGGAACCAATTCTGGTTTGGAAGTGAGGGGAATTTTAAAAGACTACAAGATTAGCCCTATAAAGGCTTGCTCTGCCTCTGGTATCACTGCCCCTAGTGCATTCCAGCACAGGTGGCCTGCATCTTGATAGTCGCAATAAATTTTTCCTTCAGTCACCCCTGTGTAAAATTTTACTTATGGGCTTTTCCAACATGAATGAAAACCTTAGGCACAATGCTTATCACCACTTATGTAAACACAAACATACATATATGTATATACTAAAGCTGAAAGGGTCCTCAAACGATCATCTGGTCCAGGCCCTTGCCTTTAGACAGATGCCCAATTGTGTGAATACGTATTTCAAGCATATATGATTTAATTGGCGCATATACTCCCTTCATCAATCCACATTGTAATGTAATGCCTCTACAATTTAGTAGTTGTTGAGAGTTGTTGTGGCTGAAAAAAATTCACCTGTGAACGAATGTGATGAAAATAATTCATCCTGTGGACTCTCTGATGATCAGTTTCCAAACTTGGCTAGGCTGGTCTTCAGACTGTAGTTGGTCAACAGGCCTAGACTCAAAGTCTTGCCACCTTGATAGGTCCTACCAGAGCCTGTACTCTTCTGGGCTCTCGAGAACGCAGGATCACTTACATTCCATGAGACTTTAAAGGAGAACCTTAGTAGAGTGAATGTATGTACTTTATATGTGCATGTGTGTGTGCATGCACATGCGTGTGTAAACATACATACACACAATATATTTATTACATCAATTCCAGAAGTGTGTTCTCTAAATAGATTGTATACGCCTATAGATCAGGGACTTACTTCTTATTTAACCCACGCATAGCATCTAGTACAGGGTTCTGCTAGGCTGAGTTCTAAAAGAAAAAAGAAAAAAGAAAAAAAAAAGAAATGCTAGACTAGGTTAACATTTACAGGAGTAGGTCAAAGTCTGTAGTAGCCAGAAAGACTAGGCATAGGTTCAGAGTCCTGCAGAAGGTCCCAGCAGCTCACGGAAATTTGGAGTCCAGGATGACCACACATTGTTAATCCCTGGAATGGATCATTAGGGAAGGATGTGGGCAGGCACTTAAGTTACTGTCTGCTAAAATAAGATTCTATGGTTCCTGAGTCAGGACTACCCTGGGAAAACTGGGGCCAACCTATAAAAGCTTACAGGTCTCCCATCAGGCGCTGTTATAATTTAGATTAAGTGGCAGCCATGGAGAGGAAATATTTCGACAGTGCCTTGCATCCTAACAAAGTTGTCTGACTGAAGCACATTTTGATTCTGTGCTTGAGTCTGTAGGACATAGAGCCCTTGCTCCTAAAACATCATAAAGGCAAGCTAAAGCCTATATATAGGTGTATGTGTGTGTATGTATACACACATATGCATACACATATGTCTGTATGTATGTATGTACATATCTATATATGTATGTAGCACCAGACCAAGGATTGTCATTCTTACATTCTGTACAATTGATTACACATAAGGAATAAGGGAATTTCTTCAAACTTGGAAGCTTTTTCTCTTGAATCTGCTTAGTAGAACAAACTCAGTTACCTGTATATTTTATACAAACTCTTTGTAAGAACATATTTGATTATTTCAAAATATGTTAGTACTAAAGTCATCAAGAAATTAAAAAAATGAAATTATTTTCTAGGTTTTATATCATTGTAAGCCCCGGGCCAAGTGGCCTTTTCACTTTATACATGGAAACATTCAGTATTTTTACAATGATTTCTAAACTTCTCGTGTAAGGAAAAGGAAGAAATACAGAGGGCTAAAGCTGCCTAGTAAACAAGGAAATTTTATACTGTTGTGATTTGAATTTCAATTTCCACCATTGCTCATATGGTAACATTCAATATCCTCTGATGTAATCAAGTTGGTTCTTTTCTAAACTGAAGGAAAGCAGTCCAAATTCCTCACCCTTCTTGATGTCCTGTGCCATTTTATCTCTTTTTGAAGTTGCTTTGAAAATATTAGCAATTTCTTTTCTTTGTAACAGTTTTTACAAAGAATAACCTGTTATAATAAGGGACAATGATAACTCTATTTACCATCCATGTGACACTGGACATATCACTTAACTTCTCAGCACCTCAGTAAAATGGGGTGATTAGAAAAAGAATGAGACCCTTTCCAGGTTTAAATCTAAGCTGCTAGGCTTTCTTTTTTTAAAAGGCTATCTTTTATTTTTGCATCATTAACATTTCCAAGTACATACCTCATTCTCCTCTTGTAACAAAGAATAAAAAAAGAGAGGAAAAAAAACAAGTTCAGGAAAGGTAACAAATGTATCAAACTAAGTCTGACAGTATACGCCATATTCCTCACCCAGAGTCCACTACCATCTACCTCTGCATAGAAGGGAGGGTGGTGCATTTTCTCATTTCTCCTACACCAAGCTTGGTCATTATAATTACACAGCATTCAGTTTTTTTTTTCTATTTACATTGTTTAGTCACTGCGAATATTGGTTTTTTGGGTTCTGCTTATGTGATGGCAAGCAGGGTGAGACTTTTTGCTTTTGTTTTTTCTTTAGGAGTGCTTCTCAGCACTAAGGCAGGCAAGTACCTTTGATGAGACTTGTCATTCAAATGTAATCACAAGCAAAGTGGACTTTTTGTTTTCTTCTTTGAGTGCTTCTCAGCACTAAGGCAATTGAGCCCCTTTGACTGAGTCTTGCCTTTGTTTCAATCAAGGGTCTTTGATGACCTCCTGAAGTCACATAAAGGCCTAGGTCACATGGGTTTGAATTGCTTGGTTGTGACACCCTCTGACCCCAAAGAAGTATATATGTACTCTGAGGTTAGCGTTTTGTTTTCGGGGGTTTTACTCATTAGAAGAATGGTCCCGTGGTTTGGCCGAATGCAGCTCTAGATAGCTGTTAAGAGCCCCTCCAGCTTTGAAAACCCAGATGTTGGTGCTTCTCTTTCTGGTAACTGTGTATTGTAATTTGGTCAGACAGATAGAAGCCTGTCTGTTGATTTCTATTATTCTCTCTGCTTGTAATTCCTGTTTGTATTTTCTCTGAAAGTTCCCCTGAACTAAGTCAATCATATATAATTAAAGATTGTTAACCTCTTAAAGCAGCTTTTCTTAGAAAAGCAGGTCAAAGAATCTATGCTAGCAGCCCTCCTGTGTGCTCGGGCTGTTGGTCTTATGGACCCACAGCAGCTGCTAGTCCCCCTGTTGATACAGCTTACTTCACTTTTACATTGGTTTCTATAAGCCTTTCTGTGATCCCCTGACTTTGTCATGTTCACTTTTTCTTCTGTGCTATTACATTCAATCAACATTATGCACCTACTTCATGCTAAGCACTGATACAAAGAAAGGGATAATGATAGGTCCTGCCTTCAAGGTGCTCACAATCTAATGGGGTGGGGGCAGACAACACATAAAAGTATACTGAAAAAGAGGAGGGAGAGAAATTACCCAGGGGAGTGAGGCAAGGAAGAAGAAAATGACCTGAGGAGGTGTGAATTTCCAAGTCGATTTCATCTTGCAGAATGAGGAGTTTCTAGAGATGATGAAGTCCAGGAAGGTAGCCATACGGGTGTCATTCTTAAATGGCTGAGGATCAGGGAGAAGCTCTCCAAACAGTGTGAGAGAGGAACCCCTGGGGCAGGCACTGCTTGAGGTCCACAATATTCATGTACAATTTGTTTAGTGATCAGTCAATAGGCATCTACTATCTACTAGTTTACGATTCCTAACTACTACAAATAGTGCTGCTATGAATACATTGGTGTATATAAGACTTTTCTTTCCGTTTTTCAAGCCTTAAGGTATACTCCATGTAATGAGATCTCTAGGCAAAAGGATGGTTGGATAAATGGACATTTTAGTCACTTTCTCAGAATTACTTCAAAATTGTTCTCTAACCACATAGTGGTATACCTATCTTTCTATAATTCCTCCAACATTGAGTATTTCTATTTTTGTCATTTTTACCAATTTGCTAGAGGTGAGGTGAAACCTGAGTTGTTTTGATTTGCATCTCGTTAGAGAATTAGAGCATTCTTTCCTATGGTTAACAGTTTGTAATTCTTTTGAGAATTCTTTTGGAATGTCCTTGATCACATCCATTCAGGGATGGCCCTTGTTATATGTTTGTGTATGTATTCATTACAAGACAGCATTCAGTTTTGAACACACACTTACATACACACATACACACACGCACAAAGTGTATCTTACCTGCTTCCTTTCTTATCCTAATTGCAGATTTCGTGCAAAAGCTTTTCAATATCGTATGAATGAAATTATCTATATTTTGTGAATGCCTCCTTCTCTTGTTAATAACTCTCCCCCTTGCCATAGCTGGGGAAAGGTACCTGATCCGGCTCTTCTCATTTTTTTTTTATGATGTTGCTGTTATAGTTTCACAAAATGTGTGCCCTCCAGTTTGAGAGTAAAAGACAAAGCAATTTTTATATACGACTTTGGAGGTTTATCAACAACATCGTCAAAAACTCCAAGGCCCTATCTACACGCTTGTCTTACCTTTCTCTTTCTATTCCTCAGTGTCTTATAATTTTCCTGATTCTACTACTCAATTAAACCTGCCTTCTCCAAGATTACCAATGATGGATATCTTAATTACTAAAACTAATGCCCTTTTCAATCTCTCTGCAGCACTTAATATTGTTGCCCACCTGCATTTTCTTCCCAGAGTTTTCATGACACCTTTCTCTTGCTTCTCTTTCTGTATGTGTACTTCACAAATCTCCTTCACTGGCTTACCTTCCATGTCCAACCCCCCACATATCCAAAAACATAACTTATCTTCCCCCTCAAACTCACCTGTCTTCCAAATTTCCCTATTTCTGCTGAGGACATCACTAACCCTCTATTCACCTAGGTTTGCAACCTGTCATTCTCCCCTCTTCCTCACTCCCTGCCCTGACACATTCAATCATTTGCCAAGTGCTGCTAATTCTACCTCTAAGTCCATGTTCCTGCCAAAGTGACCTATTTAATGTTCTCTGAACTTGGTACCCCATCTCTCATTTCTGTGCTTCTGCGAAGTCTGTCCTCCATGTCCTGAATGTACTTCTTCGCCTCTGCCTCTTGGAATCCCTACCTTCATCTGAGGATCAGTTCATGTACTGCCTTCTATGAAAGCCTTTCCTGTATGCCTAGGTATTAGTGCTCTTGCCCTCCTCAAATTATCATGTATCTGTTTCCAGATCATATTCCCCCAAGAGAATGTAAGCTTCTTGAGGGCAGGGGCTATTTTCCATTTTGTCTTTGTCTTGCACACAGTAAGGCCCTAACAAATGTCTGTTGGATTGGATATACTAAGTTAAAAAAACAAGTGCTTAACTTAGAAATTCAAATTTATTTACAAAATTTCTCCAAAAACAAAGAAATTCTATTTCTTCAAAATACTGCAACTGATAATTTCCCCCCAAATCACTCATACATAATTTCTGCCTGTTGTATAAAATTGTTTTTCGTATAAAACTCCCCAGGAGAAGCAGACGTGTATTTTGGGTTGAGTCAATGACTTCACAAGATGGTTCAAGAAGTAATGCAAAAACATTTTTCCTCCCCAAAAAAACTCTTTATCCAGAAAAAGTCTACTCTTACTCAGAAGGAAGGGTTAAGAACATCTTGGTATGCTATTTGAGTATAAAAAAGAAAAGTGACAGAAATTGGGTTTTTAGACAGCCCTTAATTCACAATAAACCTGTTCTTTATGTTGTAAAAGGATCCAATATTGATTGTTCAGGATAGAAGTACTGTGATAAGTTCTGTCAGAATGAAAATTAATTTTTTTTAACAAATCACTATTGTAAAAAGGGTACAGTATTTTTCTAACAATGAAAAAAATACAAACTCTGTTCTGATTTTGCCAACTTGGTAAAATATTACATAAAAACAATCTTGGAGACATATATGCAAGAAAATTGGACAAATAATGTTATTTACTTCTTTAACTGGATTCTCACTGACATTAGAATGGCTTGATTGACTTAGATGTTACATATGTGAGATTTTATTTTAATTGCTGTGACAATAGAAACAATACACAATCAAAATGACTACTATTTAAAACTCTGACTAAAAATAAAGTTCTTCCAAATCTGTCAAATGAATTAAAAACAATTAAAAAGAAAAGATCCAAATTACAGGGGCATAATTTAACATGCTGTAATTATAAAAATGTTTTGAAATTTAGCTGGGATGAAGGACCCTCCTCTCCATGATAGCTTTGTCAATGGGGAAATATACTAGAAAGAAAATTTATCCCTGAGAAGTGAGAAATTGAAACCAAAATAAAAGGAACAATTCGGTGCCCTTTTAACAATCATTAAGATAGCACGGGTTATTATTAACAGTCAGTGAAAAAACCTGAACCAGTCCTGCTCTAAAGATCTGGTCTTTCGTAATGAAACAGCAAGTGGAACAATAAAATATCGGATAAATAGGAACTGTTGTTTTATTGTCAGCTTTGTAGTTTACTTCAAGTGCAAGCTTGTCCAGCTAAGCTACACATCCCAGTAATGACTGAAGTGATGGCTTCTGCTGGTTTCTCCATTTATGATTCTCCAATTTTTTTTTCTACCACTGAAGTTCACCCAAACAGTAAAAGTAACACAATTGCAATTGAGTTTACTATTATCAACGGCACTGCAAAACAAACAAAAACAAACACTTATTAATATAATTGATTTCAAAGGATGTTTGGAAAATAAGAAGGAATACTCTTCAATGAATAGTGAAACAGAAACATTTGACTTTATATGTACACTATTTGGAAGGAATAGAAGTTGAATGACACCCCCTGGTGTGTGGAACTCAAAAATCTTGCACTAAATGTAAGATTTAATAGTTCAACACTTAAGTTCTTAACAAACTTATCTGTCTACCAGACATCATAACGAGAATAACTCTAAAGGCCTGGGTTTGCAAAATATTTAAATCTGGAACTTCTGAGCTTATTTTTTCAGTTTTCAACAGAACTAGCGGACTGTGCAAATATCTATGCCTCCAGACTGGTTCTAAAAACTTTAAAAAATCAACAAGGACATCAAGTGCTAAGTTTTGGCCTAAGCCTTTAGAAGAAGCACAGAAAGATTTGAAGATTAACTTGCTTACATTAAATGTCTTACAAGACAAGGGGAAAACCAGCTAAATAAATAATGTTTACTTTTAAATAGCACTTAAAATTTTATGAAGCTGTCTCCTCACAATAATCTGAGAGCTAGGTGGTGCAAGTTTATCGTTTCTAAGAAATAAAATGACTTGCCCAAAGACACAATGACTGAGCAAGGCACTGACACCAAATACAATGATTTCTTAGATCGTAAAGGTTCATAGATGATACAAAAGGCCCCACTATAAAAAGGAAGCAAGAAAAGTAAGAAGCCTATGCTCCTCAAACCAAAACACAGAACTGATACTTCATAGGGCAGGATATAATAAAATAGCTAAACTGTTTCTTCTCCTTACCTCTCATAACTGTTCGTACAGATCGAATAAGGTTCATTAGTTGTGATTTAATTCCTGGCTCCTCTCCAAATCCTCCAATTCCCTGGTCTGTTCCCCAGCCAACTGCATAATACAAAGATGATTAGCTATGTTAAAATTTATTATGCACTCACCTTACTACATTAGCAATAGAGCCATCCATCTTGAAAGAGATTAATTTAAGTTATTGTTAAAGATACCAAACTATCAGGAAATCAGATTACCTCTCAGATAAAACAATAATAGTTATATATTTTAGGTCAAATATCTTTTACTTTTGATTGAAATCAGAAACATTAAAATAATTCATTTATAATGCATTTTTTATTTTACAAAGCAAACTTCAAATGGAAATATCCAATGGTACTCAATTCAGAGAAGCAATAATATGCCACTCTATCCTATTTTTAAAAAGAAATAAAGAACTTTTATTCTCGGATCAAAACTATGGTCAAGTCAAATTAGGGGATTGAATAATTACTCAGCTAATTCAGAATAATAACAAACAATTTTTATATATAATTGGAGCTAGGGGTAAGTTTTGTTGTCTGCTTTACTTGAAGGAATTATTGCATTGACCTGGACTTAATCTAGTTATAATTTTACAATTTAAGTAGCATTTTCCTACCTAATGATAATGTCTGTTCCTTGACCTAAGATTTGTGGATTTACATTCCAGCAAAATCTGTGATCAGCTGCTTTCTCTCATTCTTTCTAAATGATCTTCCCATCTTCTCTATTTTATTTCTCTTCCTAGGCAGGTAGGCGACACAGTGATAAAGCATTGGGCTTGCAGTCCTGCCTCAGACACTAACCGTGTGACCCTGGGCTAGCCTCAGTTTCCTCATCTCTAAAATGAGCTGGAGAAGGAAATGGTAAACCATTCCAGGACGTTTGCCAAGAAAACCCCAAATGGGGCCACTAAGAGTCAGAAGGGTGAGAGTGAAAAATTAAGGATGACACTTGGGTTGTGAGCCTGGATCACTGGGAGGATGGTAGTAGGGAAGTTAGGAGGAAGAGAGGGTTTCAGGGGAAAAATAATGAGTTCAGTTTTGGACTTCAGTCTGGTTTAAGATGTCTATGGGACATCCAATTTAGGATGTCTGACAGGCAGTTTAAATTATACTTCTCTACAATTAGACTTTTGAATAGTTTCTTTTAAACCACAGACCTATGGATCTATAATACTCATATTCAGTTTTCTAAGATCTGGAGTTTCAAATTTTTTCTCCCTTTTTCCCCTGCCCCCTCCCCAAGGAGGCATGTAATCTGATATAGGCTATACTTGTACAATCATATTAAACATATTTCCATATTAGTCATATTGTGAAAGAAGAATTAGAACCAAAGTGGAAAACCACAAGAAAGAGAAAACAACAACAAAAAACAAAAAAAGAAAATTGTATCCTTTGACCTGCATTCAAACTCCATAGTTGTTTCTCTGGATGTGGATAACATTTTCCATCATGAGTCCCTTGGAATTATCTTAGATCATTGTTGAGAAGAAAGTCTTATCAAAGTTGATCCTGCACAATGTTGCTATTACTGTGTACAAAGTTCTCCTGGTTCTGCTCACTTCACTCAGCATCAGTTCATATAAGTTTTTCCAGGTTTTTCTGAAGTCTACCCACTTATCATTTCTTATGGAACAATAGTATTCCATTACATTCATATACCACAACCTGTTCAGCCCTTCCCCAATTGATGGGCATCCCCTCAATTTCCAATTCCTGGTCACCACAAAAAGAGCTGCTATCTTTTCTTTGTACATGCGAGCTCTTTTCCTTCTTTCATGATCTCTCAGGGATACAGGCCTAGCAGTGCTATTGCTGGATCAAAGGGTATGCACAGTTTTAAAGCCCTTTGGGCACAGTTCCAAATTTGAATATGCTTCATTCTTTTAAAAAAAATCTTAGTTTAACATAGAGAGGAAAAAAAGTCAGCACAATGGATTGATGCACTGTGGTAGGTTAGAGGGGTCTTCTCATATCTCTCCATTAAAGTTCTGCTTAATATTTCTTTACATTTACTTTTGATTTTGATACACTGACATACTTATTGTGCATATTGTTTTCTTGGCTCTGCTTACTTCGCCTCTGCCTCATTTCATACAGATATTTCCATGCTTTTCTGTATTCATCACACACATCATTTCTTACAGCAGAATAATATTCCATTACATTCACATGCCACAATTTGTTTATCCATTCTCTGATTGATAGGAATCTATTTTGTTTCCAATTCTGAGCTATTAAAAAAGTCCTGCTATAAATATTTTGGAGCATAAAGGGGCTTTCTCCTTATCGATGGGGTATAATTCCAGTAATAACTCAAAATGTATAAATATTTGCATAACTCCAAATTGCTTTCCAAAGTGGTCGTACCATTTTACAGGTCCCCCGACAACGTACTAGTGTGCCTATCTTTCCATAATATCTCCAACACTGCTGTCATTTTTTGTCATTTTTACCAATTTTCAGAGTGTAAGGTGAAACCTCAGTGCCATTTTGATTTACGTTTATTTTTCTTATTAGTGATTTGGAGCATTCTTTCATGTCACTGTGAATACTTTGCAGTTCTTCTTTGGAGAATTGTTTGTAAGTTCCATTAACTCTTTTTTTTTTCAGTTTATTATTTAATATATTTAGTTTTCACCATTGATTTTCACAGGAGTTTGAATTACAAATTTTCTCCCCATTTCTACCCTCTCTCCCACTCCAAGATGGCATATATTCTGGTTGCCCTGTTCCCCAGTCTGCCCTCCCTTCTGTCACCTCACTCCCCTCCTGTCCCCTTTTCCCTTCCTTTCTTGTAAGGCAAGATAAATTTCTACGCCCCATTGCCTGTGTATCTTATTTTCTAGTTGCATGCAAAAAACTTTTTTTTGTTGTTGTTTTTGAACATCTGTTTTTAAAACTTTGAGTTCCAAATTCTCTCCCCTTTTCCCTTCCCACCCACCCTCCCTCCCTAAGAAGTCAAGTAACTCAACATGGGCCACATGCATATCATTATTTATAACCCTTCCACAGTACTCATGCTGTGAATCCCCCTTTCTGAATTTTCTCCCTTGACCCTGTCCCTTTTTGAAAGTGTTTGTTTTTGAATACCTCCACTCCCATCTGCTCTCCTTTCCATCATCCCCCCTTTTTTTATCTTCTTCCTCCTTCTTTCCTGTGGGGTAAGATACTCAATTGAGTA
>CM053622.1:307927914-307951342 GCA_028646595.1 Phalanger gymnotis
TTACTTGACCCTTGAGCTTTTCAGCAGGGTATGACTGCTTGTAAAGAGTTGTATGTTCCATGCTTGGGGGGATGTGCCAGCTCTGCCACACCAGCACTCCTCCTTCTCCAAGAACCCCCAACCTGGACTGTACTTAGTTCTTCAGCAGACTCTTCACTCCTGCTCTGATCTGCCATTTAATTCCTCCCACCAGGTGGGCCGGGGGCCAGAAGCAACTGCAGCTGTAGTTCTGTAGCTACCCCCGAGGCGGTAGCTGAAACGTGAACTCCCCCTGTCCCCAGCAGCTTTTCCCACTAAACTTCACTGTTGTCTTTGGTGTTTGTGGGTTGAGAAGTCTGCTGCCACGGCTCACTGATTCAGGGCGCTAGAGCATGCTTCGCCTGCCCTGGTCTGTTTGGTACGCGCTGCCCACGGTGGGCTCTGCTCTGCTCTCAGCTCTGTACAGGATAGACCTTACCCAGAGACCATCCAGGCTGTCCTGGGCTGGAGCCCTGCTTCCTTCTGCTGTTTTGTGGGTTCTGCAGTTCTAGAATTGGTTCAGAGCCATTTTTTATAGGTTTTTGGAGGGACTTGGCTGGGAGCTCACGCTAGTCCTTGCTTTCCAGTCGCTATCTTGGCTCCGCCCCCCCTCCATTAACTCTTAAAAGACTATTTACCAAGCCACGGAGGATTTGTGATCTTTTTAGGGGGGAGAATGTACCATGCTCACAAAAATCATAGGATTAAACAGTATTTCAACTCAATAAAGGGCAAAAACATTATGAATGTCAGAATCTTCCAAATTTAAGCAAAGTATAGAACATAATCACACTTCATGGCATAGTAAAAATTTCCCTCCACCTTTCTCCTCCTGTCTATTCATTTCCTTCTCTCTTTCTTTTCTTCTAAGAAAAATATAACAAAATCACTCCTAGGCCTTTTGCCTTACTTAACTCCATCTATTACCTGTGAAGACATTAGGTTCTAAGGAGACACTTGTTTCTAGAATGTATGTTATTCCTTATTTAATATAAATTGCACAGCAGTCTAGTGCTAGGTATCACATAACACATAACATTAGGAACTCACTAACAATGGGAGGATATTTTAGTCTGTATTTTTCCCTTAAATAAATCATTGGTTTATTGAAGGCATGCTTACTGTCTAAGTGATATCCTGCAAAACCACAGTGGCAAGTCAAGTGCCAAGCATATTGGTAACACTCAAAAATAATAAGTATATTTGGAATCTAGGTTCTTCATCAATCAACCAATAAACATTTTTACTAAGCCTGAACTATGTACAATGCACTCATTTATTTGCCCCATATCAGACACAGTACTTCTTTCCAGAAGCCAAAGGTAGAAAGATAAGAAGGTAGATGAGAAAATGGGTAAAAGGAGAGTTGGGTAGGAATAGCAGATAGGGACAAGTGAAGGGCAACTAATATTTACTGGAAATTTAGAGAATACAAAGTATCATACCTGGTTATTATAGGTCTTATGGAGTTAAGTCTGACCTGAACCCTAACCCTGGAGTGGTTTATAAATTGAGGAAGGGGTCACAAAAAGGGCAAGGGATTACACAGTAGTAAAATAATAATGGAGAACATAGGAAATACACAGGTTGATTAATAGCTAGGGCTCCCCCTCAACAAGACCTACAGGGTCCCCAAAAAGCCTCTGGAAATGCATTTTTAAAATACTTCAAATCCAATTTCAGGAAGAGACAGGAGGCAGGCATTTATCCCAGCACCACTGGCTTATTCCTTTTTTTTCGGTATTTTTTTATATCTCCAGCTCTGAGCACAGTGCCCGGCATACAGCAAACACTTCATAAATGTTTACTATTTGAAAGAGAGTCAAACCTCTTGCATCTTTCCTACTGCCAGCCTCAGCCAACCAATCAACAAGCACTGACTAAGCACCTACACTATGAATATGTGTATGTCTTGTGTATATGTTTACATATAGTGATCAGAAAGTCCTGGACTCTAATCACATTTCTGATACTAGCTGAGTCACCTCACCTCAATGAGCTGCAATTTCCTCATCTGTGACATGAGTTGGACCACACAGACTCTAAGGTCTCTTCCAGTTAAAAAAAATCTATGATCCTTTGTCTATGAGTCCAAATTCAATGTTCTTTCCACTGTTACTCTCTACATGATAGACAGTAAGTGAAAGAATGGGTGGGCAAAGAATTTTGAAAACGAAATCTCTCTAACATAAGGAAAAAATATATATGAAGGGGGAGGGGAGGAGAGAAAGAAAGAGAGAGTGTTCCAGTAGATATCGCACACATACACACACCCTCTCTATTGTACAGAGTGTGTCTAAAGTCTAGACACATAGGAAATCTCATTAACAGTTTCGCTGAAGACTCCGTGTTGTTCAGCATCTTCTTTTTCTGGAGTATGCTAAAGGAGAAGGTGTACTCAATGAAAATCACAGATGCAACACATTTGATTCAACGCATAAAGAGTGAATGTACTAAAATTGATGGCAATGTGGAGTTACTGCATCGAGTTCATGTGAATCTTGCAAAGCGCATCAACCTTTGCATCCTTTGGATGCAGCCCACATCTGCTGCAACTTTTGGAAATTATATTGAATGTGTTATTTGTTAATATTCCAATTAAATAAAATGTTGAAAATGTCATTCATTTCTTGAAAATATGCATTTTTGCCTTTGTGTTTAGATTTTAGGAACACCCTGTATACTGGGGTGTGTATATGTGTCTATTTATTGCCACTGGGTCTGTCATGGAACTTATCCACAGCATGTTCCACTGGCATAGTGTCTGGCATACAACCCCCACTCCAGTATATTTTAATTATATATACAAATATTTTAGTTGTACATATTTCATATGTAAAACATATTTTAAATCTTTAATTTGCTATTGTCATAAGAATATATCTCATACATATGTTATTTTGTATAAAAATTTAAGATGCATGTAAAATATGCTAGTATATATATGTGTGTGTGCATGTATATATGTATATATGTATATATAGATATGTGTGACACACACACACTCACACATAGGTGGTGTTGAGACCTTTCAGTCCTGTCTGACTCTTTGTGACCACATATGGGGTTTTCTTGGCAGAGATACTGGAGAGGTTTGCCATTTCCTCCTCCAGTTCATGTTAGATGAGGAAACTGGGGCAAACAGACTTGCCAGGGTCACCCTGCTAGTAAGCATCTGAGGCTGGATTTGAACTCTGGTCCTCTTGAATGTAGGTCCACTGTGTCACCTAGCTGCCCTACATACATATGTAGACACACATATTCATACATCTACAACATATTTATTATATTATATGGTGACGTATATATACATATACACACATATCAGTATATAACACATATGTTATATTATATTCTGGCGTGTACATGCACACCCACACATACATTCCGCTAGGTGCCGGGGATCCGTACAGCGCCAAGCCTGCATGGTGCCTGCCCTCAAGGCGCTTACATTCTCTGGCGCTTCCCAAAGGCTCCTTCATTCATTGCACTTTCCTTCCCCGCCCCCCACCCCCATCCCACCCTTCCCAGTCAGGAATCCGGGCCGGGCTGCCTCGCAGGCCCCGCCACACTCACTGTTTTTGAGGAAGCGCTCCTCGTGCAGCACAGCGATGGCATTGACGCAGAGGAGGGCCGCCTGCAGCAGCGAGTACAAGGTGAAGGCCATGGCCTCAGCCTCAGCCGCAGCAGCCTCCGCCGCCTCTCCGTCCCGCTTCGCTCCGCCTAGGAGACGTGGCGCCGCCGCCGCTGCCGCGTTGCGTCGGCGACGGGAGCCTGCAGGGCTCAAAACGAGCGCCCCGCGAAGCGCCGGCTCCCGGCGGCTCCCGGCACCTCCCGGCCTGGGCCCGGCGCTTAGCTAGTCTGGGCGGGGAGGAGCGTGGCGGGAGTAGATGGGCTACGTGGCTGCAGATGGGGAATACCCGCCGGCTGTAAATGCAATTACTTAAATACTTCTTCTTTAAGCATTTATTAATAGCTTCAGGAAAATTGGTTGCACTTTTTTCTTATTAGTTGCATTTGTTAGCTGCAGTTGTTAGTTGCATAAGTTGCACTCCAACCCCCACCCCGATTTTTTCAGTCATTGTCCATAGTGTGCGGAGTAACGTAGCGGAAAGAATATTGAATTTGGAGTCAAAGGATCATAGATCTTCTAGCCGGAAAAGACCTTAGAGGCCATCTAGTCCAACCCTGTCATGTCACAGAGGAGGAAATTGAAGCTCAAAGAGGTGAGGTGACTTGCAAGGAGTGAGTGACTCAGCCAGTATCAAAGGGTGATTCGAACCCAGGACTGTATCCACTGTGCCGTGCTGCCTTTCTTCTGCTAGGAAACCTAAGTCAGCAGTGTCCAACACTTGTTTTAGGTGACCTTCGTAGGACGTTGAACTTTTTTGAGTCTTGTTAAAAAAAAAAAGTTTCCTCATCTGTAAAATAGAGATAGTATACTTGCCTTAGCTACTTATTGGCAGTGTGGAAGAGTGGCTAGAAAGCCTGCAAGGAAGATCTGGATTCAAGTGCAGACTCGACATGTATTGGCAGGGTAACCATCTCCCTGCTTTTGGCAAACCTCTAAGACTATGAAGCAACAGAATAGGTGTGGAGCTATGTTGGTAGAGGGAACTGCTCACAGGGAGCTCCCTAAACTTGAAATAACAAGCCCAGTTTCCATCCCTAATCCTTTCTACTTCAGAAAATGTGTGTGCAGAAAGCATTTAAGCTTAAAATCAATACTGTTCACACTTCAAGAACCATGGTTTCATTGGTGGGGTACCAGTAGATCAAAATCCCTCCATCCCTACTACCTCCCATCTATCAAATTGGCTAATATGTCAGAAAAGGAAAATAATAAATATGGGAGAAGATGTGGGAAAGTTGGAACACCAATGCATTGTTGGTGGAGTTGTGAACTGATCCAACCATTCTAGAGTGCAATTTGGAACTATGCCCAAAGGCATAGACTTTATTTCTTTTTAAACTGCATACCTTTTGATCCAGCAATGCCACTGCTAGGGCTGTCCCAAAGAGATCATAAAATAAGAGGAAAAAGAGTCACATGTACAAAAATATTTATAGCAGCTCAAGAATTGGAAATTGAGGGTATGCCCATTGATTGGGGAATGGCTGAACAAGTTGGGGTATATGAACAAGATGTGGTGTATGAATGTAATGGAATACTATTATTCCATAAGAAATGATGATCAGGCAGACTTCAGAAAAACTTGGAAAGACGTATATGAACTGATGCTGGGTGAAGTGAGCAGAACCAGGAGAACATTGTACACAGTAACAGCAACATTGTGTGATACGAGACTAATGTGGAAATATGTTTAATATGACTGTGCATGTATAACCTATATCAGGTTGCTTGCCATCTTGGGGAGGAGGAAGGGGAGGAGGAAGAAAGAAATTTGGAATTCAAATTCTTATCAAAATGAATGTTGAAAACTATCTTTACATGTAATTGGAAAAAATAAGTGGAAAAACAAAACAAAAATAAATAAATAAAATAACTGAGAAAAAAGAGGGAAAAAAATCCCTCCACTTAGCTGGCTTTCCATCTAGAGAGATTGTTTTCCAGAGTTATAATTTCATAATTAAAATAGAAATTTTCTTTCATGATTCATGAAATTGAGTAGCAACATGGTCCAATGGAAAAAATTCTGGATCTGGAGTCAATGGACTTGGGTGTTTAAATCCTGGCTGCCTCACTTACCTAGTGACCTGGAGCAAATCATCTCCCACGTTCCCTATCTGGACTGTGATTTCCTCGTCCCTAAAGTGGAGGGCTTGGACTAGATGGTCTCTGGGGTCCCTTCTAGTTCTATATGTATCCTATAATCTGCAAGAGGAGAGTATGTGCTTAGCTGAACAGGAAGAAACTTTGCTTTATCATCACCGATTGCTAGGAATTCATCAGACTCAGACAGATGAAAAACTGGCCAACTGATTAGGATCCCTTTGATACTTTTAATTTCTTTTATTTTACCCCTTTCCTTTTTTGATTGCCTGATTTGTACTTAAAGCCACGCATTATGGATGATACAGTTGGGAACAAGAGAAGATATAGTTGTCTTTGGTCTCCCTCATTGGACTGTTAGCTCCTTTGGGTCAGAGACTGTATTTTGTCTTTGTTTGTACCCCTAGCACTTACCACAGTGCCTGGCATATAGTAGGTGCTCAATAAATGTTTATTGACTGACTGACTTTCCCTCCCTAGCCAACCTTTGTAACAAATATTTTAAAAGGAAGAAAAAAACCAGTTCTGCAAAACCCAACCAATATATTGACTATATTTTCCAGTAAATGCAGTATTCCACACTCAAAAAGGTCCCTTACCTCATAAAGAAGGGAAAAAGAGCCGAAGATACTGGGATGGCTCATTCAAAGAAAGGAGATCAGATCCTATGGCTTAAAATTGTACAGTATTCAACTCAGGAAGGATTAGAAGTACTCACTAGTAAAATTCTAAAGATATAAAGAGAAACGATTCCAATGGGAAGAAAAAAGGTGAAACTTTAAAGAGATTGATGTGGATGCACAGAGAACTCACTCACCAACTTAAATTTTAGAAGATGTACAGGTGATGGAAGCAAGAGGAGTCTCCTTTGCTGCATGATGGTTCATGTCTCATCTACTAAACATGAATGTGCTCTAGGACTTGTCCTGTGCCCCCTTTTCCTCCCCGCCTCTTGATTTCAGCTCTCATGGTTTCAGTTACCATTCCTTTGCAGAGGACTCCCAGATCTATTGATATACCACAGGCTTTTCAAACTCAAAATGTCCAAAATCAGGGCTCCTTTTTCTGTTCCCTGAGCTCAACCCTTTTCCAAACCTTTCTGCTTCTGCTGAGAACACCACTAGTTACACAGATTTAGAAGCTTGGCATCATCAAAGACTCTTTCTCCTTCCTTACCTCCTGTATCCAATCAATTGCCGAGTTTTGTCTATTCAAAGCATATCTCACATCTTTTTCCTTCTCTCCACTCTAATTCAAACCTTTATCCCTTTACACCTGGACTTGATTTAATTTGATTCTTGGCCTCCAGTCTCCGCCATCTCTCTCTACCATTATAATCCTCTTAAAGCAGAAGTTTGATCATGTCACTACCCTTCTCAGCAGCAGTCTGCAGATGTCACTCCCCTACTCAATAACAGTTGTCGCTGTTCTCTATTGTTTCTAGAATAAAATGAAAAGTTAGTCATTTAAAACCCTTCACAATTTGGCTTTTGCACATTTTTTAGTGAATTAGTGAACAAGTATTTATCAAGCCCCTGCAATGTGCCAGGCACAGTGCTTGGCACTGGGGATATAAGTACAAAGAATGAAACAATCTCTACTCCCAGGGAACTTCCATTCTAATGGGGAGAGGATAAGTACATATAAGCATATACATACACACACATATGTATAAAGTTTACAAGTACAAACATTTACAAAATAGGTAGTGTTGGAGGGGAAGGCTCCAAAACTGGGGAGTAGGAGGGCAGAAATCAGAGGAGGCTTCATGCAGAAGATGGTGCTCGAGCTACATTTTGAAGAAGGATGGAGATGAGGAGGGGGTGTGTTCAGGTCATCCACACTTCACTGGAGTCCACATGGCCCACTTTCTCAGAATTCTTCATTCCCTATCTTGCCTCTGTGTTTATCCTCTATTCCTGGAGTGAATGAACTTCCTTTTTTTCCTCTGCTTCAATAGCTTATGTGCCACGCCATATAGGAAGCGTTTCTTGATCCCTCTAGATTTCAGAGGATATCCATTCAATCAAATGGGGGAAAATTGGATCTTTATTTTCACTAACCTATATCTGAAATTTAGCATTTCCTTCAATTACGAATGTAGGCAGCAATAGGTCCACAGGCTTCGCCATGCTGCTGGAGGGGCCTATGACACTGCCCCCCCCCCACCGCTTTCCTTCTTGGTTGTCTATCCTTTCCCAAAGAATAATTTATGTATTTTTCTGTTTATCCCTCCAGTAGACTACAAGCTCTTTGAGGTTAGGGATTGTTTTGTATTTGGTGAAGTGGATACAAAGCCAACCTCAGAGTCAGGAAGATGTGGTTTCAGTTCTATATACTAAGTAATTACTATCTTGCAGTGCCCCCAGGCAACTCTTTTAGACAATAAATTTTAGGACAGTGCTAATCTGCATGGGTACAGGGATTTTTTTTATAGTGGAAGCTCCCTAAACTCATGAAATCACAAGTCTGGTCACTTACCATGACCCTCTTCCTCCTTCCCCTCCAAAAGAAATTTACCCATGGCCTAGCACAATGCTTCAAAATTAGTAAGTACTTAATAAATGTTTGTAGGATTGGATTGGATTATAGTTTCCAGAGGAGGGCGACTAGGATCTTGGAGGGTCTTGACATCATGTCTGTAGTGAGAGAACGATGGAATGACTGAGGAAACAAAGGTTCGAGCTTATAAATGAGGACCAGACCCCTTCCTTAGCTTAAGGTAGTACTCCGAATACAGGGGGAGATAGATTTATACATTAAAAGCAATGAAATAAGCCCAATTAATTAAAAGAAAATAATACTACATTAGGTAATCTGATTTCTAATTGGAGGAAAGATTAGGAATTTTCCAAGTTGGGAAGGAGAGAGTGAACAGGTAGAATTTCATGAAAACAGAAAATAAGGTATCCTACTCCCCTCGAGTGTCTCTGAACAATCAAAAGAACATGGAAACAATAAGTGATCGATCAGTATGGGGCCAGTTTTTAGATAAGATATATAGGTCGCTTGAGATGTATAATTGTGAGAGTATTCCTTTCATCAATCTTGTGGTCTGACTGAGTTTCCGGTCAGTATAACCTAGGTCTTTAGTTAAGGCGTTCTGTTGTTGTTCGTCCTTCATTTTTGAAGAGGACCAATAACATCAGGGGGTGCTCATGGATTGGCTATAAGTGAGGCAGAGTTGACAAAGTTGTCAGTCTATCTCTCTCTGTCTCTGACTCTGTCTCTGTCT
Source organism: Phalanger gymnotis (assembly GCA_028646595.1). NCBI lineage: Eukaryota > Metazoa > Chordata > Mammalia > Diprotodontia > Phalangeridae > Phalanger > Phalanger gymnotis. The sequence continues at coordinate 307,936,902 of CM053622.1, forward strand.
CTATCTTGTCTCTGTCTCTGTTTGTTTGTCTGTCTGTCTCTCTTTTACTCAGTCATCAAAATCTAGTGACAGGACAAAAGTCAGGACGACTGGCAATGGCCCAGGATGCAGCGGATGACTTGCCATCTTCTGTGTCTAAGCCCTCCACAGTGCTTGTTTCAGCTGCTTTCTTGGCACTTCGAACAAGTTGTTCTCATCTGCCCATTCGGCTGGGGAAAGTTTTCTCCTGCTTGGGGTAGATACCCTGCTACCTCACCATTGGTTTTGAGGCCTGTTCACTACCCTCAACCTGGTTTAGCCAATCTGCCAAGGTGGTTTTACTAGGGTATGACTGTACTATGTGCGAAAGCTTATTGGAGCCACAGGCAAGACTTGGGTGAAAGGTTGACACCAAAGGTGGATGAGAAGCCTTCAAAAAGATTCAGAAAAAAAGTCTCTAACAGAAGGTAGAGGTGATCCAGCTTCCCAGCCATGCAGAGCTAGGTTCAAACAACGTAATAAAGTTTTCTCCCAATTTCCGTAATTGAATAAAGTTTTCTCCCAATTTCCATAATTGAATAAAGTTTTCTCCCAATTTCCGTAATTGAATAAAGTTTTCTCACAAGACAGAAGTTGGACTAGACCCATAATTGAATAGAAAGAGAACCGAACTAGCTCCAGAATTGAGTCACAAGATGGACTCAGTGTGGTTCACTCTTAACCACTTGCTGTCCTAATGCCATCAATTCTGTATGCCAGATGATGTCTCAGCTTGAGAAGTTAGCACTTGGGGGGATGGGGATGTAGGATATCCATCTTCCCATACTGGACGAGCTATTATTTGGGAAGATGGAGGAAGCAACACATCAATGAACAAGCACATATTAAATGCTGTGTGTAGATGCTAGGGATATATAAAGACCAAAAAAAGAAAATCGGCCTTCAAGGAGCTTATGATTACAGTTGTTCGTCTTGTTGCCAGAGGGTAGACCTAGAACATTGGGTAGAAACTACAGAAGTTGTTTACGGCTTGATGCCAGGAAAAAATTTCTTGCCAATTAAAGCTATGAAGAAGTAGAATGGACTGCCTTGGAAGGCAGTGAATTTCTCTAAACTGATTGTTTTTCAATCAAAAGGTGATTTCATAGAGTGAGTCTTGGTAAGTTTTAGATTGGATTAAATGTCTCTGAGATCCCTTCCCACTGAGATTCTGCAATTAGAATAGTATTTCCTATTATAAGTGTAAAAATTCTGTTCCCCCAAATGTAGCATGGGGGTGTCACGTGCAGTTCAAATGGAGGCAAGGTTAGATACATCACCGGCCCTTCTCCAAGAGCTCTAAGCTGGTCTGAGACCAGCTTGGCCACTCTGCTCTCCTCAGAGGGGATACTGGGCTAGAACTCCATCTTTAGTCTTTCCTTAAATATTGTTAGTCTAGGGTCTAGACTAACAATATTTAAAGGAGAAGAAAGATGGGGTGGGGGTGGGGAACCTGTAGCCTTGAGGCCCCGTGTGGCCTTCTAGGTCCTTGGGTACAGCCTTTTGACTGAGTCCAAGTTTTACAGAACAAATCCTTTTATTAAAGGGATTTGTTCTGTGAAGTCTGGATTGAGTCAAAGGGCCACACTTGAGGGCCTAGAGGGCCACAAGGCCTCAAGTTCCCCACCTCTGTAGGGGATGTAGTTTTCAAGTTCAAGCTAAACTCCTGATTGCTATTTTTTATGGGGAAAAGAGAACCCAAAGCTTTAAATCCAAGACTTCCTTGCCACCAAATACCAGTTCCATAATGGATGTGCATGGGAAATAGCAAAGAAACCCATTTATTGAAATCAAAAGCAAAACAGAACTCAGAGAAAGTATATATCATGTACTCAAGGCCATATCCATCCTGGTTGCCCTCCTTTGGATTCTCTCCAATTTATGAATGAATGAATAAAGCATTTATTAAGAACTTACTGTGTGTAAAGCACTGTGTTAAGTACTAAGGAAACAAATAGAAAAATCAGACAGCCCCTCTCTGGAGCCCGTATTTCATTGGCGTTGGCGGGGCAGGGACAGGGAATGACACATGTCAGCTGCAGGTCAGATGGAAAAGTCTTATAGCCCTTATGGAGCAGTGACAAAATGGGTGGTAATAACATTTCTTTAATATCATTTTCAATGATAAAATCATACCAGTTTCTGATATTGGGTCATTTGGCAGTGAGGTTTGTGGTTAATTCTTAATTAGCCCTTTCAAAACCCATTAAAAAATTTAACTTACCTTTTAGGCTACTTATTGCTGCAGGGTATCAACAGCAGTAAGTGACCAAGCTGGCAACCACAGCAATATGTTAGTTGAGTAGACAGAGAACCACAAGGCAGATTCTGAACATTTTTTAAAAAGGTGAAATTAAAATTGAAAATTAGAGACAAATAATAAAAAAGTGAACTAACAATAATGAGGAAAGCCAAAGTTGGAGCCAAATGTAATTCTAATAAGAAACGCTGACATTTGTATAGTGCTTTAAAGTTAACACATTGTTTTGTGTACATGAGCTCATTGGATCCTCATACAGCTGTGTGAGGAAGTACTTCATTCATTATTATCTTCATTTCACAGATGAGGAAAGGGAGGCTGAGAGATTAAATGACGCAAAACTAGCAGGTGTTATGAGTGGAATTCAAACCTTGGTCTTCTGATTTCAAGTCTAGCTTTCCTCCCACTATATCATGCTACTTATTATTATTTGGAGATGTTTTATTTCTGGAAAAAAACTATCCGATTAGTAAAAAGAAGTTCTCTTTCTGCTTGTAATTCTGTCTCTACTGCTTCTTTCCTATTTTTTCCTCTACATTTCACAACATGCTTTTGCATTCTAAGCTATTAAGATTTTTTTTAAAGGGCCATGCTTATAGGGAAGTGTGACTACATGATATATTGTTTCATTCTTACAATAGACAGGTTTTAAGAAGAAATTTATGCTGATAAAGTGGGCATGTGCCAATGAGAGTCATAGATGTTCTCTCTTCCTCCCTGCCTCCATTACTTTTGTTGTTGATGGTGGTCCTTCATTTTTGAAGAAGACCAATGACATTACTATGTCGGATATACAGGATGCCTGAGGAGAAATGCCTAGGAAGGACTACATAGGAGCTTTTGAGTTAGTGGCTCATGTGAAAGTCAAGTGATTGAGAAAAATCAAGCAAGAAATGGGGAGGTGACCATCATAGACTTCCTAAACCTTGCCAAAGGAGTGTGAAAATAAGGTTGGGTATGGATTGAGACAAGGAAGCTGCAGTGACAGGCAGTATAAATTATAGTCAGGAACCTTCTGCTGACCTACTGAAGTAACATGGTTGAGATCCACTAGAGGTATCAACTAAAAAGTTGAACTGCCCTTTGGAACTGTGATTTTATTTATGTGTCAGAGACTTTACTAATTGGTTCTTCAAGTTTATGGGGAATGTATTGAACCTCCAAGGAAGGAAATGAGCCCACTGAGAGGGTATTTCTCCAAAAAAATTTCATTTATTTATTTTGGTTGGGGTTGGTGGTGATTCAGGACTGATTTTATCAGGGCAGGGAACTCCCAGTATGGAAGTTCCTCCACATCCCACCTTTAGTGAAGATTAGTAACCTATCTGCAATTTGTAGCCTGAGGATGTGGTCTGGAGGACTGAAAGTTTGATTTGCTCATCATCACACAGCTGTATGTGCCAGAGGGATTTCGAATATGTAGTAGATACTGGGGATACAAACACAAAATCAAGACAGTCCCTGCCTTCAAGGAACTTATATTCTACTGGGTGTATACATGTTCACAGGTAAGAAAACACAGAATATGTACATATGAATGTAAAGTGACTATAGGGGTGAGGAGGCTAATATCTAGGAGAGGCCATTTTAAATGGTCTATCTTGAAGGGAGCTGGGGATTCCAAGAGGTGGAAGAGAAAAGAGAAAGCATTTTAGACGTGGGGTATCAAAGAAAAATATGTTAGTACTATTTAATGGAGAAAATAAAATAAAATAGAAAGTACACAGCAGAAAACAAAAGAAAACCTAGAAGGCAACACAGAAGAACTGAGTTGCTTTGAAAACAGTGTCTAGGTTTTATTACATAGATTTTTGTGAAATGTATATTGTTTTATATTGAATCTTCTCTTATGTTCTGCTGTGTACATGGCAGTGTTCTTGTTTTTTTCCTTTTCTCATTTTGTATTTGAGTTCAAAATGAATAAATTAAAAAAAATACTATTTAATGGGCTCTGTCACTTAGGCACAAGTATGCCAGAAACACTTTTATTGAATGTATATCAAATCTGTTTCTAACTTGGAGAGAAAAAGCTGTCCAAACTGAGCATGATGTCCCATGACTTCTGTCATGATTCTCTGACCCAAGAAGATATAAGGTAACAATTACAACAATCTTGACTGAGGAAAAGGTCAGAATATAATAAAATTTTGTTTAAAAATATGTTTAGAAAAGTTTTGGGCTAACTTTCCAGAAATACTTGAATCCTTTCTGGACCACTCCCTCTTAAGAGTTTCTTCCTGTGGTCAGTATCTTAACCTTGAATTTCAAGAGGACAGACGTTGTCCTTAGGTGGGTCCTAGCACCAATCACTCATTCCTAGTGGTGGAGAAGCAATCATATCACTGGGACAAAAGTTAGGTTTGGTTATCACCCTTACTCTGTTTCAAAGGAAGGTCCTAGCCTTTGTTCTTCCCACTTTCCTAAAGGATAGGGTTTGGGAAGTATTTTGCATTGGAGAAATAATATTTCTCAATATTTCGAGACAAAGTAAGAAGGAAGGTTTAAAAAAATTCCTCAATAGATTGATACAAAGTCTTAGAGATCAGAGATAAAATAGTATGCACTTGGAAGAGCATGTGAGCCAATCTGAGTAGAAGGTAGAGTGAATGGAAGGGAGCATATATAATGAACGTGAAGATGGTGCAGGCTGGAGTCAGTGGTAGAGGGCTTTAAATGGCACAAAAGGCAGTTTGTCTTTTATCTTCTAGGCAATAGGGAGCCAATGGAAGATTTTGAGTGAAGGAATAACAATGGTCAACCTTGTGTTTTAGAAATATCCTTTAGGCAGATGTGAAGGATGGATTAGAGAAGGAGAGACTGCATGCAAGGAAACCAATTAGGAGGCTCTTAAAATAATCTAATCAATTAATCAGCAAGCATTTGTTGAACACACACACGTGCACTCGTGTGTGTCCCCTCAATACAAAACCAGCTCCTGATGAGTGTTTCATCTTTTGTCTTTGTATCTCTAGCAAATGCTTATAGACAATATATACACATATACAGATGTGTATGTATATACAAATAGACAATATATACACATATACTGATGTGTATGTATATACAAATACAAGGTCATTTTGGGGGGGGACAGCTCTAACAGCTGAGAGAATGAGGAAAAGCTTTTGAGAAAACTAGGGATTCTAAAAAGTGGGGGTGCGGAGGGAAGGTGTTCTAAGCATGGAGAGCAGACCAACAAAGGCACACAGGTGCAGTATTATGAGGGAGGAACAGCAAGAAGTCCAGTCTGGCTCTAACTTAAACCCATGAAAGAGAATTAAGTGCATTAAAACTGGAAAGATGGGTTGGAGTCAAGTTGGAAAGTGCTTTAAATACCAGAGAAGTTTACATTTCACATAGAAGTAACAAGGAATCATTGGAATTTATTAAGCAAGGGAATGACACAGTCAAATATGTGCTTTGGGAAAATTATTTTGGCAACTGAATAGATGAACTGGAGGGTGGAGAGATTTGAACCAAGGTGATCAATTTGTAGCTTGCTGCAAAAGTTCAGGTGACATATTCAGATTAAAAACTGATGGAGTCTGAATGGAAATTGAAGCATCATACTATTTTCATTTTATTTTTTTTCATGTATTTTTGGTCTGTTTCTTTTTTCACAACGTGATTAATGTGGAAATATGTTTTACATGATTGCACGTATATAACCTATATCAAAGTGCTACTATATTAAGGAAAGGGAGTGAGGGAGGGAGAGAAAAAAATTGGAACTCAAATTTTTAAAAATATGAATGTTAAAAATTGTCTTTACATATAATTGGAAAAAACTAAAATACTATAAAAAATAGTTCAGGTGAGAGGTAATGAAGACCTGAACTACAGTAGTGACTATCTGAGTAGAGAGAAGAAGGTGGTCATGAGAGATGTTGTGGAGGTAGAATTGATAAGACTAGAAGTGTCAGCCTGAGGGCTGCCAACACACCCTGGTAGGCCTGAACCAGATTAAAATGTACATGGGAAATATTTAACAAAATAAATAAAAATACAACAGAACATAGATAATGTTAATATGTGGTCTTTTAAGTCAATATGTGGCCTGTAGAGACCCTTTGTATGGCTTAGGGGACTTATGCTGCCATTTATATTTGAATCTGATACCACTGGACGGGACCTGGTAACTGATTGGATATGTGGAGGGATAGGGAATGGAGAATTGAGGGTAACTGTGAACTTGTGTAGCCCTGGGTGACTAGAAGGAGGGTGGTTCTCTCAACAATAATAGATAAGTTCAGGAGCAGGGTGAGTCTTAGGGAAAAGATAATGAGTTCTATTTTAGACATTTCAAGTTTGAGATGCTTATAGGACATCCAAATGGAATTTTCTAATGGGCAGATGGTAACTTAGGCTTGGACCTCAGGAGAGTAGAATGGGATATATAAACATAAAAATCATCTGCAAAGAGATAGTAATTAGCCCTCTGGGAGCTGACATCACCAAGGGAGAAAGTATAGAGAGAAGAGAGGGCCCAGGACAGAGACTTGGAGAACACCCACAGTTGCAGGGTTTAATATAGAACACAGTTTAGTGAAGGAGACTGAGGAGCAGTCATATAGTTAGGAGGAGAACCAGGACAAACAACAGTTCATCCTGAGGTGGTCAACAGTGTCAAATGTTAGAAAAAGGTTTGGAAGGCTGAGTATTGAGAAAAGGTCACCAGAGCTGGCATTTATGAGATCATTGGTAACTTTGGTAGTTCCAGTTGATTGAGAAAGTCAGAAGTTAGATTGCAAAGGGTTGGGAAGTGAGTGAGAGGAGAGGATGTGTCAATAATAAAAGTGGATATCTTTTTTTCTAGGAGGTAGGCTATTTAAAGTAGGAGAAAGATAAATTACAATAACTTGAGAGGATTGTAGTTCTTTGAGGGATTTTTAAGGATGGAAGAAATAGTAGCGAAGGAACTAGTAGATAGGGAAAGAATGAAATGTTGAAGGACTGAATTAAGATTATTATGGTGTGAAAAGAAACATGTTGAGGATGTAAAACTGACAAGATTTGACAATGGGTTGGATATGGGAGTGAAAAGATGTCAACCAGGGTGGCTGGGAGTCATGACCTTTACAGAATTGGGGAAATTCAGAGGAAAGATGGGGTTAGATAGATAGATAATGAGTTTACATTTACACCCACAGGTGACTGTGGGATATACCAGCAGATTGATCATCACTGCAATATGTTATTAAGCCTCCCAAGGTGAACTTTGAGGGATATTATTCATTTGGTTGTGAAAATTCCAATACGTTTACTAAAAACAAATATATCTCCTTACTTCAAAGATGTACCATGTTTGTTTCCCTCTTCATTCCATACCTAGTAGAATATTTTACCTGCAATACTTACCTTTTTACTTCTATAAACTGTAACAAAATTTAACAAAAAATTGAGTTTTAATTCCAAGGTCATCCATCGAAATTTGTTTTCTGCTTAGGAAAGTAATTTCTCTTTGTGTCTCTGTGGGTCATTTGCAACCAAGCAGCAATGCTATAATTAAACAGAGATAAAGAGTCATATTTCAAAGAACACTAGGGTCAACAGCAGGCATCTTCTGATAGCCACAATCAATCAAAGCCATTTCCCGTCCTATATCCCCCTTAGACTCAAAAGGAAGAAATACTTCAATACCCTCTTTAGAAAGCTAATGTTCAGAAACGTTGCATTAAAATAAGGTTTTTTTTCCTTCTAATTGTTTCAAACAAGGTCCATCATTCATGGCTTCATATTTTAACCTCATAATGAAGATAAATGTTTCTAAAAGGGACAGGGATGTAAAGATCACATGAAACTGACATGACTTTAATCTCAGCAAGATCTACCGTGGCATTTCAGTGACCACACAAATCTTCTCTTTGAGTCATTGTATTGTGGTGGTCAAAAAATAGACAAAGTTGTTGACATTAAAGAGGAAAAGATATTTTGTTCTGTTATTAAGAGGTTACTTTTCACTTCATCATATTCCTGTGGTCTCCTTTGAACTGAGTAGTCTGTCATCATCAAGGTTTATTGTAGACCACGTTATTGACAAAGACGACATTGGCTGAATAGGTATTTTTTAAGTTAATTTTTATTCTTTTCAATTATGAAACATTTATTTTTCCTCTTTCACACCTCCCTCTTCCCCACCCATGGGGAAAAAAAGAAATAAAAACCAAAAATTTCTGACAAAGTAGTATAACCAAAACAAATTCCCATATTGGCCATGCTCAAAAATGTGTGTCTCATTCTGATTATTAGTCCATTACCTCTCTGTCAGGAGGTGGGTAGCATTTTCATTGTCAATACAGTACTCTTGAGTCATGGTTGATCATTGCATTGGTCAGAGTTCTTAAATCTTACAAAAAATGTTGACCTAGCATAAATTATTCTCTCAGTTCTGCTTAATTTACTCATCAGTTCATAAAAATCTGGCAGAATGTCTCCAAAACCATCTATTTCTATATTTGTTTTATCTTTCTCTTTACTCCACGTTCGTATTTCAGAGTTTCCACCCAACTCTGGTTTTATCATCGGGAATACTTGGATGTCCTTTATTTTATTGAAAATCTATTTTTTTTCTCTTGTAAGATTATACTCAGTTTTGCTGAATAAGTTATTTTTGGTTGTAGGCCTAGATGTTTGGCCTTTTGGAATATTATATTCCATGCTCTAAGCTCCTGTATAGTGGTTGCTAAATCCTATGTGATTCTAACTGTGGTTTCTCAGTACTTGAACTCTTTCTTCTGGTTGCTTGCAGTATTTTTTCTATGGCCCGGAAGTTCTAGATTTTGAATATGATGTGCCTGGGAGTTTTCATTTTGGTGTTTTGTTTTGTTTTGTTTTGTTTTTTTCTTTAGGAGATGATGAGTGAATCTTTCTGTTTTCACTTTACTTTCTTGTTCTGGTTCAATATGTATGGTCAGTTTTCTTTTGTGCTTTCTTGCCATGTGATATCCAGGCTCTTTTTTTGGTCATTGCTTTTGGGTAGTCTAGTGATAATTAAATTACTTCTTATTGAGCTATTTTCTAGGTTACTTGTTTTAAGAATGAAATATCTTACATTTTCTTCTATTTTTCAACCCTCTGACTTTGTTTTAATATTTCTTGTTGTCTCATTAACTTCTCTTTGGCCATTCTAAGTTTCAAGGAGTTCATTACTTTGGTACCATTTTGTAGTTCTTGAGCTGAGCTGTTAATCTTCTTTCCGAGTCTTTCTTCTATAACTCTCATTTCTTTTCCAATTCTTTCCTCTGATGCTTTTATTTCATTTATAATCTTTAACTCTTTTTAAAATTCTTGCTTCATTTCTTCTAGGAATTCTAATTAATATTGTATCCAAGCTACGTTTTTCTTTGAGGATTTGCTTGTAGGCATTTTGAAATTAGTCTCCTCTTCTGAATTCGTGTCGTGGGCATCTTTGGCATTAAAATAGCTCATTATCTTGGTTTTTTTAAAAAAAATTTACTCATTCTTCCAGCTTTACTTTTTAGAATGGAACTTTATGCTAAGGCTGGACTCTGAGTAATTTTGGCCTTGGAGAGTATTCTAAACGTTTTGCTATATGAAATTCCATAAGTCCTGATGTTTCGTGAAATATACTAATTGATACTGAGAATGGTAGAATGAGGAAATCAATTCGGGCTTTACTATGGACAATTAGAATGAGAAGGAACCAGAATTTTTTTGTCCAGTGGTTGTGAAAGAATAATCTGGTGGGAATGCTTAGTAGAAAATGCTCATATTATTGTCAATGTATATTTAAGGTTTTTGCTATTATGAAACTCTATTGATTAGATTCAACTAGCTAACTTGGCGCTTAGGTGATGAAGTGAATAGAGTTCTGGGTCTGGAGTATGGAAGACAAATTCAAAACCAGTTCCTGACACTTACTGGCTGTGTGATCTTGAAAAAGTCATTTAAATTCTGTTTGCCTCAGTTTCCTCATCTGTGAAATGGGGATAATAATAACACCTATGACCCAGGTTGCTGTGAGGATCAAATGAAATAATATTTTTAAAATACTTAGCACAGTACCTAGCACATATTAGGCACTAAATAAATACTAGCTACTGTAACTATTTCATTGGGTTTGTCCCAGGAAAGAATGGGGCAAGCATTCATTAGGGATGTTTCACCAAGGAGAACATGGGGAATTGGGCAGAGCTGGCGACCCAAGCCAGAAAAACTAGAGTTAAGGACTTCCAAGCCATCTTTGCTGTGCAAATGAGCAAAGGGCAAGACATATCTTTCAGGAAGAAAACAGGAACTTAGAAGGTAGCCAAGAAAAAGAATAAGAGCTTTAATACAGGAGATATCAAAACAAACTTACAGTCTAAGATAGGTTCCAGGGAAAGATTACGTTCTTTGCTGAGGAATTGCTAATCCTAAATCAGAGAGTCGTTTGAGGAAATAGATTATGATTCAATACCAAGAGAAGTAGGTTCAAAGATAGTTAATAAGAGGACAAAAATTTAATAAGAACTCAAAGGACCAAGCAAATTATTATTTTATCAGTTGATAGTCCTGGTTCTTCTAATGTTAAATGCCTAAAGGCTTTACTTAGCTGGATGTTCTGTGTTCTAAAGGAGAATGGTTCCTGGAAATAAAGACTCTCTTTCCAGAGAAAAGTTGGCCATGGCATAGTCTTGGTTAACTGGTAGATTCCTCACCACATCTTTGGCCTAATACTGTCCATCTCACTGAAAAAACCACCCACTTACCCACATACACAAAAGCAAAAAAGTCTTAAGTTTAAGCTTCTCAGCTCTAAGCTCAAAGAGAATTCTTTTGGGAAAAAGTAACACCGAAGCTGAGGGAAAAAACGGAGAGAATCTCCACAATCATGTCCCCAACACAGTAGTACCTAGCAACAACGGAACCAGTGGTATATCACCATGCAGAGACAACCCATCCCAGAAGATCAATGGGGCCTGGACTCAGTGCGTGCACAGGAATGGCATCAGCAGAAAACATGAGTGATCCTGCAGGGTTAGAGTCATGAGTTACCCCTCCATCTATAAGACCCAGTCACATGTATTCCCCTCTTTACATTTGTCCTGGCCACATGCTCTCTCAATCTGTGTGTTCTTCCATGTTTGTTCCCTAGGTGTGACCACCGATGATATATCTATTTGTAGGAGAGTGTGTTCCAGGTTTGTGGAGGAAATGTTCTAATACAGCTTTACTTCATATGCTATTCATTCATTTAATTTGCTTTGAACTAACTGGGTGCTCTAGTTAATTAACAAGAGTATAATAATTGGTGGGGACTTGTGAGCTATGGTTTTGAGTGAATGCAGGCCCACAGAGTACTTTGGCTATAAGGTATCTTTTCGCAGGGCCGAAGTGAAGAGGGGGATTCTCACACTAAATTAGCACTTTATAGGAGACTGTGCCATAATGTAATAATATTTTAATATAACACAACATGGTATAATAATATTTTTGTTGTTGTTCAGTTGTTTCAGTTGTGTCTGACTCTTCATGACCCCATTTGGGTTTTCTTGGCAAAGATACTAGAATGGTTTGCCATTTCCTTCTCCAGCTCCATTTATAGATGAAGACATTGAGGCAAACAGAGTTAAGTGAATTGCCAGATCACCCAGCTAGTTAAATGTCTGAGACTGGATTTGAACACAGGTCTTCCTAACTCTGGGCCTGGCAATCTATCCACTGTACCACCTAGCTACATGGTATGATGTGATACGATGTAATTTAATATAGTATAATGTAACACCGTACAGTATAATTGGTTGTTGTCATCTTTCATTCTGAAAGAGGACCAAAATGACATTACTATGTTGGAGTCAAGGTATGGTGTATAGGACTGTGGCTGATCAAGCTAATACAAGCTTGGAAGGCTCTACCTGAGGACCAGCACAAATAGTCCACATGAACATTTGGACTAGAGACGTTTCCATAGCTGTGAGTCTTTTTCTTTTGAGGTACTGAAATTCCGCTTTGCTCAGAGAGCACAGCACCTTCTTTGATGCAGGCAGTCCTTCGCCAGTGTCTCCCATGTCATCTTCCCACGTCATCAATCAATTCCAAAGCTCTTTATAGAGATCTTTGGAGTGTCCTTGTATCACTTTTTCTGACCTCCATGTGAGTGCTTTCCTTGTGTAATTTCTCTACGAAAGTCTTTTAGACAAACATGTTGGCATTCAAACCACATGGCCAGCCTGTCAGAGTTATGCTCTCTGCAGTAGAGTTTGAATGCTTGGCAGTTAGCTTGAGGAAAGACCTGAGTGTCTGCTACCTTATCTTGCCGGGTGATCTTCAAAATCTTCCTAAGACAATTCAGATAGAAGGGATTCAATTTCCCGGCATGTCACTGGTAGGCTGTCCAGGTTTCAAAGGCATACAACAAGAGGTCAGCACCACAGCTCTGCAGATCGTCAGGTTGGTAGGTAACCTAATACCTCTTTCTCTTACACACTTAAAAAGACCCAAACAAACCATATTTGTGAAAGAAGAATCAGAACAAAAGGGAAAAACCATGAGAAAGAAAAAAAAGGACAGAGAAAACAGTATGCTTTGACCTGCATTCAGACTCCACAGTTCTTTCTCTGGATGTGGATAGCGTTTTCCATCATGAATCTTTTGGAATTGTCTTAGATTATTATATTTCTGAGAAGAGGCAGTCTATCAAAGTTGGTCTTCACACAATGTTGCTGTTACTGTGTACAATGTTATCCTGGTTCTGCTCACTTCACTCAGCATCAGTTCATATAAGTCTTTCCAGGTTCTTCTGAAATCCACTTGTTTATCATTTCTTGTAGCACAATAGTATTCCATTACATTCATGTACCACAACTTGTTCAGCCATTCCCCGATTGAAGGGCATCTCCTCAATTTCCAATTTTTCGCCACCACAAAAAGAGCTGTTGGAAATATTTTTGTACATGTGTGTCCTTTTCCATTTCTTATGATCTTTTCTCTTCCACTTTCTTTCGGAGCAATGTTATGTGTCAACCTCATCGTCTATTTATCCATCCCTGTAAAGTATACTGCCAAGGTAAGTGAACTTATCCACAGCGAATTTCTCCATTTTCTATAAGTGATGGTAACACATAGGGATGGTGTAGTGCTGGCTGGTGGAAAACCTGTGTTTTCTTGGTGTTAATTGTTAGGCCAAAATTATCACAAGCAGCAGAGAACTGATCCATACTTTATTGCATCTTGGCCTCAAAGGCTACATTGAGTGCATAATCATCTGTGAACAAAACAATCATGTACCAACTGTCCCTCTACTTTAGTTTTGGCTTGTAGCCTTTTCAAGTTAAATAGTGTATCAGTGTAGTAACCGACCTTGACATCATTTTCATCCTCGTTGAAGGCATATTCACAATATTGCTGAAAACATTATGCTAAAATTCATGGGAACAAGCACACAGCCTTGGTTCACTCCACTGGTGACTGGGAAAGAGTGAGAGCATTGTCCTTTATCCAGACCCCATGTAAGCATGTCATCATGAAACTAATATACAATACTGATGAATTTTTTCCAGGCACCCAAATTTTGCCATGTCAGATCAACAAATGTGTATAGACTTCTGTTCTGCTCCTGGCATTTCTCCTGGAGTTGTCAGGTAGCAAACACCATATCAACCATTCCTCAGCCCTTTCTGAAGCCACACTGGCTCTCGGTTAGATGATTATCTTCTGGGTGAGGGATCAGCCTATTAAGGAGGACTCTGGCAAGAATCTTGCCAGCAATGACTAAGAGAGAGACAATCCCTTGTGATTGTCACAGGACAATCTATTTCCTCTGTAGAGATGGACAATGGAGGCATTCTTGAGCTCCTGCGAGATATATGATAAAATATGATATAATATAATTAATATGATATAATATGAAATGATATAATACAATACAATACTGTAATATGTACATAACATAATTTCATATCGTACCATATCATATATTATATTGTGTCATGTCATGTCATGTCATGTCATATCATACAATATGATTGGTCAAGCCTGACTGAGGTTAGTCTAGCAACTCAGGTTTGACATTGGAATGAAAGGAAAAACTCATAGCCCATTTAACAATTAATAAAAGGAAGTTTATTCAGTCATAGGAGGGGACGTATATTTAGCAAGGAAATGTTAACTTAGCCAAGCAAAGCTTCCTTGTGCTCGTGTTGCTTATGCTTCTCCTCTCCTC